>CM023626.1:1858156-2460656 GCA_013358685.1 Antennarius maculatus | reverse complement strand
TGTCCAAACCATCTCAGTCTGGCCTCTCTGACTTTATCTCCAAAACCTCTAACATGTGCTGTCCCTCTGATGTACTCATTCCTGATCCTATCCTTCCTGGTCACTCCCAGAGAGAACCTCAGCATCCTCATCTCTGCTACCTCCAGCTCTGTCTCCTGTCTTTTCCTCAGTGACACTGTCTCTAGACCGAACAACATCGCTGGTCTCACCACAGTTTTGTACACCTTTCCTTTCATTTTAGCTGAAACTCTTCTATCACACATAACACCTGACACTTTCCTCCACCCATTCCATCCTGCCTGGACACGTTTCTTCACCTCTTTTCCACACTCTCCATTGCTCTGGACTGTTGACCCTAAGTACTTAAAATCCTCCACCTTCTTGATCTCTTCTCCCTGTAACCTCACTCTTCCACTTTGGTCCCTCTCATTCACACACATGTACTCTGTCTTACTGCGGCTAACCTTCATCCCTCTCCTTTCAAGGACAAACCTCCACCTCTCTAGCTTCTCCTCCACCTCGTCCCTGCTCTCACTGCAGATCACAATGTCATCTGTAAACATCATAGTCCATGGAGATTCCTGTCCAACCTCGTCTGTCAGCCTGTCCATCACCATAGCGAACAAGAAGGGGTTCAGAGCTGATCCCTGATGCAGTCCCACCTCCACCTTGAACTCCTCTGTCACACCTACAGCACACCTCACCACTGTCTTACAGTCCTCATACATGTCCTGCACCGCTCTAACATACTTCTCTGCCACTCCAGACTTCCTCATACAATACCACAGTTCCTCTCTGGGCACCCTGTCATAAGCTTTCTCCAGATCTACAAAAACACAATGCAGCTCCGTCTGGCCTTCTCTGTACTTCTCTATCAACATCCTCAAAGCAAATACTGCATCTGTAGTACTCTTTTTTGGCATGAATCCATACTGCTGCTCACAAATGCTCACTTCTGCCCTTAGTCTAGCTTCCACTACTCTTTCCCATAACTTCATTGTATGGCTCATCAGCTTTATTCCTCTGTAGTTGCCACAACTCTGCACATCTCCCTTGTTCTTAAAAATGGGCACCAGCACACTTCTCCTCCACTCCTCAGGCATCTTCTCACTATCTAAGATCCTGTTGAACAACCCAGTCAGAAACTCTACTGCCACCTCTCCTAGACACTTCCAAACCTCTACAGGTATATCATCAGGACCGACTGCCTTTGCACTCTTCATCCTCTTAGTGCTCTCCTCACTTCATCCTGGCTAATCTTTGCTACATCCTGGTCCACAGCAGTCACCTCTTCTAGTCTTTGTTCTCTTTCATTTTCCACGTTCATCAACTCTTCAAAGTACTCTTTCCATCTTCCCATCACACTGCTGGCACCTGTCAATAGACTTCCATCCCTATCCTTAATCACCCTAACCTGCTGCACGTCCTTCCCATCTCTATCTCTCTGTCTTGCCAGCCTGTATAGATCAGTCTCTCCCTCCTTACTGTCCAACCGAGCATACAAGTCATCATAAGCTTCTTGTTTGGCCTTTGCTACCTCTACCTTCACCTTACGCTGCATCTCCCTGTACTCTCCTCTCCTCTCAGTGTCCCACTTCTTCTTAGCTAACCTCTTTCTCTGTATACACTCCTGTACCTCCTCATTCCACCACCAAGTCTCCTTGTCTACTTTCCTTCCAGATGACACACCAAATACTCTCCTACCTGTCTCCCTGATCACATTAGCTGTAGTTGTCCAGTCATCTGGAAGCACCTCCTGACCACCCAGAGCCTGTCTTAACTCCTTCCTAAAGGTCATGCAATACCCTTCCTTTTTTAGCTTCCGCCATTTTGTCCTCTGCTCTGCCTTTGCCCTCTTCATCTTCCTCACCACTAGAGTCATCCTACACACCACCATCCTATGCTGTTTGGCTACACTCTCGCCTACCACTATTTTACAGTCACTGATCTCCTTCAGGTTACATCGTCTACACAAGATGTAGTCTACCTGTGTGCTCCTACCACCACTCTTATAGGTCACCCTATGTTCCTGCCTCTTCTGGAAGAAAGTATTCACTACAGCCATTTCCATCCTTTTTGCAAAGTCAACTACCATCTGTCCTTCTGCGTTCCTCTCCTGGATACCAAACCTGCCCATCACTTCCTCATCACCTCTGTTACCTGCACCAACATGTCCATTGAAGTCTGCGCCAATGACAACTCTCACTCTTCTAGGTATGCTCTGCATCACTTCATCAAAGTCCAACCAGAATTTCTCCTTCTCCTCCAGCTCACATCCTACCTGTGGGGCATACCCACTAACAACATTGAACATCACACCTTCTATTTCTAGCTTCAGACTCATCACTCTATCCGACACTCTTTTTACCTCCAGGACATTCCTAACAAACTCCTCCTTCAAGATAACTCCTACTCCATTTCTCTTCCCATCTACACCATGATAGAACAACTTGAACCCTGCTCCTAAACTTCTAGCCTTGCTACCTTTCCACCTGGTCTCCTGGACACACAGTATGTCTACCTTCCTCCTCTGCATCATGTCGACCAACTCTCTACCTTTTCCTGTCATAGTTCCAACATTCAACGTCCCTACTCTTAGTCCTATACTCTTGGCGCTCCTCTTCTCTTTCTTCGTGCGAACGCACTTTCCTCCTCTCCTTCTTCGACCAACAGTAATCCAATTTTCACCGGCGCCCTGTAGGTCAACAGCGCCGATGGCGGTCGTTGTTAACCCAGGCCTCGACCGATCCGGTATGGAAGTCATAGGTTTGATTCGCATCTTTGATTTGGCAAAAGTTTTAGGCCGGATGCCCTTCCTGACGCAACCCTCTGTATTTATCCGGGCTTGGGACCGGCACGATAAGACACTGGCTTGTGCCCTCTTGCGGCTACATTCATATGCAACTCTTATGTTTTAATATTCTCCTTATGTACTCCCAGTTATCCGTTAAAGACATTTATAGAATTCATCTACTAAAACATAAAACACAAAAAACACATTAAAAAATGGTTTAGTTGGACACCACATTGGAAGGGCAGA
The DNA here is from genome assembly GCA_013358685.1 of Antennarius maculatus. NCBI lineage: Eukaryota > Metazoa > Chordata > Actinopteri > Lophiiformes > Antennariidae > Antennarius > Antennarius maculatus. The sequence goes on along the minus strand of CM023626.1, from coordinate 2,457,616 downwards.
TAGAAGCACTGGAGCACAGGTTAGAGGTGGGTGATGGTCACAGATCAATTGTGTGAACTATTGTCCATTAACTCTTAGAAAGATTTAAAAAAACTAACTTTTGCATTTTTATTTGTGTTTTTATTAACTGCTGTGATGGCAGTAATGGCGACTGTGAAATGAGTCTGGCAGATGGTGTCTCTCACTGCTCTGCCGTCCTGGATAGCTGACAGGTGGATGGGGTCATTATCGGGGTCTTCAGTTTGTTGGGTAGGATATTGTTCTTTTCTAATAGTGATAATAGTATAATGAAGAACAACACATGCCACAATTATATCACCTTCCTCTCAGGGGTGATGCTGAGATGACGTAGCCACTGGAAATGAGCTTTCGGCAGGCCAATGGTCATCTCCACCCAGGCTCTCATCCTGCACCTACGGGCAATTTCACAGTGACCGATTCACCTGAAATGCAGGTTTTTGGAGGTGGGGAGGACCCGAGGAGAACCCACACAGACACGGGGAGAACATGCAAACTCCACAAAGAGTGGGACACGAACCGTAAGGCGTGAACCGCCTTGCTACGTGGCGACAGCGCTACCCACTGCGCCATCATGCCACCAGGGAGTCTAATAATCATATCCTAACAAATATTTAATTCTCTGTGAATTAATATTCAACCTTATCAATGGGATTGTGGTCATAAGGAAATGACATGGTTTGTGCAAAACAGTGGGTTAACACCTAGTGTGCCTAACGGACTTCTAAACTGTGGATTAAACCTAACTACAGCGGTACCCCTACTTACGAAATTAATTGGTTCCGGAAGAAATTACGTAAGCAGAAAACTTTGTAAGTAGAGACATTCGTAAGTAGAGGTACCACTGTACTGCAAAACTCATTTTCTGGCTGAACAAGAAAATGAAAGTGCAAGTGGCTTTGAAAGAGGACGGAGACAGAGGAAAACTCTGGCTGGCGTTTTCGAAAAGTTGCGTTTTCATCCTGTTGTCATGTAGACGGAAGGCATAACTGCAATAAAAAATTGGCTTTTTCAAAAAGATCCGGCTACGTGTGGATGGGAAACGAGTTAATGGAGTAACACCAGCTGACCTAAAACTTGTAAAACAGGTTAGTTCCAGACATTCTGTTACAATGGTGACAGACACAGAAGTTGAATTACCTCTCTGTAAAACTGGCTACAGTTAATCCTCTTTATCGGAGTTAAATTACCTCCCTTTGTAAAATGCAAAAACTCAGTTTCCCTCATTTTAGAGTTAACAAACTCAGACTACAGGAACCTTGGAGCTCTTATCCTATAAAAAAAATGAAATTGGTGCATTTGTCATAAGTAGTGAAATGTTTTGTATTTTATAATACTCACAATTGGACTTGGCAGTACAGCTCTACGGTGCGCTCTGGAGTGCTTTAAATGGGCAGTCACCGCTGTTCATTTATGGATTTTGGGACACGTGTATCATATGAAGACCTGCAAAGAGCCTCCAGGAACATGACAAAAAATCAAATAGAAATTCTGCCGTTTTGAATCAAATGTCACAATCCGCTTCTTCATCATCTTTTTGAAGAAAATTAGGAGAAGGATTTTGTTCTATGGACTTAAAATTTGTGTGATTAAATATCAAAATGTCAGCGACGAAAAGTTATCAAAGGCTTTTAGATAACTCAATTTGAAAATGTCATTCAGAGCACTTTAGCTGCTTTAACCTGTCTCCACTTTCCTCTTCTTCTGTAAGTCTTTATACAACCCAGATTTCCTGATTTGTCTCGCTGATCATGTCACTGATGGTAGTTCTATTCTAAATAGGGTCAGTTACAACTATGGGATGCTCTATTTGGATGCTCTATTTGCTTAGAAGTATGTAAGTGCATGCTGTGGTGGAAACAGGGATCACCTACACTTCAGGAGTGATAAGCACTCACACCATCACACACACACACACACACACACACACACACACACACACACACACACACACACACACACACACACACACACACACACACACACACACACACACACACTCACACACACTCACACACACACCAATGGAACAGCCACTGGCAGCAATTTGGGGTTCGGTATCTTGAACAAGGAGGCTTTGACATGCGAACTGCAGGACTGGAGATTGAACCACCGGCCATCTGATAAGCAGACAACCACTTTACCGCTGAGCCACAGCTGCCCACGCACACTGGCAACATGATGTCACTGAATCTGGACCTCTTTCACACTATAAGAGCAGCAAACATCCTACTCACCAGAGCTGCTCATCATTTGAAGAGAAAGTCATCCTCCTTTTTTCTTTTAAAATAGGCCAGAGACAATCATATTGGACACAGAGGTATTTGAATTCCATTAGAAGCTCCTTTTCCACTAAGCGCTGCTCAGAATGTGAAGTCATATTCCTACGATAGCGTTTAATTACTTATTAAAAACTAATGTATAATTAAATTTATGGCAGAAAGTGACCACTTAGCAGAAATAGATCAGAAATGAGATGAACTGCTATCTCCATTCTGAATTCTTGACGATTGTGACAATTGAAAAAAAAAGAAGAAGTATTTTTTAAATTGAAATGAAGAAATCTGACTTGATCAAAAAAACTTAATACAGTTTATATGAAGAAAATAATAATTAACAATAATATGCAACATAATAACATGAGAAGTTTTTTTTTTCCTATGCTAGATCTGAGTGATGGGATCAATACTTTTTGCTCTGTTACCAGTGTAAATAAAAAAATTAAATAAAACCCACACATTTGAAACAAAATTCTGAGAATAAACGTTAATCGTTTAAAATGAAAATCGTTGTATTGGAAGTGTTGATGCTTTAATATCAATATGCATTCCACTAAAATGTATTATTTTCACACTTAACTTTTTTACAGTGTAATGTACGGTTTAAATCACCATCAAAAAATATTGATTGTTGTTGATTATCATTCCTCAAAACCTTTTAAATAATATTGGAGGCACAGAGACACACAAGGAGGGAAACAGGTTTATACTGCTATTAAATATCTGAAGTGGAATTTAAAAAAGGCCATGAAAAACACCATCCAATCTCACAGTTATCATGTGTATTTTTATGTCTATATTTAGAGGGATGATTAAAATGCCACCATTACCCAAAACAATGATGCACTAAAGTAAAAACCCAGCTTCTGCACAAGCCTCAACCCTCCTGTTACCAAAATAACAGAAAGCCATCCATATGAGGTCTACCATGCAGACTCTGGTCTGGATCCTAAAGAATTAAATGTACAATTCTTACCAAAAGTTCCTTACTGGGATAAAAAATAATAATGATAAAGACTTATATTTTACATTATATTGTACAAGTCCTAATTTACCCCCCCCCCCCACCGCATGTTCTGAATGTAGCTTGATGGAGAGCCAGATGCATATTAAACAATTTTATTGGTAAATTATTGAAGATGGTGGAGCTTGTATTGAAAGTCCTTTTTATTCTAAATGGGAAACCTGACAATTTCTTTCCTTTTATTATCTCATGTACATCATATCAACATACATATTTTATATATATACTTAATAATGGTATATTTTGTCTACTTAATATACTTTTATTGAACTAACTAAAGCAATAACAACAACAACAACAACAACAACAATGACAATGACAATGACAACAACAACAATAATAATAAACATAATTATAGGCTCCACGTAGCACTGGCGTCACACCCAGAGTGTATCCTGCCTCACGCTCCTAGTAAGTTGAGATAGGCTCCAACAACCCTGTGATCTGTGACAGCGGAAGAAGCGGGTATTGAAAATGAGTGAGCGAATGAAGGAATGAGTAATAATAATAATCATAATAATAATAATAATAGTAATAATAATAATAATAATAATGCTACTTAATGTCTCCCAAATGAGGCCACAAATAGATTTGTAAATAAATCACCCCTATTTATCTGGACACAACACCTGTTTTTGGGTTCTAATCCTTCTTCTTCTTCTTTTCCTTTCATTTCGGCTTTTCCCATCAGGGATCGCCACACAAACAATTTTCCATACTAAATTGTTTTTTTCAGCTACTACCCATATGTGCATACCATAGTACATGCATATGTCCTTTTACACTTGTTTCAAGCCCATCCCAACAACAGATTTCCATTTTACTTCACACAAATGTTCAACTTCTAGTTTCCTTGACTTCCTCGCTTCTTGGCCCCTCTGCAATCCAGGAAGGGTCATGACCCGTTAGGGTTGGTGACATGCCCCGTTACTGTATTTACTCAGGCCATTGTAAAATCATGTCAAACACCAAATGGTGCAATGACTGTGAAAGCATTTGTCACATGCTTAAACGTTTTTTTTTTTTGCGATTTCTGGCTTGTTATCACTGTTTCTGTCAAACATTATGATAACACGGACGATGTTAGTACAATCAACATATAAAACATGTTTTACTGATTTACTGGATTCCAAAATTCACCATTTTTCTACAGTGTCTACAGTTTGTACTTCTTCACTGTTCTCTTTACAAGTTTGAATTTGTAAAATGTGAACGTGTCAGTTCTACTTTTTTTCAGTAGTTCAATTTCAATACAGAAATGTAAGATGTTAGAATTTCAAAACATTACAAAACTTGTTTTAAATCTTAAAACATAACTGATAACATTCAGTGAAAGACTGTTACAAGTTAATACTATCCTGAGTTTCTCCTGCCAGTATTGAATGACCAGTACTATTTTAGCTACATCCCATTATATACAGATTAAACTGAACGACCATTTGATGTGAACACAGCGCTAGCTATCATTAGCTCGAGGATTTCCTCACATGTCTTCCAATCATCATCATCATGAGTTGGTGATCAGTCACATGTCCATGAACAGACCATAATGTCAAAACTAGCAATGAAATGTACATGAATGTACACGTAGGTTAGAAGAGCCATTATGGCCTTCATGATGATTAATTGTAATAAATCATTATGATTGTCGATTGTATACTCACAGAGATATGTGGCTACGTTTGATTAGTGCAATTGGTGGATTTTTCTCATAATTGGTTAAAAGCATTTTGAGAGCTAGCTTTAATGACGAACAGATGACACTAAGAAGATTTTAAAAAGGTTACATTCGTCACATGATATACTTAGTTAATTTCATATTTAGGGGTTTAAATACAGCCGTATCTAGCGCTCTGAATATGTGTCATTCACCTAACAAAAAGAAGTTGCACACACCTTCAATGCACACATCATGGACTTTAAACCATGACATAGATTGTTTAAATAAAGCTGATAGTTTCCACATTGTTACAGTTTGTTTCAGCAGCACCTCCTATCTGAATAGGCAGAGAGGTGAAACAGCAGTGACAGCAACAGCATTGAAATATTTATTATTTAAATATTTAATAAATATACAAATATTTATTATTTATTTATTACAACATTTATAACAATGAATACATATTTATTTATTAATTACGTCATTTATTTATATATTTATTTATTTGTGTTAAATGTTTATTAATCCTCCAGGATTAATAAAGTATATATCTACCTATCTCTCTATCTATCTCGATAGATTAAGAAAAAGCTTTGCCTTGTAATCAAAAAATATGAGCCGCTACTCTTAAACTGTGTTTAATAAATAAATGTCAATGGGAGAAAAATGTTTTCTATTCAGGCAAACTGCTGCTGACAATAATTAGAATGTAAGTACTAGGGATGAGGGAGTACACCACTATCTGTATCTGTATCTGTATCTGTTCAACCAACTAGATTATCTGTATCCGTATCTGTATCCGGAACGGGCGGGGCTTAAACCGGAAGTGGGTGTGGTTTGACCAGAAATGGGTGGGGCTTAAATCACTACATTGTTTTAAGTCTAAAATTGATATGGATTGATCACAAGTTGCTGTATGTTTGCTTATTTTAAAACTATTTACAGAACAGCCTCAAAATTGAAATTCAAATAAATGTTTTTGATCACAAAAGTAAGAGAACTATTTACAGAACAAGTTTTTTATGGAACTGAGTCAGAACATGAATATTCTTAAGTCTATGAATGAATATTTACCGAAGAGCCTCAGAATTGAGATTCAACACTTTTGATCACAATAGTGAAGGAACTATATATAGAACGAGTAAACACAAAGTGCATTAATGAAGTGAATGCAATAAAAAAAGTAATTAACTGCAAAGTATGCATGAACAAGAATTGTCATACTGAACAAAACTTTTTAATTTTTTTTCTTCTTTTTCATTTTAATTTTTTTCTAGTACTTTTTTTTTCAATTATTTATTTTAGTACCCAATGCTATTGCCATTTTTTTTCACATACAGCTAAACAATATTGATTATGGTGTGTGTGTGGGTGTGTGCACGCGCGCACACGCTATGTCTCAGTTAAAATATTAAGTATAGACATTGTTAATTTGAACAGAGTTTAGAACAGGTAAAAAAAAGACTTTAACCACCAAGGCGGTGGTTAAATGCACACGTATGTGCAACAAAAAAACAAAAAAAACCCCAAGAAAGTTCACCACATAACCAAACATCAAAATAGAGGCAAGCTGAAGAAAATCTAATAAGGACGTGAGCAACAGTGAAGCCACGAACACAGAGATCAGTAACTGCGTGTACCGGAGACACAGAGTGGGACAGGGAAACTCCTCTCTAACTGCAGTCTGTAGGGAGGGGCGGGACGTATGTGTGACTGGCCAATCACAGAGCGTGAAAACAGTACGGCTGATTTTCCTTCAGTCCGATCACGAGTATTAACGGACTTTATTCGTATTCGTACTCGTACTCGTCAAAATGCACCGGATACTCATATGAAACGAGTATCCGGCTCAACCCTAGTAAGTACAAAATTTGTTGGTGGGTTATTACAAAAAGAAAAGACATTTCCCACTAACTTTCTGGCCATAGGGACTAACTGTCTTTTTTAAACTTCACTGATGTCACTGAAGTGGATCCGCATCATGCAAATACACGCAAGGCCCCCAAACGTTTGATCAGCACATCGTGACATCCACAGGTGTATTAGGAGATGAATGTATTCAGCATCTATCATGTTCTCTACTTTTATCATGTGCAGCCCAGCCACAGGCAAGTTTTTAATTGGCTTCCGTGAGACATGTAAACATCAGCTCACATATATAGTGAGAAAACATCTAAGAAGAGGAAATGGGGATGAAGGGGAGCATGCTCTCTGTAATATAAAGCATGTAAGTATGACTTCCTGTCATAAAGCTGAGTGCCCCTGTTTTTACACTCTGTCCCACTGTGGAAATAACCGATATGATGGCGAGTGAAAGTCTTTGCTCTGCTTTTCCTCGCACCACAATAACGTTGTTGAGTCTTCTTTCCACATGTAATGGAACAAGCTCTGACAAGTTCTGAGAGGATTAAGTCATTTTGAAGCACTTGAGAGGCGCGGAAGTGAAATAAAAATGGCATTTCATTAGAAATTGCTCTCGCTAAACGTTGTTATTCGGAGTACAGCTCCTGCACTGACTGATTACTCTGGACAAACTGGCATTTGCCTGCGTGACTGCTTGAGATTACCCCACAGCCCATCATCTTTACTGTTCCCTCCAGCCCTGTGTACCTTTTGAATTTTTCACAACATATTTAAACACGTACTAACTCATCAGCTGTAAGCAACGCCAACATGTCTGTAACAGTAACGAAGGCGTGTGCGTGATGATGAAACAAGACAAGTCATTTGAGTAACGCTTTGTCGTCACTTTTGTTTCTCAGGATCTTTCCCCTTTACGACTCCTTTTCCAATCTGCTGACTGCCACGAGATGAGCATCGCAGAATTTACACTAAGTGACCTTTGTGGTTTGTTTGGATGTCAATTCCAAAATAGAATATAAGCTACACGTAAAGGGCAGGCAGTAGCTCAGTCCACAAGGGCACGGTACTGCCGAGGTGCCCTTGAGCAAGTCACCATCCCCCTTGGGGACGGTGAAGGAGCTGCCTGTCACTCTACCTCCCATTATCTGCATGATTACAGGCCCCTTGTGTGTGTGTGTGTGTGTGTGTGTGTGTGTGTGTGTGTGTGTGTGTACATATATATGCACGTGTGTTTATTAACAGCGAGAGTGGAATCATTTTCCCTGCAGGGGATTGATAAAGGTTGATTCTTCTTCTTCCTCTAAAGTGCATGCAGTACATCCTCCCTCTTCTTTAAAGCAGTACTCATTACCACTTTCAAACACACTACATAGAGCTGTGCTGAAATCTAATGAGATGTCACTATAATTGTCTAATAAGGTAACCATGGTGATTTACACTGGAATTCATAATAAAGTTTCCAGTTTTAGCACTTAAGGTCTTTTGGCATTTGCCAGACTCGCTGCAGCCGTAGTGGAAATATGTGCTTTCCAACTGCCAAATACAGTAATCCCTCATGTGTCCAAGATGCCCGGCTTCACTACATCGCGGATTTTTAGTAGGTAGTCATGTGATACCGTACGCTCATGCTATTGGCTGACAGCAATAGTCTCAGAACGCAGCACACTTCCGTGTGTTAAAGAAACACTTAAAAGCACTTCAAACAATCTATCAGAGTGTGGGAAAAGGTAATACAGATATAAGGTGGTTTAATATCAGTATGGGGAGAGTTCATAAATGTTTAAATTACCTTAATAATAATAATAAATAGTTTGTCGCTATATTGCGGAATTCTGTTTTTTGCGGGTGATTCCTGGAAAGCATTGACCGCAAGTAATGAGGGATTTTACTGTATATAAACTGATTACTAAATCAAGTTTTTCATTAAAAACCACCTAACTCAATTCTGCTTAATGGAATTAAAAGATTTCTATTTCATTCATTCATTCATCCATCCATTCATTCATTCATCTGTTCATTCTAATTCCTTTAGGACTACTTCTTGACCACCATCAACATGAATTAACATCATTTATGGCCAAATGGTACAAAGTGATGCTTCTTGTTACATTTCTTGTTACGTGTTACTTTTCTGTAGTTTTACATTTTAATATTCGACACTTTAAGCTCTACCAGAATGTTCAATATAACCTCACTGACCTTATCTGTCCCAGTTCGACCTCGCTACACAGCCAATGTGTCTGAGTGTCTCTTAATCTGTGGTTTTTCATTTTAGCCCCTTAACTTGATTTACCTTGATTTGTGCAATATCCAAATGGACCTCACTGATATGTGTTTATGTGTGGTTACAAGTCAAAAGCAACAATTTAGTGGGAGTGAACGTGGCTTTAGTGAACAAAACTAAAGCCCAGACCTGTTGTAATAACTTAATGGACACACCACAGGATTGAGGTTTAGGAAAATCAGTAGATTACTGCAATTGATGAATTGGAAATGAAGAGGAGAGTCAGCGAGGTGGAATAATCTGATAACACAAAAACCGTTAGAATTCAGCACAATAAGGCTGAAAGAGGCAGTGTTTATGCCAAAAGAAACTCTCCCACCTCAAATGTGAAAGAGGTCAGCAATGTTTTTGAAAAGCAGCATCGAGTTGATGGATGCTCACCGGGGAACATTATGAGGTCGCTCAAATTTTGCGAAGGAATTTTTATAGAAACCTTCAAATACATAAATTCTTTGGTTTTTTTTTCACATCCTTCAATGAATCTTAGGTTCATAGGCCACAAAGAAGTTTTCACATCAAGATGAGACACAACCAGCGTTTCCACAGGATATGATTACCTGCTGTCAGGAACAGTGGGGGGGGGTGGGGGTGGGGGGGGGCTGTGGCCCCTCACCTGCATGATGAGGTCAGAAAATGAACCACTTCCTGCGCTGGCTGGTGGGAGATGCAAGTAAAATTTCTCATATTACGATTGGAAGGGTTATACGTAACGCGTTTAGGATCAATGTATCTCCATATCAGAAAAAAAAAAAAAAGTTTGGAGTGTGAAACTTGAGAAGAGGATCCATTAAGTCCAGGGTGCTGAATTTTGTGAAATTAATTTTCACCATAATTAGATTTACATAGATTTACAAAGGTATATACGTATATATATTCATTGTAAATGAATATGTATATCTTCAGGGGGCAGTACCTGAATATATACTTTTCAGGTAAGAATATTTATGAGTAATATTATCTGGTCCAGATGCTTTTTCATTGGCAAGTTGTTTCAAAGTTTTCTCAATGTCAACCTTTCAGTTGGTGCTACAGCAAGCTCGGCATGCGCTTCCTTTTGTTGAATATCAACAAGGACCGATGTATCTACTGAGCCTCTGTGGTTAAGAAGAGTAGAAAAGTGCTTCACCAACATTCTAGTATGGCATCCGTCTCAGTAAGCCTGTTGCCTTTGACATCGTCAGTAGGGGTGAGGCCTGGCAAGTGTCTTTGAGAGATTAGTTTCACCACCTTGAAAAGGCCTTGGGATCATGTCTTTTAAGTAAGATCTTCGATTTCACAGGGTTTGTCCAGCCACCAATGATTTGGAAAGAGGTCCTTGCTGTTCGGTAGCGTTCGGTAGCTCCCAGGGGTGTTACTGTGGAGGACCTGTTGGTAAGCTGCTTGGGTCTGTTTGAGAAGGCTGATGATGGATGTGTGGTTCTTGTAGAACCAATCCAGGTGTTTCCAGATAGTATAGTAGATAATAAAGCTGTGGCATCTGATGTGTGTCAGAAATAACTTTTTTGTCAGGAGCCACATTACTTTCTGGACACAGATCAACAGGATCCCACATTTTGCCTCCTCCACGGTCTGCTTGGCAGCGTAGATCCTGATCAGGTTGCTGCAGTCAGAAGGCAGAGGAACACATATTTTGGTAAATATTCCATTCTCCAACACATCCACTTTGTTCTTTTTTCTCCCCTAACAAACAAATAATGGAGTTTGGTAGTTATGACAATCATGGCCAAATCCTGTTAGGAGGGGAAATCATCATATTTCCTAAAACATCTTAAGGAATCCCAGGTGAAATATTTAGTTGCTCCAAAGTTTTGTGAGTTTTGTTTTTGTCATCATTTTCCTTTTTTTTTTTTTGTTTAAAAATGGGGCAGAGCTTAGATGAGACTTGGAGTGTTAAACAATGCCGAAGGATTTTGTTAAACTGCCAGTGATATATTTATCAGAATTCCATTACATAACTCAGACATTTGTTGTCCGTTTACTAAAATCTTAAACTTCATGAAACAATCTGTTGTTTAAATAGTGGTATATTTAAAAAAAAAAAATCATCCTCTGAAGTGTCTCAGAGGTTTATCACTGATGAAAAATTCTTACATTTTGTCTTTCCAGAAAGAAAATATTATGATACTGTCTGTCTTTACAATAAATAATATTTCCTTATTGTTAAAGGTCACGGTGTTTCACAGAAGGACATATTAATTTATGTCCAAACGTTAAAAAAAAGAACAGTATGTCTTGTGTTTCCTAGAAACATTAACACCAAGAGCAGCAAATGAAACAACAATGGTGGAAATTTTCTACACAGAAGACCTACATTGACAGTGATACATAAATTGGTTCAAAGGTTTTCTGTGGCTTTTCGTGAGAGTAAAGTGATAATAATGTTTTTCATCTTCACAAGCAGTCTTGCAGCTTAAGGAGTCACCAGTTGCTCAGCTTATAGACTGAGAAAACAGCTGATTTGAGAGGGGATGAAAGAATCTGTCTGAAAAACTGGAAGGATCTCTAAATGGAGATGAGGGTCTAACCCATGTGTCCACGTAAAACACAGTTTCAGCTTCTCTTTCCAGAAAGCTTCACCACAATCCACAATTTCCCCACTGTGGGACAATATAGGAATATCTTATCCTATTTTAAGTAAGTTCAACTCTGCCTTTTAATTGTTACTCAAACATATTTTGTTCCCCTTTGCCTGAGTTCCTTGTAATATCGCTGCTGTTTAGCCAAAGTCACAAGACCTCTGTGATCGTGTCGTTTTGCTTTGCTTTGCTTTGACACTCACACACCCCCAGCGTACATACACCCTCCAACATCGATAGGGAAAATCACTCTTATTCCATTTCCCTGAATGAATATATTATTCATTCCTGTCGTCCGTCTGTGTGACAGGGACAGATTGAGCCAGCCGCTGCAGTAGATACTGTTATAGGAAATGGAGCTGCACATTTACATTTACTCATTCTCTTACTTTGATGGATCTGCTGGGCCAACAGTAACTGTAAAATAGCTGCCCAGCAGCTATTTTACAGTTACTGTGCAATGTGTCTTTTGGAGTAATGCAGAAAAAAGATTGAGGATGTGTATTAAAAAGGCTGAAAAAGAGCAGAAATGTGTTAAACTGCAGAGCGCTCTGCTTATGACCCGTTAGTATAGGAAGTCAGGTTTTATTTGATGTCATGTTGTAATGATATATTTTCTGTACATTAAATCAAACTGAACAAATGGAACAGAAGAAACAGGGATTGCAGTCCTTTCTGCTTATTGCTGGCAAGCAGACAAGGTACATTTTCACAGTCTGGTGAGCAGCAGGGCCTGTTCACGCATCTAAACCCAATTATATGATAAGCTAATTGTGACACAGGCCACAGCCACAGAATGAAAAAAAGTCTAGCTTACACTGTATCAGGTCTTATGTCCTCTCAAGAGGTGGCTGTTAGCCAGCGGTTGAATGGTCAGTGTTTTCTGCTGACCTAAACACTGACAGAATTACTGACCTACAAATATCACAACCACATTGATAATATTTCTTCATGTAATTGTATTAATATATCCCCAATATCCTAATTATCCACATTTCATAGCATTCCTCTTGGCTGCACTGCTTTCAGTGTGTGTGTGAATGTTAGATTGTCTGTCCAATCAGATTTCAGACTATGTGTTGCCAGGGGCAACCAGTTTTGTCCAGGGCCTTCTGAATCAGTATTGCTGGCCGATGTAACTGAGGCTACGTAAGAAAATGGACTGTTTCTTTAATCAATCAGAAAAATATCAGCATGTTCATGTTCCAGGAACCACACACAATTAAGGAATCCGCTGTCGAGACCGCAATCTATTTATCTTATTATTTACGGTAATTTAAATGTTTATGAACCCTCCCCATGCTGATATTAAACCACCTTCTAGTTGTATTACCTTTTCCTCCACGACTGTTTAAAGCATTTTTGCATCTCATGAAAGTCAGAGACTGACGAAACAGAGCGCACTTCTGGATGCCGTCAGCCAATAGAATGCGAGTACGGTATCACGTGACTGCCGAACAAAAATCCACGATGGAGGTGGAGTTGCAAGTGTTAATGCGCGAGGGCAAATATGATATTTTAGATAAATACTGATTCTGGACATGCTCCAGATGATGTAGGTAGTAGAGTTGTAGTTGTGGAGAGGTCTGACAGTTTGACTCGTCGTGCCGAGTTTCTTGCTCGTGTTGTTTTTCTGTGTCAAATGATGGTTATGGTGGTTAAGGATCAGTTACAAATAAGTGAGGACATAATAAAGTAAAATCATCAGATCCACTATTGGGGAAGCTACATTGCATAACACTGTAAGATTTAAAATTAAATTCACACACACACGCACACACACACACACACACACACACACACACACACACACACACACACACACACACAATTTCAGATTACATCGCCATTTGCTCTTGTGACATGCTCTGCACAGTGTTTCAACTGCATTTACGGTCCGTGCTAGTACGCGCCCCTGGTAGTCTGTTTTTCTGGCTCGTTGACATGGCGATGCCGAATCTACACGTGGTGTTCTCTCTCGTCTGTCTCCTGTTTGACTGACAAAGAGTGGCGTCCAATCACCAGTGCCCAACGCTCCACACCTCCACACTTTCATGAGCAGCCTGGGCTGATAAGATGCACTTGGACTAAGAGTCTTTACCACATTAATTCTCATCTTTTCTTAGTTCTTGTTCATGCTCTGCTTGTTTTTGGTTTTTGTATTTTTTTTTTTTGTTAAATTTGCTGTTTTCTGTCATAATCCTTTTTTTTGACTTTTCGCCTGACAAACTTTGGATACCTCTGCCTTGTTTGCCACTTTGTTGCCAACCCTATTTCTGTTCAATCATATGAGTCTTGCCAAGTCCCTCGTGCCACTGCCTGTATTTTTCTCTTCCTGCACGGGTACCAATCTCTGCCTGGTTTTTGACCTCTGGATTTTTGCCTCTGATTTTTGTACCTCTGTTTTGCTCAACTCTACTTGCCCGAGCACTGAACTTTTTGGTTGACTTTGTTTTTGAAGTGCAAAACATCTCAACTATCAATCATTTCAAGCATCTTTTGCCAAGACACAAACAAAGTCTGTTCTTACTATAGTGGCTCAGTTTTAGTAGTTAGCAACAAAATTTAATACACTATCGATTCAGGACTTTTATTACATTATTAACCAGTTACTATGTTATGGGCCTTTTACATTTCAAGAACAGCAAATTTATTACATTATCGCATGTTATGAAATTATTGGCTTGGTCTTCATGTCATTTCATTTTATTCTCTGTACTTGAAATTGATCTATTGTGATATGATGATGTCTGTCATCTGTCAGTGACCAGCATTGTCAAAAGGTAGGAACGGACACACACACACACACGTGTGTGTGTGTTTGTATTGGGTCTTGCAGCTCAAGTTGTCTGCAGGAAACAGCTTCACAGACTTTGCTCCATTTATCTGAACACAATATAGAACCTCTATTCAACAAAGATGATGATGTTATTGAAAGATGGGGGTCATTTATCTCAACAACTGGCTGCAGGTTTCACTATTACTAATCTGTCTGAAGCTACATTATGCTTTAAATCCTTATCTTCTGGTAGCTGGTTGATTTTAGCAATAGATACATGTGAACCCTGTGATTCAGAGTGAATTGTGTCCCTTACTTTTGGCTTTATTGTTAGTCTCAGATAAAGTTGTTTCTCATTTCTAACTCTATATCTGTGTCTGCGCTTCTTCTAAATCAGATGCTGTGGAAGTTTACAATCAAAATATTATAGCTGATGAATGTTTGCAGCTTTTTAAAAAAATCCTCTCTCCACTGGTGAGACCTCAGCGTTGAGCTTCGGTTCTGAAGAGACTTTATCAGAACTGTCAGCTGGAGGAACAATAATTGATTGGATGGTGGTAAATAAACAGAATGTTCATGAATAAAAGTCCTACTTGATGTGAAACTGTTCCTTTTGCTTCCACTTTCAGATGATGCCATAAAAGATGTGATGCTGGAGATAAGAAAAAGAACAAGAGGTGAAAGTATCAATCAATGAATTAGTATAAAGAGAGAATTTAATAGACTCACACATACCTGACTTCATTTTAGCAGAGAAAGATCCAGTTAAGGCATCATCATCATCATCATCATCATCATCATCATCATCATCATCATCATCATCATCATCATCATCATCTCCTCTGTGCTCTGCTATTGTGCAACACATTCGAAGTTGCTTAGTAACCTGAGGTTAGATACACGTTGCAGGACTGAAATTCATCCATCTATTCATGACAGGAACATGACAACACATTTAGTTTGATATCTGGTGCACACGGAGAGCAATTCAGTGGAATAACAAAAAAACAAATCAATATTTCTAAAAAAACCTACAAATGAAACCTGCAATTTTGAGCATGAGCATCAGTTGATTTTCAGATACATCTTTCTATAAATTGTTTTAGGCACTCTAACATCAGGCTAAATATTGATATAATGCTTTTATCCATTAGAATATATTTAAGAAAGAGGAATGCAAAAGAAGAAAGCATCAATCAGTTTTTACCCTCCATGGGTCTTCATGGAGGAAAAAGGAGGAACACTCAATAAATGTACACATCACACTACACAAGATTGAAAAAAATAGTAATAGCTATATTTGTTGAAAAAAATATTTATGATAATAATTACAATTAAAAATGATTTGACATGTAGCAAGGGCCCCGGTTCATGGTTGACAGTGGAGGATGTCCTACCTGCTAAAACAAACATGTCCCACAATATTTATTTACTCTCATTAAAAAAAAAAAAACCTCACGCCCTCATGAATGTTTCTCCTCACCTCCACCGGCTCTTCAAGATAAATCAGGAATTTCTGCTTTAGTTACCATGAACTCAGACTGTTTGACCTCTCAGACAAGGACACAGAACATTAATTAACAGTACATCCTGTCGACGTGTCTGGAGATTTAAATAATGAATGATGCTGTTTAGCCTCATGTGTAAATAATACTAATAGATAGGAACAATATAAATATTTTTCAGCATATGGGCAAGGCAGCTCACACTGTAAGACAGTGGTGTCAAACTCAATGTAAAGTAAAATAAATGTAAAATAAATTTAACTCCTCCTTAATGTTAAATAACTCTGAATTTATTACTTATTCAAGTTATAAATTACATAAATTACAGTTACACAAAAAAAATGTAGCCGCAAGAGGGCACAAGCCAGTGTCTTATTGTGCCGGTCCCAAGCCCGGATAAATACAGAGGGTTGCGTCAGGAAGGGCATCCGGCGTAAAACTTTTGCCAAATCAAAGATGCGAATCAAACATATGACTTCCATACCGGATCGGTCGAGGCCCGGGTTAACAACGACCGCCATCGGCACTGTTGACCTACAGGGCGCCGGTGGAAATTGGATTACTGTTGGTCGAAGAAGGAGAGGAGGAAAGTGCGTTCGCACGAAGAAACAGAAGAGGAGCGCCAAGAGTATAGGACTAAGAGTAGGGACGTTGAATGTTGGAACTATGACAGGAAAAGGTAGAGAGTTGGTCGACATGATGCAGAGGAGGAAGGTAGACATACTGTGTGTCCAGGAGACCAGGTGGAAAGGTAGCAAGGCTAGAAGTTTAGGAGCAGGGTTCAAGTTGTTCTATCATGGTGTAGATAGGAAGAGAAATGGAGTAGGAGTTATCTTGAAGGAGGAGTTTGTTAGGAATGTCCTGGAGGTAAAAAGAGTGTCGGATAGAGTGATGAGTCTGAAGCTAGAAATAGAAGGTGTGATGTTCAATGTTGTTAGTGGGTATGCCCCACAGGTAGGATGTGAGCTGGAGGAGAAGGAGAAATTCTGGTTGGACTTTGATGAAGTGATGCAGAGCATACCTAGAAGTGAGAGAGTTGTCATCGGTGCAGACTTCAATGGACATGTTGGTGCAGGTAACAGAGGTGATGAGGAAGTGATGGGCAGGTTTGGTATCCAGGAGAGGAACGCAGAAGGACAGATGGTAGTTGACTTTGCAAAAAGGATGGAAATGGCTGTAGTGAATACTTTCTTCCAGAAGAGGCAGGAACATAGGGTGACCTATAAGAGTGGTGGTAGGAGCACACAGGTAGACTACATCTTGTGTAGACGATGTAACCTGAAGGAGATCAGTGACTGCAAAGTAGTGGTAGGCGAGAGTGTAGCCAAACAGCATAGAATGGTGGTGTGTAGGATGACTCTGGTGGTGAGGAAGATGAAGAGGACAAAGTCAGAGCAGAAGACGAAATGGTGGAAGCTAAAAAAGGAAGAGTGTTGCATGACCTTTAGGAAGGAGTTAAGACAGGCTCTGGGTGGTCAGGAGGTGCTTCCAGATGACTGGACAACTACAGCTAATGTGATCAGGGAGACAGGTAGGAGAGTATTTGGTGTGTCATCTGGAAGGAAAGTAGATAAGGAGACTTGGTGGTGGAATGAGGAGGTACAGGAGTGTATACAAAGAAAGAGGTTAGCTAAGAAGAAGTGGGACACTGAGAGGACTGAGGAGAGTAGACAGGAGTACAGGGAGATACAGCGTAAGGTGAAGGTAGAGGTAGCAAAGGCCAAACAAGAAGCTTATGATGACTTGTATGCTAGATTGGACAGTAAGGAGGGAGAGACTGATCTATACAGGCTGGCAAGACAGAGAGATAGAGATGGGAAGGACGTGCAGCAGGTTAGGGTGATTAAGGATAGGGATGGAAGTCTATTGACAGGTGCCAGCAGTGTGATGGGAAGATGGAAAGAGTACTTTGAGGAGTTGATGAACGTGGAAAATGAGAGAGAACAAAGACTAGAAGAGGTGACTGTTGTGGACCAGGATGTAGCAAAGATTAGCCAGGATGAAGTGAGGAGAGCACTGAAGAGGATGAAGAGTGGAAAGGCAGTCGGTCCTGATGATATACCTGTAGAGGTTTGGAAGTGTCTAGGAGAGGTGGCAGTAGAGTTTCTGACTGGGTTGTTCAACAGGATCTTAGATAGTGAGAAGATGCCTGAGGAGTGGAGGAGAAGTGTGCTGGTGCCCATTTTTAAGAACAAGGGAGATGTGCAGAGTTGTGGCAACTACAGAGGAATAAAGCTGATGAGCCATACAATGAAGTTATGGGAAAGAGTAGTGGAAGCTAGACTAAGGGCAGAAGTGAGCATTTGTGAGCAGCAGTATGGTTTCATGCCAAAAAAGAGTACTACAGATGCAGTATTTGCTTTGAGGATGTTGATAGAGAAGTACAGAGAAGGCCAGAGGGAGCTGCATTGTGTTTGTAGATCTGGAGAAAGCTTATGACAGGGTGCCCAGAGAGGAACTGTGGTATTGTATGAGGAAGTCTGGAGTGGCAGAGAAGTATGTTAGAGCGGTGCAGGACATGTATGAGGACTGTAAGACAGTGGTGAGGTGTGCTGTAGGTGTGACAGAGGAGTTCAAGGTGGAGGTGGGACTGCATCAGGGATCAGCTCTGAGCCCCTTCTTGTTCGCTATGGTGATGGACAGGCTGACAGACGAGGTTAGACAGGAATCTCCATGGACTATGATGTTTGCAGATGACATTGTGATCTGCAGTGAGAGTAGGGAAGAGGTGGAGGAGAAGCTAGAGAGGTGGAGGTTTGTCCTGGAAAGGAGAGGGATGAAGGTTAGCCGCAGTAAGACAGAGTACATGTGTGTGAATGAGAGGGACCCAAGTGGAAGAGTGAGGTTACAGGGAGAAGAGATCAAGAAGGTGGAGGATTTTAAGTACTTGGGGTCAACAGTCCAGAGCAATGGAGAGTGGGGAAAAGAGGTGAAGAAGCGTGTCCAGGCAGGATGGAATGGGTGGAGAAAAGTGTCAGGTGTGATGTGTGATAGAAGAGTTTCAGCTAAAATGAAAGGAAAGGTGTACAAAACTGTGGTGAGACCAGCGATGTTGTTTGGTCTAGAGACAGTGTCACTGAGGAAAAGACAGGAGGCAGAGCTGGAGGTAGCAGAGATGAAGATGCTGAGGTTCTCTCTGGGAGTGACCAGGAAGGATAGGATCAGGAATGAGTACATCAGAGGGACAGCACATGTTAGAGGTTTTGGAGATAAAGTCAGAGAGGCCAGACTGAGATGGTTTGGACATGTCCAGAGGAGAGATAGTGAATATATTGGTAGAAGGATGCTGAGTTTTGAACTGCCAGGCAGGAGGCCTAGAGGAAGACCAAAGAGGAGGTTTATGGATGTAGTGAAAGAGGACATGAAGGTAGTTGGTGTGAGAGAAGAGGATGCAGAAGACAGGGTTAGATGGAGGCGGTTGATTCGCTGTGGCGACCCCTGAAGGGAAAAGCCAAAAGGAAAAGAAGAAGACAGTTACACAGAAAAAAAAAAAGTTTGCTTGTTGCCCTGTGCTAACATAAATCCTTTTATCAGGTTACGAAACCCGCAGAACTCCATCAATTAAGGATCAAACTATCCAAGAGAATAAAGAAAAATGACATGAAAAAAAGGACATTAACTTTGTTCAAAATGGTTTTGTCAAATTTAAAATGGGTTAAAAATTACTGCTTTGTGGGAAATACAATTTATTTTTCCAAACTCTGACCTTTTTATGCTCTCGCGAGCCACATAAAATGATGTGGCGGGCCACATTTGGCCCCTGGGCCTTGAGTTTGACTCATGTGCTGTAAGACGTCATGTTGTTTCTCACATCTTCTCTACTCAGTACAACTCTTCGAGGACAGTTAAATGTGATTTGTCCATTTAAAGATCACCTATTATTGTACATTACCACAATTTGTCCAATGAAGAGGAACCCTGGAGGGCACTTAACCACATTTTCTTCACTAGCCCCAGGTGCTGCTTTCAGTCCATTAATGAAAAGTGTCTTTTAATTAACCTGAAGTGTTCCTTAACTATATAAATGCAGCACTTCTTGAACTGAAATAAAATTGAATCGCAGTCCAAGCAATGGGAACTTTGTTTCTTCCAACATATTTGATAGACAAAAAAACCAAAAAACTTTTGGAGTCGCTGAAAGAGATTCCAAAGGCAGACGGTATTCACAGATGGTATCTCTGCTCTGTAAGCTGTGGTGAACTGGTGAATTTATATCCTAAATAATTACCTGCAGGCATCTCTGAAGGAACTTAGTACACAAGTGGCAACACAGTTCTGGTAGAAATCTAGATTTAAAAAAAATTATGTAATTAAGAATCGAAGGATATTTTCATATATTTTAGCAGTAATTAAAATGGCAATATTCACGTAAATTCACATTTGCCATCAGCACCTTTTATGGTCGCTGCAGCTTTTCAGAATGCATTGAGATATAAATTGTCTAAGTTAAAACAACTGTCATTCTAACCCAATGAACAAGTGACTGGTGTAAACAGCTGTCGTCTGAAGGGAACCACGAGTGTGTGCAGAGTGAGTGTTTTGGGAGCATCTATATTCAGTGTCAGTTGCTGTGTGGAGGCTGCACCACTATGACACAATCTGTTCAGCTCTTTACTGTAACAGAAGTTCTCTCATGCAGAACTATGACCATGCAAATAATTACTTCCATAGCTAATTTGATCACATGGTGATTATGCAGTTCCAAGTTGGTGAATTCTGTGCTGTGTCAGCACTTAGTAGTCCAACTGCTAGAGGAAGAGGTGACTCTGATTTGGAACAAAATACACCTAAAACAACTCATTATCAGATGATATAAAATGAATGAATCAATGAATAAATAAATAAACACATAAATAAATAAATCCTTTAATAATCCCAGTAGGGAAATTACTTTTTTTTATGCTTGCAGCTACACCTGTTTACTGTATTGTAGTGCAAAACAAGCTCATGAATATAGAATTATAGAATTCTACTGTTATCATTGTTTACCTCATAGCAGGAAGGCTTTAAGTCTGAATAACACGACATTCATTGTGTTGGAACATAAGCAGCGAGGTGCAAGTGTGTTTTTTTCAATGACAACATGACAGCAAACTAAACTCAGAACTATGAAGACTGTTTTTAATACAGTGTCTACACAACCTGGTTGTTAACAGTGACATAGTATTAAAACGAAATGTTTTTTCTTGCATATACAACAAAATGGTATTATGCAAATGTGTCTGATTTATTGCAGGTGAATGTAAAATGTTTAAATGTTCTTTTAATTTTGACTCATATGATGAATTAAAAGCAATGCAAGGAGTATTGGAGCTGATTTATGAGGATTTTATTATGTTGCTAAAAGTAAAATGTCCAGCAAAAAAATCTAATAACATAAATTGTGCCATGTTCTTAAGGACTATATAGAATGTTAAGGTATAATGTAATGCAATCTAAGGAAATCTAATTTAATCAAATGTAATATAAACTAAACTGTTTTCACTCAACTTCACTATTTCAATCCATTTTCGTCAACAAACATGATAAATTGCTTTATTTACATTTTCAGAATCAAGTTAGGATCTAGAATCAGATTAATACATAAAACAGCTACATGGGGAACATTTATCCCTTCTGCTTCATTTATCCCCTCTGTTTTGCTTTGGAACTCCAAAAATGTTTCACTGTTTAGAAATTTCACCAGACTTACTGAATGGATACTATTATTAAAATTATTATTATTATTATTATTAACAATAACAACAAAACAACAACAATAATTATTATTATTTGTATTTTAATTATAATTATCATTATTATTATTAATAATAATAATAATAACAATAAGAAGAATAAGAATATTTTTGTGAACTGGTCCTTTTATGTCATCTCTTCATCACGGACATGACACTACTGTCTTGGTGATGATGGGACGAGACCACAGTTGTGAATCTGAAACACACCCAACCTCATATACATACTCACGACCTACTGACCCTGACAAAGCCCTCTGCCATGTAATTGACTGGTCAGCGAACGAGCCAATGAATGAAGGAGGCTTGCGCCCAGCCAGCACTTAGAAGATGCACAAGTCATGTACTGCTGTGTACCGTCAGTTTAAATAATACACGAGTGGCACTCAGCCTCCATTTGGAATTCACTGCAGAGCATGTGTCTTTTAAACATGTTATTTCATAGAAGACAGAACTCGGACACGGCACAGATCGCCTCTACGGTAGAAACACCCCTGCGAGAGCTGGGAGACCAATTCAAGGTGTTTATTTGCTTTGATTCACATAAATAATAATGGATGTAGATGTTTGCACATCCAGTTTCCTCTCTGCTTTGGCAGTTCACTAGAGCTGGTGGAAGTTTCTTGGTTCGCAGCTGCCTGGCAGACGAGGCGACTCAGAAAGCAAAGAGGAGGAGGAACTGGTTCAGTCCCAGAGAGGTCTGTCAGTTGAGTCTGTCGACGGCTCCTGGGTCTTTAATATTCACAGGAACTCCCTGGAATCTGTTGTAAAAAACCCACAATGAATAATTGATTTGTGTGATGCCAGAGAGCTCCTTCCTTCTGTTAATTAGATTTCCAGGAGAAAAGAACAGAGAATTGGGTAATAAAGAATCCAAGAGGGTATTTTATTTAAACTGTAAAGGTGAGCATGGCCACAATATTTTATTCTTTTACAGACATGCTGTTCACTCACTCACTGCAGTCGTCCATTACTTGACATGTTCTTAATCCTCTGCTATGAAATGGAAATAACAATTTTTTTTTACATAATATCAGATCAACTGAACTTTTAAAACAAACCTGTAAAGTTTGTGTTGGACACTATTATCTTCTTAATGTCTAATAATAGATTTTATTAGCTATTTTCTTTTTAATGTTTCATATCTTTTAGGGGAATTATTGTTTTATTTGCATGTACATTATGTCATGAAAACTATGCATCAACAGGAAATTCTGTCCTCTCTGGGAAAAATTGCAAATTGTGGAATTTATTTTCATTGTAATTTAAAAAATATAATGTTATTTCCAGCTCATTCAATAGCACAACCAAGTAGGATGACAACAACAACAACAACAACAGCAACAGGATGCAACCTGGATGTTCCTGGAGGTACCAGCCCCCCAACAAGGCGGGAGGGAGACGGGCAGGAAGAACCTGTGAAGGGAGGGGCACAGAGAGACCAACAAAAATTGGGAAAAGAAAATGAATGAATGACTCCTTCAAAATATGTTCAATACATTGGAATTACATCTACAGTACAGTATTTTTCTCACTATAAGGCACACCAAAATGTTCTCAATTTCTTACAATCCAATGTGCCATATATATGAAAAAAGTGTTAAAATAGACCATTCATTGAAAATGAGTTCTCAGATGCATTTTATAATCCAGTGCGTGTAATATAATCCAGTGCACTTTATAATCCAGTGCGCTTTCAGAAATTTACCCACTGTGGGACAAATAAAGGTGATCTTATCTTATCTTATCTTATCTTATCTTATCTTATCTTATCTTATCTTATCTTATCTCATCTTATCTTATCAGATGTATGAATTTTTTTTTATAGACAATTCATTGAAGGTGCGTTTATAATCCAGTGTGCCTTATAGTGCGAAAAATATGTATTTATAGTATGCAAAAGCACTGCTGACTAAGTACCTGCATAGACTTCCAATCACACCGACTGCCACTGTCACAAGGGCACATTGTGACAGTGACGCTGGGATTACTGCAGAATGGCTCGATGTCCAAGACATGCTTGTATAAAACAGAATTCACCTTCAGGAATGATGGCTGGATGAGCTCCCTCCTCCCTCAGTTGAGATGTTAAACCCGAACAACACACAGGAGATGTGCGTTTTTTTGTGTAGCTGCAGGCCACAACCATTTAAACAGCAAAGAGAGGGCAGCCCATCTGTTGGCTAATAAAACCAGGTTAAAAGAAGCAGGATATGCAGAAAGAAGGAGGAAAGGTCATAATATAATCAGCAGCCCTTCATGCTTCACTGCCCCACTGCAGCCTTTATACCTTTGGTTACTAGCAGGCCAGACACACTTGCTGATCTGTTAAAGTGTCTACACACATGGGATAAAATTGATGGTACACAGCAATAGAACAGAGACGAGAGATTCAGGATTCTGAAGGACAAAACACAAATGTGAGATGAGTTTGGGTTGTATTTACTCCACACGGTTAGACGGTCCAGTGTTTTCATCGCAGGCGAGTGTGATGGTTGCCGTTTTTATGACACTAAAAATATCAGGACCTATCTGTGAAGGTAAACCAGGAGAAGATGAAGTCTGGATCTGGTAAGCTCAGTGCATCTTTCCTTGGAGCTTGAATCTACTCCTGAATGATGCAATGCAGCACGGTAAAAGCAATAATAGCATAGAGTGATAATGATCTCAATGGACAAACGCTAAATATTAATTAACAAGATGGATTCCTGGCCTAAAAAAAAAGGTTTAACAATCTTAATGGAGCGATATAAAAAAAACAAAAAAAACAAATGCACAGTGGTATTTTGTGTTCATGTGAGAACAGCTACAGCCTGTTCAGTGTGTTAATACAATGTATTCATATATTTCATAATTACTGTGTTGAACTGGCATCTATTTCAGTTTATCTGGAAAACTCTACAGAAAAAGTACTCAGTACATGTGAATCAATGGACCGAATGCCCGATGTAATTATTTTTACCTACTTCTGATAAAAAACTTTATTTGCAGCTATAGTATGGTTTATATATCAAAGTGAAATGAAAACTTTTATATCTAATGCAGACTTCACCTGACACCACAAAAAGAGATTGCCATTAACCTGTGAAGTACTAGAATTCAATGTTGTAGTTGTATTCCAAACATACACGAAAAGAATCATTTCAGGTTGAGTTCTGGTTTGAGTTGTGGGTTTCCAAATGGTTTGGGGGGGGGGGGGGGGTCAGGGAGTTCCTCTCTCAGCAGCTGTAATCAAGCTGCTTCCAGTTGGCCCAGTGACTAACGTGGACGGTTGTGGTTGTACTGGTCAGGCTCCTGCTTACTTTGAAGTACATTAAGGTTTCAGATCTTTGAACTGAATCAAGGAGAAAAAGTTTGGCTCCACTAAAATTGAGGCTGATTGAAAGCCCCACTGCTGCAAACGCATCTGGATGGGTGCGTCTCCTCAGTCAACACACATATGGAGATTTGCACATTTTCAATTTTGCTCACCAGCTGCTCTGTTCCAGTCCAGATCCCTGGTGCCATTGCCTTATTAATTCTTATTAATGTAATATCATCAAGTGTCCCCAGAACATCTGAGTGCAGCAATTAATAACCACCTCATAATATTCCTTTTGGCAGGGACAGATTCCGAGTTTGGAGATACCCAAAGCAGAGTCATGAAGACGTGAAGGAGGGATGTTGATTTGGTTTAGGTTGTTGGTCGAGGGGATCCGGTGCTTTGAATCATTTTAGCATATTTAGTACCAATTTTCTCAAGGTTGGACTCAATCCTCCATGTTTTATGTCGGGGAGTGGTCTATGTTTGCTTTGGGCTTTGGTGGTCTCTCTACGCTTTCAGACGGTATTTCTCTTCGCATCAGGGCTGCAAGAAGAGCCATCCTGAATTGATTGGGAGATAATGAAGGAGGGCAGGTAGGGAGAGATCGATGCAACAGGACACTGGTGAGAGACACCCACCACACCGGGTTGGTTTTATCACACACATGCAAGGCCAAGCTGTATACGACATTTAGATACTTTTCTGTGATTGTATGTTGACTGTAACAAAAACGGATAAATGAGGGTCAAAAAGATGTCGCAGGCTAAAGTCTCTACGAGGTTCCAGTTTGTATGTACCCCCAGTGTCTGCATGGGTTCTCTCCAGATTCTCTGGTGTCCGTACGTATGAGTTGTGCGCATGATTGGTTGTTTGTCTGGTCCTGCAATGAGCTGGTGTCTCATCTGGGGTACACCCCACCTTTTGCCAGTAGCAAGCTGACCCACGACCCGCAAGGCGGATTAGCGGCTGTAGACGAGACTATGTTATTGTCTCAACAGACATATAAAAGGATATAGCTAGATAAATGGACGATATAGGGTAGATGTCCAGACGTGATGCGGATCGGTAAGGATGTACCGCCTGCTTTGCCAGGTTGAAAAGATTCCGTAAATCAAGGTGCAACTTTTCAGAAGGTCCCATTCTCCCTATTTTACAAATCA
Organism: Antennarius maculatus; assembly: GCA_013358685.1. Lineage (NCBI taxonomy): Eukaryota > Metazoa > Chordata > Actinopteri > Lophiiformes > Antennariidae > Antennarius > Antennarius maculatus. The sequence continues at coordinate 2,431,429 of CM023626.1, read as the reverse complement.
TTGACCTCTCGATGAAAAACATGAACAATCAGAAAAACGTATAACCACTTTTGCTTTTCAACACCCAACATAGTTTCTCTCAAATAGTACTCCAAGACTTTTATAGATACTAAGAAATCGAAGGCACGATCACACACTATACGTAAAGGTACAGGTATGGAGAGCGTTGTCAAAGATTTTGATTGATGTTAAAGATTAAAAGGCTAGAGGTCCTGCTAGCATTAGCTTACCCACTCATTTTAAATTCCTTGTGAACAATCACGTCATAGATGGAGATGGAGATGCTTAAGTTGTAATAATTAGAGTAATCACTGATTGTACATGTTAACGATGAATCTTCTATACATCTTCTGTGCTTGAACAAATATTGTTTCAATCAATGCCCCCAGTATGAAATACTGTTAGGAAACACTCCTTAAATTGTTATGCAGACGGAACAAACTTACACTTATCAATGACACAAGGTTAAAATGAATCACAAAAATGTAATTTCAAGCATCTTTTCTGCTACTTATTTCTGTCAAGTCTGATACTGGTAGTGGAGCCTGAAATAATTTCAGAAACATCCCCTTAGTGATCCAGTATGAACACCATGAAGGAGATTATCTTGTCTTTGAGCTCGACCATGAAGAATCTGGGTTATGTTTGATCCGAATATTTCACCGGACTCCCATATAAAACAAATCCTCCTACTACTTGTATAATATCTAAAAAAAAAAAAAAAAAAAAAAGGTTACGTCCTGCTCCAAAAAAAAAAAAAGGACTGGGAGCCACAGCTTTCAGTGACCGGGCTTCTCTCTTGTGGAACCAATTTCACTAATATACCAGCTACCTGTTTTTTCTTAAACCACAGGTTACCGTGGACAAATCTACTGTTGGGATCAAGGTTGAAATCCGCTGACAACATCACTATCATTACTGCTATTAATATCATCACCATTTTTATAAAAAAGTTCACTCTGTCTTTCTCTGTCTTACCCTGACTCACCAAGGTTTCTACCTGTTAAAGGTAGTTTTTTTTGGCCACTACCTTCAAGTGCTTGCACGTGGAGGGTTATTAGATTACTGTAGAATCAAGAGCTGGTCAAATCAGTGTTGTGATTTGGTTAAATATATAAATAAATTGAAAATGAAATGAAATTGAACACCAGTTTGTGGCAGACATATTGAATAGTACTCCTTTACAATTTCCTATAGACACGAAGAATTTATTTCTACCCAAATACGTTTTTCCTTTTCTTTTTTTGTTGTTAAGCAAAAATGAATAAATGTAAACAGAGAACTCAAACATGGTGACTTGACATAAGCCAGTTTGATGGCAGATACACATTAGTAGCATACCTTAACTGCTGCAGTGCTAATGTTAACTGTATGGCTAAGTAAGCTTGTTTAAGGGATGTATTTATTGGTTCATAAAGAAAATCTGTAATTGTCCATGGTCTAAATTTCTGTTTTTCAGCTGTCCTTGGTTTGTGTGAGAAGCTGTACCGTCAGCCAGGAAGGCTCCTAAGAAAGTAAAGTTTGCAACAGTTAGAAAATATTTAAGTCAACAGATGGAACCATCAGGAAACTCCATGATCTCCATAAGAATGACATTTCTTTGCCTGAAAAAAAAATACTAAAGAAAGAAGTTGGGTGCGCGGTGTGTGATTCATCAATGTCTTGTTTGACATTTGATCAACGTTTGCTTGCAGCCAATCATAAATAGCCATCCGATTACGGTGAATAGTTGATCAGCACAACAAAATATTGTTCTGAAAGAAATTTAGGTGAAACAAAAGATCTTCCAAAATGGGACACAATCTGGCTTCCAGCTTGTAGTTTTAAAGCTACACAGAGCTTTAAAATATAGTTCTGCAAACAATTTCAGAAGAAGGCTGCTTATAAATAAAATCTTGATTCTGATGATTATGAGTAGCATTGGTTCAGTTTCCTTTATTACATGTAATAAAACTTTTGTTTTGGTACGAGATATAAGAAATCTACTTGTAGTTAATGTCTTGGATTAACTTTAGAACCTTATCCTGTCAATAATTTACTTCAACCCAGTGGTATTAGATGGGGCTGGTATGTGGTCTTTGTTAGCATGTCAAGTTAAATCTATTTCTTTATGACAGTGGCTCACTGCACACTGTCGCTGTTAGATTTAACCTGGACAGATCATTACAAAAATTGTTTGCAATGTGGAAAGTCCTGATCCTCATCCATGTCCACAATATTTGATATATTGTACATTGTTCCTTACAATTTGAAATTCACATGAATGAATTTTTTCCTCCTGAATTTGAGTTTACTTAATTCAAGTAAATGAGTTACAAGGGCTTGGCTAACTACTACATTAAACAGGACAGTTTTTTAAGTAGGTGTTACTGCAATCTCTGAGGAATACTGCCTTTGTCATGTCAGTGTTATTGAGCATAGCTCTGAGGAGGAATATTGACATATCAACACATTTAATATGGAACGGTACAAAACAGGTACAAGTACAATAAGTCAGATCCTCATATAGTGAAGCATTTTCCAAAGTGAACTTTCCAGACACATTTATTGGGCTGATAACATTACTCAAACACAGTGTATGACCATTGTAAACAATAAAACAGAAAAAAGGCATCAGCTCAAGCTGAGAACTGCTCCAGACTTCAAAGTGTGCCAAGCTTTTTAAAATTCTCAACTTTTTTTTTTCGTCTTTTTTTTTTAAATAATCTCACTATATCTTTTGATTTTAATTCATTACTTTTTCTTTAAATATTAACTCTTTTTGCAGTATTGATCATTTATAATATGTACAAACAAGGCCAAGACACTGGTTGCTCTGAGGCTGAAACTAAGCCTGTCTATTTTGCTCGTCTCCAAAGACATGACTCGACTTGGGAAATGACAAAATAAGGTTGAGCTCCCACGCTGCAGATGCGGCTGATTGCATGCCTTGTTGGTGACTGTAATGAAACGTCCATGTGAGCGTTCTTGAACACTTTATCAAAGGGACTGGGGCAGTGAATTAGTCCTCGGACTTTCCCATTGATAACAATAATTTTATGTACAAAGGCTTTAAAGTCCCAACGTTGTCCTACTGGTTGGGAGGCTATCAAATAAATACTTCCACATTATTTATTTTCATTTGTTTCCAAGTGTTCATTTTTGGTGTTCTCCAAAAAAAGTATCAAAATGTCTGTAGAGCTATAGTTGTACAGTAGGGAGGGGGGGAAGTTAGCATGTGTTAGATCATGGGTTCAAACTGTTCTCAATGTATGAAAAGAATCTTTTTGCTCATAACGCAAAGTTCTTGGTGTTGATAGTCTTTATACAATGCCATGGAATAATCCTAGATGAGATGCAGTCATAATCCTGGGTTCACATCTCTCCCTCCATCATCCTCCCCTCTCGTCTCGTTCTCCATTTCTGACACTCATCACCACACTCATCCAAAGGGGGGGCTACTTTAGTAACCACTCGTTCACTGGAAGAGAGAGGAGAAGGACAGGGGTGAGAATACTGATTTATATATGCAGTACCTTCCACAACTCAGCCATTCACTGTTATTATTCGCCCCCCCACCACCTCAACACCAATATTTCATCTTTAGCGATAAAATGCAATTGAAGAGGAATGGCACTCGAGTGAATGTGCCTGAGTGTGTGGTGGGAGGGGGGGCCCAGGATTGTATTTTGAGTGGCAGCCTTGATAGAAAATTCTATCCAAATCTAGAATGTGATATGATTATAAATAAACACTGTAATTTGATTTTAAAAATTTTATTAAAAAAAAAAAAAAAAAAAAAAAAAAAAAAAAAATATATATATATATATATATATATATATATATATATATATATATATATATATATATATATATATATATATATATATATATATATATATATATATATAAAACACACATACATTTGCTCCCAAATCTGGCCTTCAATTACCCTGATGAGGAATTTGTCTGAAAATCTATTAAATAAATAATGAAAGTATTTCCCTTCTCTCACTTTATCTCAAAGGTGAACAATAAGGTTTATTGTCAATATATTTCATATTCTTTTTCTCTTCAGCACATTGATCAGCTCTTTATATTTTACCAATCGACAATCCTGGCTTAACAATCAAATTTAACAATTGGTTTATCAATGTATGTTATTCCTGATGTGCTCCTTGGTGCATTTTTCCTCTTTTTTCCAGTAAAAATATTAATTTTTGTCTTATAGTTACAGGTTTTCATCATATTTATTCATATTTATAAAATTTTCAATCTTGGATCCAATAATGGGACTAAAATACCCCGTGTAAAAGAAAAAGCTCCCCTTTAACCCTTGTGACACTTTCGGCACCCTTGAATCTTGAATGGGACATCAGTCCAAGCTTTTGAATTATTTATTTATGTATACGTGTATTTATTAATTTATTTATTGCAATTACCAATTCTTTTGACATCATTTTCCACTATATTGTTACTGGCTCCAATATGTACTGTTTCATTGAGGCACGTTAAGACTGACCTAGTTTAAGACAAAATGCAAATCCGGAAAGTATGACCCACCCAGGTTGTCTTCACATAATTTATAATTCCTACATTAAGTATAAAGGGAAAAGGTGATAAGATGACATCTATGGGTAATACTGAACCATGTGTACCTCGGTATTGGAGCTTCTGAGCCCTGTTGTTAGGGCAATCTTTGCCCTGCATGCTGAAGTTGATGTTGGTGCGGATGCAGCGGTTGTTCAGTGGCTGGACCGGTCGAACATTATCACTCATGCTCAGGAAGATCTGAGATGGCTGGTTCTGGCTCAGCAGGCGCAAGGAGTGCATCTTAGAAGTCAGAGAAAAAAAGAAGCCATTGAGAAAAAGTTGGCCACAAAAAAACAAAAAACAAAACCAGACCAGCATTTTAGGCCAAACATGCTAAGAAAATATTTTGTAGTTAATGCTATAGCATCGGGCTGACATTTTTTACAGGCAGAACAATATTCATCAGTTGAGATGACATTCCCAGAGTGAATTGGGTGTTCGCCCTGGATTTCCAGCTGTGGCTCACCTGCATGCGTGTGAGGTACACTGGCTTGTTCATAAGAATCCATGTGGCTGTCTCAAAGCAGGGAGGGATGGTCATAGATCCGTCATATGTGATAAAACTACTCGTTTCTGGGTAAATCTCTTCTATATTCAGGCCAGTCAGTAGATATGCATCATCTGTACGAGGAGAAGCAGAAAAGAAAAACACAAGTGAACATTTAATCTGTTCACGTCACGCCAAGTCTCATAATCCTTATGTTTGGTTTATTTTCTAGCACGTAGTGGTACTGGTTAGCTGTTTGGTGAGTCATTTAGAATATCATTTTGTGGCATTATATAATTATGATGAGCTATACTATAGAATCCAATTTGTTCCCCATTGATATGATAATGAAAAATTTGGAGGTTTGTAGGCAAAGTTGGGAAAGATGGCTCTCAATGATGAGTCTGTAGAGTCATGTAGAAGGATGGCAGCTGGCTGATGCAGAGATAAGTCTGTTAGCCATCGACAGAAGCAAATTTTAATATTCACCTTAAAAATTACCATTCCTGAGTTTTTTCTGATGCCCGATAACAATTGAGACATCCTTTATTGTAATATCATGAAACGCAGCAATTCATTTATTTGGACTTTGCGTGAAGTCATTTGGTTCAGACGTTTCTGTAGCGCTAATGCATTAAAAATAAAACAAATATTGCACAAAATTAATCAATAAATCAAATTCAACTCAAGTGACTAAAGTTCAAGTATTATTCTGGGTCTCAAACCCTGAATGTTTTATCAAAATATATTGTGCATTGATATTAAATGGCTGTTGACTGCCATTTAATATCAATGGGTATTTTCATATGTATTTTATTTAGGGGCAGATTTATGGGCCCTGACCCCCCCCCCCCCCCCGACGACCAAGCTGAGATTCACTACTCCAAAGCAACATGGACAATTCAATCTCTCCAACCATCAAAACAGGTGAAATGACATTTACCCATAACAGTAAAGTTTTCAGCCAATCGTGTGTCTCCTGCCTGCAAAGCTCGATGCAGCAGGAGCTTAATATTCTGGTGAAACGTCTCTGATCTCAGAGACATCCTTTGTACTGACGCATTGTTTTTCACATTGCCATTTGATGTATTGTTAATATATGTATAAAATATTAAGTATGGCTGGACATTGATTGAACACTTCTACTGTGAAACATCCCTCTTTTATTCTGCTGTGCTTTTTTCCTTTTTTTTGACTGAATGAATAAATGAATGCCTCCGTGATTGATATTCTTTTAAAGGCCGTTCGTTACTAAGGATAAGCATCAGTATGCAACGGATAAAGCTATGAGAAAGACTGGATCCCAACTAATTTTCTTGTTTGAATAATGCATACTTGATTTTCATGATGTATGAAGCAAATCAGCAATGGGCTATTCACATTTACTCCTATATAGTCATGATAATGGGGGGGGGGGGTTACGTTAGGAGGGCGTCCTGCCTGAAACCTGTCCCTGTTCAATTATTCGATTAGAAAAACTGCTTTACAACTTCTAACAGTGAAAAGAAAAAGGTTATGATGTAACAGGTAGTAAATATAATTTGGTCATCATGTGGGCAGAAAATTATTTTATGACATCACTGAGAAAAAACCTTAATCATGGATTTTAATCTATAAATGTGATTTATTTTTCATTTTTACATAAATTCGTCACCAAAATGTGTATTTTAATTTTTTTTGCTAGACTTTTCATCATGATTACTGTGAATGTATCCTCATTTTAGTGTGCAAGTTGTAAACTGCTGCCATCAGGCCCAAAGCCCCCTATCACACCAGTTTTCTCTCACTTGTTCTTTCACATATCATTTAGCATTCTGAGAATGACAGGCTCTTGGTAATAAAAAAAAAGAATTTTAAATCGAACCTTTCTCCACTATCGACATTAATTAGACAGACTGCAGCTTTCTCCTTCCTCCTCTTCACACTCCAGTAACACAGTCTCAATAACATGTCATCTGTTGGGCCTTCATTGCTAAATGGGATGCCTGTTGTTGTGATGAAGTCACGGTGGCTGACCACTGTAGTTTCAATGCGAATGTAATGCTGTGCTTTGCAACAGTTTATACTAATACTAATACTGTACCTTGCAAATTGTGTGAATAAAAACATTTACCAAAAAAATATAAAGTTTGATTTGATAAAATCCTCATCGTAAACACTGTGGCTGAAACAAAAACCCTCTTTTTAAGGTGTTCTTATTTTTTGCATGTATATGTACGTATATGTGCAGCCTGCAGAATTACTGCATATAACAGATACACATTTATGGATTTATAAGCATGAGGGGGACAGTGTGTGACTGAGTGTGTGTGAGAGATAGCCTACATGAGAGTGTGTTTTGACAGCTGTCAGAGTCCATGGTCCTCTCCAGCTTTTCCAGCCGAACCCAGAGGACACCCTCCCACTCCATCTGCTCCTAGCCTGCAGCTTCTTGCTCCACCTGGTGCCTTAGAGACTCCTCCGATCCACAAGGGGTCAGTAAATTTATCCAGTAACTCACTACCCCCACATTTATCCAATTATTTGCCTCTTTTTTTTTTTTAAGATAGCTTCAGGCAATCGACTTGCCGATGCCGCCTTTTCAGTATGGCAGCCCGGCCATAAGAAACCTCTGGAGGGCAGCTGTCAACCGCTACCTCCTTCAGCTATCAAGAATTCCCATGCAGGCAGCTCAGCAGCCTTTCCTAAAGCATTCCTTCAATTATCATTATGAAAAATTATTGATGCTTTAAAATATGAAAAAAGAAAACAATCTAACAACTGACTGACCTTGCCATTTAACAACAGTGAGCCAAAAAACAAACCCTAAATGGCTGGTTTGTCAACCATCGCTACGTGTTTGAAGCTTTGTGCCTCGATTGTAGTAAGAAAAATAGATAAAGATAGAGGCATAGATGCATTTAATACTTTGCACACTTGTTACAAACATCATGCATATTCACACACAGGCTTCTCATAGCATTCATGGGGAATATTAGCCCATTCTTCAAGAGCAAAGCCCTCCAGATCTAGAATATTCCTGGGATGCTGCACATTATATTAATATCTGATTATGACTATCTCTCATAAAGACATGCTTTGCAGGATAGTGAATCATTTAGAAACTGCAGTCATTACTTACTGATGAGTTTGAAATAACTGTCCTTGTTTTATTTGGTCATAAACAGCCTATAAATAGAACCTAATGTCTAATCCTAATATGCAGAAGAAGCAGAATACTTATGCATCCGACTTTAGCTTCGGGCTAACACAAGAACAAGGTGATTTTTCTTCTTGATGAAACATCAGCTGTTTTGGATGATAATAGTTACCTTGGACAATTAACATTAGCATCCCTGTCTTGGTTTCACAGCTCACACGTGTGTATTTATCAGGTTAAAATGAGTCAACTGAGGCAGACATTTTCCAAATGAGTGATTAAGTTAACATTAACTTGATGAGCTAGCTAACTAAAGCCAATCAGATCATCTGGAAATGGTCACCCTCTGTCTTTAACACAACAATTCATGACTCTAAAGTTGGTTGTTATCACCGTCACTGCATAGGCGCCGTATGGAAATGGTCTCACTTCAGCCTGTTCTGTCTCAGAAAACAATGATTAAAAGAACAATCTAATGTTTCAAATTATTACAGACACTTACTTTTATATGTTATTCTTGTGATGGTGTCTCTGTTCAGCATTCGATTCAGGAACAGGTTTGATGACTCAGCAATCTGGATTAATGGGGGAAACAGGAAGCAGGGAAAGAGTGAATTCCATTGTTCTAAAACACAAGAGAGTCATGTGATGAATCAAGATCCTATATAAAATTGCAGCAGTCAGGCTGGCACGTCAGAATGTAAAACATTTTTCAATCTGTCACCTTTAGAGTGATATCAGAAATTAATGATTTAAATGACAAAGTCAAACGTTTGTTCTCTGCTATGTTGATGCTTTACCTGGAAGAGAAAAGTTTTCATTGGTTTCAGAAAGCTACTTCAAATAAAAACGTCTCGTTCTCTCTGACACACACACACGCACACACACACACACACGCACACACGCACACACGTGCACACACACAAACACGCCTTCCACTTTAGATGATTTAGAGCAAATGCGTCAAACTCAAGGCCCGGGGGCCAAATGTGGCCCAGCACACCATTTTATGTGGCCCACGAGAGCATAAAAGTTTAGAGTGTCTAAAAATAAATTGACCAAAACTAGATTTCCCACAATGCAGTAATTTAGCCCATTTTAATTCTGACAAAAATGTTTTTAGCAAAGTTAATGTCCTAACTTGTGTTTGATGTTATTTTTCTTTATGCACCTGGACAGTGTTGATCTATGTTTGATGGAGTTCTGTGGGTTTAATAACCTGACTAATATAACAGAGTAACAAGAAAACATATATTTTCTATGCAACTAATGTTTGTAACTTGAATAAGTAATAAATTCAGAGTTATATAACATTAAGAAGTAGTTACATTTTTTAAACTTTGCATTGGCTAACATTCAATTACATTTTTAAGTTACATGTGGCCCTTTGAGGACAGCCATTATGCTGATGTGGCCCTCGGTGAAAATGAGTTGGACATCCCTGATGTAGAGCAACACAACTGTAAAAGTACTGTCAAAGCAATATAAATAAGGAAAATAATAAATGAAATGCCATTTTAGGAGAAAACATATTTAGAAGAACAACACAGTGTCTCAGTAGGTAGTGCTGCTGCCTCACAGAAAGAAGGTTTCAGGTTTGATTCCTCAATGGTGAGAGTTTGTATGGTCTCCCCTTGTCTGCGTGGGCTCTCTTTGGTTTCTCACCTCCGAAAACATATAGCTTAGGTGAATTGATCTACGCTAAATTGCCTTTATGTGTGTGTCTATGTGTCTTTCATATGGCCCTGTGAAGAGCTGGCATCTTATCTGGGGTGTACCCCACCATTCACCCGTATTGAGGTAGGACAGTCTCCAGCACACCAGTGACCCGCAAGGCAAATAGGTGGCTGTAGACAAGACGACTGTGATCGCCTCGTCTACCTTTTCCCACACTTAGACTTTAAAGCACTTGTGTTTCACGGTGTCACAGTCTCCAAAGGAACCAGGCGCGAGAGTCAAAGTGTCACAAAATCAAAACCCTTTAATCAATCCGTTTTCAAAACCAGGAAAGGACAGAGATTGCAGCACCAAGGGGATATCCAAACTCGTGGTCAATTCCAGATGGGGGTCAAAACCAGATGATCAGAAGCAGGACGATACAAAAGGAGGCAGGCAAAACCAACAGACGGGCCAAAGGTCATACACAGGGCATCAAAGACAAAAATCATGGTCAAACAGGCAAGGAGAACAATCCAGAACAAGAACAAACTAGGCAAGGAAAAACTTATGGTTGCACAAAAGCGGTCAAGGAGTAACAGTAACGATTGGCATACAAGGTTCTCCGCTCAAACGAATACTGAATTACACTGTCACATGGCCAAACTGAAAAGGCTGACCAGGGTGCTAAATTAGGTTCACGTGAAAGTCATTAACAACACATTGCATGGGAATGAATACTGGGAGATACTAAACACACATTTGGCTGAACACTAAACAAGACAATCAGGGAAAACAAGACCAGGTGCAACGAATCCAGAAGACGGCAGTAACAGAAAACTAGAAATATACCTGTACATAGAATGAAAACCAATAAATAAAAGACTATAGCGAGACAGATCATCACATGGAACTGATGGAACGCAGCACACTTATGCATGCTGTCAGCCAATAGCATGCGCGTACGGTATGACGTGACTAGCTATTAAGAATCTGCGATGTAGTGAAGCCATGCAACCGAGGGATTACTGTATATATATCAGGGCTCGAAATTGCGACCATTTTCGTCGCATATGCACCCAAATTTTAATCAGTGTGACTATTAAATATATTTGGGAGCACTGGTACGACTAGAGAAAAAATCTGGTGCGCCTTTTTTTTCTTATTCTCTCTCACTTTTTCTCTCTCTCCATAGAGCAGGGGTCACCAAATGCCGGACCCGGACGGCGTGATGGTTCTGTCCGGACCCGTGACCACTCCATGATAAATTCATCAGAGTAGATTTTCTTGGCGCCTTTTTACTTGCAGTTCGCGGCTACAGACGGCAGGCGCTGCTCCTCCAGTTAATACGGTAAAAGCGCCACTCAGTTCAGCCAATCAGATCGTTTGTCTACCCTGCGCTATTAGCGTACCAGGAAGTGAGACAGCTCGCTGCCGCTGTGAGTTTGCCGCCACAGGAGCACAGAAGAAGGGAGACAGCATAGCTCCAAACGAAGGGAGGTTAACGAGGAAAAACGCTGGTTAACAATGAGTGGACCAAATTTATGTTTATTCCTCCATCAGGCAGTTCAAAACCATTTTACCTCGTATGGTCTGAACACGTAGCATGAATTAAAAGTGGTAACATGAAGCGCCACTATGAAACAAAGCACAGAGCTTTTGCGCAGAATTATCCCCTGAAGTCCGAGCTGAGGGCAAAATGACCTAGAAAAACACAAACGAACGTTCACTAAAAGTATGGTGGAGTTTGGGGCAACATAAAACATCTTTTAACGATGTTTTGAAATACAAAACAATCTAATAATAACCAAAATGGTTCAGTCCAGGTACCGGGCTGGCCTGACATCGCGCCACAATGTGCTATTTCAGCCACACCCAGGTAGTGCCTCGGTTTGGCCCCTGACCCGGAGGCGAACCAACACAGCATTCTCAGGTGAGCGTCTCTCATACAGTTTTGTGTGGCTGTGAGGGAAACGTGTAGGCGCCAAGTGTGCACCCTTGAATGCACTACTGCGACACTTTGTGTGATGCGGACACGTGATTGTGGACCTGCCGGAGAATGTGCGCGAAACAGTCTGAGCAAGATCGCGGTCCTGCGGTCCGTCACTGCCTTGCTTTTGGGTAGGTGCTCCAAAAGTCTTTGCTGGTGCTACTAACTTCTAAATTTGGGAGCACTGGTGCTACCAAGAAAAAAAGTTAATTTCGAGCCCTGTATATGTATATAGAAAAAACACGCTTTACATATTGTGCTTCAAATAAATAGCTGTTGTAGACAGGTGGCTATCCTAGTTTAATATCTCCACCAAATAAATTTCCTTGTACATAATACATTTCTCTTTAAATACTGCTTCAATAAACAGAATACTACATGTTAATTTAGCTGTCTACACCACAGGCCTTGATATCCAATTCTGATTAATTTTATATATATCCCATTTATCTGACCACCTGGTGTATGACTTGCACTGACAGGGACATATATATAAATATTTACATGCCATGCAACACAGTGATTCCTTGAATCAGCCATCTGGTTCACCAATGTACGAATGGTTTTATAAGCGGTTGTACATCTTACAGTTTTCCCAACAGTGAAGGTGGAAAGAGCAGCAGATAAGTATAAAGATAACATTTCTTCCTGACAGATGTGCAGGGTATTAGGCAGCACACAGCTACATCCGGTGTGGATTATCTCAAGGACAATGTCAGTAGTGCTGGACAAACGTTTCAGGGTTCAATATCTTTGTAAATTACTGGATACAAGACAAAATAAAGTGCAGAAATATGTGTCAAACCTTGGCACCATGATAATTGGATGAACACAGAGACTTAAGTGAAAAGCTGCCCCACTTTAAGCTGTAGAGCTACTTTTAATTCCTGACTCCACTGCTACTCTGCTTGACTGACTCCATTCTTCAGTCTGAGAAGTTTGAAGCTCTCAGCTTGAGAAGTGTTAGATAATCACCAAAGGAAGCAACTCACACTTCTTGTAGACTCTCTGCAAGAAGTTATTTACTTTCTCTACTGTCTATCTGTCCATGTATCTATCTATCTATCTATCTATCTATCTATCTATCTATCTATCTATCTATCTATCTATCTATCTATCTATCTATCTATCTATCTATCTATCTATCTATCTATCTATCTATCTATCTATCTATCTATCTATCTATCTCATCACTCATGCCAGCCCAACTTCAAAAATGTAATTGTCAAGATGTCTTTAGAAAAATTGATTAGGAAAATGTGTGATTTTCCTCCACCTCCCCTTGCTGGAATCTAAATAGCATAGTCTTTGACCTGTTCCCTGTGCTCCTCTGACAGGCATTATCAGACAGCCATGTCACTTGCTAGTTTTCCAACTTTTTTTCTTCTCTCATTTTAATCATTCTGAAAACACAAGGGAATCTATCTCTACTATGACAGGAATGTCTGCATAGGAAGTAAGGAAAAAGGTACCCTTAGCACCAAATGACTGAATGTCAGTCGGACACAAACTAACTATGGGACTCTTCTTGAAGATTGAAACACTTGTTCCTGTGACATCAATCACCAATTACATTCTTGGAAATTGCTTTACAGTCAGTATAAAGCTTTTCTCAATATATCAAAGTGTTTCCAGCAAGGTGCAGTCTCTCTATCCTTTATATCTGGGATGGGGTGTCTTCCTTCCTGGTATGAGTTATAGGGATGGATTGGAAATCTCAAAAGGTCTAGGAAAGCACAAGTCACTGTAAAGTGAGAAAATCGAATTTCTGCCTTGAGAAAGATGTGTCTAATTACCACCTGTCTCCTCAGTGCTGCTACGAAGAAATTTGAGTCAATGAAACACATTCAAGACAGTGGGAATGAAGAGATGCTGGTAGCTGGAATGAAGTTGAAAGGGTGAAAATAGTGGACATGTGCGAACTACTTCTCTCAGACTAATGTAGACCAAAAAGTTTGGAGTGTGAACTGGCAGTGGAGAGGTGCCAATTCACCTCCTGAACACTGCTGAGGTGCCCTTTAGCAAGGCACCATCCCTTTGCAAGTTGCTCATTCTGTGCAATAAGAAATTGCCGCCTGCCACTCTGCCTGTCATAATTTAGTTGCATGCTTACGGGGCTCATGTTCCATGGCCTGTACCTACTGTATATATATATATATATATAGTATACTGTATATATGTGTGAAAAAGTCTATGAGTGGAAAAATAACTTCTCCAAGATGATTATTTAAGGATGTTTCTGCTTTTTCTTCTTCTTCAATGGTCTTTCTGTGCTCCTCCCTTCAAAGATTCCCCATGCCTGTCTTTGCCCCACCTCATCACTACATCTATGGTCTCATCAAGGCATGGCATTACAAGATGGCTCTCTCTACCTCCTGAATGGTTGGTTCCTCCTCACCCCCCAGTGTAGTTTTGTTTAGTATGATTTTTTTCTTTCACTTGCCTCTTCTTGGTTGTGCTCTTGAACAAGCTGGGCATTACAAACAGAGGCTCATCCAATTTGGAACTTGTATGTCAATGTTTGGCACTTGTTTGGCAGTAAATTGGGAGGCTCAAAGTGGCTTGTTTTTATGCATGTCATGTTAACCAGGGAGTCAAATGATGTGGTTGGTCTCTTTGTTGGCCTTCTTTCACATAGTGGTGGCTTTAAGTTGCCTTGTGTGTGGCTGTGAGGAGGTTGCCACAGTAGCAATTGAATCCTTCTTGTAGACTGTAGGGACAATCCCTCACAAGGAGGGGTTGCTCTGTTTACCCCAAAATATTGGTTGGGACATCTTGGGAATATTGTGTTTCAGAATACAACAATTTCTTTCACTCATTGATTCATTGATTCATTCATTTGCATCTGCTTCTTCCACTTTTGCAGGTTACAGGGGTTCAATAGAGAACCTGCTGAACAATGTCAGGGAAGATTGCAGGCAAGTCTGGAAGGAGCTGATAGAAAACACCAACATGACCAACAACAGCAAGAAGGCATGGGGCCACAATCCGCCGCCATGGTGAAGACCATACCACACCACCCACACTCACAAAAGTTACAGCAAACTCGGTTGCAGCACAGCTGGTGTTAAATCGGAGCAGCCAAACCCGCCGCAGACCCACAGGAGAGCATTGCCGGACAGCGATGCCAGACCACCCTCAACCAGCAAGTGCCCTCTTGAAGTCCTTCAACATAGAAGAACTTGAAGCAGCTTTGCGTTCGCTGAATCCTGGGAAAGCAGCAGGTACTGATTATGTACTGGTGGAAATGTTACAGCACCTAGGACCAAAAAGCAAAAATCTGGTTCCTAGAAATGCTGAACTCATGCTCGGCAAAGAAAACCATCCAACCTGTATGGAGAAAAGTCAAGACCGTTGTTATCCCCAAACCTGGAAAAGACCCATCATCACCAAAAAGTTACAGACAGATCTCTTTTCTTTGGATAACCTACAAGCTGTATGAGAGGTTATTACTCCAATGCCTAACACCACTCATAGACCCCAAGTTTACAAATGATCAAGCTGGTTTTCGCCCTGGCCACTGCTGTTCTGGACAGCTACTGAGCCTAACCCAACACATAGAGGATGGTGTCGAATGCAAGCTCATCCCCGGAGCAGCTTTCATAGATCTAAACGCTGCTTATGGCACTGTCCAGCACTGTATCAAGATCAGAAAACGTCTGGACATGACTGGCAACCTCAACTTTTGTGAAGTCATAAAAAGCCTCCTCCACAACAGGTGCTTCTTTGTTCAATTAAACAACAAGAAAAGTAAGTGGAAAGTCCAAAAGAACAGACTACCACAGGGCAGGACCCTCTCCTCTTCAACAGCTACACTAATGTCCAACCACTCCCCCCACAATGCGCCACTTCATCTATGCTGATGACCTCTGCATCACCACTCAACAAGAAAACTTCAATAAAAACAATAAAACTTCAACCTTGGACAGTGCCCTGTGGAGCAGTACATACAATGCCCCATCTATTGGAATGCCACAATGCCCCCCAGTGCACCCCCCAGGACCTGGCTGAGCCGACCCCATCAGAAAATAACAATTTCATTCATTCATTCGTTCATTCGTTCATTCATTCATTCATTCATTAGTAGCTGCTTCTTCCTCTTTTGCGGGTCACAGGGGTTGCTGGAGCCTATCCCAGTGGCAAAAGGTGCACACACTCACAAACAATTTGGAACCAAGAAATTCACCTGAAGTGAATGTTTTTGGAGATGGGAGGAAGCCGAAGAACCTGGAGAGAACCCATGCTGACACAAGGAGAACATAAAAACCCCAGAGAGAACAGGACTCAAACCCAGAACCGTCTTGCTGTGAGACGATGACGCTACCTACCGCGCCCTGGACAATTTTAAGGTGCAGAAATACGTGTTTGTTTGCCAGTTTGTACACAAAGACTTGGTAACTAGGGGTGACACTTCCTTGTAACTCTATCTCTCTCTAGCTGTGTATTGTACTGTTTGGGTTGTTGCTTTTCTTTTTCAATAAATTCCATAAAATTTGCATTGTTTGTGGTTTAACTGGACACTTAATATGGATATTGAACACAAAAATAAACTGGTTTCTGAGTTCTTCCAGTGACCGTCTTGTAGCCCTTTGTCTAAATTTGGGTTGGTCTCAGGCTGTGGTGGTGCCAAAAAAGGCTGAGCTAAGGGACATTGTCAAGGGGCTGGCTATGTGCCATTCTTTTGGAAGTAGCACAGGCTCCAGCAGCTCTTGTGGGTCCAGGTGCTGCTCTGTTTTTTTGGTAGGCAATTTCCATTTTTGATACTGTCTACCAATTATCCTGGGGACTTCAGGAGAGCAATGTAGAAACCTTCCATTCAATGCAATAATTAATATCATGGTAGACTTTTAAGCTTTAACTAATAAAACTGTCATTTTAATATTTCCTGGGTAATATTGCATTTAAAAAAACACTGCAGGTAAATAAATACACGTTGACAGTTATTAAATTAATGGTTGGGACTTACCTTCATGAATATAGACACTATGACCAGTCCATTAGGGCTTTTAGCAGCTTCTGTGTAATTTGTGTACAATTCATGATTGTAGTGGATCAGTTGAACCTGGAACAAATAAAAGGATATACAGAGAGTCATTATAGAAAATCATAATCTCATTTGAGAAATGTAGATGACAGGGGGACATATCTTTGGCCTCTATGTGTACAAATAGTATAAACCTAGGGTTTAAAACCTTTTTAGAGAACTTACAGTATATATCACTTACAAAGCACTGTATTATATGAATTTTTCTTTGCAACACAATGTTAAATTATTCAAAAATTAACAGGGATGAAATGTGAATTATGGATTTGCTAAGGCCGTCAATATAATGAAAGGTTGTGTGATTCTTTTTTAATACTTGAAGAGCAGCTAAACCATCCCTGAGCATGAAGTTAATATTTCACTAGCACTGTTGCTTCATCCACTCAATCTTCTTGAAGATAAGACAATCGTAATTTTCTCATCTTCAGCCGTTTATCTGCATTGCGAGTCACGAGTATGCTGGAGCCTCTCCCGTTCCGGTTACAGACAAGAGGCGGGGTTCACCCCGGATGTGTCGCCAGAGCATTAGAGGGACACACATTGTCAGACAACCGCTCATGCCTTTCATCCCCTTTACCTATTCAATATTTCTTTGATATTTGCAGGTGGACATTAAATACAGCTCTACCTTAGTCATCAGAATCAGCTTTATGTTTGTTTGTGTGTACACACAAATAAAATAATTGAATCCAATTTAAGTTGCTCACAAACAACAATGTGGGAAAATACAGATAAAATCCCTAAAGATAAGGAGCACAGGAAACATTTTAGAAAAAAAGACCCGTAGTGCAGTGAGGTCGATGGCATTCTAGTTGTAGGATAAATTGAGAAGGCAAGAAATATTCACGGGAGTTATTGCAGTTTTATGTTACAGAGTTGCAGCCCATGACTTGTGGATAAGATTTAAATAAGCTCAGAGTTTTGAAATCTTTTCTCACAAATAAAGTATAGGAAAACCAGCATATCTTTTATATGGAGTGCATTTATGTAAATAACTTTCAGTGTATTTTTGTAGTTGGCAGACAGAGATAGAGTATGACAGGAACTCTTATGATATTTCACGGTTAGTGCCCAAACCCCTTGGTCACCAGGGTGCTCCAAGAAGAAAGATTACTTTTATTGACCAAACAAACTTTATCTGTTACTTGCAAAACCCACCACACAACATTAAAAAAAAAATTTCTTTCTTCTCACATTTAACATTTCTACTATGATTGCTGGATTCTCGAAATGAATCAAAACCCTGATATTTTTTAATAGATATTGTTAAAATATTGTCGTAGACTTTAGCAGTGTAGCTAAGTGCTCCAAGTCCAAACATCAAGACATTCACCCTGGCATCACTAGATGTTCTAGAAGGATAATGATCCTAAAAAGACCTCAAAGTCCAACAAGGCGTGGATTCAGAAAAAGTCCTGATTCATTTTTAAGTGAACGTCACAGACACTTGACGTGAATCCAACAGAAACTCAAAATGGATTTGACGAAGGTTGTTGAAGTTGGTAAATTTACAGTGTAGGATAACTTGCATAGTTTTTTTTTTTTTTTTTTACAAGTGAAAAGAACTGCAGGCTTCTTCAATTAAATGCTTAGATTTTGCTTTTATTACTTTTGTAATCTATGTTTGTCAATTAAAAACTCTGAAACATATTGACACCTATGTGTTTTATTACAATGTCATTTCAAGCCTCAGTACATTCGTAACACACTGGGATCCTATTTAATCTCAGATGTATCCCCCCCCCCTTCTCCCATCATCAAGATTGCTGCTAAAAGGGATTTCAAAGTCCTCCTCTCTTTCCTGGTAATAGATGCCCCAATGTGTTACCTGCTCCATGGGATATGTTAATTGGTCTTCATCGGGGCTGATTTCCACCACTATTCTCATTATCACATTCCTGCAATCCTTCAATTGAATTCCCAAGGATCAACAAATTTATATTCCTATTAAAGTCACTTAACCATGCCAGTTATTTCATTCAGGATCTGACTCCCACACTCCGATTATAAGATTCCTGCTCCAGTACTATTAACCTCATTGAATAACCATCAGTTTCTCATATAAAAGTATGAGAAAAATGTCTCAGAATCTTTCCAGATTTTACATCACTAATTTTCTAATCTCTTGCAATTACCCAATGTCCAATGGCCATTGCTCTCAAAATGTGCTCAAATGCTATATATCAGTAATACTGAAGTAATTCATTTAGAATATAGATACTCCACCATAACAGCAACACAAAGATTTCTCCCCAGCCTCTCTTCAGCAGATGAATGATAGTTATTTCCTGCTTTGTCCTCCTCTGTTTACTGTGTTTCCACTCAGTGTTTCCTGCTCAAAGAGTAAAACCTTGACATTCTGTACATCATACATATAACGGGTGGTAGTGTACTAATGTCTTACTGACATTTCTCCTATTTCCAGCATCATTCTAATTCTCATGCATTGAATTAGAACAACAAATGTCAAATTTAATTTTTGAAAAAAAGTAACTTTAATAGAAAAATAAAGCAATAGATTTACTTTTCGAGGCCACTTTTTGTTTATCTAAAACATCTGAATATTAGCAGCAATTGACATAATCTACCACAAACTATGGACAATGCAACCTCCGGGTTTTAACAATATATACAATATAAATAAAAAAGATTTGAATTTTGCTTCATTGATTCTGATTCTTTAGTTGGGAGAAAATTATGGGAGTTAAATTTTAAATCTGTTGAGTGTTCAATGCTGATTTAGTAAATATGAGTATTTTTCATCAAATTGTTTTTTCCAATTCCAAGACACTCCTAGTAAATTCAGGGACTCTCCTGTGTTGCAGGAATCATACGAGATATGCAGGCAGCATTAGTCCATTTAGTTTCTATTTCCAGTAAGGCAAGCACCTGATTAATACCATTTAGTTTGCATGACTGCAACAGTTACTAAAAGAACAAAAGGAGAGCATAGTGTAGATCTTCTTTTTCATTACCTCCAGGCTGTAGTACATCTGTATTTTAATGGTAATACACACAATGAACTATTATGAATATAAAAGCACTTATTTTATAGCACAATAAGGTTGCTATGCCTTTCAGATTCCCAAAGGCTCTTACTCATTCTCTCCCCACCTTCATACATTTCTCATCCTCACTCATTGGCGCGAGGGTTGCCAAGTACTGTACTGGAGGATATAAATAAACAAATGTAAGAGGAGAGTAATTATGAAATGCTCGATTGGGGGAGCACAGAGCGACAGAATGTCTATAAATGCAATCAAGGCGAGAGAGGAAGTGATTAGAGCCCTATGTTGATCTGATTAGATTTTTTTTAGGAGCAGCGCAGGCAGCCAAGAGAATTCATCCACACTCCCTAAGTGACAAATTGAACAAAGTTTGCTGCTGGTGGGCAATAAAAGGCCGATGTGGGCCATAATGAAATGAGAATGTCTGCCAAATGGTGGAGAAAAAATGAGGGACCTGCAAAGCAGAATGGAAAGGAAATAGTCTTAATTAGATAGAGAAATAGTTTAGGACAGAACTTAAGGGACGGGCCTGTGCATGTTGGCGAGGCCTGTGAGTGTAGAGCAGCGCATCATTTATTACAGTCCCTCTGTTCAAACACAGTGACGCTAACACCTCCGACCATTTCACAGGTACAACCTGTCAGGACTTGGACGTAACGCGCTGTTCCCAGCGCCCATTGAACAAATTGTCCCGATTGCTGAGCTGCACCATAATCCTCAAATATCTACTGTTTACCTGCCACCCAAGAATTTACATCACATCAAACACAATAATTAGATTTAATACATCAGAGGAATGTGTTCTCAATCATTTTATCTTGTGCCACATGTAAAGACATTCAAGCCTGCGCAGTATCCTCAAATAAAGTTTGTGCTAATGCTGTTATCTATCGCTTGTTAATAAGGTCTTTCTAAATTTATCTGAATTCTCTTGGAATCTGAACACCTAAATTATGCTGTGCAGACTGAATTGGGTCATTTTAGGTTTGTTATTATGTTATTAGTCTATTTTATGACTCCATCTTCATAATTTAGGATAATTCTACAACTGTTTTGCTGTTAAACTCCACAAGTATTTCTTGACTGGGAAGCTTGTCTTGACTTTCCAGCAGCACGGATTTGGGACATTAACTAAATATTTTGTTTAGGCAAATTGTTCATTCAGTTGAAATTCAGAATTGAACCTAAATCCTTACCAAACCGACTGTCTCAAACTGTTCCAGGGTAGGACAGTAAAATTTACATCAGCTGCTTGAGGTAAAAAAAAAAAAAAAGAAGTAATTTGCGACACAAATTAATGGTACAAGTAGCACATGAAGCAGACTGCATGGTGCAGTATCAGCTTTCTTATTCCAATGAAGGGCAGCAAAGGAAATTTCCATCAAAGCATTGTTTCATTTACCTTCGGTCCAGACGACTCCAGATGTGTTTACATTAAACTTAGGAGAAACACCCTCTCTCCAACAATGTGCTGTAATATTTGTAGGTTGTCTTAAGTCCAATTAAATTTACATAACAAAGGTAGTGTATATGTTGGTTAACAGACGTCTGAGTTTACATATTTTTACATACCATTAGATAAATCAAATTGACTGGATTTGACTGGATGTGACGAATGTTGCCAGCTCTTTGTTTACTGGTGGGAGCAATTTAGGATTAACCACATCAAGACAGGCGTGTGAAAAATGGAAATTTTCACCTAGAGGGAGCTAGTTTCACACATTAACCTGCAAAACAAAACAAAAAAAATAGCTAACTATCAAAAAGAGGAGTAATAAAAACATACGGAAGTGCAGCGCAATTGCAGTGTGTAGTCTGTTGAAAGAAGAAACACGTCTTTGTTGTGTCAGACAGAAGTAAAACAAGTAACAAGTAAAAAATGAAACCAAAAACCTTAGATTCTTTTTTAATGTTCTGGAACAGAATAGGAAAATAAAATAATTGAAAACGGTTAATACCGTTTTTTTTTTTTTTTTTTTTTTTTGTTCTTGAAAAAAATTTCTGACCTCATTTTTCTCTTCCTGTCATTCACTCAAAGCGTGATGAGAGCAGAGAGAAGTTGAACATCAGTTCATAGGTGGAACGTAAAACCGGAAACTTTGTAATTCTGTTTCTATTCGGAAACAAGCCGATTGGCAAAAAAAATTATGGTTTCAAGCCCTGGTAAAAATGGTTAACAGAAGTCATTAATTGTGGTAAAATAAACTCAGTGTCTCAGTATTTCATTATGTGATCATGTTGATGAAGTGAGAAATAGACTTCGAGTTTTTTGATGCTAAACCGCCCCATCAATTTTTTTCAAGCCGCTGATCACCAAAGCAAAACCATCATAAACACATTAAAACAGATTTTTCCAGCTGTTTGGAGATCTCTTGGTGGTGACGCTTGTTTTGAGGGTTCAAACCTGAGCTGAAACCTTTATTGGAAGCTTCACCAACCAGAATTCATTTAATACAAAGTTGAATTTGAGTGTGAAGGGTCATTTCTGCTTGGCTATCCAGTCTTGTCTCTGTGTTTTTGTGTGTGGAGGGTCATGACGGCCCCTTCATATCATGACTGGCCCTGGGGGGGGATGGAAATATGAAGGCAGCAAGTCAATAGCAAAAACGAGACGTTCAGTACAAGTGGTTAGAGGGTGCCGGGCTGAAAATTATTCTTGCTCCATAAATGGAGCATTGATCTATAAAATGGACAAATTTCTTCATTGCACTGGCAGAAAAATAAAACTATCAAATATAATTTAATCATTTGTGTCAATAGTCATCACACCGCACTGGAAATTGAACATCATTTCTTTATCCTATTTATTTCTGAATGTTTTTTTATCTCAGGGGCCATGCAGTCATTTTTGAATGTAATTTCGATCAGAGATGGAGCACAATTAGGATCCAGTTTGTCACTGATAAATGATAATTATTGGAAAAAAAAAAAAAAAACTTGACAAGCTTTGTGACTGATATTCTGCCACATTATCACACTGTGGTTTTCTCTGTGTGTGGCTGTGTTTGAAAAAGGATATAAGAGGTAAGAACGTGATTGATGTGGGTTTCAAGTGTATGGAAAAGCTGCCAATGGCAAATCCTTCAATACAAACAAGATTCAGCATAGCTGGATCCTCTCTCCAGCAACGGGGATAAAGGTTGAATTTATAAGGGGCAAATCAAATTTAATGGTTTGCACAAACTTCATTTTTTGTTCTTCGTCATGTATTATCAGCCGGTAAAAATAGGTAATTATTAGTCAAACCTTCATGAAGGGCACAGCTGCTCAGTGTCCTCTTTAGAAACCCCCATACGGTTTAATAGAAAAAATTAAAAAGAGAGAATAAAAAGTATGGTAGTAAAAGAAAATACTGTCTTTTCCCACACTTATAGATTGCCATTGAAAGATAAATGCTTTTAATTTGTCCCCTTTATTGACAGACATTGTAGGTACAACGTGTGTTCTTAATAGGAGACTTCAGCATGGCTTTTTAGATATACTCCAAGAGCTGCAAATGAGCTAGTCCCAAAACGAAAGTAATCTTGCGATCAATGACTGATAATTTCCCAGCATGCTCCTTGTGTGTCTTAGATGTGAGATTGTTCGATACGATCCACATACGATTCAGCTCCGAGCAGAACGCCACATGAGTGAACATTAACCGTGACGTAAAACTGAGTTATTTATTCATTTGTTTGTAAGTGTAGCTTAACTTGTTGACTTTGTGGAACATGGCAGCTAATGCTAAATGGACCTACAGATGGGGTATAGTCATGTGGGACCTCCCTCCACTTTAACACAACGTCATCTAATACCATACAAAATATTTGGAATTAGATGTTAACATGAAGTTTATAGAGTCTGACTGTATTTGTTGGGAAAAAAATAATTAAAGTCGGTTTTGGCATAATTTTTCTGTATCTGAAGATACATGTTGTTATTAGATGATAACAAGATGGGGGGGGGGGGTGTCTTCTGCGAGGATAAAAACATGAGTCTTGTCTGCTGGAGGAATAATGCTTGGATTTTTTTTTTTTAGCACTTATTAAGAGACCAAGGTGTTTCATTTCATTTTTAGATTAGACTGCAAAAACTCCAGGAGAGCGCAGCTACACAGAAACACACACACACACACGCACACACACACAAACACACACACACACAAACACACACAGGACGCATGCACGCACGCATGCACACAGCCTAAAGTGAAGGGACATACTTTGAACAAAAAAAACAGCTTTCTATTCTACTGCAAAAAAAAAATATATATAGTAAGAATATTATTTATATTTGATTATTTTATTGTATAATTGTTATACTATATTTTATTTCTAATCAGACACCAAATTGTGCAAAATGGCAGTTTTTTTTTTTATTTCTTTAAATCAAATAGAGTAAAAACATCTGCATCTTCCTTAACAATACTTTTAATGGACCACAACAGGGCTGCATGTCCATTAACCAAAACCAAAGGTGTGCTTTGAGAGACCTATTCAGGCTATGTGTCTCCTGCTTTATTGAAATATATTTGTCCATTATTGCATTTAAATTTTTAGAATACAGATCATTGGGCAACTGCTAGCATTAACATCATTCTGTCTACATTACCAGCTGCATTAAGGTCTAACCTTTTGCATATAATATCTAAACTGAACAGTTTACAGTTCTACAATCTGTAAAAACACTTTTGAGTTCAGTGGAAAAAGTCCAATATCCTGCATTTCAGAGGATTCCAGTGGAATTCTCTTACATCTTTGTTTCTGCAAAAGGTCTGTTCGACTTTATCAACGGTAATGTAGATTTTGTTTTTTTATCAAATCACTCAAGGACATTGCTGTGTGTTTTTAAGGATCAGTTAAAGAATTATTCTGGTGGACTAACGGATGGACGGACGGACTCACGAACATTGACATCGCTGCTTCGAAGCGGGATCTCCATATATTGCCTCTAGTCACGTAAACCCTAACCCTTTACACACAAACTGAAGATCTGTATTATCATGACACTTTACACACACACACACACACACACACACACACACACACACACACACACACACACACGCACACACACGTTTGTCCGTCCGTCTGTCCATTAGTACGCCAAATATCTTCACAACCGTTGCAGAAAGAAAGATGAAACAAAAAGCACACTACTCAGGCAGCAAAGGGGGTGGAAATGAGATGATGACCTTGACCTTAAGAAAAGTAGGTCAAGGCCAAATTTCAACTTTTGTACACTCAGGAACTGGATAAGATAGAAAGACGAAGGATCAAAGCTAGTGCTTTGATCTATGACAGTAGGTCAGAGCACTAGCTTTGATCTTTGACCTATGCAAGTAGGTCAGGGTAAAATTTTGATTTCAGGGGTGTCTCAGAATGTTGCAGTCTGTGACAACCTTGGTTCTAGTTGTGAAATTGTAGACTTAGCTGTCCATAATTGTCAATTACAGATAAATTACTTAAGAAATTACTATTAAAGTTGGCGTAAGACTGGAGTCATGTTCAATGATCTGGAATGGATCTGGATAAAAAGATGGATCAATGAGAAATCTGAGTTACAATTCAAATGTGGGTTTACAAAAAATGGACTGCTTCATTTTGTTTTTAATTTGTGAAGTCAATGGCACAAGATTTTTTATTTTATTTTTATTATACTGTATCTTTGGGGGCCTTAACTGTTTATTATAGGCAGTTTTGAATCACAATGAGCATCACCAATTAGAAGAGATGGGCAACCCGTGCATCCTCATACCTGAAGCCAATGGCGAAATCAATTCTTCTGTGTGTATATTGTACTAATGGAGATATTGAAAAATGTCATCTCTATTTTCTGGGAATACGGAATTATATCAACCTCCTGGGAGTTTCTACACAACAATTAAAAACAGACACATGGTGAATATTTTTAAGACAGGTCTGGTCACCACTCCCAGTGGAAATCATTGCAGCTCAACCTCCCCCCCCCCACTTTCCCTTTGCCTGCATCAGGGATTCTGTGTGCAACAGTGTGACATCACATTTCAGACATCAGCAGCGAATCTCTTCTGAGCTTCTCTACATGGCTCTGAAGAACTTGTCGAACGTAGTGTAAACCCACAAGGAATGAATAAGTGAGTGGGAGCAGAGGGTAAATAAAACATGAAGTCCTGGAGGGAGCTGGAGATGTGTGGGGAGGCGTCACATCGGGCTGTGGTTACAGCTCTCTCCACCCTGAAGGATGCAGTTAACACTTTATTATCATTTGAAAATAATCTTCCAGACTATGAGGATAAATGTTTATCATTAATTATAATAAATTTGCCTGTCAAGACTGCAATTATTTTATTGCCACACAAATTAGTTATTCATAAAGTGTTGGTGGCTGTGAGTGACTCGTGACTTCATTGAGCAGTCGAAGCCAGGAAAACTAATTGTTTGCCTTGTGTGTTCATGTTCATATGATAGAAAAAGAGAGAGCGAGAGAGCACCGTGAAAGACTCTTTATTTTATTCATTTTATAATATCTTAAGGTTGTGTTGCTCATCGTGTCAAAGTCCATTTTTTGCACACAGATCTATATTTCCTGATCTAACAGTTCAGAATATTATTGCCAGACAAATTGAAAATGTGTCATGTTTTTAGGTTTTAATTAGTTAATGTTTTATTTTTATTCTCCTTATGTGTCACATCTTCATTTTTCTTCTCTTTTTTTCTGTCTTTTTCAGATCTTTACATCACAGTTACCTTCCACAAGGAGACTCGGTTTCAGTTGTCATTTCCGAGGTGGATTCAGGAATTCCTCTCTATTATTTAGTTGTACGATGTGACAGTTCCTGTTGTAGCATCAGTTTCCATCAAAGGTTTGTTCATGTCAGCTTTCAGTACAATCTTTGCAGCACTCAAATACTATGTTTTTATTGTTTGTCAGTATGTTTTTAACTTTTGTAATATAATAAAATGCCATTGGTACTATTGGGTGGCATTCGGATCAGATGTTTTTAATGGGTTAAAATGATGCGTTGACACAGAATTATTTCTCAGATGTACATGCAGACAATAAAGCATGCATTTTGGGGGATTTTACATGTTTTTGTGTTTGTGGGGAGCAGAGCACCCCATGTGGAGGGATGTGTGTATGAGTCCCTAATTAGTCTTCTGTATATTTGGTCCCTCCTTGGTTTTCCAGTTCATTTATCGCTCAAGTGTTTTTGTGTCCAGCCTTCCCTCTAGTTTTTGGATTAGTTTGCTTAATGGAGTGTTTTGGACAGCATCTGGATGGACCTTTAGAGTCCATTTATGCAAACAAAGTGTGGCATGAATGTCTTCAATTTTCTTGCAAATGTGGCATTTTGATCCAACAGGATGGATTAAACTTGCAGATTGTTATTCTTGTGTGTGTCTGTGCGTGTGTGTGTGTGTGTGTGTGTGTGTGTGTGTGTGTGTGTGTGTGTGTGTGTTTACAAACCTCTCCAGAGAAGGCCTGTCCATTCAGCAGGTGTTCGGAACCTTGACCATCTTCACTGCCGAAGTGTAGCCGGATCTCCTCAAGACGATGGCTGTACGTCATCGGCCCTCCAGAGATGTTCACCAGATGCTCCTTGTCCAAACGCAGAGAAACATGTCGGCCAGTGTTGTACATTGTCCCTCCAACCTGGGGAAGTAAATAACAAAACTTAAAACTCACAAGAAGATATGCATACAGTCATACGTTTGATTTTATGGGTTTCTTATGTGAGTTTCAAATCCAGTTCTTGCGTTTGGAGGGCAAACTGACAAATGAAGTACAGTGGTTCCTCTACTTGCGAATGTCTCTACTTACGAAATTTTCTCCTTACGAAACGCCTCAACAGGAAAATATTACCTCTAGTTACGAAATAAATTTCGAGTTACAAGAGGTAGAAGTACAGTATGGGCTGATACTCGCAACTCCCACAGGTTCCTGAACGCAACATCCTTATAGCTGCTCTGCCATTGGCTGTTTCCTAGCATCCTGGCATCCCATTGGCTAAGAGGGACCTCTGTGTGGAGCTAGATAGGTGTCTATGCAGCGTCCTCGTCATTCAACCCTCCACCCATGAGTTGTTCTGATAGTTTAACGTAAATATATTAACTTTTAGAGTATTCACTATGGACCCCAAGAAAGTGACGGAGAAAAGAAGAAAAGAAAAGATGAAGAAAAGTTTTTTTGTCCGTACAAACAAAACAAGAGATAATAGAAAAGCATGAAAAAGGGATGCGTTTGGTTGATCTCTCCAAAGAATATGGCCGTAATGCATCTACAATCACCACGTTATTAAAACTAAAGGAAGTTTAAGGAGTTTAAGGCATGGCGTGGGTGGTTGGAGAAGTTCAGAAGGAGGACTGGAATTCACTCTGTTGTTCATGGTGAGGCAGGAGCGCATGAACCAAAGAGGGCAAAAAACAATGAGGACAGCAGTTAAAAGGTAAATGACCATCATTTTTATTCTTTACTCTATTCTTTGTTTTTTACGTTGTGCACAACTCTCATTTATTGTTTAATAATCTAATTGTAACATGTATTTGTTACATATTTATGCTTTATAAAACATTTATGTCTGAATTTTGGGGGGCTTGGAACAGATTAGGGCATTTGCATGGAAAACGCGTCTCTACTTACGAAATTTCTTCCAGAACCAATTAATTTCGTAAGTAGAGGTACCACTGTATATTATCATACATATGAATAAATACATTACATATGCATACTATTTAAAAAGATTGTGTTTGATTTTTGACAGTTCTTTTCATCAACAGTTTGTCTCTTAAAAAGAGAAAAGCACCAAGTACGGTAATACAGCAAAATATTTTATGGTGTGGTTTTAACATTGCCTCATTGCATTTTATTGTATTTGAGTAATAAATGTTTATCACAACTGCAAGAAAACGGATGGATGGATATGATCACTCCTTTCTGCTTCTACTGTAGGGCTGTGTGTTAAAAAATATTTTGGATATGATAAGCATGAAGATATACATTTATGCTTCAATACACTATAACACTGTAAAAAATATTAATTCCTTTAATATTTTACAGCACAGGACTACTTTTAAAGAAACTGAAGTTTGCATGTATCAGCAGGAAATCATTCATCGATTGATTTTTGTCTGTAGTCTCAGCAGAGAGGCCAAAGCCTTGGTCTCTCCAGCCATCTCCCACAGCTTCTCTGAGGATACCATCAGCTATTCTCAGGAAAAATCAGAGATATAATCCCTCCCGCGCACAAGGGTGAGAACAGATATCCTGCTGAGGAAAGTAATTTTGGCTGCTTCTATCTTATTCTTATAGTCGTT
This sequence comes from Antennarius maculatus, assembly GCA_013358685.1. NCBI lineage: Eukaryota > Metazoa > Chordata > Actinopteri > Lophiiformes > Antennariidae > Antennarius > Antennarius maculatus. The sequence continues at coordinate 2,402,255 of CM023626.1, read as the reverse complement.
ATCCAACGCCATAGGTGACAGTAGAAACATAATTTACTGGCAAACCGTTATGTTTCTCCACTCATTTTGGTTAAAGGTCTGTTGATTCTACAAAATATACCTTAGCAGGTATATTTTGTAGAATTTTCACCAAACAATGATTAGAGAAGGGATATTGATCTGCATTGAAATCAGTTTGATCAGGGCTGATCGATATGCCAATGTTTTGATTCGAGTGGCTCGTCAAAAGTTTGGCAATGATCTTTTGAGTATTGATATGTACAGTACATCACAGCAAGTAGTTGTCACAGGTGGTGTCTGCTTTGTTTCGGCACTTCGATACGCGCCACGCGACTCGGTAGGCGTTTCACTGCTTCAAAGTCTGCTTCAAAACATGGAAAAAAACCACGTGACTGATGACGTTTGACACACTCAAGTGCTTCGAAACATTAAGCGCTTCATCCACCAGGTGACACGGTTCGGTGGTTCGGATCAGTGGGCGGGGATTCGAAACACCGGCGAGTCCCAGATGTGTTAGAATGGATGGAACATTGCGGTTCGCTGCTTATCGTGTCAATATCTTCTGGATGGATCAGATCAGCGTTCTGTTTGCTGATGGTTTGCTTTCTAATTACTTTATAATGGATCCAACCAGAAAGAGATCTCAAGTCTGGGAACATTTAGAACTGGTGCCGCCGAACAAAGTAGATTTTAATTTCTAAGAAACTTATTTTAAAGCTCTGTTGCTCACAGAGTAGAAAATAATAAACCACACACATTTCATTTTTAATTTGCGGGTGAAGTGTTTGTTTTGTTCCCTCCACCTGACGTACAGTAACAACACGTCATCAATGATGAGGCGTTACCGATCCAGACGTGAGAATGAAGCCGGTGGTGCTGCTGTGATGACGTCTCAGGATCCCGACTTTAATCTCACAGCATACACCTTGGTTTTTTTTCCAGCGTCCCTAATCCTCCTATGAAAGTCATGCACACAAACACACATGTACTGTATATATTTATATTACATTGACATGCATGAAGTGTGTCTGGTAGTTTATCAGAATCTGTGAAATCATCCAAAAGTCATAATCCACGGCTTCAACAAACTCCCACAACCCATTCCGGTCCCATTAGATTCTTGTAACACAGAGGAAAACATTGACTTTAACAATTGATTAAATTTTAGTTGCCATAGCAACAGAAAATGTACAACGTCAACAATAGTGAAGTGTATTTTAAACAGAGTCAAGAACATTTGACATTTAACAATTCTTTCCTCATTAACCGTATTAGAAGTAATTGATGGTAGCATTAAATGTATATTGTTGTATATTAGTATATCAATATAATATAACAACAATTTTATAAGTTTAAGGAGTTGTAAAGCACAAACCCAGAATTGCAGTTTATAAAATATTTGTTGAAGTGTCGGTTTATCTCTATACAGAAATACTGTCTGACAGATACGATGACTACCTTCTTGATAAATCTGATTTTGTTTTCTAGCAGATTTTCCTTAGTTTTATGATTTATTTGAAACCTCACACTGATTTGTTTATAGGAGCACGGTTAAAATCAGGGGCTCATCATCAAATTTGAGCTTCTGTTTCAATAACACTGCAAAGATTGAAGGGAGCACAGTTCAGTTTTCTTTGTAAAGCATCAGATCACAGGGTAAAGTTATCTCAAGAGAAATCCCTGCTGTTATAGAACCCGACTTGTTCCACTTGGGCGAGCAATTTGGCAAGAAAAAAACCTTTAAATGGGCAAAAACTTTGAGCGGAACCCAAAATTCGTAGAAGGAGGCCATCTGCTTTGACCGATGGGATGGACAAAGAAAGAGAGAGAATAAATAAATACATATGTGCATAAATATGTGAATAAAATAAACAAACCAACAAAAAACAATCATGCTTTCCATTTTTTGGGGCAGTTGAGGACATCTGAAGCCTGTATCTCCAAAAGAAGAACAGTCCTCAGGCCCTGGTTTATATCGGCAGCAATTTGAGGAGGAAGAACTGATGATGAAGCACAGCAACACACGAGGATGGAGTTCAGTCTCCAGTGAGGATCAGGGACAAGTAAAGAAGGAACTAAAACAATGTAATAACCATGGATAACAATCTTTATTGGAAGCCCTTTTTTCATTTATTGATTATTGGGAGTTGTTTCAAAGTGATGCATTGATATTCACACCATGACTTTTATCTCCCTCTCTCCTCTCCATTTCCAACTCCCTTATCCCCACCACCACCACCAACTCCTTCATTCCTTTCAGCACTTGCTTTCAAAATGACCCCCCCACTCCCTGAGAAGGAAGTCTGCCCACATGCTGTAAATATTTTATACAAGCTCAGAAAAATCAATGATTTGAAAGGAAAAGAGGGAGGAACGGGGAGTGGAGTAAAAAAAAAAAAAAAAAAAAAAAGAAGAGGAGATAAGTACTGGGGGCAGGAGGAGACTGGTGTGTTGGATTAAGTACCCAACAAGAAAAAGGTAGCAACTGAAGATAGGTCTTAAAGGTTTTCTGGCAAAAAAGACAAGGTTCAAGGTGAGACCCATGAAAATACCAGAAAGATTTCATATCGTTTTGACCATTATTTATGTGTTAGAAGTGGTTCTGCGCTGGTGGACATTCCTGAAACATCAGGAATCAGGGATATGTAATACCACTGTAATAACACAACACGCATACAAGGTAACAGACGGCAATGCAAAGATGTTCAATAAGAAGAACAGAGGGACATGACTCAGAAGCATCAGTGCGGTCAAACAAAATGTTGGATGTATATTTTTCCATTATTTTCCACAGTGACTCCACAGTACACCGGAAATACACACCTCTTTGACACTTGTGTCACACAAAATAAATATGATGCATAAATTGGAAACAGCTGCTGGATTGTTGCGTTTATACCTTTGCACTATTGTTTTACTGTGATACAGTGGATGCTTGTTGCACAGGAAGACATTTTTTTTCTGAAGCCAATATCTGGTGTTAAGGCTGGTCGCACATGTCAGGGTAAATGGCTGGAGGCTGCCTGGCAGGCGTGCCCAGTCAAGTGTGGTTGCGACGACAAAGTCAAGGAAAATAATCATGTTTTTCCTACAGTGAGAAAGGGAGACATGGAGAAGCCACTAAGAGAGCATATACAGCAAAAAAGCAGCTCCCCTCTCTAATTGGTAATTCTTTTATCTTGTGGGATCGATAATCCTCAGACACTGAAGTGAAGCACTCAGAGCGGAGCATCAGGAAAACTGCATACTGGGGAAAATATAGAAACTGACGCAATTTTAAATCCAAATAATCAACAGATTTTGGGAGGAAAAAACATGTTTTAAAGACAAATTGTGAATCTGCAGAGACGGGGACATTAACAACATCACAGGAAGCAAGTGGGAAACAAAGGGAAGGAATTAATGCATAAAAACTTTTTACTCCATTTTTCAAGTTTGTGGAAAGGTTACAAAAAAAACCCCCAAAGGAATAACTTTCCAGTCTGTTTCCTTGTTGTTCTAATTGTTCCATGACAACTTGATTACTTGTAAAAAAAAAAAAAAAGTCCAGAAGTCCATATTTTTAAATGTTTCTGAGTGTTTGCCATATTTCTGACAATCGCTGATTTTTGTGCTCTGTGATAATATAACTACAGTATTTAAAAATGTGTGTAAAAGCCATGAGACAGCATTTACAGCATTCACATGAAGATGTGTCTCCACATGTCTTCACAGTTTTTTGCCATAAACCAAGCTCAGATTTTTTTAGTTGATCTTATCTTTATGTTCTCCAAATTAACATTCATACACCCTGAATATGAGGCTTCCCATCATTGTCATTGAGCTCTCCAAAGCAATGAAACATTTAGGGGAACATTTAGACCATGATCCCCACATCTTTAGGCTGCAATCTCCCTTTTGTTGGCTGCCTCCCACACATTTCATGTCTCTCTTTGGCTGCACCAAATATAATCATATATCAGCATAAGATATCAATGATCCACACCGTTGCACTAGATGTTCCTCTTACTCTGCTAACCTGATTATTGATATACATGCAGTCCTTTTGAAATTACATTTTTGAGACAAAAAAAGATTTAATCCACATTAAACAGACAGGTCATGGAATTGAATGAAAACTGAAGGATGGCCAACTATACAGGTAGTCTTGGTCATTGTAGGAACTAGACGTTAGATAGATATCAAAAAATTATTTATCGTAATTATTATCGTAATTTACAAAACAATTATATAAAATATTTAAATAATAAATAATAATAAGTGACACATTAAATAAAGTTGACTTGTGATTATTAAAAATAAAATAAAACCTAAAAAAAATATTTTGAGTCTCATATGTCAAATGGGTTGGGAACCCTGCAAACCCTTCCAACAGGTATCATCCCACCATATCAACGCATTAGGCTGCAAATGACCAACATTTAAGTTGATGAAGGTCAGCCAACAGAAAAAAAAAATTCCACTTCACGAAACTGTACCTTTTTAAGTGAATGCAATCATGCTGATATCCAGAGGAACACAGTGTGTAGTGGCAGCTAATCTAGAAATCATGACAACAATGGAAACACATCTAATCAAAGCCGAGGAAAGCTGTCGACACAGCTTGATTTAGAGACTGGTGCTGAGTTGACAGCTGACAGAATATTTCACACTAACATCATTTTAAATCATTTCCAATTAATGGATGAACAGCACATTAGTGAAAAGACACCATTGCCATCAGCTCTTAAAAAGAAACAAACTCAAAGCTGCTCATCCGTGCAGAGTTCAACACAACTCTTTGATTCAGCATCCTACATCCTGTGTCGACGCTGGTGCATCTCTTCTAACCCCTTTAATACACCTCATTTTGTTCAAGCAGCCTAAACATGCTTTTAATTTGTTCCGGGAAGCTTCCAAGAGCCACGGCGCTGAAAAAAGGGGAATTGAATTCCACTCTGGTCTTCCCTTAACAGATACTGATGATCACAATGCACTACCACATTAGAGGTAATAGCTTGGTGACCGTAAACAAGTTCGAAACGAGCCTGTTGGATGTCTGACTTGGACCTGCTGCTAGTGGGCAGGTGCACTAATAGAAAACATCAGTAGCATGCTGATAATGAGAAAGCACAAGGAGCATCATCATTATCTGAGCACACAGTTCAATAGAGTAAATTACCCCTTGTTACGAGAAGTCTACGCTAACTACTCTTTATGTTCAGCCACGAGGACGCAGCAAACCTCCGGCTATATTAAAGACATTCACAATATAAAAGTGAATGAAAAGGGTTTTACCTGACAGGAATATGTTCCACTGAAGCATAAAGTTAGAATATGGCACTTTTCTGTTCACGTCAGCGAATAGGCTGAAATAGTTCGGTAGAGAAAATGGTAATAAGATCCGTGAATAAACAGATCGTAACATTGAAATGCACATCTGCATTAGCATCAGATGGGTTTTAATGTCTTCTCTAAAGACCTGTAGCTTGAAGCACTGAATCACACACACACACAAAAAAAAGTAGTGCATTTGATAAAAATAGAGGATGGCTCAAGCTCTTTCACTGAGGTGAGAAAAAGAAAAATGAAAAGAAAAAGAAAATGTGTCAATTGAATATTAGAGGGCAGGAGTGAAAGAGAGACTAGCAGGCTTGTAGCTCAGGTGTGGACACCTTTCAGCAGTTCTAGGAATGCTACATGATGACAGAGCTTTAACACAGATCCGAAGCATTTTGGGGATGGATTTGAGGGGGTTGTTTCTTCATCAGACAACACATTTTCAAGATTCTAATGGTCAGAGTGAATTACCATCCATCCATCCATCCATCCATCCATCCATCCATCCATCCATCCATCCATCCATCCATCCATCCATCCATCCATCCATCCATCCATCCATCCATCCATCCTCTATAGCCACTTATTTTTCATTTGCGGGCCTTCTGGAACCTATCTCATCTGGCTAGGGATAAGAGGAGGGGTACACCCTGGACGAGATGCCAGCTCATTACAGTGTCATGCAGTATAAATTAAAAACCCAAGGTTTTTTTAAAGCTGGAAACAAATGATTGGTGTTCAAATGTACTTCTCATCTGTTTAGCACCCACACCCTTCAGCTGCTACATTGTAAATACATTTCTGTTCAGACACTTTCTTCTTCTTCTTCTTCTTCTTTTCCTTTCGGCTTTTCCCTTCAGGGGTCGCCACAGTGAATCGATTGCCTCCATCTAACCCTGTCTTCTGCATCCTCTTCTCTCACACCAACTACCTTTAACTGCCTGGCAGTTCAAAACTCAGCATCCTTCTACCAATATATTCACTATCTCTCCTCTGGACATGTCCAAACCATCTCAGTCTGGCCTCTCTGACTTTATCTCCAAAACCTCTAACATGTGCTGTCCCTCTGATGTACTCATTCCTGATCCTATCCTTCCTGGTCACTCCCAGAGAGAACCTCAGCATCTTCATCTCTGCTACCTCCAGCTCTGCCTCCTGTCTTTTCCTCAGTGACACTGTCTCTAGACCAAACAACATTGCTGGTCTCACCACAGTTTTGTACACCTTTCCTTTCATTTTAGCTGAAACTCTTCTATCACACATCACACCTGACACTTTCCTCCACCCGTTCCATCCTGCCTGGACACGCTTCTTCACCTCTTTTCCCCACTCTCCATTGCTCTGGACTGTTGACCCTAAGTACTTCAAATCCTCCACCTTCTTGATCTCTTCTCCCTGTAACCTCACTCTTCCACTTTGGTCCCTCTCATTCACACACATGTACTCTGTCTTACTGCGGCTAACCTTCATCCCTCTCCTTTCCAGGACAAACCTCCACCCCTCTAACTTCTCCTCCACCTCTTCCCTACTCTCACTGCAGATCACAATGTCATCTGCAAACATCATAGTCCATGGAGATTCCTGTCTAACCTCGTCTGTCAGCCTGTCCATCACCATAGCGAACAAGAAGGGGCTCAGAGCTGATCCCTGATGCAGTCCCACCTCCACCTTGAACTCCTCTGTCACACCTACAGCACACCTCACCACTGTGTTCAGACACTTTACACTTTATATATCTTACATTTTTAACTTTTTTCTTGTTTTTCTTACCTTATTTATCTTATTTATTGACCTGGCTTATTGGGACCTTCAGAGAGGTATTCCGTACTGTCCCATGTGAAAACGTGTGTCAGCAAGTTTTACAAATAAAGACTCTGATTCTGATTCTCTGATTCTGATTTGAATCAGAATCAGAATCAGAATCAGAATCACTTTTATTTGCCATCGTCTGTTGGAGAACAGACAAAGAATTTGTTTCCGGCAGGTGGTGTCTCACTGTACATTCATACATTAATTTAACTATCTCAAATACTTTAACTACTATAAATAAGTAATACAACACAAGATGCAGAACGCAGTGGTGGTGGTGGGGGGGGGACGGACAGTGTGCAAGTGCTGAGTGCTTGTGTAAACAGTTGCAAGGATTTGGGACAATAATTAACGGTTGCCATTCAAGTGACTTATGGCTTGGGGGAAGAAACTGTTCTTTAGTCTGGTGGTTTTTGAGAGGAGGGCTCTGTAGCGCCTCCCAGAGGGTAGACTTATGAAAAGTCGGTGTCCAGGGTGAGTTGGGTCTGAGATGATCTTCCCTGCCCGACTCCTGACTCTTGAGGAGTATAGCTTTTGGAGGGAGGGCAGGGAGGTCCCAGTGATCTTCTCAGCAGACCTGATTGTCCGGGCAGGGGGTGTGGAGTGCAGACAGTCTTTGTTGAGGGGAGTGGAGGTGTGAATGGTGGTGTGATCTGGGCTGCAGGTAGTGGGATGGGGGTGGTGGGTGTGAGGTCCTTTTAAAACCTACAGTAGAATCTGTTGAGGTCGTCAGCCAGGTTCTTGTTGGCCTCAGCAGGGGGGGACGGGCGTCTGTAGCCGGTGATGTCCTGCAGACCTCTCCACACCGACGAGGGGTTGTTGGCTGAGAAGTTCTCTTTCAGCTTGTCAGAGTAACTCCTCTTAGCTGCTCTGATCTCATTTGTCAGTGTGTTCCTGGTCTGCCGGTACAGAGCCCTGTCCCCAGATCTGTGGGCCTCCTCCTTAGCCAAGCGCAGTTGTCTCAGCTTGGCTGTGAACCATGGCTTGTTGTTGCTGTATGTGCGGAAGGTCTTGGTTGGCACACACAGGTCCTCACAGAAGCTAATGTAGGCTGTCACAGTGTCCGTGTAATCATCCAGATTGTCCGTAGCAGCTTCAAAAACACTCCAATCGGTGCAGTCAAAACATTCCTGCAGTTCCTGCTTCGCCTCGTTGGTCCATTTCTTCACCGTTTTCACCACAGGCCTTGATTTTCTCAGTCTCTGCCTGTAGGCTGGGATGAGATGGACGAGGCAGTGATCAGAGTGTCCCAAAGCTGCGCGGGGGACCGAGCGATAAGCATCCCTAGTGACCGTGTAGCAGTGATCCAGCGTGTTGTTGTCCCTTGTCGGACAGGTCACATGCTGCCTGTATTTGGGGAGCTCGTTGTTTAATTTCGCTCTGTTGAAGTCCCCCAGGATGATTAAAAATGAGTCCGGGTGTTTTCTTTCGATGTCCGTGATTTTTTCCGCTAATGTATGGAGTGCGACATCCACATTAGCTTGCGGTGGAATGTAAACACCGACGAACACGAAAGAGGACAACTCCCGCGGAGAATAAAAGGGCCTGCAGTTGATAAAGAATGACTCGATGTTCGGTCCACAGAACCTGCTGAGCACTGTGACATCCTTACACCAACCTTCGTTAATGTAGAAGCATATTCCACCGCCCTTGGTTTTCCCGGACCGCTCCTTGACGCGGTCCGCTCTGTGAAGTTGAAAGTCCGGCAGATGTACAGCTCCGCCGATCAAGATCTCCGCAAAGTTGCTCGGATCTGACGCAAATTGCGGCATAAAATGACCCGGTAAGAACTGTCTGATGGCCAGCAGTTCTTCTGAGGAGTAGGTGAAGGGAGAGCACTCAGAAATAGACCTGAAGGTCGACAAAAAACACAAAATAAAGTAAAACAAGAGAGAGCTCTGTGCCGAGGCGACCATCCGCGGCGCCATCGTGATAAAGCACTAAAAAGCTCTGGTCCAGCCAAGGTGAAGAAGGTGTGTAGATTTTCTGACTTTGACGCCAGAGCCTGTCCTTAGGGTTCTGTCAATTTGCTTTATTCTCTAATACATATGGTTTGGATTGATTGGTTTTCAGACCAAAGAGCTAATTGCCGATCAATAAACTGTGACACAATGTGACAACCTGACAATGAGGCTCAACACTCAGCTGTAAATAAGAATTAACCATGGCAGTGATGGAGATGATTTGAAGCTATTACTATGGCTGGGAGTCAAGCATGGCAATGATTATAATGGGTCAGCTTTGGAAGAAAGGATTTTTTGTTTAGGTTTGAGACCTTGGAGTCAAAATTATAGATCTATGATTTAATTATTCTCTCACAAAGATGAAGTGTGCAGCAGTGTTCTTGACTTGGTGGGTCATACAGTATTTCTGAACCATTATGTTAAAGGCTCGGGTTCATTCTCTGTGTGTATGGATCAACCACATGAGACTGTGGGTGAGGAGCATTTAATTAGGATCTGTGAAACAGTGGACCACTTCTGAAGCTGTCATTCTCCTGGGACCTCATTTGCTAAAATATACTTGGATCTACTTGTTACTTTATTGAAAACACCAAATTCTCAGCGATGCACATCATGTATGTTGGGCGCCCGTGACTGGAGGGTCACTGTGTGTGTGTTACGTACATAAGTTATGTATAAATATACATATAGTATAGTGACATGCGGTGAGGTGTAGCTTATTCACCATTTAATTATCAACAGTGAGTGGGTTATGTTTAAAGCCTCGTAGCAGAATTACTTACACACACAAACTGTAACACAAATAAGCATATTTGATTAAAAAAGTTATAATCTGACATACATTTTTTCTTATATGTAATGTTTACATATAAATGAAGTCCATGCACCGCTCCTTCCTGGTATTGTATGAGGAAGTCTGGAGTGGCAGAGAAGTATGTTAGAGCGGTGCAGGACATGTATGAGGACTGTAAGACAGTGGTGAGGTGTGCTGTAGGTGTGACAGAGGAGTTCAAGGTGGAGGTGGGACTGCATCAGGGATCAGCTCTGAGCCCCTTCTTGTTGCTATGGTGATGGACAGGCTGACAGACGAGGTTAGACAGGAATCTCCATGGACTATGATGTTTGCAGATGACATTGTGATCTGCAGTGAGAGTAGGGACGAGGTGGAGGAGAAGCTAGAGAGGTGGAGGTTTGTCCTGGAAAGGAGAGGGATGAAGGTTAGCCGCAGTAAGACAGAGTACATGTGTGTGAATGAGAGGGACCCAAGTGGAAGAGTGAGGTTACAGGGAGAAGAGATCAAGAAGGTGGAGGATTTTAAGTACTTGGGGTCAACAGTCCAGAGCAATGGAGAGTGGGGAAAAGAGGTGAAGAAGCGTGTCCAGGCAGGATGGAATGGGTGGAGAAAAGTGTCAGGTGTGATGTGTGATAGAAGAGTTTCAGCTAAAATGAAAGGAAAGGTGTACAAAACTGTGGTGAGACCAGCGATGTTGTTTGGTCTAGAGACAGTGTCACTGAGGAAAAGACAGGAGGCAGAGCTGGAGGTAGCAGAGATGAAGATGCTGAGGTTCTCTCTGGGAGTGACCAGGAAGGATAGGATCAGGAATGAGTACATCAGAGGGACAGCACATGTTAGAGGTTTTGGAGATAAAGTCAGAGAGGCCAGACTGAGATGGTTTGGACATGTCCAGAGGAGAGATAGTGAATATATTGGTAGAAGGATGCTGAGTTTTGAACTGCCAGGCAGGAGGCCTAGAGGAAGACCAAAGAGGAGGTTTATGGATGTAGTGAAAGAGGACATGAAGGTAGTTGGTGTGAGAGAAGAGGATGCAGAAGACAGGGTTAGATGGAGGCGGTTGATTCGCTGTGGCGACCCCTGAAGGGAAAAGCCAAAAGGAAAAGAAGAAGATGCACCGCTCCTTCCCAGCAAAAGCATCGAAAATATTTTGAGTTGAGATATGTAATCCTCCATTTTTATAGTAAGGCAAGGTGCGTAGAAATAAACAAATGAATGTCTGCGATTGACTTGACGCGGATAGATTGGGGCTTGTTGTCACTTATTCTGCGGCCAAGTAGTCCCAAGAAGAATCCCTGGGATCACCAGCGCCCTCTATCATGAGGCAGGAGAACTGCGTGCCTCACTTAGTGCCTCTTCCCAGCCGTTTTAGGATCGCTCAACTCAAGAAAGACGTTACACACATACAGTTATTGACAAAAAACACTGTACTTTATATACATTAGCTAAACTAGGGAAATTTAGTTCATATTCGAACATTTTAATAGCGACATACAGAGAAACAGCACTATGATCTCACTGTTTAGCACAGCTAGCCGAGTCATTGCCAATCCATAGTGAAGCTTGGCCGGCTGGTGCCTCACCGCAGGTCTCTTCTCAGTATGTTAGCAGTAAATCTGAAAATTCAGCAATTTTGAGTAAAAAATAATTTAAAATTGGTGACGTTAAACGGAAAATAACTTTACAATACACATCACTGGATAAATATTACCATTTAATTTACTTCTTCCATGTTTCATTACTATAACATTACAACACTAGCCTGGGCAGAAGAGCTTCTCATTCCTTGACAGCCTCTTTGTGGTGTACTTGCTTTGGCATAATCATGTTTGATTCTAGGGAAATAATGGACAAAGGCAAAGCAAACACAGATACATTGAATCAAAACTGCTGTGAAAGCATGAAATGCAGACAAGCTATTTCTCATTTCAGTAATTCTCTAAATCGTTGGCTGTTGAGACAAAAAAGGACCACTGTGGAGGATTCTATAATGTGACAGTCTAACAACCTACTTGAAAACAGAGGACTATCCTTCACCCTTTAATCACATTAGAAGGAAGTTGTTAAGGGAACATTCGTAGCTTTACAAAGTGATTATGTGACATTTTTTTAAATTCTGAATATGTCTCTGAGATGTTACAGCTGCTAGTGGATTCTTTTTATTCTCGGGCTGGAAGCATATGTTTGTCTTTGTGTTGACGGTGATCCAGAAACTGATGTGCCAGAATGTTGAATTTCAAAAAGGCTGTTGGAGTGTCTCCCGGACTTGGCCAGTAAGATGGTGGCATTTCAGAAAACATCTCATGTCAGGCCAAAACAAGCAAAATAAAAACCGCTGGGACCGAAGTTAAAAGAGGATTGTTGTGTAGCGTGAAGTTCAGTTGTTAATTGATACCTAGCAGTTTTTCAAAAGGATTGCAGCTCAGACATATTAAACACGTACAGGAAAGCCAAACAGTTTGAGTGCATTTTGGTAAATTCACTCAAATCAATTTAAATCTCTACAAAAACACATTCTAATTCCCACAATGCTGCAGGAAGTACTCTCGACCATAGCGATGCAGTAGACCGTTTGAGTACTGTTACCAGCATGTCCTGTGGGTTAAGGAGCTTGAAAAGTAAGGGAAGTGTTTTTACATTTGGATTAGCAGCCCTTTAAAGTCCAACTTAAAGTCCAGAAATTCTCTCAGCAGACTAATAACATAATTTTGATTACCAGATTTTAATCTAAAACTTCATGCAAATTGTGTGCAATCTTAACAAACTGTACTGGACATTATTTAGGATTGTAAGAAACTTGAATTATTTTTTTTACTTTAGTCCAAAAATGTAAATTTATAGAACCAGTGACATTTTCTTAATGAAAAAAAACTGGTAGCTTTTATTCTTTTGTATTCTGTTTTTTGCTATATTTAAAATTTTACGTCAACATGTGCCTAAAAGGACTGCATTATTTCATCAACACTTCACATAGATCATTGTCCTCAGACATGAAATACTGATTGAAATATACATATGATGTTTGATGATGGCACCAGAAATGAAAACCTTGAATTTTTAAACAAATATTGACATAAAATTAACGTTACTATGCCACCTAGAAATAAATATAAACCAACTAACAACAGTCTGTAACCGCAAAGCTATGAACATCTTATAATGCCAATATTAGCATTTGGCTTAACAAGTTCGTATTATGGTGCCTCTATTTTTATTCTGCCACGTCACCAAAGTACAACCAAAGCAACCAGAGTGTATAAATGTTATCTTTGATGATCATCAGGTCTGATCTGCTTTAGTTAACTTTATTTCTCACTTGAGGTGAATTTTTCCTGCCAAACCAATTTGCTGAATGATAAGTAGCCTCAAGTCGTCTGCTGAGTCAAGTGTATTGCTCTTTTTATCATTCCTGCCACAGCTCACTGTCCGGGTTAGATGTCTATAACCACCACTGAAAATCAAATAACAGCTGATAAAGCAGAAAAGAAGAAGAAAAGAGCTGGGCGTAATGTTGCTCTGCATGAGGGTCTTTGCAATCAAAGCTCAGCACAAGGGTTTTGTTCAGAAATGTAATTGTGGAAAAAGACAGTTAAAAGTTGAAAAGTTCTCTAAGCTCTGGCAAGGTCATGTAATAAAGTCTGAACTTTGTCTTCACATCAACTTTTGTGACATTGCATGACTTACCTCAGGGCAAAGATAGGTAAAAGCAGCCAATATATTTGATGGAAGATAGGTAACATGATAAATATTTGATGCCACTGATGGAATGTTGAGAGTAATGGAACTACAGTAGTGTATTTAAACATTATAAAAGACACTCTCCTGCCAGTAAACCTATTCTATTTGTACAGGCAGTGAATAAACCTACAAATGGGCGATATGTGGGGGCAGCAAGAAGGTTCAGAGTTCAGTTCCTTTCTGTGCAGGTTTTATATGTTCTGTGTCTCAAACAGTGTCAGCTGAGATTGTCTGGTCATTGTCTGGTCACAAGAAGATAAATTGATTAGAGTAGAGTATAACTTTGTTAATCCCTTAAGGAGGTTCCGTCAGGTAAATTAATTAAAGCTTCAAATACTTCGAAAACCTGCTGTTAGCTTTTAGGAACTAAGTAAAAAACTGTTGTTCAAATGCATTGAGCTACCAAAATGCACACATTTTATTTACACTGAACTGTAAAGTAACTGACACTTTAATTAAAGTTCATAATGATGACACCCACTTGGTTTCAGGGTAAATTTGGCCTTAAATTCAGCATTATCCCCTCGATCATTTTGCTTTATTCTGACTCCAAAGCGACCACATTTGAATGATAGGGATAGACAAAAGATAGCAGATAGTCAGTTAAAAGGTACCCACACGCTAAGGCATACGATGCTTTATCATATATCTTTACACTTAACGGATACTTCACCAAATAAATATCATACTAAAAGGCAGTGATGCCAGGAAACTGTTCAATGAAGCCGTACATGAAATGAGAAGTAGGGCCATTTTCTCATGAGATTATAGAGATGGTGGAGGTACCTCTGTTGGCAATTTTAAACATTCACTCTTCACACCCAGAGCAGACAAGCAGAGGAGGATGATGGGATATTCCTAGTTTTCTGTACCTAACATCATCCCAACTCCATCAGCATCAGCGCTTTCTGGCAGAGTGACAGTGGACAGGTGTAAAGTGGCATCCATTGAGTCCCTGATTAAGACAGAGGCCAGGCCAATGAGATGACAGCACAACTGAGGCCCAGTAGGAAGTCACGCTCTGGAACCCATCCCATCATGCCATCTGTTTTCTCTTGAGCCCCATCATGGGTGGAGTGTGAGTGGCAATGAGATTCACTCAAGTGATTGAAAAACAAATACAGACTTGCTTATACGCTCAGTAATATGAGAATGTGTGTTTATGTGTGGAGATTCAATTGCTTTAACATAGATTATTGCAGAGGTGGGATTTTACAACACAAATCTGAACCGCACATATAAAAAAATGTGAAGTATGGATGTAATGTTTAAAGATTTCCTTCTGAATCTACAGATAATTATCACTTATTTTTCAACTGAAGCAGATTTTAGCCCATTTTGTTGTACAAATGCAGTATACATATTGTAATACAGTCGCAGCACTTTTTTCATCTTTTTTCTAGCTGTGTTTTTTCCAGTACCATAGCACTAATAAACCTATGCAGCATCAAATACTAGAAAGTAGAGCTGCACCTTCTACACTTGCAAAAGACTTGGATATTTCCCTCTGGAGTTCTGTTCAAAACACAGTTGAAGGCTTGTGTGGAGAAACACTGAAGTTCTAGCTTTAAGGAAATGCAGTGCCAAAGGAAATGGCTGTGTGACAGCAAGATAAAGTACTCTGAATATATTTGAAAAATAGCATCAGGTGCAATTTGTCTTTTAAAAAAAAGAGGTGGGGGCGTTGTTTCTTTTCAATCATGAAAAAAATAAGCAATCAACAGGGATGGTTCTTTTTTAGGTTAATGGTAGGTCCTATCAGCCTAAATTCCCAACAGTTGAAGACATGAAATATTTAATTTTCTGTGTAGGCCATAATATGGAAGATGAAGATGATGAAGATGGTCTAATTAGGCTTCCGGACAAATATTAGTTTGCTCTGATGTCAAACTTCATGTGGTCTTTTTTTCTTTCCTGTTGGCGTTTTGTCCTTCTTTAACCCACATTTCTGTGAACTTCGGGGCAGGAAATGAACCCACAATGTATTTCTGTTCATGGAGACGTTCACTGACAAGAAGACTGAAGGCAATTCAGGTCAGGTTTAAAGTTAGAGCAGCAATACAGACTACAGACTACCTGTAAGGAAACTGTATTGGGTTTATTGGGGATAAATGGTGCTCAGACATAAGTAGGAGCAAATGTTGACCTGTTTGGTTTCTGCCCAGAAGCATTAACAGTTTAACCGCTGAACTCTGAACATTTTGCTATTTGATGTTAACTATTAGTCAAGTTAACCGAGGAACTTGATGGAAATAAAACAATAATCAATCAAACCTAAAGGGACGTTTCGGACTTTTGATTATCAGGAAGTGTATCGGTGCATCATCCACATCAATGTGGTGGAACACCTCAGCGGCTCAAAGCCACGAAGATAAAATTCATTACCTCCACCTGGATGACTGAGAAGATACACAGACCATCCCTTTAATAAAATTTTTTTTTTTGTGTATTCTCCAACAGATCAGAAAGAACAGAAAAGAACTCACATTATGTGTACATGTGACCACAAGTCACATGTATGTACCAGTGTGAAATTCACAGAGGGGCCTTGAACCCTCACTGTTCACTATAGGAGAAGGAGGAGAGAAGGACGTCCAAATGAAATTAATTTAGCATCAGCATATTCATCTATGTTCAACTTGTAGGAGCTGTGGAGGCTGTTCTCATTGTACAAGCATCCTCATTAGCATTCAGATAGAGTGCTAGACTGCAAAGCTACTGTCGGCCTAGTTATCACTGTGGGGTGGTTAAAAAGCAGAGCCGTATAAATGCATCAGCTTGCAAGAAGCACTGTATCTATCTTCCTCTCTGGATCTGGATCTTGATTCTCACCACAGCTCCAGCTGCTCTACGACTGCAAACAGGCTGAGGTTCTTTTCAAAACGCAGAAGGCCGTGTATTTGTATTTTCATTTATTTAGTACTCTGTTTTACGATGCGCTGAAGTAGCACAGCTTCAGTAACTATTGTCAGGATTGAAACTAGATGAAATTTAAAATTCCTTTTGCAGTTAAACAAAAACAATTGAACAGATGTAATTGATGAATATTAAACCCAAATAGATATCACTATATCACTTCTTCCAGAATCTCGTCACCTCATCTTGCAACTGATGACGTGCCATCAAAATTATATAAAGTTAAGAAATAATTTTGTTATTTTACCAGCTGCATTTCAACAACAATAGGGAGATGAATTGGAAAAGGAAAGGTGCGTTTGGGTAAAATAGCAAGATGAGGAGGAAAATCAAACAAGCCTGTCCTGATAGTGTTGTTTCAAATAGGGTAGATTGCTAACACAGACACTTGCTCCTGGGCACTGGACTCTGATTTATATATTTTGTTTGTGGTGAGGAGGGATCCACAAAACATTGTACAAGGGGATAATGCTCACTCTATGTCACTGAGAAAGCAATAACTCTCAGTTTAAACCAGAAAATTTCACATCATTATGACTTTTTCTGTGAACTGCAAATGGCTGCAGAGTTGCTTTCCGAGTAAGTGGAACATGTTTCAAACCCTAGAATCAGAGAAACCCTGTGATGTGATTGGAATAAAGCCAATGAATAGCGCAGCAGAGTCCCAAAAGCCTCTCTACCGCTACAGGAAAGAATGCAGACAATAGTTTCAGCGTGATTTGTAACAGATTCATGGTTTTGTTGACATCTTGGGGGTACAACATAAAAAGACAAGCAGGCTGGCAAGGTTAGGATCATGAACTAAAAAGAAAACAGAGAAAGGGAAGGTGAACAGCCTCTGAAAAAAGTGTGTGTTAAGTGGAGGAGAGATGAAAGATGAGGTTTAGAGAAGCAGCTCAACCCTCTGGATGCACAGCTCCAAACACAACACAATCAAAGGTTCAGAGTTGAATCAGTGAAACAAAGGGCTGTGGAGAAGGTATGCCAAGAGAGCCAAGCCCTAATATTGTTTTAAAGTGTTTTCACTTCGTATCTTGTACATTGAAGTAAAGATTAGAAGGGTTTGGTGAGTCCTTGACTCATTAGTACCAGGAAGAAGTCACAGTGGTGAAGCGCCAGGTGTTATCTTATCAGCTGTTTCTAAGGGATTCTGTTGAGGCTGTGCCACAGTCCTGGTAAAATACTGATTTACTGTGTTGGTGTTCTACACATTTCTCTGTTCCTGTAAAACATTGTACATGTCAAGACCAGCAAGTTCCAGTTTAAGGTAACAGATGGTTTTGTTACGGTTTTATCAAAAACATATTGACACTGATCCTAACTATACATAATTAGCCAGCCTGCTATTACAAACCATTATTTAAGAGTACGAAGCAAACCTTGGTTTTCGAATGCTTTGGACATCGAACAAATCGGAATTCAACCAAAAAATTCAGAATGTTTTTGTCTTGGAAGTCGAACAAAATTTGGAAGTCGAACGCGTAACATCCATCCTCCTCCTCCTCTCCCTCTCCAACGTTCACGTATGCCAACTGCTCACCACCACAAAGGTAAAGATTCTTATCTTTATTGTTCTTATGCTTTAACTGTAATGTGCTTTTTATTTTTGTTTAATGTATACAATAATTTTTCACTTAATTTGCGTTCCATTGCCTACGGTATGACTTACGGTACCGTAAACTTCTGTCCAAAAGACGACGGTAACTCGTACCTTAGGCTAACCTGATTACGTCCATGTTTTTTTTTCTTCTCTTTCTGTTACGATACCAGACTTGATCATCCGGAATCTGCGTGGTGAATGATAAGCGGAACAAAATAAGTTTTTCTCTTCTTTATTGAACCGGAGCCCGCTATGCTCACTTGGAACATACAATTGAACACAGGCACATTACACATGTCGCACTCAACAGAACAAGAGCTTTATATTGACATGCAACCACTTCCGGGTACAACAGGAAGTCCCAAAATAAGAGCATCACAGGATCGTACTTAACACTTCTTTCTCGTGTTTGCTTCTTTCTTTTACATTTCTTTGATATGTTTCATTACTTAACAATTTGATGTATTTAAAGAAATGATCAATGCTACCACCTAACTATAGCAGGTAGGTAATAGCTACCCATATATTTCTATAATGATAACAGGTGTTACTAAAGATCGCCAGGTCAAGGTCACGCAATGGTTGTAATTATTAGGATGGCTGTCAGGATGATATTAGAGCTCTAACATTCTGAATGCTATTTAGAACACAACCCACTGAAGAGCAATATATATCCACTCAATTTTCTTTCATTTTCTTGATTTAAAAGAGATGGGATAGTTAAAATATTGCGTAGGTGAAAAAATAAAGTCTATGTGATGATTTTTCCTTCCTTTATTCCCCAGCAACAGAAACAATAAGTAATACAAAGATGATGTGTACCTTTACATTTTATATTCAGCCAATGGGACTGGTCAGAGTAAACTTTTAAATCATTTTCTGCATCCCAAAGGTCTCACAGACAGAGACTAGATTCACATAATAAGACCAAGAGTCATTATCTTGATAAATGCTGAGCTCCACAGGTGTGTAAAAAATATTTCTTAAGAAAACTAACAATTTTTTAATCTTCATCATTTTCCTCTGCAGCATTTTCTCTGATGTCATATTTTCGTCAAATTTTGTTTTTGCTGCTTCAATGTCCAGTGATACTTGCTGTAGTGGTTTTGGTTTGGGAATGTATGGAGATGCATTTTACTGTCTGTCTATGTAATTAATGCATGTAAAAAGCATTGTAACTGGGCCAGTCTTCCTTTAGTCTGTGGCGAAGTTACTTTCTGCTGCTTCAAGACAGCAAAGTGCCCAAAACGTACCTGACCACAGCTAATTTTAAAACCAATATCCCCCTGGCACACAAAAGGGGGCAAGTTCATTTGTTATTTGTAGTATGAAAATGAAATTGTGCTATTTGGGAATTAACAGACTTTTACGTAGAAAGTGCATTGAATCTTATTTATTAAACCACAGTCATTTCGGGAAATTCTGAGAGGAGAGAATGTGAGAATGTGTATATACATAAATATGTATCTTGTTTATCTACAGTAAATACCTTATAATACTTTTGGGGGGTGTATTAGCAGTTAATATCCTCCAAAGATCCACAGATTGTGTTATTGTTAGCTAACTACCTTCCTGACAAGCACTGATTAATTATTCCTATTTAAATCAGCCTTTGGTGGACTGGACTTTCCAGATACATGGGATTCTGTGACCTAGTCATGAACTTTGTGAGTAAAACGGAGCTGAGATGTCTGAGATGCCAAAAAATTGGAAGGATAAAGAGGATAACACCAGAATAAATTACTGGATTATCACACAGGCAGCAATCTGGTATTTTTATGACACAAAAAACACTTTGTCCTACTAGAATATAACACAAACCTGGACTTACCAAGCGATGTGGGTGTACCTAAAAAGAACCCTATTAGAAATAAGTCTGGGGCTGACAGCAGCACTAACACATCGCTTAGTGCTGCTTTTTTTATTTTAAAAAATCTTCTTCTTTTCCTTTTGGCTTTTCCCTTCAGGGGTCGCCACAGCGAATCAACCGCCTCCATCTAACCCTGTCCTTTGCATCCTCTTCTCTCACACCAACTACCTTCATGTCCTCTTTCACTACATCCACAAACCTCCTCTTTGGTCTTCCTCTAGGCCTCCTGCCTGGCAGTTCAAAACTCAGCATCCTTCTACCAATATATTCACTATCTCTCCTCTGGACATGTCCAAACCATCTCAGCCTGGCCTCTCTGACTTTATCTCCAAAACCTCTAACATGTGCTGTCCCTCTGATGTACTCATTCCTGATCCTATCCTTCCTGGTCACTCCCAGAGAGAACCTCAGCATCTTCATCTCTGCTACCTCCAGCTCTGTCTCCTGTCTTTTCCTCAGTGACACTGTCTCTAGACCAAACAACATCGCTGGTCTCACCACAGTTTTGTACACCTTTCCTTTCATTTTAGCTGAAACTCTTCTATCACACATCACACCTGACACTTTCCTCCACCCGTTCCATCCTGCCTGGACACGCTTCTTCACCTCTTTTCCACACTCTCCATTGCTCTGGACTGTTGACCCCAAGTACTTAAAATCCTCCACCTTCTTGATCTCTTCTCCCTGTAACCTCACTCTTCCACTTGGGTCCCTCTCATTCACACACATGTACTCTGTCTTACTGCGGCTAACCTTCATCCCTCTCCTTTCCAGGACAAACCTCCACCTCTCTAGCTTCTCCTCCACCTCGTCCCTACTCTCACTGCAGATCACAATGTCATCTGCAAACATCATAGTCCATGGAGATTCCTGTCTAACCTCGTCTGTCAGCCTGTCCATCACCATAGCGAACAAGAAGGGGCTCAGAGCTGATCCCTGATGCAGTCCCACCTCCACCTTGAACTCCTCTGTCACACCTACAGCACACCTCACCACTGTCTTACAGTCCTCATACATGTCCTGCACCGCTCTAACATACTTCTCTGCCACTCCAGACTTCCTCATACAATACCACAGTTCCTCTCTGGGCACCCTGTCATAAGCTTTCTCCAGATCTACAAAAACACAATGCAGCTCCCTCTGGCCTTCTCTGTACTTCTCTATCAACATCCTCAAAGCAAATACTGCATCTGTAGTACTCTTTTTTGGCATGAAACCATACTGCTGCTCACAAATGCTCACTTCTGCCCTTAGTCTAGCTTCCACTACTCTTTCCCATAACTTCATTGTATGGCTCATCAGCTATTCCTCTGTAGTTGCCACAACTCTGCACATCTCCCTTGTTCTTAAAAATGGGCACCAGCACACTTCTCCTCCACTCCTCAGGCATCTTCTCACTATCTAAGATCCCGTTGAACAACCCAGTCAGAAACTCTACTGCCACCTCTCCTAGACACTTCCAAACCTCTACAGGTATATCATCAGGACCGACTGCCTTTCCACTCTTCATCCTCTTCAGTGCTCTCCTCACTTCATCCTGGCTAATCTTTGCTACATCCTGGTCCACAACAGTCACCTCTTCTAGTCTTTGTTCTCTCTCATTTTCCACGTTCATCAACTCTTCAAAGTACTCTTTCCATCTTCCCATCACACTGCTGGCACCTGTCAATAGACTTCCATCCCTATCCTTAATCACCCTAACCTGCTGCACGTCCTTCCCATCTCTATCTCTCTGTCTTGCCAGCCTGTATAGATCAGTCTCTCCCTCCTTACTGTCCAACCTAGCATACAAGTCATCATAAGCTTCTTGTTTGGCCTTTGCTACCTCTACCTTCACCTTACGCTGTATCTCCCTGTACTCCTGTCTACTCTCCTCAGTCCTCTCAGTGTCCCACTTCTTCTTAGCTAACCTCTTTCTTTGTATACACTCCTGTACCTCCTCATTCCACCACCAAGTCTCCTTATCTACTTTCCTTCCAGATGACACACCAAATACTCTCCTACCTGTCTCCCTGATCACATTAGCTGTAGTTGTCCAGTCATCTGGAAGCACCTCCTGACCACCCAGAGCCTGTCTTAACTCCTTCCTAAAGGTCATGCAATACCCTTCCTTTTTTAGCTTCCACCATTTCGTCCTCTGCTCTGTCTTTGTCCTCTTCATCTTCCTCACCACCAGAGTCATCCTACACACCACCATCCTATGCTGTTTGGCTACACTCTCGCCTACCACTACTTTGCAGTCACTGATCTCCTTCAGGTTACATCGTCTACACAAGATGTAGTCTACCTGTGTGCTCCTACCACCACTCTTATAGGTCACCCTATGTTCCTGCCTCTTCTGGAAGAAAGTATTCACTACAGCCATTTCCATCCTTTTTGCAAAGTCAACTACCATCTGTCCTTCTGCGTTCCTCTCCTGGATACCAAACCTGCCCATCACTTCCTCATCACCTCTGTTACCTGCACCAACATGTCCATTGAAGTCTGCACCGATGACAACTCTCTCACTTCTAGGTATGCTCTGCATCACTTCATCAACGTCCAACCAGAATTTCTCCTTCTCCTCCAGCTCACATCCTACCTGTGGAGCATACCCACTAACAACATTGAACATCACACCTTCTATTTCTAGCTTCAGACTCATCACTCTATCCGACACTCTTTTTACCTCCAGGACATTCCTAACAAACTCCTCCTTCAAGATAACTCCTACTCCATTTCTCTTTCTATCTACACCATGATAGAACAACTTGAACCCTGCTCCTAAACTTCTAGCCTTGCTACCTTTCCACCTGGTCTCCTGGACACACAGTATGTCTACCTTCCTCCTCTGCATCATGTCAACCAACTCTCTACCTTTTCCTGTCATAGTTCCAACATTCAACGTCCCTACTCTTAGTCCTATACTCTTGGCGCTCCTCTTCTCTTTCTTCGTGCGAACGCACTTTCCTCCTCTCCTTCTTCGACCAACAGTAATCCAATTTCCACCGGCGCCCTGTAGGTCAACAGCGCCGATGGCGGTCGTTGTTAACCCGGGCCTCGACCGATCCGGTATGGAAGTCATATGTTTGATTCGCATCTTTGATTTGGCAAAAGTTTTACGCCGGATGCCCTTCCTGACGCAACCCTCTGTATTTATCCGGGCTTGGGACCGGCACAATAAGACACTGGCTTGTGCCCTCTTGCGGCTACATTTTTATTTTAAAAAATAATTGTTTTTAATAACAAAACTGCTATTAAAAACAATAATTTTGCAGACCTCAAATTGGTATAATTATAATAATATAAATTGGTATCATTCTTTTAGAAAAGAAAGACACTTTCAGACACGTTTTGTCACCTTCTCATGAATCCAAAAGTTTAAGAGACTACATTGTCAAAATTACACAGGTACCCAATCTGTATCTATAATCATTTAGCTCTGTATAACTCTAGATTCTGTTACATACAACACACACAATAGACTCGGAACTTTTTGTAGTAGCAGCCAAATTAAAATTACAACTATCACATGATAAAACTCGGATGATACTTAGGACACTAAATGTTCTTTTTGTGAAATAAATCCCAGTAAACCCACTGAAGGGTTTACTTGGGTACTTCTCAACCCAAGCACTAAAATTACAATATTGACCATTCAATGCTCCTGTAGAAAACTGGGTGTGACTCTCTGGTGTGGGATTGTGCGAGGTCTACGAATAAATTGTGAGACTCCACTATATACTTATACTTGCTTAAACGTAAAGTAACAAAAACCACATACCTTAACTATGCAGATGACACTCTGCTGTATATTATACATGGAATTTTCATCTAGTTACTATGATCCTATAGAGTCACTGCAGCTGGGTATTGACTAAATCTACAAGTATGCATCTAAACTCAGACATAACTATTACTGTCATATTATTATTATTATTATTATTATTATTATTATTATTATTCATAATAATAATATTAATATCTATTTATAAAATACAACAGAACAGATTAATAATAAATAGTAATTTGAGTTTGCTTGAGAGTATGAAACTATTTTAGTGTGTGTCAGAAAATGACAGGCACAGGCCAATAATGTAATGTACATACTGAAATGTATTTGTTTCCATGATTCCTTACACTATGAAACTGTTGCCGGGTGACTGAGATATCAACATGCCAGTCATACTGAAATTCAGCTTTCCGAGGATGCTGACCATTGATCCATGGGAAACACTGAGATGGTCAGGGTCAATATCTCTAACGATTGCTCTAATGCTGGATCAATATCCAGTGGTATTCCTAGTTTCCTGGAGAGCCAGTTCTAATCGATTGCTGCAATCAAACCATGTTGGCTTGCAATGTTAATATAATGGGTGTAATCCCTTATAAGTATCCGCAATGTGTAAATGAAGTAATGGCAATTGTTCATGATGTCTGATCAGGTCTTTTTGGACGATATCAGTACGTCCTGTCATTGACGAGCAGCCGTGGGGACCCCCCCCCCCCTGTAGCATCTATATGATCCCAGAGCAGCGCAGAAAGAACGGGGTTGTCCAAACAGATAGGATAACTGGGACGCATCTGACAGCACATTCTTCATCCTGCTGCATCTGCTGCTGTGTTTGCCTTAAGTTAGATAGCAGTGACATCATTATGCACGACATCGCTGTCAACTCAGCGAAGAACTGATTCGCCTCAACTTCATTCTTCAATATGTATTCATCGTGGAGACAAGTGTGCTTTAGAGTATCGAGGTATCTCTGTCTCTGTCTCTACCTGAATCCATTAAGGTAAAACTCCGTGCACTCTTCCATTATATTGGCAGTCTGATGGGAAGCATCCTTTTTTGCTCTCCCCCACCTCTTTCTTTCTTTACCTTCATTACTAAACAACTTATTGGAAACAATGTGTCATCTCTGAGGAGGGCGCAGAGCAAGTGCATCTTTAAAACCTTCCTATAAAAGGACAACACACACACACACATACACACACACACACACACACACACACACACACACACGTGCTAAAGAACAGTTCCAATTCAGAATCAATTGTTAGCTTAGCATAGCCCAGCATAACACAAGGTTGAAATAGTATTCAAGGTTCATGGGTTCAATCTCCAGGTCCCCCACTTCCCCATCTAGGTGCCCATGTACATAGGCCTACCTAGCCTAGCCCCATAGCTAATATAATGAACAGACAGCTGACCTAGTCAAATGACAAGCAGCATTGGGCTATAAAGCTAGTTTAGCAACAAATTTGCATAAAAAATGTATATTTAAAAAAACAAAATAACTTGACAGTCTCATGTCATTTCATGTAAAATACTCCCAGACAGCCTTATGATAGGGGAAAGCGAGGAACATCATCTTAACTAAGGCTAATGGTGAATGTCTAAACACCTCTGACTCATCACCACAAAGTGAATTTTGTTTTCTAACTCATAGAAAGCACTCTTTCTGTGTTGCCTTGGTTACGACAAACAAACCATACTGAATTCCTGCTTTTTAGTAAAAAACATATTTCTGAGAGCATGGCCATCAGCAATTGTTAGATACTGAATGGCAAGAGTTTGGGTGTTTGGACTCGGATTTAAAAAGTTTTACTAACCTAATATGTAAGTTTATGAATTTTTTTATCTGTTTATTCACATGACAACATGTTGCAAAATCATGACTGCCTTCTTTTAACTAGAAAAGTCCGCAAGACTTTTGAGAACCCCTCAGAGACAATACACAACACAATACCTGTCATAACAAGTGAAACTGTGAACATGTCCCACCCGACGGAAACGTAGAAAATGGACCCACAAGCTGAGGGGTGAACTATTTTATGAACGACCCCTACAGTGACCACAGCTAACATTAACACATTTACAACCTCATTCATCTAGGATTCAATTCTTCAGTAATGATGTCATTTCTGTCGTTTGAATTCTTCTCTGATGATTCTGTGCCAGTTTTATCACTTCGGTTCAGTTATTCAGGTTGAAGAAACTGTTTCTCCAGTTGCTCCAAGCTCTTTGAACATCTTCCCTTAGAAATGTTGGTGCATAATATGTATTCATTTTTTTAAACAATAAAAATGTGAGTTAGTTTATCACTACCACAGACAGAATGAAGACCCTCCACCATACCATTAGGTTCCAGTGCTGAACTCTAGGTACCGAGTCCTTACCAGTAAAAATGATCTAGTGAGTAAAACATTAAATGTACAAATTCCCTGAAAGCGTCAATATTCTGTGGGCTGGACGGTTAACTTTGGTAGGATGTATCTGTCCTGCAGGGGGCTATGTCAGTCACTACACTAAAACATATCCACCAACTGCCCATTACCATGAGACACTAGGTTTCAAAATGAAAGAAAAAAAAAAAGATGGAAAGAAAGCAAATAGAGAGAACAAAGAAAATAGAGGACAATAAAAGAAAAGGGGTACTGAAAGCCAGTCGCACATGCTGAAGCCTGAGGGAAATATGGTTCTGCTTATCCAGGTTTTAGTCATTACGTTCTTTTTTTTTCTTTAACTCTCTTGCATTCTCTCTCTCTCACTCTCTCTCTGTCTCTCTCTCACACACACACACACACACACACACACACAAGCAAACATACATGCATACATACGACCACACACAGTCACTCTATTATTCACTTAAGCACTTGTGGGGGCGTGGGAGTATAAATGCATGTCTTGCAATCACCCATGCATACACACACATGTTCAATCACACACATGTACTAACGTAGCAGTAGCAGCAGCCTTTCACCACTCGCGTAACTTGAAATATGCACACATCTGCACCCAGAAAAACCAGTCTGCTTTTTAACAGCCTGTACGGACTTTGTGCTTTTCTTTCCCGCGTAACACTGCAAATGCGTTTACATCAGTGTGTGCTCTAGATGATAAATAGATCATGTATGTGGATGCACATTTTCACATCCTTTCCAGCCACATTATCACCTCTGTATCTGTGGTTGTGCAGCACTGCGGCTTTCATTAAAACAGAATCACTTGTGTGTGTGTGTGTGTGTGTGTGTGTGTGTGTGTGTGTGTGTGTGTGTGTGTGTGTGTGTGTGTGAGAGAGAGAGACTGTTTATTGCAGAGGCACTTATCCCTGGCCTCTGTGCCAACCACCAGCCAGCTGTCACTGTCAGCTCTTCAAACTCATGCACACACATATAAAAGAACATATGCCGACCCCCTCCCTCACCAGATGTGTGCTACACTGCTCTCAAGGGCAGCCCACATACAAATATGTGTGGATTCCGTTGTGGGTCTCTGGGGCAGCAAGACAAATGAGCTTTAACTTTCAGGACAGAAAGACAAAGGGTGTGTTTTACACACAGTAACACATTATATTACTGTCCATACAGGCAAAGAGGTCCATCCGCCTCCATGATCACTGTTTCTTTTTTTTTTTTTACTAAACATGTGTATCAACAACCTTTTGATGATGTCAGTAAACAATAACTGTTAACCATTAAATTATTAACTAATAAATCAAAATGTAACACCTCAACACCTCCAAATCTCAGGCTGTGGTTGTCGACCTGAAAACGATGGTCTGCACTCTTTGGATCGGTGGTGAAGTGGAAGAGTTCAAATACAGTATCTTGTTTCTATTATTTATATTCATTCATTCATTCATTCATTCATTCATTCATTCATTCATTCATTCATTCATTCATTCATTCACTCATTCATCATCTACTGTTTCATCCGCTGTGGCGGGAGGCTGGAGCCTATCCCTGCAGATGGAGGGTGGGGAGGCGGGGGAAACTCCGGGGGCGATGTCAGTGCCCCACGGAGCGACAGCGCTACCCACTGCGCCACCATGCCGCTTATATTATTTATATTACATTACATTATTATATATTTTTTATATAGTGCATCATTTGTTGGGGTAAATAATTTTCATAAGGTTTTAATTTGTTGTGTAAGGTCACTGTTTTTCAAAACCAACGACTATCTAGTTACAATTTTTTTCATCTGATTTCTCGTTTATTTTTTAATCAATGTTTTCAAAGTTGAAATCATTTAACATCATGTAGTTCATAATATAGAGGCAAAGAATTCCTTTAAAAATTCCTTGTATCATTTCAGGCTCTTTGATTTGGGAGAATTTCTCAGCTAATCTTAATTTCCCCTTGAAGCACAGTGAACTGATATAAACTGCTTAATGCTTTATCGGGTTTCTGCAAAGTGTAATCTTTAACTTGTAATACTTGCTGCTGGATGTTCCTTATCAACACACTTCTAAGAAGTTGTTCTTGACTTTATAATTTTTTTTCTGCACACATTGTTGGTACATTTTACAAAGTATTGTAGCTTGGCTCTGAAAATGGGTAAATACAGTATTTATAAGAGAGATGAAAAGCCAAAAGGAACCACAAGCTGGTTAATGACAAAAGAATCATAAAGTAACTCTTGGGACATAGAATCTCCCCTCAAACCTGGTCTAATCATTGATTTGATAGTTATTCCAGATATATACTTTACCGGTTATGTACAGAAGTAATGTATTTTTAACAAACCTGATGTAAAGCAGACTGAGATGAAGGCGTATTATTGACTAAGGAGAATAAGAGACTTTTTCCCTTGTAGCTGGTCTGAAGGTGGTACAGTACAAAGACGTCCTGTGTCAGGGTTCATCTTGGATAACCATTATATCAATGATCATTTGAATAATGAGACATAGGGTGAGAGCAATCTTTTCCGATTGAGCAAAAGAGAGGATTTTCACAAGGGAGGACTTCTTTATTTGGGTCAATTTTTAATCAATTCAGTGAGTAAAGCTCGGTGAGTTTAATGATTTGCTACTGCCTGTACAAATATATTTATTTCCTAGCATCCTTACTCTCTTTGAACTTTGAGCAGATAATTAATTTAGTAAGATCCAGTATGTAAAGTTGTGAACCGACTAGATTGAAGTGATTTTATGATAACAAAAGATGGGTCATATCACTGCTTTTTAAATTTTACACAAGGTATTAAAGGGATCCTATAATGAATTTATGAATTTTTTTTCAGGCCTCTACGTACTGTATGTATATATATATATATATATATATATATATATATATATATATATATATATATATATATATATATATATATATATATATATATATATATATATACATATATATAATATATACAGTGTTTAGCTCAGAGCTAAACACTGAAAATTCCTCAGTTGTTGTTGAAGTCAGTTAGAACAAGTTAGCTCTACATTGGTTTGTGTATGTATAGCCTGCGTGTATGTATGAGTGTATGCGTGTGTGTATGTGTGTTCACATACGGTGTGTCCTTAGCATCGTAGCACACATACACACACATATGCCACCCTTTTTACCTTATTTACATTTCCTTACGAGCACGAGTAAAGTCAGCTTATATTTGGTTATCTAGTCAGCTCCACTTTGGTCTGTGTATTTGTGTCCTTTGCATCATAGCAAACACACACACACACACACACACACACACACACACACACACACACACACACACACACACTAACACACACAAACACACACCCCCTCACCACGTGTTTATCTTATTTACAGTTGCTTATGAGTATGGTGAAGTCAGGATGAGGGAGATGATTGTTGGAGATGCACACATGTCCTGATCGGAATGGGTTGCTGCAGAACGGGGAACTAGTCAGATGTGATGCTTCATTGATACATACTTTATTGATCCCTGAGGGGGGAGTTGCTTTCCTTCATAGCTGTCCTGCTCCAGAAGAAACCATAGAGAATGTCAGAATCAAGACAATTTAGGAATGAAGAGCTAAATCGTAAATCATAATAAATCGAGAATATTTTAGAGAATATACACAGGTCCTTGAATATACACAGGTCCTAGCTTCCATTTGT
Source organism: Antennarius maculatus (assembly GCA_013358685.1). Classification (NCBI taxonomy): domain Eukaryota; kingdom Metazoa; phylum Chordata; class Actinopteri; order Lophiiformes; family Antennariidae; genus Antennarius; species Antennarius maculatus. The sequence continues at coordinate 2,372,388 of CM023626.1, read as the reverse complement.
CCTTTTCCTCATTGCGACGTAGGGTTAGTGGAGGTAATATAGGGGACGGCGCCCAACAGCCAACAGTTCAATGCAGTTCAAAGGATGGGAATACCACAGTTCTTCTCATTACTCCCAGTAACATCCCTGTCAGCACAAACATTATGGAAGCCCTCAAAAGGAAACATAGTTATCCTGGATGTCCAACCAATATTCTCTATTTCCAACTCCATACCCACGATTCAAGTTCCTTTAGCTCGTCCATCTTGTTAGCCAGCCATCTCTCATCGTCCATGATGACCTTTGGAGACATGGATTTTTTATTATCTCCTGTCCGTACTCCGCTGTCTCCTGATTTTTTTTTTTTCCCGCCTGCAACCATGGTGTGTTTTTCTCTACCTTTGCACAAAGACTGTTTGTTGGTTGGTGAAAAATGCAGTTCAATCATCTGATCTTGTGTGCACACATTAAGCCAAGGAGTTGTTTTGGTCGGCTGACTGACTGAAAGTATCTCCATGATTAAGGTAGGAAAATTAAAATTAACAGTTACATATGCGCATAGAAGCGCGTGCATTGGTGGCGTGTGCATGTGGTGCATCACACATCACATTTCAAATACAGTGTAGTTCAACATTTGGCAACCGTGTGAAATTAATTCAAAAGAGTATCATTTGGAACCATTAACTGCTGTTTTGCGATGGGACAATTAACACAGAGCACTATGTTTCTTTAAACTATTATCTTCTTTTCAATGGTCTTTCATTCATGTAAAATAAAATTTTACAACTGGGTGTGAGAGGAAGGGCTGGGGTGATATTCATGTGTGTCCACGCGTATGATGTGGCTCTTTGCGGTAACTGTAAAAAAATGTCTTTTACTCACTGACTGGTTGGTCACCCCCGTGTACATTATGATAAGAGGATGTAAAAGCAGCAGCACAACACACACTGTAAATGCCCTTATTTGATCATCTCTATAAAGATCATACATGCATATTTGTCATATGTAGAGTGTATATTTTTGACTAAGCATACAGTTTAGTCCTAATTTAAGTGTACAGTGTTCCTCCCTGCAGCTGGGTTCATCACAGGCAGCCACAAAGTTTTGCAGACTTTTTGATGCAATTTTGCATTTTTTTACTGTGCATTCTGTTCTGCATCCTGATTAGCACATTGTGTTCTGCATCCCATGTATTTAAACAAACGAGAGAAGTGTGAAAAGATTAATGCCTGTCTGTGAAAAGTGTATAAAGTGTGTAGTGAGGGTTTTACAGATGGCAGACAAAAATGGTCAAGAATTTTTATTTATACAGAAATCATTTAGTGGGGTCCACCCTAGGACATACATCCCCACATTCATACCTACAGACAATTTATTGTGCCCAAATCTGAGTTATAAGTTTTTTTGGTGGTGGGAAGGAACTGTAGAACCAAGCGAGAATCCACACAGACATGTGGGGAACAGTCAAACTCCTCTAGACAGGCTCCAGGTGGAATCGAACCGAGCACCTTCCTGCTGTGAGGCAACAGCACGACCCACTGCAGCACCACGCAGCCATTCATGCTCTTGCATGAATATCATGCCTTTCCTTCCTATTTGAGAAAACACTATCTCATCCTAAATGAAAATTTAATATCATAAAACGTATCACTGCGGATATAAGTTTGTTGCACAGATATTGACTTTCTTTTTCTTGCTTCCCCCTCCCTTCGATTTGGAAGAGGTGGTCTCCTCTGTGTCAGATCATGCCTGGGTCTCTTTGCACATTTTATAGCGTGGGCAGTAAAGATGATTAAAGACTCCTCCAATATTCTTCCTTTGGGGAACAAGTGATGAGAGAGAGATCGAACCAGCGAGAGTGAGACAGATTGAGATCTTTTTCAACACCAGAGCTTTCCTGCTTGTATTGTTAACAAACAAGAGTCTAAATCTGAGCAAATAACATGCAAATCCTCTTCAATGTAGTTTTTCAATGTTTTGCACCATCTAAAAATATTAGATACTAATTCAGATACACTTTTTCTTTTCGTGGTAACTACTCCCCATTAGATTATATGGGTGTAATTGAGATTATGTTATGTTACTGCTGGTTTATAGCATGATTGTCACAAATTCCTTCCTTTAACAAATTAATAATTAAAAAAAGCTACCCAGAATGTCAAATTGAGTACACGTGTGAATAGGAATGAGGAAGGTGAGACAATTTGGCTGAAGGGAGTGGAGGATTTGAAATACTTGGCCACCCAAAGCAGTGGAGGCTGTAAATAGGAAATGAAGGAGAGATTGGAAGCAGGGTGGGCCGGATGGAAAAGAAAGTCAGGATTTATCCATGATCTGTCCCAGCTAGGCTGAAGGGTAATGTCTACGTGATGGTAGTGAGACCAGCTATATAATGTCGGCTCACTGTAAATATGTGTGTGTGTGTGTGTGTGTGTGTGTGTGTGTGTGTGTGTGTGTCACCACGCAGTCCTGACGTCCACCCCTCTTTCGATTTTTATGCCTTTAAATATGTGTTGTGCAGCTGATCTGAAAGTCTCATTTTGACATGGATGCTTTCCCATAAGATGTTCATTAAACATCGGTTTAAACAGATATACTGGTACTCTATATAGGTCACATGATAGGTGACCTATGTTCAAACAAAGACCGTGAGAGATTATTCAAAGATTTGAAAGAAGATTGCTTAAGCTTTAACCCAAACACTGGCAGAAATCCATTTAGGAACAGTATATCATTCCATACATAATAAAAAGCAATTTATAAAAGTACATATGACAATTCCTCTTATTTTTTTTAGCAGTGTTTTAAGGCAATTTTTGTCTTTATTTGATAGGAAAATTGAACATTGTTACAGGAAATAAGGAGGCGCTTTGATATAAAGCAAAGAACCTTGAGTAGTATTCCATCCAAGTGAACACAGGTCACTTGGACCAACAAGCCATGAAGGATGTTTTCTGAGGCTTTCAGGACACAGAAACACAAGTAAGAAAAAATCTGTTGAAGACATGGAGGCTGCACTCGCAGCAATCTGCATGCATCAATATGTTTCTCTCTCTCTTTGTCCCTAAACGCCCCCAGCAGCCAACTCTGGTGGGTTTTTTGTCTGAAAGCAGGTTTCACATTGAATGGAGGTCCATTTTAATTTTTGAATTGGGGGCCATCGATGCTTGTGACCACACTATTGAGATAATGAGATGAAATTCAAGTTGATTCATACTGTGTTATGTAACATGTTTTGACTGTGGATTAAACAGCACAGGATTTTTTTTTATCTTCTCCTTTTTTTTTTTTAGCTTATGATGAGGACATTCCAGGACAGTCCAATATACAGCATCCTCTGTAATGCTACAGTTCAGGCATGAAGCATGGCAATATGGGTGAAATAGGATTATGCTAAGCTTTGCCAGAGGAAAAAAAAAAAAGATAGTATCAACCTTTCTCTGACCTCTTGGAAAGCACCAACATGCCTCTTGGAATACAAGTTTTTGTACTTTTTTAATAAATTCTCATACAGCAAAGGTGATTTCAGGAAGATGCAAGGGAAGGTCAGCTTCTCCTAAAATGTCAAAACATAAATGTTCAAATATGTACTGTTGTGTTAACGTTTCATTGACTACAGATGCATTAGACCACACTCATCTCAAAGCCTGAACCAGTCCTCTGCCTCTAGAGTCTCACGGGTCACAACGCTGGGGAGTTGCCACTGAAACCGGCACTGGAGACTGTGTGAGCACAGATCTGAGCAGCTGCTTAGACAATAGCAGTGGCAAATATGCTCTAGCCTGACTCAATGTCCCCATCCTCTCCCCAGGATCAGGTTCGGAGCCCATTGATAGAGGGCTCCTTCCCAACCCTCATAACACCTTTTTCACCCCATCTAGGTCTCACTGCCACTGCCCACGTGAGCGTCAAAGTCTCCCAGAAGAACAATGGAGTCAGTCAATTTCCAGTACTCCTCCCGGGGACTCCAAGATGGTTGGGTTCTCTGCACTGCCGTTTGGGTCTTTGGTTGAAACAACAGTGAGACACCTGTCAACGATCTGAAGACACAGGGAGGTGACCCTTTTGTTCACTAGGGTGAACTCCAACGCACGGTAGCTGAGCTGTGGGCTATAGGTAAGCCCACACCAGGCTGCCACCTGTAAATGCGGACAATGCCAAGTGTAGAGTCTAGCCCCTCTGGAGGTGATGAGCTCCTTGAGAGGGGCTCCTCAAGAAAGGTGACATTCCATGGCCCAAGAGTCAGTCTCAGTCCAGGGATCATAGGGGCTTTTGAAATGCCCTTCACCCAGGATCTATATGCCAAGAAAGATCCTACCAGGACAATATAGCTACTAGGGTCATTGGGGCACTCAAACTCCTACCACAAACGGTGGCAGTTCAAGGGAGAGAAATTATTTACTACCATCTAAAAAAATCATTGGAGCAGAGCTATAAATAATATTGAATCTTCAGATGTACTACAAAGTTCCACAACAGCAGTACTTAGAAGAGTATCATCCACGCTCCCTCATGCTGATGATCACTCAAGTGAATTTTCTTTCTCACCAAACATCTCTAGAGCTTCAAAGCAAAACAGCGTAGCATTATTCTCCTGCAAAACAGAAGAGCATGGGGGCAATGTAACAGCAAATAAAAAATGACTCCATAAAGCTTGTGAACGGAAATTCAAGTCCCCAGAAGCCCCAAGATCCTAAAGGGATTTTGAAAGATTTGGAGATATTCATTATGCTGCATTGAGCCGTTTGCTGATGTGTTTGGTTTCTCATTGCATTCTAAAACAAGTGTCCATCCTTTTCAGTTGTTCAAGAGAATCCTGAAACATCCTTCTACTGCTACGCTCCAGACATTTCTTGTGGCACACATTTTGCTGGCACATGGGTGACTAGATAATCAGTAAATGGTCATTTGTGAGTGAACTTTTCTTTTTGGTCTTCTAATTCTAATTATGTGTCACAATCAGAAATTTACAGTTGACTTAGTTCTAGTTCAAAATGATAAATAAATCTAATATTCATTTTGTTTTTTACTTGAGATAAAGCCATAAGAACAACAGAGAGCAAACACACTTGCATGAAGGCTCATCAGCATGCTGGGTTCAAAGCCCTTCGCTGCTGGAATTCAGCAGGACGAGATCTGGGCTCTTGTTCCCTCTTTCTTTCCAACTTGCTGACATTCTTGTGAAAAATAGAAATAATCACAGCAATGTTTTTCCTCCACACACAACGCTCTGTGGGTCTCCACCTGTCAGAGGAGTAATTCACTGCAGTCTGATCACATTTGATTCATAGGCAAAGAGTAGAATATTTGAGATTAAAAAGTTGACCCACACATAAATTAATGATTGTCATCTTTCCCTGTGTATCTCCTGCTATAAAATGTGTGTGTGTGTGTGTGTGTGTGTCTGTGTGTGTGTGTGTGTGTGTGTGTGTGTGTGTGTGTGTGTGTGTGTGTGTGTGTGTGTGTGTGTGTGTGTGTGTGTGTGTGTGTGTGTGTGTGTGTGTGTGAGAGAGACAGAGAGAGACCTACATGTGCTGATGCACTTTTAAGCAAACAGGAACTTTATAACGTAATTCCGAGGTATAGAATTCCACTGAAGAGGAAGCCTAAAAATAAAATCTATTTTTTTATGTTAAATATCCCTTTGATTGTTGCAAATAAATGTTCCGAATCTTGAATTTGGATTACACTGTCAAGAAGCAATGGGAATATACTCCCTTAGAAGAATGGTAATTAATGCACACTGGACAGAACAAATCATGTGTTTTTGGAATGTATGAGGGCAGAGGTTATAGGCAGTGTATGGATAATCTTGTTTTGAGTCACTGCTTTATGAACATGGATCTGATCAGGTCTGTGGCCAGATGCAAACAATCTTCAATCTTTTCACTAACTTAATCTCTTTGCCATTTATGTTTGTCACCTCATATTAGTCTCAAGAAGGGAGAAATAAATAAAATTATGATATAAAGTGTTTTACATTTTGTGATAAATCTCTGTATGTCATTGCAAGGAATGTTAGTAGTATAAAAAGGAAACGTCAGAATATATAAAATGTCTCATCTGTAGATATCAAGATAATTGTTTAGGGATAGCAAATGCCATAATAAACGCATTGCCTTCAAATAAGAGTAATGAATATTTTCACAGCAGCGCGGCGGCGCAGTAAGTAGCGCTGACGCCGCGCAGCAAGGCGGTTCTGGCTCTGTGCTGAGTTTGCATGTTCTCCCCATGTCTCCGTGGGATCTCTACGGGTTCTCCACCTTCTTCCCACCTCCAAAAACATCCACTTCAGGTTAATTGGCCGGTCCCAAATTGACCGTAGGAGTGAGTGTGTGCATGCGTGGTTGTCTGTGTCTCTGTGTGGCTCTGCGGGGCACTGGCATCGCACCCGGACTTTCCCCCTCCTCACGCCATAAGCCAGCTGGGATAGGCTCCAGCTCCCGGTGACCCGCACAAGCAGATGAAGCCAGTAGGAAAATGAATGAATGAATGAATGAATGAATGAATGAATGAATGAATGAATGAATGAATGAATGAATGAATGAGTGAATGGTTACACAAAACGACGACAGTTGTGAGTAAACAGGTGTTTTTGGAGATGACAAACAATTCAGGCAAAACCATGTTTTTTCCATAGTTCCTTCAAATCTGGGGATGTCTTAATATACAAATATGTAAAAGCCAAAAAACCATAACAAATTGAATTATTTAGGTCAAACCAAACAAAATGACAACTGTCTTGAAAATTGTTATTAAGTGTTACTAATGGCATGGGTTCACATGTATTAAAATTTGTATTGTGTAAAAGCCCTTCACAGTCTACACTGAAATGACATTTGACCTCCCTCACCTGGGCTCCTGGATTCTGACATGTAAATTTTGCATTCGTGGTAGGTAAGCTCACCTTTCTTCCTCATCACTGCCAGGGTAACTGCAGTCACCCTGTAACTGAATTTTGTAGTGTAACATAAGGGCAGTTATAGTTTTTTTTATTTATTTTTTTAGTTGTCAGTCTCAGCGGTTCTTTGTTTGGGCTCCAGTCCAACCATGTCTGCAAGTCAGGTTTCAAAAGACATGATTGCCTGCCTTCTCTTCTGCAGCCTCTCTAAGACTGTTTACCGAAATGACACTTCCATGGCTCTTATTTTTTGCTATCCTCAAATTGACTGTTTTTCTGTTTTCTACTCAATTTCAGCAATTCTGCTCTGCAGAAAGCTTGTGTGTTCTTCTCTCTCGGAACAACATTCACTATTTCAGTTATTGTCTTAGTTTTGTCTTTAATAATGTTACCGTACTTGTTCTGTCAAGGGTCAGGTACACTTGAACTACTTTATGCAGCATAAATCCATTTTTTTGGATTTTTTTCTTTTATTTCTTTTGGTTCATTAACGTAATTTATGAGACTCAGAGCAGGCACTGTCTAACTTTTCTTTTTCATGGTATGAATTTTATCAAAGAAATCCTCATGAATGACCTTCTTTACATTTTCTGACAAAATAACAGGAAATAGCTAAATTGATTCTCTCCGTCTGAGTGCATCCTGTCTATCACATATTGAATTTAATACTGCTCGTAGGTGTTCAAACATATGTTAAGTGAATTCAGATGAAAATTCAAGCTGTAATTTTCAAAATTTAACCTATAGATTTTAATTTATGCACCTAGTATGAAATATTTTTGAGTTAATCAGTGTTCTCGTTTGCAGGCGTTCTTGTGTCTTTCACGCACATTTTTACGGCAGGGACGCACAATTGCCAGAAGGTATGCGTCCCTGTGATGCAAACTTTAAATGCACTTCCATTCAACAAAAATATTCACTGATTTATATGTTACCTTTACTTAAAAATGAAGTCCATGCGTCGCTCCTTCTGAACAAAAGCATCAAAAGAATTTTGAGCTGAGGTATGTAATCCTCCATTTTTATAGTAAGGCAAGCGGAAAACAAATGTATGGCTGCACTTGACTGTAGATTGTACAGTAGTTTGCTGACACTTCTTCTACGGCTGGGGAAGAGGAATCCACGGCCAAATCTCTGGGATCACCAGCGCCCCCTACCGCGAGGCAGGAAAACTGCGTGCTTCACCTAATGCCTTTTCCAGTCATTTCAGGACCGCTCAACTCAAGAAAGATGTTATACACATGCAGCTGTTGACAAAGAAAACACTGTACATTATATACTTTAGCTAAATTATGGGAATTTAGTTCATAGAGCAAACTAGTGTTTGAACATTTTAATAGTGACATATAGAGAGACAGCATTACAGTCTCACTGTATAGCTACCAGCACAGCTAGTCGAGTCATTGATCAATGATCAATCCATATTGAGGCACGGCTGGCTGGTGCCTCACCAGTATTTCAGCGGTAAATGTGAAAATTCAGCGATTTTGAGTAAAAATAACCCAAAATTGATGACGTTAAACGGAAAATAACTTTATCATACGCATCACTGGATAAATATAACTATTTAATTTATTTCTTCCATTTTTCATTGGTTTTCTTTCGATCATGACCACACGTCACTGAGTTAGATGCTCCAGAGCAATCAAAAGTCTTGTTGGGTTTGTCAGAAGCGCTTTGAAATGTCTCTGCGATTAAGAGCTATACAAATAAAGGTTGATTAATTGATTGATTATCACCATGCCTCTGAAATGAAAAAGGTGGAGAAAAACCAAATGACAATGAGTGCTTTCTTAAATAAAAAACAATCAAACGTTACTAATGAAAAACAGACAGATATTACTGAAATGTGTGTCGAGAAGGTTCTTTCAGCTTGGTGCAGTGTCCACAGGAGAATATATGAATTAAAGGCAAAGAAAACTACTGAGTGAAAAGCAAAAGTAAAAAAAAACAACTGTTTTACATCTTTCTTTATTTCCAAAACTGTTTTTTTAAATGACTGCCTGCCTTTAATTTTTTTGATAAAACTAATATGTACTTTAACTGTTTTTCTCTTTTCACTTAAACGATTATGACATAATTATTAATAAAACCATTTCAATTAAATTTTCAGTGAGCTAAGTTCTTATATTATTCTATTGGCAAAACTCAATCCTTGCGTATGCTTCTACCATATATTCTGTTATTACTTTTGGGAATGCATAAACGTCATGCTGGGATGCAAAAATTTGTGCATCCCAGGGATGCACTGCTTTCTTTCAAATAAATTCAGCAAAGCTTAAAAGCAGGTTGATTCAGACAATTTTAGCTCCACAGCTAAATAAAGATATGGCACAACTCTTTCTCTTCAAACCTCACGAAAACACCTTCCCAATTTGACACTCTATTTAAGCTGCAGAAAATTTCCCGTCTTTCTCTATTTCTAAGTCTCTGCTGGTCTGTGTGCAGATTGTTACCTGTAGGTGGCCTTAAAACACATCAATCTGGAAGCACTTCAGCTCAGGCAAAGTATAGAGTTTAACAGAGTGCATTGAATATGACCAAAAAGAGCAGCAAAAGTGTGTAGACCAAAAAGAAAAGGACACAGCAGCAAACTGGGCAATGAAGCAGCAATGTTCCCCTTAAACAGCTCATTAATGTCATCATCCACGAGAGCAAACTGTATGAGACCCACAGGGGAAAAGCAGTCTTTATTTTAGTGAAATGTCATGTGAAACAGCAAACTGTTTGGCATGTAATCGAATATAATCGCACTGATGTTGATTCCAGCAAACGACAGCAACTCTACATGTGTTTGTTTGAATCTATAGAATACAGCTGCAAAATGAGCTGCAGGAATACACATGTAGTTGTGTGAGAGCAAAAGCAAATGACCCCCCTCATTTTAATATTTCTGAATTTGATTCTTAAAATTGTCATCAGTTAATGACATTTACAATTTCATTCAAGATGAGGAATTTGTTTTGTGTAAACTGAAAAATGACATTTAAAGCAGATACACTTTACTAATCCTATTTTATTCTTAGTTTCAGATTAACAATACGACTAAACAAGAAATCAATTTTTCACAAGCGTTTTGTTTTTTGATGACCTCGTTCCAATAATTTCATTAAAATAACAGCCAAGTGTTGTCCCTCGGAAACCTTGTCAAGCTCTCCCTCACCTAAATCCAAACTTCTGATGGTCTATGAAAGAATGAAAACACTCTTCATCAGTTTTACAAGCAGGATCATAGTTTTGTTTTTTCAGCCACTGATTCAGTTGCGTAACACTTTTGTCTATTTAATGAAAATGTCAATGAATTTAAATTAATGAGGACACAGTATGTCTCTGCTCTGTACCCCCATGTATGTGGAATTTATCTTTGAAATGGTGATTTGCCCGCTTTAAATTATACTGCAAATTTTAAGCACCACTGAATGATTCTGATAACAACTAATTCATCTCATAATCCAATGAGTCCGCTTATTTTGGATAATTAGGCAGTTGGATACAAGGCTGGGTAATTGGCCTTGGCAAAATGTTTCAGCTTGGATTCACAGTTTTTGGCTACAAGTATCCCACTGGCATGACGGCAAGCACAATGTCCCGTGTTGTTTTACATGCTTTAACTCGGATTGCCAGTCTTTTGGTTTGGTTTTGGTTGGTCTTTCAGTTTCATGGTTAGTCTTTGAGATGGATGATAATAGTAAACTAAAAGTTGTTCTCCTCAGTTAGTCAAGCTACTCTCTGAGAGCCAATCTAGTTAAACATGAAATGAACATGAAATGTTACATGAAAACCATCATGAAAACAGAAATGGAATTCAATTTAAGGTGGAAACACACAAGAAAAAGGCTGTTCAATAAGATTTACAGAATAAAACAATAACTATAAGATTGAGCTTTTGAAAATATGTAGATAATTGATGACATTATGGAAGAAAACAAAAGATGGCATTCATTGTGAACAAAGCTTGTTCCATTGCTGCACGGGACAGTGCCCTACAAAGGAACTTTGACGATAAATGTCATGGGCTCCATATAATGCTCTTTGACCTCCAGGCTGTCACCTCATTCAACTAATAATTCATTCACTATGAGCTACTCTGGAAAAGCTGGTGCAAGGAAAATCGGATTTTTTTCATCATTACTGATCCACATCTTGATCCTGACGCCTTTCTCCACCATGAACTAAATGAAGAAATCACCCCAATGACCCCACCCTAACCCCAACCTTGGAGTGATCAGTCAGTCTAGAAAACTGCTCTTAAAGTGTACTGTCCACCCCTTATTTCTGATGTCCTGCTTAATTTGCCAAGGACAATGTGGATAAACGCAAAATGATTAGAAAGTCGGCTTAATTTAGTTATTTTTCTCTATTTTATTCACACAGCATGCCCTCTAATTCCTCAGTGCCTTGGGGAAGTAAAACCAAGTGTTTATTTAGTATGCATAGACTATTCATACTGTTGTCTTACGCAGTTTCACTTTAAATATAGACATTTACTTGTCCATCAACCATAAACTAGCTAGAAAAGTGATCTCACATCACATTCACAGACTTATGTAGAGTGACATTAACTTGTGTTTGTTTGACATCCCATTATGACTTTAATCCACCAAAGGCCACCGATTGTTTCGTGCCAGAAAGACATGTTCCCATATTGCAGCGAGCCTTCCAGAGCCAGTCATCCCAGCCTCACACACCATTACACTCTGTATTGTCCTCTGTGTCCCTGCCTCATTACTCCTCATCTATTTTTAAAGGGGAATATGCCTTATTACAATTAGTCTGTTTAGAGGCCAATCTGTCACGCTCATTACAGGGAATTGCACTCCCCTTCCTTTCCTCTTTGTTTTATCTCCTCTTTGTCTTTCGACGTCTGCTCTGCTCATGTGACTCATTCCGGTGCTTGAATATATTGGAAGTCAGGGAATAAGATCATACATTTGAAGTATATATCTGGACCACAAAACAGAGAGGGAAACAAGAAGCACACATTTTGAAAGATGCTTTGAGGACTTGGGGATGAGACAGGGAGGTTGAGGACAAAAGGGAGTCAGACAGAAAGGTTGATGTCTAATTTGTACATATTTTGAATGATTTAAATGATTAAGGAAGAATCTGAGGCAATCAAAACCGCTGCTGCTAATGACAGCAAGAGACAAACACTTCCTCTCATACATAGTGAGCGGAAATAGCCTCCATCTGAGATGAGTCCATTGAGGACCACTGTTTACCAAGTCAGCCATTTCTGCTCTAATTGTCCATGATCTGGTTTCAACCTGAAATGCATTACAGTCTTCAGACCTCAGAGGACCATTTCCTTCACCCCCTCCATTGTTATGTTTTCTCTTCTCATCCTAGCGCCCTGTGAACAGGGGTATAATTCCAGCTTGGCTTTCACAACTTAATGTGAAAGGCAAAGAAAAGGCATTGCAAGTAACTTTTTTACCCACTTTAAATCTGCTTTTGAACTTCACAGCCCTTTCCCACGGCAACCTGGCTGGAGGTGCACAGCATGGGGATGTATGGTGGAAGAGTGGGCAGTATTTTCTTGGAGAAAAAAGGCATGCAAACTAAATAACTCTTCAAACAATGTATAATATACCCAGAAAAGTAAAAAACAAACAAACCCAAAACCATGTCAATTACATTACACTGGCATGTGCCAAAAAAAAAAAAAAAACCCTACCCCTCGCTATGAATGCTCTTATCTGATCACAGTTTTAATTAGCTGGATGTCCTTTTGTCTGTCCAGGCTTACAATTGTTTCTCAATCACTTATTTATTACATTCTTAATTGCAATTTCACAGTGAGTGGTCATGACATTTATAGACCTTGCAGCTATGGGCAAAGCTGACTGAAGAAGTTACTGCAATCCCCCCTGTGGTAATGACCACTCACACCAGCCCTGTCTCATATACAGCTCATTTACATCCACAAGTATATTTTGTAGATACTGCAATGCTAAACTGAATATGTAATATTTATATTTCAGGAAAAGGGCTGTCTTTATGAGTAAGTTATGATCTAAATAAAGAGAATTTTTGATCAGAGGAACCTTTTCAACCAAAGCAGGAGCTGTTGAAGTTCTTATGTCTCAGTTTCAAAGTAAAAGCTTTGCTCTTGCCGAAAGTGAGGGCCCTTCCAGCCAAGAGTAATGTTGAACGATGGAAGTGCAAGGGGATTGGTATTTTTCTCCATGTTACCTTCTTATGGGAACTTGACATTTACCTTGAGTAAAACATTCTCATGAGACTGATTTGTATTAATCCATATAATAGTCATGCTGGATCCATCTAGGAGTAGCTCATATCAAAAATCAATGTCAGGTGGCAAAGTCTATTATCTCAAACACCCACTTATAGCTTCTATGTGTTATAACATTACATTAGCAGTGGATACAACTTTTGAAATGGACATAATGCAGGCACTAATTATGTTACCTCTAAAATAAACAATTGAATACCAACCTCTTTTGCAGCAGGTAGGGTTGCCCCAAAAATGTACAATCTACAATATGTTCCATAGACAATTATACAGGCATTCAAGCATATGGCACTGAAAACGCCCTGCATTTAACTGATGTTTCTCACTACACAAACACCATCATAAGCACCTATAAACTCAACCACTCTCACAAAAGCACAGGTTGAAAAACCACTCAGTAGCGACAAACAGCTTTCAATAGCTGAATAAATTGACCCAACAGGGCTTTAGCAAATCTACAGAGACGCTTCACTCATCCAGTGAGTGAATAAATATCTGATAAAAGCAGCAATTTGTAATATTTTATAGTCCTGGATATGGTCTGCCTGTTGTCTCTCTATCTGATATATAATTACAGCTGAAGATTGAGCCGAAGGCACATTTTGAGAAGATTTTAAGGGGGCATCTCTCATCCTCCCCTCTCTTCCCTGCTTTGGCTCCAAGAAGTTTCAACTGGTTATCTTATTTCTAAAAGAGACGGAGGCAGAAAATGCAGAAGCTGATAGAGCTGATGGAGGGAGACACAGGCCGTGAATTTCTGTACGTGAAGAAGTGCATGCAAACACAGCCGTATCCAATTACACACACAAACACAAACCATCGCACAATCTATCTTGCTTTCTGGCTATTTCTCTCTGGTTTGGCGCTTTTGGCCTGATGATTATGTAAGCAGATGATAAATGTGGCTGTGTGTTCAGTCCAGAGAGCCCGATATATTCTTGCTACAGCAAAGGGTCAACAGGTCAGCAGCGGAAGGCAGTGACAGTCAGGTGCGTTTACTCTGCTATTTCACATAAAATATGTGATATAGTCTTAAACCATCCTTGATTTATTTTTTATGCTCAGGCAAAGAAGGGAAGGGAAAAACAAAGCTACATATTCCACGTCGATTCAAGGAGTTGATTAAAAAAGACAATGAGATGTTGGTTCAACCAATTCGCAAAAAATCAGAATGCTGACAGCAAGTGTGAACCCACTCTAATGTAGCCCACTCACACCCATTTAGTGGTTTTGTATCTGGTTTGGATCTTTGGAGACAAAAGTGATCTGAGTGAAGATTCTAGACTTCTACAGTTTCAACTTGATTAAATCTGACTGAGCCAAGCAGTGGTTATACCATTGTGGAAATCTTTTTATCATTAATGAAGAAAACACAAATCTCGCAATTTGCTCTCTGTAGTGCCAAAATAATCTGTCGAGGTTTAACCGCAAAAAATATATAGGATAATCCACTTATTAAGACATATTTATATTTTGCCAATTAAAAATCTGTATTATTCCATCGTGTAATTCACTGAGAGTAAAATAATGTAGAAAAAAACAATCAAAGGAATACAAAATCATGAATTCACTGAGGGGACTAGATCCAGAACTAAACCCATAATGAAAGTGGAATTCTCAGATCACTGGCTGATCCAATGTATGTAATTTCCTCTAGACCATACTTAGTGTGTTCAGGAGTGTGTGTGGCCTCCTTGTGCTTGGATGCATTCCCTACAACATCTGGGTATGCTCCTGATGAGATGACAGATGGTCTCCTTGGGGATCGCCTCCCAGAACTGGAACAGTCAACTCCTGGACAGTTTGTAGTGCATTGTGTGTGTGTGTGTGTGTGTGTGTGGGGGGGGGGGGGGTAGTACATTACATGATGTACCAGAGTTTCTTTTTTTTTTTTTTTTTTTTCTACCAGAGTTGCTTGATTGGATTCAAGTCTGGAAAATGGGCGGTCCAGTCAATATCGTCAATGCCTCTGTCATTCAGGAACTGTTGACACACCCCTGACTCCTGCCGCATGAGGCCGGGCATCGTCATGGAGGTCTGTGCAGCCCTCCTAGGATATACCTTTCCATCCCATCACAGACACACCACTGAACCAGTCATAGTGAAGGGTGTTGCAGGCAGCATACAGTTCTCCAAGGCTCCACTGTGTCTGCATATGATCTTGGGCCCCACCAGTGATGTCAGGCCCTCAGCCCATCCTCCTGGAGTCCGTCTCTGACAGGTTTGGCCAAAACAGGCAAACCAGTGGTCTGCTGAAGGTCATTCTGGAGGCCTCTGCCAGCTCCTCCTCTTCCTCTTTATACAAAGAAACAGATAATAGTCCTATCTTTGGGTTGTTGTCCTCCTACTGCCCCTTCACCTCCCCTGCTGTTGCTGGCCTGACTCCTGGTTTCTCCTCTATGCTTATGACACTGGACTAGGAAACACAGCATGTATGGATTTTCCATCTTGGAGTAACTGCACTACCTGAGCAATTTCTGTGGCCTGCAGATACCCCATGATATCACTCGTGGTGAGACCACTGGATGAATGCAAAACTAGCTGATGGTGAATTTGAAAGGAGGCAGGATGCAGAAAGGGAATATTCTAACTCTAATTACAAAACCATTGCTTCATGAAGGTTGTATTTCTACTTTACTTTCCTTCTTTCCTTTCCAATTTGCACAACAGCAGGAGAAAGTGATTCACAATCAGTGATGCTTTCTACCTGGACAGCTTGATCTCACAGGAGTTTGATCTCACACGGAGTTACACTCCGAAGATTATGTGTTTCCTTTATTTTTTCAGCAGTTCAATATATATATACTGTATATATATATATATATATATATATTTTTTATATATATATATATATATATATATATATATATATATATATATATATATATATATATATATATATATACTGTATATATATATATAGTTAAAGAAATGAATTCACAGCATCATCATGAACAGCAACTTAAACAACATCAGACAAGTCCTATCAATTTACTCGCTGACTGTAAATACCTTAAGGTTCAACATCAATTACAGAGCTAAAGTGTGTACTATTCTCAGACAACAATCTGGCGATGTTTGGTTTCAGGTAGCTTTAATTAGGAGCTTTCTTTTTTTAAATTTAGTTGGAAAGATTTTCATGTCACCCATTAGAGTCAGTTTGAAGAATGCCTGTAATTACATCATCCTAAAATTTGTCTATTCATGGAGAGCAATATTCAGCCTGTGATTAAAATTGAAAATTGTTTTCTCTGGCTTTGCGATAGTGTCAAGGTCCTCATCATTGTCACCAAGTTAGTGTTTGTATGCTTTTGGCATTTTTTTTTTTTTTATTATTTTGACTGTGTTACATGATCATCACAAGCTGATCACTACTTCACAGTAACAAATGAAAAACAATGGAGCTGACTTTGAGATAATATGTTTTCTTTCTTTTCATTATTCCCTGAGCTTTATATTGTTGCGTTGCCATGTATTGCTGAGAAAAACCTTCCCAAGGTAACAGTGTTAATGTGATGTGTTCGAGGGCATTACAGAATCCCAAATGTCTCCCTATATGTGTGTAGGTAGTAGAGCTACTCCCTGTTGCTACAATTAAAGAACATTTCATGGTGCCAGAGGGAAGGCGCTGAGTCTGTGATGATAAAAGTCAGCATATGTGTGTTGGGACACTGCTAACTCTCACGTAATACACTGATAACCCATCAGATTATTTGATAGACAGGTGCATTATCAAAGCTTGTGTCCCATGTCTGCGCATTAGTCTGCATGATAGACAGATTTATCTGAAGGAGGAAACGGATGATGCACATGTATCTCCCTTGTTCCCTGAGCCAGGGAAATTACACAACTGTCATATGTGATTTTGACCTTGGAATACAAAAAAATTGTATAGGCACAGAGGATATTGGTTTTCGCAGTCAAAGCGGATTCATGTCAAGATAGCTTGCCACTTAGTCCGTCACTTTGGATGTGGTTTTGTGAACTTCCCGCTTTGTAAGACAATTACACTCAAAGATTTGGCTGACCAAGCTCCAGATGATGTCACAGCGCAGGGCTAATATCTGATTGAGTGATGGTATCTTTATAAAATGTTCATTGACTCGCATTAAGACACAACATGACTGGAAACAGCACATGAAGGTCAACTCTCAAATTAAAATTTCCAGCAAGCATAACACAAGGAGAAAACATAAATTGCTTCTTTCTGACTAGAACACTGCTCTGGGCCATAATTATAGTGCTGCTTTCTGCTATATTGATGGAGAGCTGAAGTCAGACATCACTGTCAGGTGACACTTTTTAGAATGGGATGCTAGAGCATACTGGTTCTATACCAGAAAGGCAGAGATCAAACAAAACAGGCATGTAAAAGGGCAAGGGTTGAGTGTGTGAAAGGTTTCACCCAGTCCATTAAAGCTCAACCTGGAGATCAATCACCACTCAAGAGACCTTAGGAACATTGCCAACTAATACTACAGTCAATAATCTCCTTTTCAGGGTATATTGTGGGTTATACGTAACTTATTTTAAAACTACACATAGATTATAACTACACAACAAAATATATTTCTGTTGCCTAGTCCAACTTCTGTTTGAAGTACTGAATCAACCAATCAATCAATCAATCAATCAATCAATCAATCAATCAATCAATCAATCAATCAATCAATCAATCAATCAATCAATCAAGTTTTATTTATATAGCACTTAATCATGGCAACAGAAATTTCAAAGCACTTTAACAGACAGAAAAACCCAACTGAACCCTCCATAGCATAAGTGACAGTGGCAGGGAAAAACTCCCTCATTGAGGAAGAAACTCCGGGCAGGACCCAGACTCTTTTCAGCAGCCATACGCCTTGAATGGTTGGGTGGAAAAGAAATAAAAGGAAGATAAGGACAGGGTAAGAGAAAGAGAGACAGAGAGAGTGGCAGATAGGCCAGATAGTCAGTGTCTTTATGGTGTCTTTATGGTTGGTGGATCGCTTCATAAATACTCTTTTGTGTAAACGCACACAATCCAAACAGTTTACGCTTTCAAAAGGATGTTGATTACAACAGTACTGCAAACCAGTCAGAACACTGCATCGTTATGCAGAGTCATGAGCTCAGCATAATAGCGCATTCAATTTCAAACATACAGCAATGTTAACATTAGTCAGCGTTTTCTGCATCTGCCCTTCCCAGCAGCTTGAATATATTTTGTATAAATAGAGTGGAAAAAACTTATTGTGGACGGCCTGAAACACTTCTGAGCAATTAACAAGCAGATAAGCAGTAATTAAGTTAGAGAAAGGTAACTAGTGAGTTACTTATTGAGAAATCCATCAGAACATAGTTGTTTTTGATATTCTGTTAATGTAATATATTTTGTGGGAAGGTTGATCACATATGTCAACAACAAAAGTTCCAATTCTACCACAGAATGACAGACTTTTAATTTCAAACATACGAGCTTTTGGCAGGATTTGTTGGGTTACTGAAGAAACAAGCAACCAAACAAGCAACTAAGTAACCGAGGATGTACTCTGTCTCAATGCAATAAAAAATTAAAACTGGTCACTCCAAATTGTCTCTAGGTATGAGTGTGAGTGTGAGTGGGTGTTTGTCTTTCTGAGTGGCCCACCAATGAACTGTCAACTTGCCCAGGGTATACCCCTCCTCTCACCCCAAGTCAGCTGAGAAGGGTTCCAGCCTCACCCATGACCCGGATGCCAATAAGCAGCAGAAGACAATGTAATTATTATCATGTCATCATCAAGGAAATGTATGAACGAATGAAATTACTTCTTATAGCGTTTCATCAGGTGACTGATATCTGCTATTCACCTCAGTGCGGGAGATGGACAGCGAGGTTTAAAGGGAAGGCATCACAGTTAAATTATCTGTTGCCTTAGTACCTCCAATTAAAAATCCTTTCAGTTGTGTTGGGGAAAGAGTTGAGATATTAACCATCCAGGACCCCAAGACTTGGATCATGTAACAATAAAGCCTGGAAAATTACTTTTGAGGTTGTTGTCAAGCACAAAGTGAGATTGTCAATAGTGTCTTATTAAAGGTCAGGTGAGTGATTCTGGAGAGAGGCGCTTGTTGACACCCAGAGTATGACTTATAATACGTGACGGCAAATTACAGAATCTGGGATCAAGCCACCAACTAACCAAAGATCTGGTATTTGAAAGAAAAGAAACGATGATGAAATCAACAAAACTCTTAATAATAATTAGTGAAAAGTTAAAGACTAAAACCAAATCTGTGTGGTGAGTAGAGGATTTGGAGTAGCGTAGCGTTAGTATGTAGCATATGAAACGTAGCGTTAGTATGTAGCATATGAAACTTCAAAGGCTGAGGAAACTTCATGGTAAAATTGTTAAATAATAAGAACGGCTCTACATAATTAATTAGCCATTATATATCTTCTGAGTTTATCAGGTGTAACACCAGCATCTTAAGTATATCAACATAGACCAGCATTGGACTTCCACGAGATCTTTGGCCATGAGTACTGGTCGCTGGGCACTCAGTTTGGGGTTTAAAATGACAGCGACCAACCAGCTGCATCCTGCTCAGCTACTTTGTGCCTCATTGGAGGTAACTCACCATACAGGTCACTCTTAGGTGTAAGCGACTACCACATGATGTCAAAAACTCTGCTCAGCATTCTGGGGTACGAACCATTTAGTCATCTTTCTTCCTGAGGGGGTTACAGTCCCACTTTCACATCCTGACAGCAGGATAGATTCTGCAGCTACAAAGAATTGGGTCTCAGCAATGTTTAACGTGTTGGATTTCCAGATCTTGATCATCTTATCGAGGGCTTCCCATGCTTGAGCTTTTCTCACTTGGATGTCTTTCTCAGTGTTATCCACGCAGGATCACAAATACCAAAGTCATCCCATTGTTCTAGCGTTGTATCTTCCAAGTACTCAGATGGAGAATTAAAGTGAATAAAAGCAGCATTAAAAAAGAAACTCAAGGCCAGGGTCAAAACAGTTTAATAACAACATTGCGATGTCATTGGAACCAGAAAGCTCAAGTACAAAAAAATATCAAAATTAGTTCCATCTATCTAAGCTTCTCCACATTAAGAAGAAGCTGTAAGAGATGTGTCTGTTGTATAGTTCTGACACATCAATGCGAAACAGTGATGAAAAGGTTTTACTATAACCCCTAGCTCTGTCTGTATTCACACAATCTCTGTCTGTCGTTGGTGAACAGACTGATAAAAACATCATTATTGTTCATCATCATCATCATCATAACAATTTATGTGCACAGACATGTTTGGCTGTAAATGTGTGATTGGCCCAACTTGCTGAGGACTGTTGATCCTGGAAATATGACGAAGTAAAAGCCTGTAATTTTCAATTTGCCAGTTTGGTCTTTCTGTGTGTGTTAAAAGCTGTTCACACATCAGTGTGGGCTACAAAAAAAGCAAAAAACAAGTGATAAGTTAGTGTAGGACACAGAGGTTGAGTGGAAGAGGAGGAAAAGGAGTGGAGGGATAACAAAATATGAGGAGTTTGGGTGGGCAGATGGAGTAGCGAGGATGAAACATCTGCAGAGTAGCGGCAATGACAGACAAAAGCTGATGTGACTGATGACAGGACAGCTGTTGAAAATAAGAGACACAATTAGAGATAGGGAGGAAGGAGGAGAGACCGAAGACAAGGAGGAAGAGGAGGTGACAGGATGCTGGCCTGGACTGTCAATAACGAATGCAGTCAACAAGTACAGCAGAAACAAACAGTTCAAATATGAAATTAAAACTAAAATGAGACTAATTTTAATGTATGTGTACGTATACATTTGTTCTCTGGATGAGAATATTTGTTGTTATGATTATTAAGTGGATGTAGAATTACCTCAGTACAAACTATTTGGGATATTTTTCCATCCATCCATCCATCCATCCATCCACCCATCCATCCACCCATCCATCCATCCATCGATTTTATTGAAGACGAGACGACTGTGATCATCCCGTGTTCCATTGATCGTCTCGTGGGTCACGGGTGTTGCTGTAGCCTATCCCAGCTGGCTGTGGGCACCAGGCGGGGTACGCCCCGGATGCATCGCGAGTTCATTGCTGAGCCATATATTTATTATACAATGACTGTTATATTGAAGTTTATATATATATATATATATATATATATATATATATATATATATATATATATATATATATATATATCTTTGAAACACTATATATTATATTACTACATTTTCAAGATGGCTGAAAATCATATAAAGTGCATTCACATTGGGAATCTGTGACCTCAGTTAAATCATCTGCTTTGATTGCATTATGACCTTTGGCAAAGGCTTGCAAGCTCCATACTAATCTCCTTTGTGTTCATTTTCTCAGGTCACTTGAAGGGCACACACCAGGTGCAGTCTACTCACCCTGTTGGCTGATAACCGTTTACCTGTGACCACATACAGATGAACCCATAGACAGGAATATAATTACAAAGGATGGTAACAATACCTCAAGGATCTTTTTGGCTTCAGTAGACAGTAATGTGTGACGATTACCTAACAAGTTACATAGATCCCTGAAATTCCATGCTGATGTACAATTTATCATTATGGACTGCTTTCAAAAGCACAATGCCAAACCTCTCCATGGCTGGAACTCATCTTAGATATTTATTGCAAAGCATGTTCAGCATGACCACCTCCTGCTTTTTTGATCACAAGCTAGCAAACAGACAAGAGGGCAGCTAATGGCATTGGTTACAGCCACATTCAGGAACTTGTGGATAATTAAACACCAAATCAGTAAATTGCCTCCTGCGAGTGATAAGGAAAAAGAAGGGCAGCCATGATTATGCAATTCCACATCAAGAAGTGTTAGGACCTTTCTGTGTGTGTTGCGTCTTAAATTGTAATGGATCATGTGCACACGTCACTTTCCCCTTAAGGGATTAGAGAGTGTATGGAGATGTTTGCCGTCATTTTGTTTTGTTTTATACTTTGTGTTGTACTGCCTGTTGTTTTTTGACTGTGTTGTACTGTCTGTTGTACCGCCTGTGTTACCCTGCCTGCGTTGTACTGCCTGTTGTACTGCCTGCGTTGTACTGCCTGTTGCACCGTGCTATATGTCGTGCATATATGGTACATTTGACAATAAAGTTGACTTTAACTTTGGCTTTGACTCATATATGGATGACTACCAGAGATACAGTATATCCTAACCCGAAGCTCAGAAAAGTTAAGTCCTGGCAGGCAATACTATGCGTGACATTGACCGAAACATGAGACTATATGAGCATTGTCATTAGTATCATTAACTTTAACCACAAGAACCACACAAAAGACGTTTTTGTGTTATTCTGTAAAGATTTTGTATCACCCCTGTTCAACTGGAGCTGGGGGGCAGGGTTGTATTCACACCACTCAAGTGGAAGATGGAATCAATTGTGATTAGCAGAAGTTAAGTTAACAACATGTTTAATTATTACTGGAAGAGCACAAATCAAACAAATTAATATTTTTTATGAACTATAATTGGGGTTGGGGTTGGGGTTAGGGTTAGGGTTTGAGGGTTAGGGTTTGAGGGTTAGGGTTTGAGGGTTAGGGTTAGGGTTTGAGGGTTAGGGTTTGAGGGTTAGGGTTTGAGGGTTAGGGTTGGGGGTTTAGGGTTAGGGTTTAGGTTAGGGTAGGGTTGGGGTTAGGGTAGGGTTAGGGCTTAGGGTTAGAGTACGGTAGGGGGTTAGGGTAGGGTTAGGTTTAAGGGTTAGGGTTAAGGGTTAGGGTTAGGGTAGGGGTTAGGGCTTAGGGTTTAGGGTTGGGGTTAGGGTTTAGGGTTGGGTTAGGGTAGGGTTAGGGGGTTAGGGTTAGGTTAGGGTTGGGGTTAGGGTTTAGGGTTAGGGGTTAGGGTTAGGTTAGGGTTGGGTTAGGGGGTTAGGGGTTAGGATAGGGATGGGGTTAGGGTTTAGGGTTAGGTTAGGGTTTAGGGTTAGGGGTTTAGGGTTAGCGTTGGGGGGGTTAGGGTTAGGGGTTAGGGTTAGGGGTTAGGGTTAGGTTGGGGTTAGGGTAGGGTAGGGTTAGGTTAGGGTTAGGTTAAGGTTAGGTTAGGGTTGGGGTTATGTTAGGGTTAGGTTAGGGTTACGGTTAGCGGGTTAGGGGTTAAGGGTTAGGTTAGGGGGTTAGGGTTAGGGTAGGGTTAGGGTTGGGGGGTTAGGGATACGGGGTTAGGGTTAGGGGTTAGGGTATAGGGTTAGGTTACGGTTGGGGTTAGGGGTTAGGGTATAGGGTTAGGTTAGGGTTAGGGTTGGGGTTGGGATAGGGTTAGGGTGTTAGGATTAGGGTTAGGGGTTAGGTTAGGGTTAGGTTACAGTTGGGGTTAGGGTTAGGGGTTAGGGTATAGGGTTAGGGTTAGGGTTGGGGTTGGGATAGGGTTATGGGGTTAGGATTAGGGTTAGGGTTAGGTTAGGGTTGGGGTTAGGGTAGGGTTAGGGTTAGGTTAGGGTTAGGGTCAGGTTAGGGTTGGGGTTAGGGTAAGGGTTAGGGTTTAGGGTTAGGTTAGGGTTAGGGTTGTAAGTGTGTGCGTGGTTGTCTGTTTCTCTGTGTGGCTCTGCGGTGCACTGGCGTCCGCCCGGAGTTTCACGCCCTAAACCAGCTGGGATGAAGCCATGGTGTGGACAAAATCTAACTTTAGGACAAACATGTTTTCAGTATTGTATCTCTAAAATATAGAATACAGAAAATGTTCAAAGAAAATCTATAAGTTGAATAAATAAGAAATTATAGAACTTGCAGTGAAAATACTCTAGTAACCCCATTGTCATCTGTTACATTACACGGAGTTTGAAAGAAAATTTTTAGAAAGATATGTGAAAGGTCAAATATTATTGGTTAATATATTCATACATTGTTTCTGAGGTGGTGACACTAAAGCATTTGTTCATTCATTTATTTATTTTTTTTTAAAAGATGTCTTGTAAGTCATTTTGTCTCAAACCCCATTGGTTGTTATGCCAAGTAACATTGAAGTTTTACAGTTTGTCTTTTCCAATTCTTTTTCATCTAACTTTCGCCCACTCTGTGAGAACTGGGGGTAGATGGTCTTGGTGGCAAAAGAGAGAAAGAAGCCCATTCTGAAGGTGAGTTATGGAGGAGGTGTTAGAGATCAAGAGAGATTTTCTGCTTGTCAAGCCCCCCTATTATTTCCGAGAGACAGCGAGCGAAGCAGTGCAGCTGTCACTACACTATCTACCTGGTTATTTCAAAAATACGCCCAGATGTTCAACACATTCTTATCATTTACCACCCAGTCCCGCCAACAGACATCAACACACACGCACGTATATGTGCACATGCACACACACACACACACGTAAACATATACACACAGAAACGGCTGGTAAGAACATTACCCACTTGCCTTGAACTCCCATTACACTTGACGCGTCCCGCCTATTATTGTCTGTTCTCATTGGCAACTGCAGCTGTTACAAGATCACACATAATTTGCTCTTTTCTTCCTTGTTAAAAAAAAGTCAGAGTTTCTTTATTCTATGCATGAATCTCTACTGGAAATGTCTGTGTGAAGCCAGAAGCATGGAGCTACACTGTGAGTGTCATAATTTTGTGTTTAACAGGCATCCAGATGGCTGAGTTGATCACAGATCTCTGAGTATGGCCTGTTGGAATGGTACAGTATGCAGCACGGACAAATGAGGAAAATTTTCCTCTTCTGCTTCTCGGCTGAACATGCTTTTGTTTCTAACTTCAATCTACACAGTCTAAGACCCATTAAGGCAACAAATAGCTGTTGGCTCCGTATTAGACACATTCAGCACACTACCAATGGTATCCTCCATCAGTGTTCCTAACAGAACCAAAATGGTCAAAGTAGAGCAGTGCCCACATTGATCTACATGTATTTTCTAACTGTAAAAAGGCAGGTTGCCCTGGTTCACATAGAGCTTTCTATAAGCCAGTCGTTCATGATTAAATGATACGTGCAAGCTGTTCTCATCTGGTGCTCTGGGAACTCTAGGCAGTTCAAAACTATACTGTGAAAAGCAAGTCAGACTTGAGTCCCACAACAGCTAATTCACAGTCGCATACTCGCACCTAGGTGACTCAGAGGTTGTCCACTTATCAGAACTATGGTGTTTGACTACGTGGCCTTCTGCAATCTACATGTCAATGTGTTTTTGGGCTATATTGGTGATTAATTAATTGGTTACTACTCCTGATGAGCAGGTGGCTCACTCACAAATGTCTGTAATTTAACAGAGGGGGAGGACATGGGTCAGAAAAGAGTATTCCATTTTGGTTCACATCTGGATTGAGCTGTGGAACTTTGTATAAAGCTGTATCAGAGATGATTAGACTTCAAAGTGTTACTGTTTTGTACAATATACTGCATGCATTCCATCATATATATTTACCAGTCTTGTTTCAGTAAAGTGTTTTTGTGATTCCGCTATATGAAGGAACTGTTTTCCTTCAAAACACTTTTCAAAAACGATTCCTTCATATCATTTTCTGAACCTGAACATTTTTTCAAGGAAAATAACTTGTAGTTTTGTGAGACACTTGTTGATTCTTCTTGCTACAGCTGCAGATGCATGGATTGCAGTCTTCCAAACTCTACCAACAGGGGGAGCGATGAGACTGAAAAAAACACGCTGCACAGTCTCACACTCCTTTTTTGTCAGCGAGACTGATGCAAAGGTGAGCAGTGTGATGCGTCGGGTTATTTTGTGTCATCCAAGTCAGGTTCAATTTCACGACTTTGATTTGTGAAGTAATAGCAGTAGACTGCAACACTGTCATTTCCCGTAGGATCAGGTGGAGGAATGGAGAGACACGAGGTACTCTCTGAGTGCAAACAGTCAGGTGCAAAGTCAAGAATGGCTGCATGGTGGGGAAGAAGAGGACTTATGGGTGGGATGGAGTCTGTGCAACAAAGACAGAAAAGATGAGGGATGGGGTAACAATAGCAGGTAAATATAGAAAAGATACCAGGTTAGATGAGGGAAGGGACAGGATAAAGGAGAAAACAGGATGATGATGAGGGTCTGGAGAAGAATGAAGAAGAGGTAAGAGGCAGGAAAGTAGTCGAGCTGCTGGACTTTTCTTTTACAGTCACCTTGTGACCTGAGTGAGGCCAGACCAGTGGCACCAACGGACCTTATGAATATCACATGAGTCTGTTCATTTGTAAACACACACATTCACAATTGCTCACACTTTAACGGATGTGGGCAGGCCTCTACATAGATTCATGGCAGGGGAAACAGTTGGTTGAAGCCAATGAGACCACTGGATCATCTGAGATGTTAATCCCTCAGAAAGAGGCTGGGGGTTGAGAAGGAGAAGAAGCATCTTTATTTGTTATTGGACAAGTTATGAGGTCAAAATGGAGAGCGCACCGCCACAAAGGGCATAACCTAATGTACCAAAGACGCATGTTTCTTGAATAGTGGGAGGAAACTAGGGTACCCAGAGAAAATCCATTCACGAATAGAACGTGCAAACTTTACACGCAAAGGCCATGTTTGGGAATATGGGAATTCTGGGATTTGAAACAATGACCTTTTTTGCGTTTAGACAACAGTGTTAACCACTAGGCCACCGTGTTCCCCAAGACAGAAGCGGGTGAGTCTTAACCAGTGTCAGGTTCGATTATTAGTGGATCAATGCACTTTCCTCTTCACTGACTCAACTGAAAATTCATTCATAATACATGCACATATGTGACTATTGGTTGAAGCTGTGTTTAGTTTAGTTGCATACTAAAAGAAATGTTACACAAAATAAATTCACATGAGATACTAGTTTATTAAAATAACATTATCAAAATGCTCATTGGTTACCAGGTGCATGGTAGTACGATTGGGCAGCTCTGTTACCTCACAGCAAGAAGTTTCTGGGTTTGATTCCTCTCCGTGCAGTTTGTAAGCTCTCACCATGTCTGTGTGGGTTCTTTTCTGGTTCTCTGGC
Organism: Antennarius maculatus; assembly: GCA_013358685.1. Lineage (NCBI taxonomy): Eukaryota > Metazoa > Chordata > Actinopteri > Lophiiformes > Antennariidae > Antennarius > Antennarius maculatus. The sequence continues at coordinate 2,345,281 of CM023626.1, read as the reverse complement.
TTCTTCCCAGAAAAAAAAAAAGGAACTTAACTTCTTCTTTAAAAAAAAGTAACTTAGATGAACTGGTCACATGCCAAATTGTCTGTGAGCTGGTGTCTCTTCTGCCTCTCACTCGGATGGATGGATGGATGGATGGATGGATGGATGGATGGATAGCAGCTGTTTTCAGAGAAGAGATTCATTTACTGCCAGCTGTTTCAGAGCATTTTGACCAGTATTTAAAGACTCACAGAATAATATCTTCTATGACTGAAACGGGTAAGACTGGACTCTCTTCTTTTTACTGTTTGCCATTTTTAAGTAATTTGCGGTAGGCTGTTTTTGACCAAAAAACCTAAGATGAGTTTTTTGTGAAAAGCTGTGTCAAGCAAAAGAGTGACTTTAATGCTAATGTTTTTGTTTTGCAGGTACCCCAAACTTCTTCTTCTCATATAATATGTGCTGATCTCTCATCCAAAAGCAAGACTGCTGCCACCTACAGGGGATCAGTTTGTCAGGTGAATGTGAATGATATTGATGGGGAGCTCCACCAGACCATCCCTCAGCACAGAGTACCAACATTGATTGCTTTGACAAATCTGAGTTCTTTTTTTTTTTTTTTCAATGCTCTCAATTATCCCAATGAATACAAGCAGGTGATCTTTGTGAGCAAACCTCTTCCAGGATGGTAGACATGAAAACTAAGAAAACGAACCAACTTTGTTGCAAATATAATACGACAAAGGTGAAGTTGAAGAAAGGTGAGAGCAGAAGTCCCATTGACTTGCAAAGCAGATTGATTGAGTTATGTTTTTGTGAAAATGTTTGTTTTTTTCTTTTGTACAGTAATTTTGTGTGCAACTGATGCATGTTCCGTTTTGTGCACTAATAAAAATATGTGTGTTTTGAAGGAATCATATTTTATCATTCCAATTATGAAGGGTTTGATGAACGCGCTGATGAAGTTTGCAGGGTTCAATATCTCCATTGAGGTTAAGAACCACTGATCTCGAGCATCTTTAAAACTTTAACTATCTTTAACTTTAATTTTTGTCTTGACGTACTGTATGCACATTAAGAAATATATCTGTCCAACTAATATTAATATGTTGGAACTGAAATGTGCCAATTACAGTTAAGTAACTCAAGAAACGTGTTCTGATTTATATACAGTGATTCCAAAGGTAGATATACCAAGCCTTCATCTATGACCATGCAACAAATTTGTTTGCACCACTTCAAATTCTTTATGAATCACTTTTATGTTACAAAACAATTCTTGGGTTGCGAGGCTGTTCCATCCCAAACTAATATACAATATATTTGCATGTAAAGTGTTGTACATTTGATAAAAAACAAGCTCGACTACAATAGAGCCTGGAAACATGAAACCTGTGCTTTGCACGCAAGAGACAACACCTCAGTCTAATTCCACATAGTTTCCCTCTTAGTCTGCAGTGACAGGCCTTTGTAATTCAAATACCTGATAGAGATAAGAGAAAATCCCTCTACCTCTCTCTTTGTTCAGGGGAGACACCGGCTTTATGGATTAAAACCTGTCGACAGTTACGGGATGTTGATCAGTGGACAGCTTTGATGGTGTCTCCCCTCCTGCTATTGATCCTCTCCCTGCTGGCTCTGTAAGTGAGATGTGAACGTCCTTACTATCGTTGTTGATCTCCTATCAGTCACAAAACACCTCACACGTGTGTAGATCCCATTAGGGCTGTGTAAATAAGGACCTTTGTGTGTGTGTGTGTGTTTGTGTGTGTCTCTGTGTGTGTGTGTGTGTTTACTGAAAAGAGAAATTATTATTATAAAAGTTATGATTTGCTGTATTAAAATAGTCTAGTTTCAATGTCAGTGAAGGTTGTAGCTACTCTATAAAAACAAACAAACAAATTATATATACAGTATATATATATATATATACTGTATATATACTGTATATATACTGTATATATACTGTATATATATACATATATACTTACATATATATATAATATACACTGTAATCCCTCACGCATTCGTGCTTCAAGATGTCTGGCTTGACCTTATTGCAGATTTTTAGTAGGTAGTCATGTGATACCGTACGTGCATTCTATTGGCTGACAGCATCCGGAAGAAGTGCGCTGCGATCCAAGACTCACGGAACGCAGCGCACTTCCTTGTATCAAAGAACACTTAAAAGTGCTCTAAACTAACTATAAGAGTATGGGTAATACGGATAATACGGATATAAGGTGGTTTAATATCAGTATGGGAAGGGTTCATAAACGTTTAAATTGCCATAAATAATAAAATAAATAGGATCTTGCAATATCGCAGAATTTCGTTATTTGCGTGTGGTCCTGGAACGCATTAACGAGGGATCACTGTTGATAATGGTTAGGAGTAGATAAGTCAGATATGAAAGTCCTTTTGAAAGTTGATAAAAATATAAATCATAAAAACAATGTCCCGGTTGCAGCAGCTTTGACATTGCAGTGGGAAGAGAGACAGATTTTGATTTGGTAAATGATTATTTTTCACCACATATTAATCAAATCATTTTGGCTGCTTGTGAATTTCTTTCACCTTTCCCAGAGGCCACGATATAATTTTCACAACACAGACAATAATCTGCAAAATAATTAGACTACCACACTACTTGCTGAATAATTTTGAATAACTTGCACTGCAGCATCACAAAATGTACTTGCAGAACAGCTCTGGTCATCACCATTAAAAAACACAACTGGAGACATACGAAGACTTCATTTGTAGCTGTCAGATGCTCTTTAGTTCTTTTAGTTAAAGGGTGGTCCTTGAACAAATGGACTGACATTTCAAACTAAATGGAGCGTCCTTATGAAAAGCTTTATCCTGTCCTTATATATTATCATATGAGAAATACATGCAGGTTTATGAATTTTTTTTTATTTTTTTTTTCACATAATCAGCATTCCATTTCCATAGTATTAGAAACTGTAAAATGGTAAGTTCAGCCATGAGGTTCAAGGAAGAATATTTCACCACTAAAACTTTGAAGACAAAATTCAAATCTTAAAAAAAAACCAGGATATAGGACTAGAAAACAGAACATTAAAAATGTTGTCATGATTCACGTGTTGTTTGTCAGTACCTTCAACTGAAAAGCCCACCAACGTTGAACCATTAACACATGTGTGCCAACACAGTTGGAGCTCAAGTAATACACTTTTTAACAGGTATTCTGCTGGATTAAAGTCTCATAATATCAATTTAATTAATATTTTTAATATACTGATTATATTATTATTATTATTATTATTTTATCATCATTTTATTATTATTATTATTTTTATATTACTATATTATTATCATCATCATCATTATTAATATTATTATTATGATTGTTATTAAATTGTATTGTATTGTATTTTTACTATTATTATTATTATTATTATTATTATTATTATTATTATTATTATTATTATTATTATTATTATTATTATTATTATTATTATTATTATCAAACATTCAGAATGTTTGACAATATATTTCTATGGTGCTATATGGGCAAACGACCAAGAAACAAATGTTATATTTCTCAAGCACAAGCACAGCAAATGTTTTCTTGGACCAATTTCTTATTTTCCAACTTATAAACTGGACTGCAGTCATCGCAGGTATAGTGTAATTTCCAAGTCCCACTTCCTGTTGTCGAAGTAAATGGAAGGCACCTTAAAAACGTGCTGTAGCTTTATTATACCATAATGTAGAAACATCCAGTTATATTTGAATATGTAACATAACTCATTTTCAGAGTGCAGCGTGAGTGGACAGCCATGTACGTGTAGTTTGTCAGAGTGTGGGGGCGATATGATGTGGAATGCATGTGCCACAGAGAACATGAGACTTAGATATGACCTGAGGGAGGTTCAGACAGACACGGGCCACACAATTTACTCATAAATGCCATTACTAGAAAAGCCAACTTTTTAATGGCTTTTGCACTCTGAGGGGGGGTGGTGGAGCGTCTGGTGCGTTAACGACTGTTTAGAGGGATTAACACTTATCAGGACTCGAAAAAGCAATTTTGTTGAAAAAAAAAAAAAAACAACATAAGTCTTTTTTAGAAATGTGAAAACATGCATTAAATGAAAGTGTTTTCTACATAGTGGTAGCAAATTACCTCGATGTCAGACATCGGTTACGTGGGATTAAATGTGGTTTAAAAAAACAAAACAAAAAAAAAGGTAAAATAAAGTAAAGAACACAATGAAAAAGAAGATTAAGAAAAAAGTCAAAATGACATATTCAAGCAGCAAAGTGATGGCCTTCATCCTTCTGTGTCAAAGGAACACATTGAGAAATGTCTATATGTCTGCTATCACTGTTTTACCCCCATATCCTTTCATCAACATATCTATCCATCAGTCCTGTCTGATAACCTTCAATTCCTCTCACTTGTCTCACATCCCCAGTCTTTTCTTTGGTATTCACTATCATTAAATGACACCACCAGTCAGGTGGCCAATTCCAGTCTGAACAAGGTGGAAGTTGAGATGTATGAGTAGTATTTACCCATCAATCAAAAAAGAGAGAGGCCCTAGTGACACACAATATCGCTATGGCAGCACTCGGGCACTTCAAACCATACACAACAGAAGGGCTTCATGGTGAGTGATGGCAACATTGAGAGAGTGGCACATAAAAAATTAAGGTAGCACAGCATCAGTCAATTCTGTTTTTGTTCCCTCTTTTTTTTTTTTTTTTTTTTTAATACTACCTACCTCTGATTTCACTCGTGCATTTTTGATTGTTTTTTCAGCACAAATTTGTCATAAAACTACTGAACTTTGTGGGAGGATGGATCTTGGAATAATTCAATGCTGGTCTTCATCGGTGTCAAGATTTTTATTTTACTTTGTGTTATATTTATTATGTTTTAATTGCATAGGAAAAAAATGACTGGTTCTTAGAAACAAAGCAATGGTGCATTTAGAAGGGATATATTTATGAGTGTATTTAACTGGTGTAGCTCCGTAAGATTTAAAGAAGCTTTCAGGAGTGACCTGCCTTGTAAGTTACGGTTCCAGGCAGTGAGATCGACTTTGAATAAGACATTATTGAATTATAAGGAGAGTGTTGGGCCTTGGTGGAGGAATAAGCACTATAAGCACCATTCCAAGGATCAAGTTTATCCACGCCAAAGGGGGAATACAGGGTTACATGGTTCATCCATCTGTCCCCTCCGTCCTGGATGTCTCATATATAAGTGGGTTTATCCATTCCACTTCTCACTGGACTAACAAATAATACAAACCACATAGAGAATGTCCAATACGTAAAAAAAAAAAAAAAAAAAAGCTAATCATTTTGAATTGAGTTGCACTTTCTTTGAATGTTACGTACAATGATAATAAAATAATTTGAATTCTGGTTATGATTTCTATAGGTAACATGCGACAGATTTCTGTACTGTTTTACACAAAACAAAGAGGAACTAATTTGTTGAACAAAACTCACCATGGAAGGTTGCAAAATCTACATTTACATTTAAACAATGTGATGTCATTGTGATGAAAGGATGCAGGCTCAAGCAGACTCCTGCAGCCAGCTGTTCTCAGTTATAAAATGTGAGTTTTTATGTTGTCACCATACATAAGCAACACACACATACGGTACATCGAAACATAAATGAAATTTCAATTTCTATAATCTGTCTGTTACTGTGTGTGAGCATAAACTCTTTATAAATCTGATTTAGTTGGATTAATGTCACTTGAAATGCTGCAGCTTTTATCAACCCTCCTCTTCATTTGAGCACTTCATTTGAGGTGATTCCTTTTTGTATAGTTCGATGGAAGTGGTCACTTTACCCAGAATTCACTATTGTCTCTTTAGGAGTCAGTTAACTGATAAACTGTCCAAACCATTCAAATTAAAAATCACTGGTTTCCCAAACACCTTTTACCTTTTAATTCATTTACATATTAAATTATATGTAAAACCGCAAGAAATCGAGCAATCTGCTCACTATAATCCCCAACACATCCCCTGTTTTTTGCTCGGTGGCATCAGTTCTTTATCACAAACTGGAGAAAGGAAATGAAACTAGTTCCATTTGGAAATAGAAGCAGAGTTTAAAAAAAAAAAGAACTGCCATCTCGTAAGACGAAGCATTTGCTAACATTGTTTGACCCAGCTCTACTTGCTGTGCAACCCTTTTGCCTTGCTGGAGCAGACTGCAGCATTGCATCATGCTGTGCTGTGAACTGGGTTGAATGCATGGGGGAGATGAGCTAGAAGGGAAGTGAGGAGCCTGTTTAGTTAAAACAGACGTGTAACAGTTCTGTCCGTACCCGTTTCACATGGGTTCGTAGGCAGTAACATTTATTCTCTCCAAAAAAACCCCTCCCCCCCAAAAAACCTCCTTTTATTTTGTGATACATGTGGAAAATGTAAAAAAAAAAAAAAAAAAAATGCTGCTGAACATGAAGATTTTTGTCACCCTGCAATGTGATTCTTTTCTCGTCTGCAACATTTTGAGAAGGAGTTGTCTCTCGGAGTAAAAGCTGCTGGAAGAGCTGTGTCAACACATGGAGTTCTGATTGCAAAAAAGTGTGTATTTGTTTTCCCAAGCATTCACTTTTCTCCAGATTCTTTTGCTGTCAATCATGCTCGCCTGTTGTGGGTGGCCTTGAACACTAGCATAAACATACACACATCTACAAGCGCGCACTTGCATACAAAGATGAATGTGGGCGTTCAGACAATAGCACAAAGACCTCTTCCTCCATTTGCAGGTCTAAGTGCACATGCTCTGCTAATTATTTCCCATTTATACTTACAGCCTCATAGCTCCTTTCAAACTACAGAATAACAACACACACGCATCCCCTCCCGTCTCCTCTGCACTGATTTATGAATTTCTGTATTGACATAAGCCTTAAGTGTGCATACATGGGTATATTTTATTCAATGACAGTAAATGAGAGAAATGAATACAGATTAATGTTTGTTTTGTATTAGAATCACACAAGGTATTCCATTTTCATGATGATGATGATAAATAGAACGCAATAATGTGCAGGAGGCTGTGATGATCCGGCATGGGAAGGAAAAGAAAACATAATGAACTTTAAACTATAAAGAAACTTTGAGCACACACGGCCATCAAGCAGCAAAAATCTACCTCATAAAATCTGAACATCTCTTCCCCCTCTCTCTACAAATGTCATTAAAATATATTTATAGTGATCCTTTGCTAGCTTGAGGTAGTAGATCACATACCACCAAACCCTCTTACTTAACTGTTTATCCACCGGGCCCATAGGTGACAAACAGCAAATATAACTGTTAAAAAAAAAACAAAGAAAGTGAAAAATTAATCCAAGACCTGTAATTCTATTATGAACCAAATGTAAAGAAGTTCATTTTCAAAAATCATCTTTGAAAATGCTGGACTTTGAAAATGAACAATCCAACCAAACGCCACTGACGGAAAAAATAACTTCCTTTTTTACCATCAGATTCCTCTCACTAAATCCTTTAACCTTCATACTTATAACTCAAGTTTTCTCTCAATATAACAAACTTGAAATTTGTGATAAACACATTTCTTTGTTGTTTTGTCTCCATTTCAGTCAAACTGCAGGTTTTGTTTATCTCATCGGTGTTTGTCTGTTTCTCTCACCTGCTTCTTGTTCCCTCATGTAGATGCTAATTTTGTACTGTGGCATAATATGAATCAATACTCATCCATGTTTGACAATTCACATATTTGCATTTCTGCAATCACAATATGTGTATATACTGTATTCTGATTCCTGGTCTACCCTCGTCCAGGGTGACTGTGATGAAGAGGAGGGTGATGATGCAGGTACCGTTAGGTACATCTTAATGCTCAGTCATCATTCTGGATTCACGTTCATTACATATTTTATCTTGAAGTAGAAAAATGATTTTATAGTAATTTATATTCAGCGTTTGGCTGGTCTATTCATGCACATAAACGCACCCATCTAAAAGAAGGGCTTGAAATAATATTATTGATAAAGAATGCATCTTGAATGCAGCTGATGATGTTCAGTCAAATGCTCACAAGATTCCTGATTCTTGATAAATATAATTATTTCTGAAGACTAATGGATGGTAAAGGCAAACGTGGCTACAGGTGAACACAACCCTGAGAAATGGGAAGCACCTCAACCTGGAAGCAGCGTCCTCTACAACGTCTTGAAGTATCAGCCAGGGCAAGATCACATAAAATAGTTACACATTTCTGACAGTGTAGAATAAAAAAATTATCAATTTCATTGGATGATGCTAAGAAACAACAAAGTACATATTTCTCTAGGGCAAAATAAAAAAGAAAAGACGGCAGATTTTTTGCATAGCTCGACATTCCTAACCTTTTCAAGCGACTCTAACTGTCGTCTGTTTTCTGGTTTAACCTGATCACAGTCTGTTGCTGAGATTCCCCATTGGGCTCATACAAACCAGAATCTGGGACTAAACAAGTCTATAAAGAACCCCCCCCCCCCCCAAAAAAAAAAAAAGAATTAAAAAAAAGCAAGGAAGAGAAGAAGAGCTAAACAAGAAAATAAGAGATCTTATCCCAACATAACAATTCCAGCAACAAACAAGTTATGTAAGATTTAATATAAAGCTTAGATGGGAAAAGGGGGTGATAAACATGTTAATGTTTAAAGAGCATTATGATAAAATGCACACATAGACGAAAAATAAGAACAACGGACATCCAAATGCAGAGAATTATGAATTATTGACACAGACAGTATTGATGATGCTGACATGTGACTGTTGGAGAACTTAAAGCAGGTAGATCCAAACATCTGGACACACCGGGTTCTTTTCATAAAAGAGAACGAATGTGAATTATTAACAAGATCTACTCCAATCCCTCCAACTGTGACGGCAAATTTTTTGTCAGTCGTCCGACAGCAGACGTTAAAACCCACCTTTGAAATCAGGCGAGGCGTCAGCGCTCAACACCTGCTCATCAATGAGAGTCATAATTTATGGAAGCGGTTTTATAGCTGTGCATATAAACACATCCCGTTGTGGATATTTCTGTTCCCGCTCACACTTCTCAACACGAGTGAAAGAGTGATGATGAGCTGAAACAAACTTTGTCTGCATGTACTCGACATATGTGGTTTACAACATATGTCGGTATATGTCATTCAGCAGGAGAAGGAGGCTTTCATGCAGTAGCTGTCCACAATAACCAGGAAGGTGTTTTACTCCCAGGAATTACAGTTATATAAGGATACTTCAAGGATTTTTCATAATGTATGCCATCCAGTCTGCGCCACATCTGAGTTTAAACCGGTTTGGGATTTCTATTCCATCCTAGACGTTTGATCTAAATGGTATGGATGGAGGTATGTCATGAAATATTGTTTTGTGCATCTCTAGCATGACACCAAAGTCACCATTCATGTCTATTTAGGCTCAGTGTCCTTGTTGTTGACGATTGATCATCTGGAATTGCGTCCAAATTATCATTAAAAGGGAAAATTACGTTTTTGATTTTTACTGAAGGCATCCCCATCCCACCGTTTAGACACAATGTTTTGTTCTGTTTTACTGATCTCTCAAACTCTTGTTTTTTGCCTCGCTGAAAATGTAACCCAAGTTTCAAGGGAAGTGCTTTTTCCAGTTTATTTTAATATAATCATTGGTGCATGTCACAATTAAACACCGTCTCCTCTCTTCATGTGTTACTATGGCCCATTTTTAACTTCTTCCTGGTTTTTTTTTTTTTTTTTTTTTTTTTTTTTTTTTTTTTGGTGATGGTATTCTGTTGAAACTTCCAGTGGCAGTAAAAAGGGGGAAGTTTCAGGGAAAGTTTCACACTTAAATCTTTGGTTTAGATTAAAACCAAAAATCCAGAAAGCCCAATGAAACACTGTAGGGGTGAAAACACCCTAACATTTCACAAAAATGGCAGATTAACTTGTGATAGAGGCAAGTGTTTGAGACATGTTGGGACTTTAGATCATCCACTGCTATGTCAAGTTATATTATCTAAAGCTCCATTGTTATAAACCATATAGTATCTTTACATCAAACAATACAAACACCCTGAAAACATTCCAGGACACAATGTATGTTACAGTAAAGATAAGCAAGCACCAGTGTCACGTTATAAGAATATTCTTTAAAACAATGTTTTTTTTAGAAACATTGAAATATTAAAGGGATCATTATTAATTTATGATAACAATTCGGTGGAGTAAAAATGTCTAGTTTATTATATGCTCTAGAAAAAACAGCCACCCTTTAGAGTTAACTGAAACACATGTTAATGTGACAACATGCGTGTGTATTTGTGTGAGTGTGTATGTGTGTGTGTGTAAAAATTTTGTAAAACTAGTTTACCGAATTTAGTTTTAAACTGAAATTCTCTCTCATTTATTTTTTTTATTTTATGTTGGGATGATGATGAAATTTTCATTTCCAAAAACTGAAAGCACAGACTTGTCTTTGTAATTCATGAGATCGGGGTAAAACTTAGTGACAATTCCAATTAATTATGTGTGAATATAGTTCCCACCAGATGGAGAATTTCCTTCTGTTTGTATCAAGTTTGCTTAAAGAAGCTGCATTTACTGCAGTGACACCATGATCACGTGTCTAAACACATTTTAGTTGAAAAGCAAAAAAAAACCCACGTGTCAGCCTGAACACTGATGTTGGTTCTCTAACTAATGAATAACATGAGTTAATAGTTTGCTAAATCGACTAACTTTGACTAACACATAGGATAACAAAATAATCATATTCATATAAAAAGACTATTGTCAACTCTTAATCCTCAACTAGAATACAAGCAAACCTTGGTTTTCGAACGCTTTGGACATCGAACAAAATTGTAATTCGACCAAAAAATTCAGAATTTTTTTGTCTTGGAAGTCAAACAAAATTTGGAAGTCGAACGCAAAACAAACGCAGTAACTTCCAAAAGACGACGGTAACTCGTACCTTAGGCTAACCTGATTACGTCCATGTTTTTTTTTTTTTCTTTTTCATGTTTGCTTCTTTCTTTTACATTTCTTTGATATGTTTCATTACTACACAATTTGGTATACACAATTTGGTATATAAATGACATTATGAAATAACATATTATGTTGAAAAAAGTTGGTTTTCTAGCCTCTTGGAATGGATTAAGACCATTTACACTATTTGTAATGGGGAAAAATGTATTAGGAATTGGAACAAATCAGTACTTGAACAGCCTTCCGGAACGAATTGTGGTCGTAAACCGAGGTTTGCCTGTACAGAAGAATACAAAGAGGCGTAGAGAACTTCTGGTTCTCCATCAGATGGCGATTTTTATTTAGAGTCAGGGAAAATTGCAAACACAGGATCATCAGCCAAGATAACCAAAGACATAAACTTCACACTATTCCAGCTAAAAAAACCCATAATTTAAAACATGAACACATCACTAAGATCACTCCTTAACATGAACATTAACATTCTGATCAGCCTTTGTACTCCTAACTGATTTCAAACCATCAATGGACCCCTCTGCTTTACAAAACCTTCTATTGTTTCTTTGGGATTGGTTCCTAAATTTTGACAGTATATTACTAAAACAAATAGAAAACTGTCCAGTGGACTAGGGCTAAATATTGAGTTCAAAAAAGTGATATTGCTATAAAAATCTGAAGTCAGCTACCTTGAAGAAGAGAGATGGTTTTGTGTACGCTTCACAAGGTCACTTGACAAATTCCAGCTTTGTATGCTTGAACCAGTGCACTGCTGTTTTTTTTTTCTACATTTTATCTCCTTGAGCAAATTTTGCAGCCTCTCCATTAGCGCTTTTGCCAAACACAGACCAATTTCTGAGCAAGGAGAGAACACAGTGATGGAAAGTCAATGAAAAACATCAAATCTAAATCAGCTTTTAGCCTTGCAGGATCGGATTTACAACTCAGAAACTTGCCCTAACACCTCCATAAAATACATCATTCTCACTCACTTATACTGTGCATTTAAAGTTATTTAAAGGTAAAAATCTGTTATCTTAAAGGCAATGTCATCTTAAACTTTCTTACAAAGGTACAAAGGTCACTTTTTTTGTCACAGCTCTTTCTCTAGCTTTGTTTCAGTCGTGTTTCTTTCATCACTGATTTCAGTGGCTTATGACCCATGGCTATTGTATATTGTGTTACTTAGATATGTGTGGAGAAAGAGTTGCAATTCCTTCAAAGCTGTGGATGGATTGTAAGTTCAGGAAGGTTAGAAAAGGCGGCGAGCCAACAGGGATAAAACAGTCTAGACATGCTCACTAGTTGGATATCCCCTCAATCACACACAAGATTGGTAATGGTAGCCTGCAGCGGCTAGGTCAACCACATACACACTCACTCTGTCTTTGGTAGTTCAGTGTGTGTGTGTGTGTGTGTGTGTGTGACAGAGTGAGCTCACTCCATCTTTGCCACATTCCCTGTGGGACTGCAGGATGTCCAAGTGTCAGCTGACCTTCCAGGCAATCAGAGATCAAAATGCCATCCACAGCCTGCTCAAGCTAACTCACAGAAAGACCATCCATTTATCTGCCCAGTGACACCCCCACCAAACACACACAAACACAAGCTTTCCTCTGCCCCCCCCCCCCCCCCCTTACCCAGATCCAAGCTGAGGAGGATACTTTTCTTTCAGATGTGATACACAACCATTTGCTTGCATTTGCCTTGAAAGTGTCTTTTTGTACCAACAAAAATTCCCAAAAGGTTCATAATGTTGCTTGTTCTGCCTCCAAGTGAGTCATCAAGCAGATATCAGCCCATGCATCTGATGAGAAAAAAAAAACATGTTTTTATCCCCTTGATGTCCCCTTGATTATTGAAGATACATCCATGCCAAATTTGAGTTAAAAGCTTTAAAAGTAACGCTTTCCAGCTCATATTACGTCAATCTACCATTCTCTGTTCGTAGCCCGCCTTACTGAGAGAATTGCCCTAGCTTGTGTTACCACCGCAGCCGGAGAAAGCCACTTTACAAGGAACGATAAATAGCTCAAACAATATCTACAAAAAAGAGAGAGCGGCACCGAGCACCAAGAGCAGGCTGCTCTCACATTTCAAAGGTTCACTTGAAAAATCCTGTGATGGGAAGTGAATTGCAGTGGGTTCACGAAATATCTGTTACATTCAATCCATCATTCACATTAAGGTAGCTGGGAGCGCTGTCTAACGTGTGAGTTGATGCATGGCAGAAAGCGTTTTTTTTTTTTTTTTTTTTTTTTTTTTTTACTCCTCAAGGTCACAGGAAGTGGCTTGTGCTGGAAACACGCGGTGAGTTCACGAGGCGTGACCTTCAAAGAATACAATGGATTGTATTGGATGTCCAAACAGAATCGCATGGTCATCATCAAAATAATATAATAATATTATTTTGAAATCACTCATTCATTCATGCATTCATTCATTCATTCATTCATTCATTCATTCATTCATTCATTCATTCATCCACACTCCAGATGAGAGGCCAGCTTATGGCAGAGCCTAACATAAACCAGTGGATGTAATTAGTTCCTGTTAAATATAGTAATTAGCCGAAAAGAATTATATTGAGGAAAATATTTTTTTAATATTGCTTTTGAAAGGCAAAAAAAAATCAAATCCTTATAAAAAAAGCATAAACTCCCCAATTAAATTCACATTTATTCATGAATATTAAGAGATTTTTCATTTCAAAAGTGAAACTACAGGACACACTATTTCTTCTACTTTGATATACAGTACAGTATATCTCAGGTGTTTATGTGCAGGAGGCATAAAATAGCATGTTGCTTATGCTTAACAGACAAATTGATTTCCAAACCATTTCAGAAAATCGGATAAAGTTTATGTCGGTACATTATTTTGCAAAACTATGGCACAGCCATTCAAATTTGTGAAGGTGAGAAAGACATTTTTGACTGGAGGACTGCTTTTAAAAGTTATTTGACCTCATTATTTAAAGTACAAAATCTAATGAATACCTGGGAGGGGTGGACACGTCGATGATGCATTTTCAATGAACCTGCTAGTCTGCAGGCATGCTGTATTTTCTTCTACACATTTTTTTTTTTAACATTTCTAATACATTAAAAAAAAAGTTATAAAAATAAATGTCACAAAATCCTTTCTTGCAAATATTTTCCCATGACACAGTTTATATGAAAAGCAATCCCATTTCCAGATGAGATTTAATTTATCATGCATTGTTTAGGTCCTTATATTTTTTTTTTACATAGTATCTCATTAAAGTTTGATGTTAATTACTATAAGTGATTCATTATGGCTGCCTCTGGCCTCACACAAACACTATAAACCCATTAAGACAAACTTTCTATGCAGAATCAGCTGGCATGCTCTAAAAACAAGCTGGATGCTGTTTCATTAAGGAACCTGACATTTCCATTTTCACTGTGGCATTAAGTGCTGCGTTACCTTGAGCCCGTCCCACTGCGGTTCATCACTGTGACCCGAGAAGGAGCACACACTCGTCACTTAAACCCGACTAAAGACTGCAGGCCCACTTACGGACATAACGAACATATTAAATTGGTAGAATGGGACGGACAAAAGTGGCCACACTGGTCTTTTAACAATCCCCTAGATGACTGTAAAAATAATATTGACCCATTGAGGACATGTGCCAGACATCCCTTTGCCGTCATAAATCCGGTTCATTCCACATTTCTGTGTTAGCATGAGTGTGTGCTGCACTCTGGGCTGCAGCCGGAGAGAAAATATAAGAATTTGGAAACAAATATTAAAAAAAATGTATATTTTCAGTGTCAATGAGCAGTAATGAAGAGGGATCAGACAGATCATAGGAAGGCAGCGTGATGGCCTCTGCGGCGCAGGAGATTCAGTCTGTCAAGAAGGTGAAGGACAAAGTCTCTCAGAGCTCCATCCTCCTCCTCCTCCTCCTTTCTTCTGCAATTGCTTACTGTCAACCAGCCTGGGCTTTGTTCACCTGGTGCTTTGAAGCAGACTGTAAACTTCATGTTGGAGTTTCTCTTGTCACAGTCGCTTTAACCGTAGATGTCTTGGCTGTTCACTCGCCTGGTCTCTCTCGCTCTCTCTCTCGCTCTCGCTCTCTCAAGCAAGAATCCGAATTGATTTTAACTATTTCAGAGCTATGGATGATTTAGACACTTTTACAAACCTATATGATGTGTCAAAGTTGTCTTATGTTCCCTGTTAAGTGAGGAACCTATGTTCAGTCAGCGTTTGGTTTCACGTATATTTTGCGTACGTTCCTACATTTCATATAATGTGTTGTTTTTTTTTGTTTTTTTTTTATAAAGTTTGAGTTCCTGTTTGCGTGAATCTCTCTTGGATTTTGTATCAACGGGATTATCTTGTAATATCGACTTTATGAATAAAAATCAAATCTCTCTCTCTGCATACAGTTCATTGTGAGCAGGTATATGGGTTATTCCATATATATGGACACTGACATATGTTTGGTTTTATATCTGTTTAATGAAACATATTCCAATCGTATGTGGACTTAAGTGTAGATCCTCAGCTTTCATTTGAGAGTATCCACATTCAAACTGGATTAAGAGTTTAGAAGCTCCTTAACATGTGCCCCCCTATTTTAAAAGAGACCAAAAGAAATTAATGATTGACTCAAAGGGCAGTTGTGGCAGTTTCTTCTTTCTGTCATTAACAATTGAGCATAAAAAAAGCCTGGAGTCAATTTGAGGTGTGGTACTTTTGCTGTGAAGATAAATGTGATCAAGCATCCTCAAATTGAAAAAAAAAAAACAAGAAAAAACTTCTTATAATAAGTATTTCTAAGTTGTTGACCAAAGTTACCCATTGGCTGTTTGGTTGCATTCAAGTGCTGTGGGAAATACTGTGTTTGTCTTGTTAACTTCCTTTTCCTCTTTGTACTGTTAACTTTGCTGAGTGCTGGGAACTTGTAAACTTTATGGGTAGTAAAAATGAAACTATGGTCTGAACAACACAATCTATAGCAAAGATGTTTTCAGGTGATCGCTCACATCTATGTCAAAAAGGGGAGGCTCAGTTATAACCACTGAGGTTCATACTGAACCTTCAAAGGACATATTATTTTGATATGTTTTTATTACATGAAAATGGAGTCTTTGCAAAGCTAAAATCATACATTTTTCAAATATCTTAAGGGGGCAGCGTGGAAGATTTAGTCTTAACTAAGGACAAAGATTGGGTGTTATATCCATGTTTTCATTAATGTATAACCAGCTCTGTAGCTCTGTGATTGTGTTAACTTATAATGAGACTTGTTTTTTGTTTCACTGGAATCCAGAAGTCTTTATTTGTTTGCTTTATGACATTTTAATCTGGGATTGGTCAGACTAAGATTGTCATTCTGAGGCAACAGTATCTCAGGAAAATTTTGTAAAATATTGGAAATACTGTACTCAGCACCAGAATTTAAAGGAGTAAAAAAAAAAATAAAAATTGTCATTTATAAGTAGATAAATTGTAACACAGATTGACTTTTGAGATTTAATGCCTAGTAAAGAATATTTTACAACATCTTAAATGTACAGTTAAAGCACAGGTTGTTGAAACTAGAATGTAAAGACATGCGGTACAAACTAACTAAAGATGATAACGGAGCCACAGATGAACAGACTGAGCTGCAGAGAACTACGCTACCCCGTCATTTTTATGTCGGTGTGATTAAAATAGGGCTTTTTGAAAATTCCGAAGTGAGTTGAGTGCATTCCTCTGGGCACAAGGCGATGATGAGTGAGGTTTACTGTGAAATCCGTTAACATGTGCCTCCGTGGCAGGGTCCAAACACTTGATTGATGAGAAAACAGCAGGGGATTTAATGCTTCTTCTACAGCACCCCCGATGCCAAAAACTACCCAGTGTGTCAGCAACCCAGGAAAATATGACTGCAAATTGAAACCATGGCAGAAACAAAGTATATATGGCACTCTTGAACTTTCCCCAAATTCATTTTCGGGGGTGGGGGGCGGGGGAAATACAATTTGCAGGACGCTTGCGCTGCAAAAAGAAATAGGACTTGGTAGGGAATGAAAATGAATGATTTTCAAACCGGGGGTTTGTGTGTGGAACTGATTCCACAGCTTTCTGGCCCCCACCGGTACGCTGTGATGTGGTTGACTCCTCTACAGACACGTTTATTTAGCTCAGCATTCTGAATTAAAACTCAAGCGGGCCTCTCTCTGCTGTTTACGGATTCAGAGGGGGACTGTCGTTCTTAACGCGGGCAAAGAAATGTGCAGATGAAGGAGATATAGTCGGGCTTTTTTTTTGATTAGGTGATTTCCCCCCCCTTTTCCCACGACTTAAGAGGCTGAGAGAGATATGTGCACACGCAATTCCACCGCCATCCCATCATTCTAAATCATAAAAAGACATGTTTTCTGCGGTTTCCTGGATCCATAGAGAATGAACAACCATGATTATTATAACCATGATTTTTTTTTTTTTTTCCATTTTATCCTCACTATTTCATGCATTTTTTCAAAGATCGGGCTGTGTTAGGAAAATCAAATAGCGAGAGAAGGACAGATTGCAAGGTGAAAGGCAGGTGGGGAGTCAAATTGGAAAACTGCAAACGTGAATTTATGGTATGGATTGAAGGAGAAAGAAATGTATGCAGTGATAAAAACACAAGATGGGAAAAGGTGGCAAGACGGGTAAACAGGCCTGGCATGGGTTGGAATGAAGACGTGCCCTCCAGTGGCTGCAACTTTGAAGAGAATAAATGCCAGTGTTCCAAAACAGCCCAAACCAGTATTAATCTCCCCAATGGCCTTCATGCTTGCTGTGCATTAGAGGAAAAAAGCGTGCTAAGCCACAAAATCATTCAATCTTCACTGCTCTCTCCCTGAGTGCTACCTGCAAACAAGCCAAGGCCCTAGCACAATAAAGAATGATGGAGGAGCCGAGAGCACGAGCGGTACCATCCACTGCACTGTTTTACATTTTAATCACATTACACGATGATATTGGTGGAAATCAGGTATGGGCAGGTGGAGAGGAAACAATTAACAGTGACAGTAGATATGAGGCAGAAGGATAGAAGGAGGTAGAAAGAAAAGGTTTTTGGTTACAGCTTATAAATTGTCGTCTTTTGATCAGATGGGAAGGTTTTTATCATCTGGAATGGATATACACACGGTTTTCGATGGTATTTGAATTTCAAAAGTGGGAAAAGAAAGAGGATTAGTGTTATTATATCTTGCAGACAAATAACCTTGTTTACTCACACCCTCAGAGAGCCACAGTGGTCTGATGGAGAGCTTACCCCCCACTATTCAAACTGGGAATGAAGCCCTAAAGGCCAAATTAGCTCACTAGATTTCTCCCGAGCGCACAGAAAGGCTCCTGCATCACCAGGATAGCCCTTGTGGATTTTGCTCTTCAGATTTCTAGTTGTGCATATGATCTTCTCACAACTTGAGTAGAGTATAACTTTATTTATCCCTTAAGGAGGTTCCGTCAGGGAAATTATTATTTTTTAATTGAGAACAGGAATAATAGTAATAATAATTGTATTAATTGAGATGATAATAATAATAATAAATAATAAATAAATAAATAAAAAAATATATTAAAAAAATAATAATAATAATAATAAATAATAAATAATAATTGAGAACAGGAATCAGACACAGGATCTCTACCTGTCCAGGTCCTGTGCCAAAAGTCAAATGGAATCTTATGGAGCCAAAACGGAAATCTTACGGTGTGTGCTTGTTTTCATTTGAATCCAAGTCATCAATCTCTTAATCTGCACTGAAGTGCAGTCAGGTCTTTCACACAGGCTCCAAACACACTCTCAAGGTTTGCTCTTAAGTGTGACAAATGAAAAGTGGGGCAGAATTGCAACAGCACTTTGCGAACCGATGCCATACAGACAGTTGTGATAGCGATACTACGAACAGATAGATGGAAATTTGTAAAGGCTGAATGTTTTCCGACATTTTAAAACGATCAATTTCTATCCTCTTTTGGAAACCGTACCCTGCGACGTAACATTTATTTCACACACATCGGATTTTGTGCTGACTTTGTTTCTAACGCATCTTAAAGGTGGAGAATGTGCAGAATTTTCTATTATCAACACTCTGCATGCTGACAGGATTGCATAGTGAATGGGGAATGGTTCCTGGCAGCAGATGATTTTAGTTATACAGGGGACTGGCTAAATGGGAAGAGCCCACAGCCACCCTCTGATGGCACCATTAAGTATGTAATATACAATACACAACTACGTCTATGGCTAAAATGTCTATTTAGAACCAGGTTTAAAATTATTCCATTTTGCTACACAAGTCCATGGCTCATGTGTCAATCTGACTTTACCCAGCTCTTAAAATTTGACATTTATAGAGTATTTCCACACATTTGTTTACACCTGCATGGACAGAAATATGATTGTCATCTAATTCATATCCAACTACTGTAGTGAGGCAGTACTCATCAAATCAAATTTGGTTATTATTCCTCCACTGAAATATGTTCACAATCACGTTTTTTAGTACTTTTTAGTAAAAGTTTTGGAAAACTATTACTGTTTTATTGTTTATTTATTTATTTTTACTTTGCAAAAATCGAAACTGCAAATGTCAGTTCACAAATGTGACCGAATGCATCCAAACAAAAAAAAGAAAAGGCAAGGAATAGAAGTGCAGTTTATTGGTCTATCTCTAATGGTAATTGGTGAGAGGCACACACACACACACACACACACACACACACACACACACACACACACACCCACACACACACACACACACACACACACACACACAATTTTGTCGAGAAAAAAAAAAGATGAGATGACCCTGTTGACCTTTATTCCACAAAAGATTCAATAAAACAATATATGATAAACAAAATCCAAAAACATCTTTTGTAAATTGCATTTTTTCGTATTCATAACTAAATGCAATTATATAATAATTTATTGCTTAAAAATTAAATCTGTTCATCCGCGTTCGTCATTGATCCTAAAAAACATCTCTGTGGTGTGAACTGTATTTACACCATAACTCCCGGGGGGGTTGATCCGTGAACATTAAAGCGGTGCTTGTCTCGTCAGCATGAAGGAGTCGTTCGCCCAAAGAGAAGAATCAGAATTCAGCTGAGAGTTTGAAGACGATGTGTTGTCCGAATGAATAATGAGGGGCTTTACTAAGCTGACAAAAATCGAGATCTGAGGGACACTGACTGTTCAGAGTTTGTGTGATTATTCTAGCATCGGATTAGTTAAAAATAACAGTAAAAAAAGAAAGTGTTGTCTAACTGTACATACAGTACTTAACAGTTGCTTTTTGTAGATGACGCAATTGAAATATCATTATTATTTAGATTGGTTTTATCCACAGCGATTAATTGATCTGCCGTCTGCTATCACTGTGTTTGGTAACATTAAGGGTCAAAGGGCAAGGGCTAACAGAAGAATATGGAGTGATGAAAAAGTGACATTTGGTTAGAAAGATTTATTCTGTGGGTTCTTCTGTGCGTTCCACCCCATAGATGTAAATCCGAATGACATTTCCTCGTAGCATTTGGTAATGCAACTTAAACGCACCATTTATATTTCTCTAACACGGGAACAGCTGACTACAGAGCTGTTTATCAGTTTTTGGCCACTATTTCTCCGCACCTCTCTACACCCACATCTTTAACCACCAACCTGTCGAGAAAAGTCTGCAAAGATGATTTCATCCAGAAGTCGATAGCGGCCCAACATGCAGAGCGAGTGAGACGGTGATAAGGTAGGATGCTGGTAAAGGTTGCATTTGCCTGCCGCCCTGCTGTGTGTTCAACCCCGTGCCTATCTCATTAGCGTCGGATGCCGCAGAGCAGAGGCAGGGGAAGGTAAACAGATTGCCTTAAAGAATGCACTGAGCATTCAAGCAAACAACACAACAGAGGCTCTTCATGCCTCTCCTTCGTTTGACGGAGCAGCATATGTTGTTTACATGCTAAATTAGCAAAATCATGTGTGTTTTAGAGACGGCTGCATTGGTAACGGAAGAAATCTGCAGCGGTAGCAGCAGAGTCAGCCAAATGTTTGTATTACTTGAATATTTATGTTGTGATTTGCGGTCTTTATGACAACGACTAGAGCTGACAGTTATAAGAAATAAACGTATTCACACAGATTACACACATATACACACTTATAAATGGAATCGCAAAATACAGGGCTCTGCTGCACACACAAAGCGAAGAAGCAGAGTGCTACAATAGTGATGGAATGACTCCATATATAATTGAATGCATCTTTTTTTTTTTTTTACTTGCTTTTCAAGTGACAATATAAATGAATGTAATGAATATAAATGCACAGCAAAAACAAAAAAAACAAGAACAATAGACAGATCATTAATAAGCTCATTGCAACAATTACAACATTGACTAATTGTGTTCCTCATGGTGGAGACCAAGAGATCTACAAATGTAGTTAAAACAAGATTCACATTCACAATCTTAAGATCAAATCAACAGATGTTTACATACGTACTGGAGTTTGTATGTATTCTGTATGTAGCACCCCACATTGAGTTAACTTAATGTGGGGGTGATAATTATCGGTGTTTGAAACTACATCCCTGGCCTGGTCTCAGCTGACATAGAACAAATTAATACGATACCAAGAACCACATAAGGCAAAAGGTGTGTCTAGTTGACATCCAACCTGACAACATGCTCGTGGAGCTTATGCAGCCTTATGAGGAGGCTTTATCAGACACTGTAATGTACATAAGCAAACTACACAAAACACGCTCACACAATGAGGAAACAGCGGCGGCTGTAACAGTCTGCATCTGCTGAATGTGTAAACGGGTATTTTTAACACCTTTGCTTGAACAGTTTTCTAAGGTGAGAGACCTGCATGCCCAAAAATGATTAATGAATGTTCAGGAGTCTCAAACTCTTCTCTGAACGGGGCTGCGGGGTTGGGTGTGTGCTTCCTTCACCAAGAGTGAGCGCACAGTTTAAGATTTGGACATTTTTTGGATTATCTGACAAGGAAAAGGCTCTAATTAAAATGTGATTACTAGTGGTTTCAGAACTAACTCAAAGGGCACACTATGTACATGTCCTGTATAATCCCACTCACAATTGCGCATTTAATTCCCTGATGTTTCCCAGGACACCCTGTGCCCAGCAAGCAAGGTAGCAAGCTGTGAAGCTTAGGCTCATATTCAATTAGTTCTTCATGCAGTTTCAATCCCACCAAAATTGAAATTTCACTGTGGGATAGTCTGTCGATATTTCACATTACAACCGGTACACTTGTCACCAGAAGTGCTTCTCAGCCAATGAAGAAAGTTGCTCAATATCTTTTGGAGTTTTCTGAGGGATCTTTTCAAAGTACAGATATGACAGTGCTGCTACCGGATTTGTTCATTTCCATTGACAACTGTATATTCTAACATAGTTTCACCTCATTGAAAATATGTAATCTCATCATAGATTATGTATGGCAGGATGACGGGTAGCACTGCTGCCTGAGGCGTTTCTGGGTTTCATTCCTTCCCTGGAGGGGTTTACATGTTCTCCACAGCTTCCTCCCACCTCAAAAAACATTTAACTTAGTTGAACCATTCACTCCAAAACTGTATATAGGTGTGACTGTGTGCATGAGGAGGTGTCTGTCTTGGTGTATGCCCCTGCGGGGGGGCACCCTGCCTCTTGCCCGTAGGGAGGAGCCAGGATAAACGCCCCCAAAAACTGAACCGTATGCTCGATAAGCGTCTGAGGACAGGATGGTCGTCATCGTCTTGTCTTCAAGAAGATGACGGAATGGTTTGTGTGTCCCCTATTCTTGTATTGATTTTAATGCATTCACCATAATAAAAATTACAATTTCACGGATAAGAAACTACACTTTGATGGGTAATCTGGGGCAGTTGGGTAGTCCGACTCTGCTATTCTTCATACCTACAAACCTCATCATCTTAGACTGACACTGAAACTTTAACATTTTCCTAAAATCCCTAAGCTTTAACTACCACAGAGTGGACTTGATTTACAGCATTCGACCCTCACCTATGGTCATGAGCTCTGGGCAATGACTGAAAGGATAAGATCGCGAGTACAAGAAATGAGTTTCCTCCACAGGGTGGCTGGACTCAGCCTTAGAGATACGGTGAGGAGCTCAGACATCCAGGAGAGGCTCAGGGTAGAGCTGCTGCTCCTCCGTATTGAACGGAGACTGCTAGGGGGAAGCGGGGGGTCGGTTATCTGGTCAGGATGCCCCCTGGATGCCATCCGAGGGATGTGTTCCAGACATGGCCACACCCAGAGATAGATACAGGATTCGCCGGAGAGATTCTATCTCTCCTTTGGCTTTGGATCGCCTCCCCAAAGGAGTCGGTGGAAGTGGCTGGGGAGACGAGTGTCTGGGCTTCCCTGCTCAAACTGCTGCCCCTGTTTTAACCAGATTTGGTTAAAACGAACAAACCTTAGAATAAACACACATTATCAAGCTCAAATAGAGAAATGGGTTAATATTTCCTACCTTTTAAGGAAAAAGTAACCCTCCGATTCTACAACCCTTTCAGAGAGAAAGCATTATTTTGTCATCGACCTATTGGCACACTCATTTTTAACTCTTGCCAATTTTCCTTCAATGAATTCCAGTCTTTTGTGAAACATGTGCTTTCACCAATTACAATTTCACGATAAATATATTTGTATTTCCGATAAAAAAACCCCACTGTTCAATGTTGGAATCTTTTATGCTTAAAATCACATGCTTATCTATAACTATCAATGCAAAAACGAACAGACTGCTGAGTAAAGCCTAGATTGACAGATAATGAGAGGATGCAGACAGTTTTCAGGGAGTGACACTAACATGAAACACTCCTATCAAACTCTGAAGGTTGTCTGATACACAGAGTTAGTTTTTCACTCCCTACACCAACACTAGAAATGGGAGACCACATTCTTTGATCAATTTCCTCACATCTTACTATAAAGGCACAAGGTTTCTAGACAGTCTCAGATACTCATGCTGGTCCCTTTGCAAAGAAAACTTAATTATCACTTTTAATAGAGCAGATCTGTCATGATTTCTGATTTTGAATCCCAATATTCACCGGGACTTTTTGAAGAACATCTGTAATGGTGACATACTCATCGCTCCTTATAGGTTAACATGTAAACAGCTGCGGTTTTGTCTTTGCTCATCATCTCCAAGCAGACAATAGATGATCATACCGGTGCTGGCTGCGGTGCGAAGACATCTGTGGTGGTTAAGTAGCACAGCTGGCAAACTTACCCCTCTAAGGCCAGAGGATTGATTAGAAAGAGACAAGAGGAGTCGTTGAAGGTAGAGAAGGTAGACTCTGGTAAGGTAGAGCTTTTGGAGTTAAATAGTTTTTGTAGACATCTCACATGTTGTGTTGGTGAAAGCTGAAATTCAGATGATGAATAGTAATACTTTCTCTCTCTCTCTCTCACACACACACACACACACACACACACACACACACACACACACACACACACACACACACACACACACACACACACACACACACTATTATGCATTTCATGCCTTGACTTTGATCTAATTAGGGATGGCGCAGAATGTTCCACAGCTGACACTGGCTTCAGTGTAAGCCACGGGGCTCCACAGTGCGGACAGACACCTTTTTCTTGTCAACCTGCCTCGCTGCTGATAATTCAGCTAAAGGGCTAAATGGGATGGCAGCCTCCTTGTCATGCTCCTTTCCCTTCACTGTCCATTTTATTTTGTTGTTGTTGTGTTAAATTCAGTGTCCAGAGTGGCCACATCCCAGTTAGCGGTGTTGCTTTGTGCTAACGGTGGTGGAAATCAAAGTGACACATCTGATGTCCATGTGGTCATGAACACATCACTGCACACATTTCAGTCCCGTCTACATTTACTGACTGTTAGACTTCACTACATACTTAGTGCAATTGGAATTATTTCATGGCAAACATCATGCTTACTACTTGAGTTGACTTTCTTGGTTAGTGACTGAAGTATTTTCAGAGTTCTGAAGTATGACTACAGCCCATTCAGCTTCAGAACAAACCAGTTTAACCAGCAATTTTGACTACTGGACACATAAATAAAAGACCCCTTTTTATTCCCTTATCAGACCCACAACATCCTCAGGAGTAGATTTATGAAGTCTGGATCAAATTGCTATCAGAAAATGAAAAACAATAAAGAAGAAAATACTTATTGACTGTACTGTGTTATGAGTGATCTTGTTTTGGTAATAAATGAGTATAAATTCTGTAATATATGACAATACAACAAAGTATGCCTGCCTAAGGTGCACACTAAGAACTCTTGTGACACTGATCTCTCCCACCAAGGCAGGGATGTAAATTTCCATTAGCAAACTACAACCAAATGTAAAAAAAAAATAAAATTAAACGTTAATTTTCTGTCATAAAATGAAGAAGATTGGCTATATTTAAGAAGCTAAAAACACTCGAAACAATTAAAGGTAAAAATTGGTATGGTTCAACTGACAAATAAATATTTTTGGATTTTTTTCTTTACACAGATGCCCAGATGTCTTGTCCAAAGAAAATCCACGTTGACATAGACCAGGGAGGCAGAACAATGTGAATTATTTTCATAATTTCTCATTCAGCTGCTTGGAAAAAAAATAATTACCTCATAAATAAATGTTGATTACAAAGAAGTTAGCGCCTCTGGATAAATGAAAACATAACAGGTAACAGCAAAACAAATTAATGCCTGTTCTGTTTCACTTTCTAGCTGGGGCATATCTTACTTTTCCTACATTGTAGGAAATGGTGAAAGCACACATGGATAGTTCCTACGTTGTGTTTAGATTGATGTTTAGTCAAGACAAGTAAAAAATACAGCCTCACCATGTGACATGCAGGCTGTTATTCTGGGTTTGCAGCACTGACTTCATTAGAGGAGTAAAGGAAAGGCAGAACTGAGCAAACATCAAGGAGCGACGGATATCCCTGTGATCTTCAAGCCTTTGTTCATAGACGAAATGTATAAACTGCAAACTGCTGGCACTTCACGTATACACGGCAAGGAAAAGAAAAGCAATGTGCAAATGAACCACAGCACAAGTTTGCAACAATTTTCTCACAGATTCAGTTTCTATAAAAAATAATAGAAAGATGATCTCTGCAGCTTCGTATTAGTGACAGAAAAGAGGTTCAAGGAGATCTAATAGGGAAAGAGTAAATATGTAAGGACTTAAGTTACAGTTTATTAGACTTTAAAGGAACAGTTCAACTAAAAATGAAGCAGTATCTACTCATCTCCATGCTAATGGAAACAGAAGAGTGCCCCAAAATAATTCTAGAACAAAATAGCAAGTGGACATGTTCTTGATAAAAATCTCAGCATAGCTCAGTTTACTTGCTGCTCTAAACTTATGTCACATGCAAGGTACACAGATTTGCTGGAGATGCAACAACTGTTTCTGTCGGAGCCAATGTTTTTAATTTGGATTTTGGATTTTTCAAACACGTACCTGTTTGAAAAGATTCCAGTGTTTCTATTACATCTGACAGCGCAGATAGGTCCCTATCATAAGGGATAATCAAGCCGAGTTGGGCAGATTAGTGCAGTGAATTTCCACAGGAAGGACCAAAAAAAAAAAAAAAAGAAACACGAAACAACCTGATCATTCAAATAATTTTGTCCAAGTCAGAGGTTGTATTTTACCGGTTTTCAATGACTTGTGAACACAGTATCTCCATGTGATTTTGTCACGTTGTGCTTTTCTGTGGTGTGATATGGAATTGATCAAGTTTTTCCGATGTGATCCCATTTTATGTTGTCACATGAACTACAAAATGCAACTTTTTATTGCATTGAAATTGAAATATTTATTAAATTTGAAAGACTTTACCAGAGTCTGATTTGGAGTCATTCATGCAGGCCATCCAAGGACACAAGCTGGAACAGAACACACCTACAGAATTCAGACAGGTACAAG
The DNA here is from genome assembly GCA_013358685.1 of Antennarius maculatus. Taxonomy (NCBI): domain Eukaryota; kingdom Metazoa; phylum Chordata; class Actinopteri; order Lophiiformes; family Antennariidae; genus Antennarius; species Antennarius maculatus. Next base: position 2,318,322 of record CM023626.1, on the reverse strand, counting down.
CTTAACCAGACACAATTAACAACAGGATCACGTCCATCCTGAGGCAACTTGCTCTTTCTCTGACCCCGTCCTTCACCTCATCTGGCCTGGAGATTGAAAGCTAACGGGCTACATTCAGACCCACAGAGGGGTGTCTAGGTTTCATTCACACACATACACGCAGAAGCACAGTGAGATGTCAGTATTAAACTCAGTTCTGGTGATGGAAGTGAGACAGGGGAGTCTATGCTACCGTTAGCTGCAAGCAAGGACTAAAAAAGTCAAACATCAGGCTACATCTTGATTCTATCACACATCTCTGATGTTGCTTCATGTTTAATTAAACTGCTTTTTCATCAAAAACATTTAAGGATATGATATGCTGCATTTCTCACATTGAAATGTAAGAATCACTTTATTTAATGATGATCAAATTAATTTCTGGCAGCTATTGGATTATAAAATTTCTCTCAACTGATACAGGAGCAGAAAGTTGATGGGTAGTGCAGTAATATGTCTGGAGATGATTTTGAATGGAACATTCCAACATTTAAAATGAAAGTGCATGATTTTTATTTTTTATTATGAAAGTTTCTTAAATTCAAATGGCTTCTTACAGAATGGATATACTCTTGCTTACATGCGTAATGCAGCTTTAATGCTAAATGCCTACAGTCTAGGAAACTGAAGTGTAACACTTGTCAATATTTCTTAAAAAGACACATCACATCCCCCGGCTTTCCCGTTAAACATTCCTTGATGTTCGAGAAATATTCTGGGAGTGGCGAGAACCTTAGACCACTAACGGGCGTCAGGCAATGAGCGGGAAATGAGGTGGTGGGACAGAAAGGTTATTCCTCGATGAAAGAAGCTGAATGATAATAGAGCACAGGGCGGTCCCAGAGATGATTAATACCATTCTCCTCTCCCATTTGCTCTTCATTAACTCACTGCCTGCTATATTGGCAGGCGTTCAGATATAAGGGGAGGGAAGATTACAAGTTTGGGCTGGGCATCAATAGAATGAATGAAGATTCAACTGAAGAACAGGAAGGGGGAGGTCAGAACAGAGTCCTGATTAGTGAAGCACTTACCTGCATCTCTATTTAGAGTATTTTTTTGTTGTCCACAAAATGACAAAACACAGCACCGTTTAGCATAAAACATTTTGGCTACAAAAATAATCTGTTGAAGCTCCTCCAGGAGTTTATTCTGTGTCGCCTTGTTGAATAAATATATTTAACATGCATAGTAAAGTCAGAGGAAAGAGCTTGTTACAGCCAATACAATATGTCAAAACCAGAACCATAAAAAAAACAGGTCTCTGGTTTTTTACATTTCTTGCTCCTCACTAATCCGTCTGCGAGTGCCTCAAGGAGTAGGAGAAATCAGGTGTACCGGATAAAGGGAGAGTGGAGGTAGATACCGGTGGATATGCATTTAGAAAGGCCTAACACGTAGCATTTCAGTTATGGTAAAAACTCAAACAGAGATAAAAGCATCCGGCATTATGAATCGCTTTCTATGCGTGCATAAGGAGCGGAAAAAGATGGACACACACAATTTGATTTGGAGAGCCGCTGCAATGTATTTCAATCTATGTCAGCGTTAACCTTATAAATGGAAAACTATTGAACTGATAGAAAGGCTGGGAAAAAAAAACCCTTCATCTACAGAGACAGCACTGGAGCTGAAGGGGAAGGCTGTTGAGTCTAGCAACTATTCTGAAAAACTGAAAAAATGGATTGAGAGAGGAGTCGGAAAAAGGAGGTGAAAGGGTTCAGCCGAGAATAAAATAAAGAAAAATAAACAGCTATCATTTTTCTTCAGATTTTCTATATTTTCTAAGATTTTATATATATATATATATATATATATATATATATATATATATATATATATATATATATATATATATATATATATATATACATACACATATATACACAGACATATATATACAGACATATACCTGTATATATGTATATACTGTATATGTGTGTGTGTGTGTGTGTGTTAGAGAATATAGATTTTCTATATTTATATTTTCTATATAAATATAGATTTTCTATATTTCTATATATTTCTGTTTTTCTACAATTTTTAATGTATATATATATATATATATACTGTATATATAGTGTATATATAGTGTATATATACTGTATATATACTGTATATATATACTGTGTATATATGTGTATATATGTATATATATATATAATGTTAGAAAATATAGAAGTCTGATTTTTTTTTAATATTATTTTTATTTTATTTTATTTTATTTTTGAATTTTTTCCAACATAAAAATGGGTTGTTTGTCTTCTCTGAAAGAACATAAGGTGCAGGTATAAGAAATAATCAATTACATAATATAGTTTTTATAAACATTGAAGTCAGGTCAAGGTTTGATTTTCTGAGAAAAGCAGACTATTCCTTGCAGCAATAAATTGATGTGAACACAACAATTACAGTATGTGGTGCTGCTAATGCCTGTAAGAGGTGCATGTCCTCAGATCTCAACTACGTCGATATTTCATATTGTAAATGGGAACGTCATTATTTTTAGCAATACAGCAGTGTTCATATTTAATACCCTTCCGGCACTGCTTCACTCCCTTAAGTGCATCCCTTCAGCTCCAGTAGCATTGCAAAATGCATCATTATGTCATCAGTATCACTACATGTAACTCTGTAGGACAGGATGCGCTCTTGAGGATTCTGGATGAGAAGGTGACTTTGAAAACTTTTTGCCATGGTAACGTGGAAACAGAATGTCTCCACTCAGTTGTGAATAACCTTAGTAACAAATATTAAAAACGTTCGCAGGGCACATGAACTGTAAGTACAAAAGCGTCGAGACACACACACACACACACACACACACACACACACACACACACACACACACACACACACACACACACACACACACACAACTTATCAATTGGGGTGGTGGTGAATTCCAGGTTGGGGTAGGAGATGATGTCGCTGATAACAATGCATTAGTATCAGTGGTGGGCGGTCAGGGCCAGCAAGGCCTTCTCTGCTGGTCTAACATAACCAGACATCATGATAATATTTATGATGAAAGTTAATTATATTTTAATGCATTTTCCTTAAATAAATATATGTATAAATACGTAATTATACATTTGGATGTAATATGACATGGGCTAACAATGGGTAAGTGTTCTATTTGTACATTAGAGGGGTTTTATCCAATCAGAATTCAGCTAACTTGTGTTGCCAGGTTGAATGAAATCTGCCCAGAACCTTCAGAATCTAGAATGCAGGTCTCCCTGCACTGTGAGTGAACGGGAACATATAGTTAATAGACAGTTGCAATAGCCAATCAGATCACGAGTTGGCGATGCTAAGGCCTTCTAGCTGGCCTCAAGTTCACCTGACATGTACGTGTCCTGTGATTGGATACTCACTCTGAGAAGGCGGCGATATGCAGACACACATTTGAAGAAAAACTCTAGTGAGAGGAGGGTCCGATCCCTGAAGGAGCTCACCTGTTCTAGCTCACCTGTTCTAGCTAGTGGAGTGTACAGTACTTGAGGGAAGAAAGAAGAATGGATTTTGTGTTTAAATCAGCCGTTTGAAGAGTTGTTTCGGTGAATACAAGCATTTCATTTATCTGAGTTTTCATATTTAAAGTTCTTGTATTTTAATTTCATTTATATCAAATCAATTATAATGAAATAAAATGACAAATATACTAAAAATGAAAACAAAAATTCTTGCTCTTCTGCAATGTGTGTCAGCATTGAATCAGTAACAGTAAACAGGGTTGGAAATAGATAAAGCTTGAGCTGGCTGACCAATTTTTTTTAAAAAATGACTATGATACTGTTGCAGGAGATTGGCCTTTATTGTCACCATCATGTACGGCTGCCTCTACATGATCTGCAATGTTTGCTTTGAATTGAACCATATAAAAAAGCAGGAGTATTTCTTGTACTTTTGAATGAACATAAGAAAAGCACAAAAAACAAAAATAAACAAACTGTTATGGGCAATTTTATGTGCAATTTTTTTTACTGCCGCCAGCAACTGAATTTCAGCTGTGATAATTCTGACAGATTTCTCTCATACATGTTTCCACTGCAGAGGCTGGCATTAGTGAAATGTCAAAATGGTTGTTGTACACAGCTATTTAATTAATTGAGCGCATTAAATGTGTGGCTTTGAGCAGAAGATTAACTTGTTGCGTCTGAACAGCTGTGGGAAGAATAACACACAGAAGAAATGTAGTGAAGTGCTCCGTTTCTCTTAATGAAATTCACTTTCTAGACAAATACAGAAGCATCAATGGACTTAGAGTAAGTGCTGCTGTATATATTTTTCGTAATGTACACTATCTTGGAAATACCAGGAGCAGGATTCAGACAAAATCAGGCACTATTGGGGAAAATGACTCTAATTATGTATGACTCCCCACTGAAACACCAAAACCATACAAAAAGGACTATTATTACTCCATCACCAGGGTCCAAGAAGGCTCTGGAGAAAAAAGAAAAACTGAGAGACTGGTGAAAATATGAGATTGATAAAAATATGAGATTATGGGAGAACAAGGGAGCGAGAGAGAGAGAGAAAAAAAATGAGTGTATGATTGGAAGAGAGGAGTGATGGAGCTGGTTGAATCTCATCCATCTTCTCCTCGCTGACTGATATAAGAGTGTGGGCCCCAGGCTGGCCATCAACTGCTATGATGAATGAGATATAAGCAGTAAAAAACATGTAGATTCAAATGACTACTACGCAAGCTGCACACAAAGGTGTTCCACGAATGTGAGGACACAACTTGGAAAAGACTCAATATTGAATGTTTCTGAAAAATAAGGTTCATATCCAATAAAGTATCCAGTTATTGAGTGTCTAGAGGTCAAATGCTTCACTTCAGTTTCGCACAGTGAGCAAGACAACACAAAAAATGTCCATGTACGTTTGTCATATTATGAGCAGTAGAACATTAAAAAATAAGTACTGTGTTATCATCGCCTGCAATTGCCAGCTGAAAGACGAGCTACACAAAATAAACCCAATGCAGACAGGATATTACATTTAAAAAGGTGCAATCCAGTGATCTACTGTTGTACTGTCAGGAGTGACCTCACGGGTTGGGACCAGATTCTCTTTTGTCAGATGTGATGCATTTTTTGTCATTTTTAAAATCTGCAATCCCAAATTAACTTTATGAAATATTATTTTACTCTTTTTATTCTACATCTGTACCCTTATTTCAATACACAACAGACAAATGGAGCCTTCATGTCCCACAATAATACTGATAGGAAGAATTTTTTGTTCATATCACACAATTGCTTCTTTTTAATTACGAAATTTTGCTGTTTAATACCTTAATATTTTGGCACATCCATGAAATGCAGCGGAGAAAAACATAATGGTACATGCAATTTTTACGAACGTGGCACTCTACAGAGAAGCAACGAAGAGGTGAAGGTCAACTTGGTGATGGAGAGACACGGAGAGGGAGAAAGTAAAAGACCAGCAAAGAATTTATCTATTAAATATGGAATTTCAGAGCTGAGCTACAATAACTCTGATCATGAACATTTCACCAGAAATAAAGGGACTTTAAACAAACTGTGACAAGACAGCTAGTGTAGTGCTCAGCACCGGGTCAAGACATGATGTTAGAAACGGTGGAGAGCAGCAGAACCATCCAGGCTCCAAGACGCTTGCTACAACAGAGTTGCAGATCTGAAGACATACGCAAGAAGAAAGTCCCCTACACAATGAAAAAAATAGTACAAAGCTTCTCTAACCTCCATGAGCCTGAATTTATTAATGTCTTTAACTGAATCTGATGGATAAAGTTGAATAAAGCATGAATAAAAATCTTGAGACGTGAAGCGAAACTCTAAATTCAAAGACACGTCAGGTCAGATCTAGTGGCTCAAAGCTACATCACCCTGTATTCATATACTCCCACAAAGCAAATAAACCAATGGCTCAGGAGTTGCATTGTGGGTAATATGCGTAGTTATATTGTTAGTTTAAATAATGAAGAATGTGTGTTACGTTATCTCCAGTACTGTTCCATCGATTCCTATCTCGGTATTTCACATGGAAACTCTCCATTATGAGTCTGTTGTAAATGCAGTACGAATTAGGTCAAGTGCTCTTCCACAGCAGCGGCAGACATGATGCAGCCGTTTTCACAGGCTGAGCAGTGCTGAGCATTATGAACCTGACCTTTGTGAGCAAAAATCAGCACATTGTCCCTTTAGCAGTCAGCACAATAATAAACATAACATATAGCGTATGTCAAGTCCTTAAATAAGTGGAATAATCTTATTAGCACAAGCACTAGATTCTTATCAGTTTCTTTATATTCTACAGTAGAATTTATCTCAATGTTAGCATGTGTCAGTTCTCTATCTATCTATCTATCTATCTATCTATCTATCTATCTATCTATCTATCTATCTATCTATCTATCTATCTATCTATCTATCTATCTATCTATCTATCTATCTATCTATCTATCTATCTATCTATCTATCTATCTATCTATCTATCTACCTATTTGTATATATATGTCTGTCCATTATAATTTTTATTATTATTTTTGTTATTATTTTATTATTTCCATTATTATTATTATAATATTTTTATTATTAATATCATTAATATCATTATTATTATTATTATTATTATTACCATTAATAATAATAATAATAATAATAATAGGAATATTTTATTATTATTATTATTATTATTATTATTATTATGTTTGCCACTAGTGATGGTCCAACCTTTCATAGATTTCCTGCCAATCACGTCTGTCCTTGTCACTTTTGTGATGTTTGACAAACAACCAACAAACTAGCTGAACAAGTAAAACCGACGTCTCTGCTGAAAAGGGAAACAACCCTATGATAAGAAAGGAGAGCCGGTGACTGGAATAAAATACCAGGATTTCTTCTTAGAATAACTTTATCGCAGCAGTGACTGACATCCACGCCTCCTCTGCTTCACATGTGGCCCCAGGCCATCAAATGCCTTCAAAACTTCATCGGCAAACGGACACCAAGCACCCTGCACTAAAAGAGAACTATTTCAATGAAAAAGACGTGAAAAAGAAAGATGGACTCCACATAAAAAACTGTATTCTAATTACTAAGCACCATGCTTAATAATTAGAATACAGTTAAACCCAGATTGAGATTGGAAAAGATGGTGGCTTTAAAAGTGTGTTTGTGTAATCTTCATCTGTGCCAACCTCTTTGGATTGTCAACATAACCAAGAGGTGCATAAAAAAATATAATATATATTTGGCTAATGAGTCATTATTTGGAGTGGCAATAGCAGGTTGAACATTTTCAGTCAGGAGCTCGGTTTATTCATTTCCATCACAGATCATTATTCCCATCCTGAACCTGCAGAGCTCTGAATGCAGAAATCTGAAGTGTGGGAACATCTGCCTGGCTTTCTTCATTCATTTCCTCAGATGGCTGTATAATCACACCCTGCTGTGAGTTACACCCCCAACTGTATGCATATAAGTGTGTGTCTGTGGTGCGCTTAGGCCTCAGCAACTGCACTCTAATTACTGACATCAAGTCTAAGTTCCAGGAAGCCAAGTAACCTTGTTAAGTTAAATAATTTGTCTTCATCAGCAAGAAATAGTCACATGGAACCCCAACAGGGACTGCCTTGACTCAATCAATTACAGCAGCCTAATTTGGTTAGATTAGACCCATGTATCTAAGCACAGGTAGCGTTTAGAAGAACTATCACGGAGCTGGTGACCCACTTAAAGTGGAGTCGTCTGGGGTTGTAGATGTACCGCTGCTTTCCTGCTGGCTGTTAATGATTTAACAAAAAACTAAAAATTGTCTCGGTTACTGTTAAAAAGGCCATTTGTTCAATTAGATCAGTAAACACACGAGTTAATTAGCAGTGTTATCAGTCACTTCATGTTTCCGCTTAGTTGTTAAATGCTCAGTCTTTCTTCACAGTATAATATTAGTGTCTGCAGTTCCTAATGCTTTTTGCAAATGTGCACATGATGTGAAGTCAAAATGTAATAATGTCAACAGTTTTCAATCACCTGCGTCTTCATTTATGGGTCATATATTGGTTGTTACTAGGGATGAGCAAGTACACCACTATCTGTATCTGTTCAACCAACTAGATTATCTGTATCCGTATCTGTACTCGGAACGGGCGGGGCTTAAACCGGAAGTGGGTGTAGTTTGACCGGAAATGGGTGGGGCTTAAATCGTTACATTATTTTAAGTCTAAAATTGATATGGATTGATCACAAGTTGCGATATTTATTGTTTATTTTCAAACTATTTACAGAACAGCCTCAAAATTGAGATTCAAATCAATGCTTTTGATCACAAAAGTAAGAGAACTATTTACAGAACAAGTTTTTTATGGAACTGAGTCAGAACATGAATATTCTTAAGTCTATGAATGAATATTTACCGAAGAGCCTCAGAATTGAGATTCAACACTTTTGATCACAATAGTAAAGGAACTATATACAGAACGAGTAAACACAAAGTGCATTAATGAAGTGCATGCAATAGGAAATTATCAACTACAGTGATACCTCTAGTTACGAAATCTCTACTTACGAAATTTTCTACTTACAAAATTTCTCAGAAGGAAAATATTGTCTCTACTCATGAAAGAAATTTCGCCTTACGTAATGTGAAAACACAGTATCGGCTGATACTTGAATCTCCCACAGGTTCCTGAACACAACATTCTCATAGCTGGTCTGCCATTGGCTATTACCTATTACGTATCTTCCTGGCATCCCATTGGCTAAGAGGGATGCCACTCCTCTGGGTGGAGCTAGATGGTGTTTATGCAGTGTCTTCAGCATTCAACCCTCGACCCGTGAGGTGTTCTGATAGTTTTGCGCAAATATAATAACTTTTTAAGTACGTATTCACTATGGACCCCAAGAAAGTGACGGAGAAAAGAGGAAAAGAAAAGACGAAGAAAAGAGTTTTTTTGTCCGTACAAACAAAACAAGAGATGATAGAAAAGCATGAAAAAGGGATGCGTTTGGTTGATCTCTCCAAAGAATATGGCCGTAATGCATCTACAATCACCACGTTATTAAAACTAAAGGAAGTTTAAGGAGTTTAAGGCATGGCGTGGGTGGTTGGAGAAGTTCAGAAGGAGGACTGGAATTCACTCTGTTGTTCATGGTGAGGCAGGAGCGCATGAACCAAAGAGGGTAAAAAACAATGAGGACAGCAGTTAAAAGGTTAATGACCATCATTTTTATTCTTTGTTTTTGACATTATGCACAACTCTCATTTATTGTGTAATAATCTAATTGTAACATGTATTTGTTACATGTTTTGATGCATTTTTATGCTCTATAAAACATTTATGTCTGATTTTTTTGGGGCTTGGAACGGATTAGGGCATTTGCATGGAAAAAGCGTCTCTACTTACAAAATTTTCTACTTACGTAATTTCTTCCGGAACCAATTAATTTCGTAAGTAGAGGTACCAATGTACGAAGTATGCATGAAAAAGAACTGTCACCCTTAACAAAACTTTTAATTTTTTTTCTTCTTTTTCAGTTTAATTTTTGGTTATAATCAAACTGGTTTCTTTTTCAATTAGTTATTTTTAGCACCTAATGTTCTTGCCATTTTTTTTCCCACATAAAGTTAAACAATGTTGATTGCGGTGAGTGAGTGAGTGAGTGAGTGTGTGTGTGTGTGTGTGTGTGTGTGTGTGTGTGTGTGTGTGCGCTATGTCTCAGTTAAAATATTTATAAAGTATAGAATTATTAATCTGAACGGAGTTTAGAACAAACGTAAAAAAAGAGGAGTGGAGGCGGTGGTTAAATACACGCGTACGTGCAACAAAAAAACAACAACAAGAAAGTTCACCAGGTAACCAAACACCGAAATAGAGCCAAGCTGAAGAAAACCTAAGAAGAACGACGTGAGGAACAGTGAAGCCACCAACAGAGAGATCAGTAAATGTCTGCGTGTGCTGGAGAGTGGGACAGGGAAACTCCGCTCTAACTGCAGTCTGTAGGGAGGGGCGGGAATTATGTGTGACTGGCCAATCACAGAGCGTGAAAACTGTCAGGATGATTTTCCTTCAGTCCGATCACGAGTATTAACGGGTTTTATTCGTATCGTACTCGTCAAAAATGCGTTATCCGTACCGGATACTCGTATGAGACGAGTATCCGGCTCAACCCCAGTTGTTACTGTTTGATGATTCATGTGAAATATTGTTTTGAAGAGTACACAGCAGTGACGGAATAACAGAAATCCAGTCTAAAAATTGCAATTTTTGGCACAGATCAAGTACCATAATTAAGATAATGAACATTTGAGTCAGTAATGGCCATGTAAAGACATTCAGAAAGACCAGCATCAGCAGATGCCTTGAAAACCCTTCTGTCAGCTGAGCCTTAAATCCCATAAGACACAGGCCTGCAAAGCTTCCTCCCCTGGGATGTCATTACCAGCTCTTTGAGAAAGGATCCACCGCAAAGGAGGAACAGAGGAAGAAGGTCTCAAACCAGTTGTAAGGGCTTCACACGGCACTGGAATTCCACTCAGGTCACATGAGATTTCCTGATAATTCTACAATTAAAGCATGCAAAAATCAAAATTTCTGTATGTATTATTAATAAACATTATTATTTTTGCAATGTTCTGATTATTATGCGTAATAATCAGAACATTGCAAAAATATATAATATATAAATGTTTGTGTATCCATTCTACTGATGCATGTGAAGGTTTTTTTTTCAGTTTTTATTTTGGAGTATTTGCAAAACTGTACTTCTCTTTGTCAACAAAAGTGAAGTGTGTTTTCGAAAACGTACTGGAATTCTGACTGACACTAATAGGTCTGATAAATCCATAGGCATCGGGTGATTGATTATTTAGTAATCAAACTCCTAATAAATCCAAAACTACGTGACGTTCCTGTCACAAATCTGACTACCAACTGCAGTTTATTTATTTTTTCTTTTTCTCTCTCTCCGTTTTTTGAAGGGAAAGGCAGTTAAAAGCAGACGCAAACAAATTAACTATTTCCTCCTGTTTCCCAACCTTCACAGGGAGACAACAGCTGCTGCAGGAAGTCGATGAGTTCAGCTGACAGAGCAGTATCGCGAAAGCAAAAAAAAAAAAAAACACTAATGCTTTTTTTTTGTTACGAGTTTGTGTGACAAAACTGAAATCAAAATTTAATTATTTAAGTTTAACTAGATGTCAACAAATAACACAATTCAAAATTAGCAGCTGGCTAAAGGTCACTGCTGTTTTGTATGCAACTATGTATCCTTATGTTTATGCAATAAATGAAACTTATGCATTCCAGTAACAACTGGTCCCTAAAATCATCTGATCATGATGACATTCATCACAAAAATAAAAAAAATCCAGTCACACAGCCTGGATCTGGTGGAATGCTCAAAAACCTAAATTATTCAGTAGAAAGTAGAAAATAAAATTTTTAATAAAAAATTAAAAAATGGTGAGGATCCATAAAACATTCCATTAAAGTTTTCTCAGGAAGATTAATGGAAGAAAAAATCTGTAATATTTAATATTCAAAATGTGCAATTTAGTGCAAATGGGAACAGAATTGAAATGATTTGTAAACTTTTACAAATTAATAACCCCAAATTCCATATGACAGAACTATGAGTTTGATTTTGGATAAGGCTCGACTGAATTAAACGACAGATGTGCCTTTGCAGAGATGTATGCTGCCACTCCTGTGTTCACATGATGTAGCTAAAGTCACTGTACAAACAATAAATTCCAGGAAATAGAGCCAAAGTTCAAATTTTTACCATTTGTTTCTCTTCTAATTTATAGTGTTCTTATTTGGGATTCTGTAAACCTAACATATTCTTGTATCACAAATCCCAATAAACCACACAAATACATTTTAATTGACTGCAGAGTGAATAAACATCTACAAATGAACATCTTGTCTTCAAATGTGGCCATCTCGACCGCCATACCCTAATCCTGCAAATTGTCCTTCTACCCCAATATCCCTGCTCCTCCTGCCCAGTCCCCTTTCGTCTGTCTCTCTGCTCAGCACTTTGTCATTGATATTCAGCCCCACACGCGTGTACCATGGAAGCCGGCTGTGACATCGCTGTTACAGGTCCAGGTATCGGTGGATCAAGGGACACGAGAAGCATCCCCCCCCCCCCCATCAATGCCTCTCCACCTCTGAGGTAATTAGACCGATCTCCCACTTGGAGAAGTGAGAATGTGCATCAGTCAGATGATGATAATGCCATTTTTATTCACAGGCCCCACTTTCTTTTGTAATGCTGTGACAACCTTGCAGGTTCAGCCAACCCAAACTTGTGTATAATTAATTTGAAAATCAATTTGCATAATTGAATATTTAAGTTTTCGTAATGTGCTCTCTACCTTTTTGCAGCTGACATCAGCTTGTATTTGCATGCTCATGCTTGTCAGGCCATTGACACATGCCTACGGCAGCAAGTGTTAGTACATGATAGGACTCTGAAAGTGACTCTGTCAGCCACGCGGGCCAATCAGAGGAAGAGAAAGACATCTTACCAGTATCACCCCCCTAACCAGCTGACTGGACATAATTTCAGTCAAGCAGATAGAGGATAGAGATGAACATGAAATAAAAACACCTCTGCAAACAGTATTTAGCAACTTGTTCAGGAAGTTCAATAAGTCACCTATGACCTATTTAATAAAACGAATAATAAGAAAGCCATAAGGTACGTTACTCGCTGTACTATATTACTTCGACCCACCGCTCACTCAAAAAAAAACATACGACCGGTTTAGGGAGTTTGTTTTTCAACTGAATCCAATTTATTGGTACTTTCATAGATCTTAATAAATTCTGCAGGGAGGTGTAAACAATCAGCCAAACTGCATAAATGAAAACCAGCCAGCTGTCAAGCCTGATGGGATATTTATATGTCCATATTTATACACATGCAAAACAATAAATAAATAGTAACAATAGGCCGACAATAAAGCAAAGCTTCTGCATGTTTGTTATATAAGCAGCAATAAAAAAGTAAGGATCGTACAACACAAACGTTGTATAACACCAAATTGAAAGCTTATACCACCTTTTTACTTTGTTGTCTCTGCTCCAGCACATTAAAGATGGTTCAAAAGCTCAGAAGCAAAATGAAGATTGTGTCTCATTAACAGAGTCTGCTCCTTCTACAGGTTAGCTCCAAAACACTTCATCTAAAAAGACAGTCCACCGTTGGGCTGGGGGGGACTGCAGTTTGTACTTAAACTTTTTTTTTTTTCAGGGTTTGAGGACTGCTTGAGTCTCAATCTCATATTCCCCTGACCTCAAGTAGTCCATTACTACTTTTTCTGTCAAATAACTTCCCCCAGGCTCTGGGTCAAATTAAAAAAAAAAAAAAAAAGTTAGTTTTATCGTGGCTTCCTGATGTCATGGACACAAAGACAGGGTCGACTGTGAGAACGTTGTGAAACAGGATGCCGTCACAAGCTGCCTCACCTGTCCTTCCATAGCATCTCTCAGCCATTTAGTCTGAATGTTAGATAATGAGCAGCAACTGAAAGCAACTACCTAAACAATGATATCTGTGAGCTGAGCTGTCATTCCTGATAGGCTGACAACATCGTTGACATCAGGACCTTCAGGGTTTTTCAAAAGTTCCATAACAACAGAATAGAATAGAATAGAATAGAATAGAATAGAATAGAATAGAATAGAATAGAATAGAATAGAATAGAATAGAATAGAACTGAGTGAACAGTCATGGTGTCTGCACTGGAAGTTCTGTACTTGTAACCTTCACTGGCTTCTGTGAGATCGGTCTTGTTCATCAATGTCTTCCTGCAGTTTCTGATCAGACTCTAAAGAAATAGATTTGAAAAGCCTTGGAAAAATGTGACGAATTATCTGTCATTATCTGAGTAGCCACAGTACAAACAGTACAGTATATATAATGAATAAACGTGTTCAATCTCTGTGCCAATAACATCAAAGATGTGCCTGCTCTGATTTTTTTTTATGTTTCTCTCACGGCAGCCGTTAAACATACCTGTTTGTGTGATTGCTCGGTATTCCCTTTCCTGTGTGCTTTTGTCTATAATGCATCAAAATAAGTGTGAGTCAACTGTGTAAATAGGAATCAGCTCCTCTACGACACACCTGCAACAAGCCTCTTCAGATCTTCTCTTCTCAACCTCTCTCTAACATCGCAATTCTATTTCTGTTGTTTAGCTGCAGTGGAGGCCTCCTCATCAGCATTGGTATTTTTTGAAATCATTTTGACAAGACTGTGCTGCTGTAGCCAGATGTTTGAGTAGATCAGATGTTGTATTTTCACTGTTGAAAACCTTTGGACTCCTGTGATTCAACACACACACACACACACATACGCACACGCACACGCACACACATAAATATATATATATGTATACTGTATGTCATGATGTTTAATGGGTATATTGTGGTTACTGGTGATAGAAGTTGATCACAAACATCTGATCGGAGGTGAGAGACTCCAACCACTTCATTCACACTACAGAGAAACAAACAGAATGACAGTATGGAATTCATTTAGTCTTTTGTTTCAGAGGAAATGAGTCGAGTTTCTGGTCCTTCCATGTGGCTCAAGATTCTTTTCGTCACCAAGTTTTGCTAACTGCTGTTAATCGCAGAAGAAAAAAAAAAGTTTATTGCTAACTGGCACCGCATTGAAAATGCACGACAAATGCAGCTGCTGCAACACCTCTCCTTCAACTATTTCAAAATTACAAAAATTTAAACAGAAATTATTTGCACACTGTGAAACGTAATAGATAGATAGATCTATCACTTCTAATCTAATTCTAATCACTTCCAATCTAATTAAAAATAAATACAATATAAAATAAAATAAATAATAATTAATTAACAATATTATTATTATTATTATTATTAATAATAATAATAATAATAATAATAATAATAATAATAATAAATAATGATAATAATAAATAAATCAATGATAACAAATAAAATCACTTCTAAGTCTAATTCTAATCACTTCTGCCCAAATGTGAGCAAAAAAAAAAAAAAGACTTTATAAATGTAAGAACGACCCGTTTAAGATTATAATGAATTTGATTAAATGAAGTTCATGACTTCATGCACCCTGATTTTCACACATTATACCCAAAAAATATCACTAGTAGGTCCAGGAGCTCCTGCGTTGCTCTTGTCCCACCTCTGCAGCAAACCAGCACACAAAAGAACTGCAGTGGCCTTGCTGTGAGCTTCACATGCAGTTATACACACCTGCTATCAAACCCAAAACATAAAAGCCATGGCCACAAAGAGGTCTGCTGACTGGTGGTAGGGTCTCTGACTGAGATCTGATTGGCTGCCTGCCTGGCTGGCTGGGGAAACCTGAGGAAATGGTGGTTGTCTCCTGAGTGGAGTACAGCTGCCATCCAAAAGGCTGCTGTTTGTTGTCCTACTTGACACTCACTGCAATTAGGCAGATACGCGTGAACACACACACACACACACACACACACACACACACACTCTCTCTCTCTCTCAATCTGGTAGATCAGGAGAGGAAGAGGAAGAATGAACGAGGCAGGAGCTGAAGTAGAATAATCCCCCCCTGGTGTTCAAGACGCTCACAAAATGTCATTTGGATCTTGTTAAGCAACCCAAAGATGATTAAAAGCTTTAAAAGCTCCACTTTAACAAAACTCAGAGCACAATTTACCGAGATGTCACTGCTAAGTATGCCTTTTGATGGAAATACCTCGCCTGGTTCACAATGCTCGTCTCTGCATACCTGACTTCAAAGATTGAGAACAACAAGATGGCAATGAATCCCTAAATGGAGAAAAAGACACGCCACCAGTTTCACGGTGCTAATAGATTCTCGCTGTTTCTAGTTTGGAAAAAATAAAGCCGGAAAAAACTCTAGTCTTGTTTTATAAGTGCTACTTATGTGGAAAATAATTCACAGGGGGGAAGGAAGAACTCACCTTCTCTAATCCAAAGTAGTTAAATTCATTAAAATCTTTTGGAGTAATTGCTGCTTGTCTATGGCAGACTAAACAATCCATTTAAAGTGGATTTTTGATAACTTGTGATTCCTTCAATCCATCGCTCACAGCCTTTTCCTGTCTGTTTGTCTTTAATTACAATTTCTCTTTGGAGGTCAATTAAATTTAACTATTCATTAGCGACAAAGCAGATATCTATTAATGGAGGACTTTGTCTTTTTTTATGTTTTAAGGGGGTAGAGGTAAGGTTAATCCTTCCCTATGCGTTCATCTTGGGAGGAGAGTGGATTTAAGCTGTCTGAGCAGAGGTGGCGAGCAGCACAGACCCTCTTTACCAGCCTCTGTTCTGTGTTTGGCCAAGGCTGAATGGCTGCCAAACAGTCAGAGACAGAGCGGGGATGAATCAGCGCTGACAAGCTGAAGCCCGCTTCATGTTCATCGGCTGACAGCTCAGGTGCTCAGAGAGATGGAGACACAACAGATTACATTAGGGCCACTGCAAAAAAGAGGAAGAAAGGGATGAATCAGAGAGACAGAAAGAGCCAGAAATGGATTTTCAGATCTGGAACTGGAGGATTGAGAAATTTCATTTTGGGTGAAAATCAAACTGTGTGGTTCTTTGATCTGAGCAGATGGGAATAGCACGGCATAATTTAGATGTATACTACATGTGTGGGTGAGCAGGGTGTGATTTGTCAAAAAGAAAAAAAAAAATAGATCATGTAAAAATAAGCAATCAACAGGGCTAAACCTTTTTTGGTTAACGGTCGGCCCCATTAGACTAAACAGTTGAACATTCATATTAAATACAAGGTTATAAAGACGTGAAACATTTAATTTTGTAATGTAGGAAAATGTGGGTAAACTGTCACAACCTACCTGTTATTTCATTTTTTTAAAAATTATTAATTGGATTGTCCCCCTGTAGGAACTAAATGATGGAGGAACTAATGTTAGCCAGGTTAGGTTTCTGCCTGAAGGATTAATTGATGCTAAAGCTGAACGCTGAAATCTGAATGTTTTGCTATTTGATGTTACTTATTGGTCGAGATAATTGAGAAACTTCTTCTTCTTCTCCTTTCAGCTTTTCCCTTCAGGGGTCGCCACAGCGAATCAACCGCCTCCATCTAACCCTGTCCTTTGCATCCTCTTCTCTCACACCAACTACCTTCATGTCCTCTTTCACTACATCCATAAACCTCCTCTTTGGTCTTCCTCTAGGCCTCCTGCCTGGCAGTTCAAAACTCAGCATCCTTCTACCAATATATTCACTATCTCTCCTCTGGACATGTCCAAACCATCTCAGTCTGGCCTCTCTAACTTTATCTCCAGAGAAGCCAGACTACGGTCCTACATCTGGCCTTGTCCATGCAAATCTTTTTTAAAATTTTTAATTAATTAAATTTTTATTAAAAATACATTTTTAACTGATTAATATTTAATTCATTATTGATTTTCAACTGAATTCATTTTTGACTGATTAATTATAACTTCAATTAATCAGTCAAAATTTAAATAACTTCATTGTATGGCTCATCAGCTTTATTCCTCTGTAGTTGCCACAACTCTGCACATCTCCCTTGTTCTTAAAAATGGGCACCAGCACACTTCTCCTCCATTCCTCAGGCATCTTCTCACTATCTAAGATCCTGTTGAACAACCCAGTCAGAAACTCTACTGCCACCTCTCCTAGACACTTCCAAACCTCTACAGGTATATCATCAGGACCGACTGCCTTTCCACTCTTCATCCTCTTCAGTGCTCTCCTCACTTCATCCTGGTTAATCTTTGCTACATCCTGGTCCACAACAGTCACCTCTTCTAGTCTTTGTTCTCTCTCATTTTCCACGTTCATCAACTCCTCAAAGTACTCTTTCCATCTTCCCATCACACTGCTGGCACCTGTCAATAGACTTCCATCCCTATCCTTAATCACCCTAACCTGCTGCACGTCCTTCCCATCTCTATCTCTCTGTCTTGCCAGCCTGTATAGATCAGTCTCTCCCTCCTTACTGTCCAACCTAGCATACAAGTCATCATAAGCCCCTTGTTTGGCCTTTGCTACCTCTACCTTCACCTTACGCTGCATCTCCCTGTACTCCTGTCTACTCTCCTCAGTCCTCTCAGTGTCCCACTTCTTCTTAGCTAACCTCTTTCTTTGTATACACTCCTGTACCTCCTCATTCCACCACCAAGTCTCCTTATCTACTTTCCTTCCAGATGACACACCAAATACTCTCCTACCTGTCTCCCTGATCACATTAGCTGTAGTTGTCCAGTCATCTGGAAGCACCTCCTGACCACCCAGAGCCTGTCTTAACTCCTTCCTAAAGGTCATGCAATACCCTTCCTTTGTTAGCTTCCACCATTTTGTCCTCTGCTCTGCCTTTGCCCTCTTCATCTTCCTCACCACCAGAGTCATCCTACACACCACCATCCTATGCTGTTTGGCTACACTCTCGCCTACCACTACTTTACAGTCACTGATCTCCTTCAGGTTACATCGTCTACACAAGATGTAGTCTACCTGTGTGCTCCTACCACCACTCTTATAGGTCACCCTATGTTCCTGCCTCTTCTGGAAGAAAGTATTCACTACAGCCATTTCCATCCTTTTTGCAAAGTCAACTACCATCTGTCCTTCTGCATTCCTCTCCTGGAGACCAAACCTGCCCATCACCTCCTAATCACCTGTTTCCTGCACCAACATGTCCATTGAAGTCTGCACCAATGACAACTCTCTCACTTCTAGGTATGCTCTGCATCACTTCATCAAAGTCCAACCAGAATTTCTCCTTCTCCTCCAGCTCACATCCTACATGTGGAGCATACCACTAACAACAACACTAAAAGCTTTACACAGCAATAGTAAACACTACTGCAGAGGTAATGGTACACAATACATCCAGTATATTAAGGAGTTAAATTGGAATTTGGATATTTGATCCTAAATAACAAAAAAATGTAATGTGTTAAATAATAAGTGACAGACTTTCAAAAATTCTGAATTGCAGCACGATTACAGTAAGTGTATCACGGGAAACCATATGTTGCCTGATGATTTTTGCACTACGAAAACAAATTAAGACAAATGCTTTTGGAATATTTTAATGATGAGGAGTAATTGTAATTGTGACTATAATTACCCTTCACAGAGACGGAAGTCAATTCATCCATAACTGTGCAAAAACAAATTTGTCCCAACTAGTTGATGTAGTGGCGTCAGAAGGGGATCACTGATGTGTGAAGTGCTCCTAATAACATTAAACTGCATACGATGGAGTTGAATAATTCTTCACAGTCTCCACAGAATTCCCCTAAAAATATACAGAACCTTATGTCCTGAAACATTGCTAAGGTAAAACCAAATGTTGTCTATTAAATGTGAACTGATACTGGTGAGGGTTGTGCTCTTTGTAGACGCCCCAGAACAATCGACAGCCGACTGCACATAGAGACCACTATTATGCAGCTCAGAGGACATCTTGGTTTAATAAAAATGACACTACAGCTGATTGTCTACCTTTCTTAAGTCCAAAAGAGACATTGTGTTGTTAGGATTGCATTATGACAAGTTCCACAAATTAGTTATTGATCCCGGATGTTCAAATCTATGAATATCTGCTCAGCTTGCCAAGAAATGAAGCTCAGAGGATTTAACAGGTTTTATTTTTACAATCAGGGAAAGATTAAAATCAAATGAAACTAAAAGTCCTAAAACGACAGCTGACCATAAAACGGCACATAATAAGAGCAGATATTCTAGGATACCTAATGTTAAAAGGAGGGCAGGCCGAGTTATATATATATATATATATATATATATATATATATATATGTGAATTTATTTTTTGTTGCTTTAGATTTCAATCCACTTTTTTGACATTGCAACATAACTACATCACAAAAAGGCATGTGCAGTAAAAAGTAAAAGTATGCTAAATAAATTCTTTTTATTTTCAATGTTTTAATTTATCTTCATCTTTCTAAGAATTTTATTATTGTGTGTGTGTGTGTGTGTGTGTGTGTGTGCGTGTTTGCGCGCGTGCATGTGTGTGTGTGTGTTCCAGGATTGTACATATACTGTATGTTTAAATGCAGAACCGAATGACTAATCGTGAGTCCTACTGTCTTTGTGACGGATGGCCTCTCACACAATGATGGTAGCTGCTCTCAAAGTAGAGCCCTTGGGGGAGCAGCAGGGGAGCCCTTGTTGAATTGTCCAATAATATCTACTCGAAGTGAAAATTGTAGTGAGAAAATGTATGAGGGCCTATTATATTCAACGCATTCCACACCAATAATATTTTTCTGTAGATGGAATGCATGTAGGTTCAAAATGACTTGTCTGATAAGATCAGATCTGACACAGGACTGAGGAACAGCTATTTTTGTTCTGGAATCTGTGGGATACTGGAGCAGTGTACCATAGGTGGTAAATTGCAGCGCTTCCTATATGCTTCATCATTGCCAAAGGCTAAACCTGTACTCACTGCTGGCATGTAAGCCTAAACTAATCATAACATTAATCTCACCGCACAACTGTGCACTTTTGAAAGCAGCCCATCTGTGAAGGCTTGCAATTAGCTGCTGTCATATGGTACAGGATGGAGCACAATCTTGATACAAACTGTCCTTGGTAATCCAGCATACAGGGGAAATAAACAATATGCTTGTTTAATCCACTGTAAAACTGCAAGATTGCATCTGCAAAGCTCCTAACATAATGTAAGGGCTTATTTTAAAGCACAATACAATTGTGCATTAACTGTATTTTTATCTGCAGTAAGGGTTCCTTGGAAAAAATGGCTCATTATCAAATGTCTGCCATCACAGTGATCAATCGGGACGTTGCATCTTATCAAACTACAACAAAACAACAATTAACACCAAACCAATCAGCACAACAGCACTAAAGGGCGTCTCGTGAGGCTCACAGAGAACGGCGTATCGGTGTGTCTTTACCTTGTGTCCACCCGTGTTCAGCTTTATGGGCGTAAGGAAAGGGTCAAAGATCATGTGGCTGGTCTCGATGTTGACTGGCGACTGCCTCTTCCCCACCGAGCACAGGTTCCAGGCCGAGTTTACCAACCCCCAGAAGGACGGCACTGCAACACAAAAAAAGAGGGACGTGTGTTCAAAAAGGGCAAACATATGCACTGACGAGATAGGAGGGCGCTCCTGAGAGGTCACGTGATTTTGTAATTGATTTTATTTATTTATTTTTTTAATTCTGACCAGCCAGACTCACAGTGAGAGAAATATAATTAGTAGGAATGAAATGATGAGTGCTTTTTATGTTCTGTAGCAATACTGACTGCAGATGGTAAAGTGAACGTTTGTAATGATTCACAGCATTATTTACTCCTGTTGTGTTATCACTGTGCAGCTATATGCATAAATGAACTAACTTTTGGAGTAAAATTACATTTACACGGCATGTTAAGTGAATTTAATATTATGCCCCATCCATTCTGCTGTGTTTTTGCTGTTATTTTCATGTAGTCGTTTCTCATTTTATCCCATAGTTTTTTCTCTTCCTCATGGATAGCCATTGCACACCAAATAATAAAAAGAATTGTAAACATTGTACTGGGTTAAAGAAACCTTGAGATAACTTTTTTTTTTTTTAATTAGACAAAACACAGTGTGTGTCCATGTTTAGATTTCTATTAATGCTTTCCCCAATGTTAATTTATGGAAGCTGTGAGTCAGTACTGTTATTTTTTATTTTTCAATGCATTCATTTGCATTTCTTCCTGTCATCTTGCATCACAAATGGTAAAAAAAAAAAAAAAAAAAAGTCTCTTAAATAGGCTGCTGCAGATGTCTGACTCATTTGTGGTTCCTGTTTTTTTAAAAACTGGCTCAACAAAATAGGTAAAGAAACAGTCTTGCTTGAATTCATCACCTTTAATTCCAAAAACATACGGAGACAGCTGCATTATCCACATTTAATTAGATTATAAGAGACTGTTTCATGATCAATGCAATAAAAAAGTATTTCTAAGACAAGTTTGTAAAACAAACAAACATGACCATCATTAACCTTACATCCTTCTCTACTTGTATTGTGCTACATGGGAATCCATTTAAGGCATTAAATAATTCAGGATTTTCTTTTCCCACCACATACAGTCTATAACTTTCGGTTCCATAGGAACATTTGGTCAGTTGTTATTGATAGCTTCCAATCATTCAGCATCTATCTTTAGGAGCTTTATTGCGCTGCAAGCCATTTAATTTTGAACACCATAAGCCACCTTAGACACAAATCATTTATTTTGAAGGTACAGTGGAAGTAACCGCTTTTCTCACACGACAGCAGGCAATAGCAATGTGAGGATCATGATGATGGGAGAAGAATCTATTGCGATTTTTTTTTTTTCTTTTTTGGCTATTTGGTAAAAACCAAAGTGTTATTGTAGCAGGAGAGGAGTGGAATCATCCAGTAATGATATCAGATATATAGTATAAGACTGAGAGGACTGGAATGAGAAAATGTCAGTGTTGTGGGCGTGATAGGAATCTCAGCCAGTCAGTTTATTATATAAGACTTGGCCACTGGGAACAAAATTCAATTTTTTTTTCAACAGGGTAGGAAGCAGAAGCTTATCACAGTTGACAAAAGCAAGAGGCACATTTTTTTTGCTGAGGCCTAAAGTAGCATTTTCCAAATAGGAACATTATTACCCAGAGATGAATCGCAGGAAGTGTGCTATGCAAATTCTACTGGGATTTTCCAGCAAACTACGAGATAACTGGACAATATGCAAATTGACAATGAATTAAAGGAAGGCAGACATGACTTGATGGGAATTTTCTGTGAGACAACATGTCAAAAGATTTTCAGCAACAAATACGTGATCTATAGAGACACCACTGAAGAGATGACATGAATTTGGTGTCAACTGGGATAGCGTCTGCATGAAGTACTCAATTACATACAAGGCCGTGAAGCCTTGCATATATAATTGGTATATATATATATATATATATATATATATATATATATATATAGATAGATAGATAGATAGATAGATAGATAGATAGATAGATAGATAGATAATGAAAAATAATGCAATGATCAGAGTTATTTCCTTTACGATAAAAAAATTCACCAAGATAATCACTGAAGAACTTTAAATAGTTTACAAACACAAACATTAGTAATGGCACACTGTCACTAATCTAAGCTAAAACACAAGAAAAAGAGCTTTGCTCTTTGTCAAATTATACTGAGTGAAACCCCATTCTTATTTTAATCTAAACCTTGAATATTCGTCATTTATGAAAAGACATTAATTTGGTGGTGATGTTGGCAGCATGGGACAAGGCCTCTAACAGCCGACTCTCTTTGCTTGGTTCATTTGTGCTGCAGTGTAGTGAACTGTGGAAGGTTGACCCCTCTGGCTGTGATGCTCAGGAAGGCCCAGACTATTCAACTGTAATGTTTGACCGAGATGCAGAATGGTCTCTGGTGGCCTTTGAGCACTGTGTATAACACAGCAGTGGCAGCTACTGCTTAAAGCAGATTCATAGTGTGAAAAAGGAAGGTTTCTATAGGGACCTTAGGAGTTTGCTGCAGGACTAGTAAGAGGACATTCCTACTGTATCTAAACAGATGAAGATTATCCAACAGGAATCCACACATCTATATTTATCTCTATTTATATATCATTCTGTATTTGCATGTATAACAAATTTCCTATTGATGGACAGCAGAAGGTTCAGAGCCAAGGTAGTTGATCGATCCGACACAGCAGGATGACAGACCAGCTGCTGTATCTCAATTTGCATAATCAAAACAGGTCATTGGGACAGAATCTGAATCCAAGTCTAAAAATCTAGTCACTGAATTAACTGTTTGTGCTTATTTTTGTTTCCAAGTGTGTTATAGTGAACTGTTTGGCAAAAATGGGAGGACATTTTTTGAACCATCTGTCATGTTGAGAACTCAGCAGCTATAGAAGGTTTGGTCAAGTAACAAACACGATTGTTACATCAGGGTGAAGTGACCCAACACCTAATGTACAGTTCAAACCCTATCGGCCTGAAAAAGGGCAAAACTAGACCGAATGAAGAGGCAGGCGATGTGTTAAGTCATTGGGGGGGGGGGAGACCTCATCTGGTGCAACATCCGTCATGAAAATGAAAGAAAATCTATGAGCAGAATGCGAATGGGAATGTGTGACAATCGATCTATTAAAGCCCGGGCCTCCTTGTCGTAAATGTGCACATAATTATTAGCCGTTGATAGATTCCTGCACGTAACTATAGCGACAAGGGACATCAGTCACCATCGGCAGAAACACAAGCAGTTCTGTCAATAATCCGCACAGCCTCTTATGGCTCTGATACTCCCGATATTTCACCGGTGCTGCTCTCCAGCGTTATGGTCACTTTCATTTCTTATTTGCAAGCTATAAAAAAGGACGGGGATGTATGGTCTGGCCTTTTATAGACGTTGTATAGAGTTTATGTGAAAAGGGCAAGTCAGCACTGGAGACCACTGCTTCATCTGTGCTGTTACTGATACTAATATTAAAAGACCCCAAACAACAAAAACAACAACAACAACAACAACAACTTAATTAAAAGTAGGTGTGTAGAAAAAAAAAATTAAAGCAATGATCACAATTTGTCTTCCTAGCTTGTTCCAGTTTAAAATATTCCCTCGCTTATTCACGCTTCAAGATGCACGGCTTCAATACATCGAAAAACTTTTAGTAGGTGGCTGCGACTCTATATGAGTGTGGGGTGTTTTATTATCAGTATGGGGAGGGTTCATAAACGTTTAAATTACCGTAAATAATAAAATAAATAGTTTTTTGCTATATCTCTGTATTTTGTATTCACGGGTGGTCCTGGAACGCATCTCATTGTTATCTCACTCATTCAGTGTGAGTTTGGAAGTTTGGAAACATTCTCTTTGTGTATGCATTAAATAATGTTAATATGGTTAAAAGACGTATTGCAAAAAAAAAAAAGATGTTATTATTTATGTATGTCATATATCTAGTGATTTAAAGGGAAAAATCCTAAACATCTAATTTGACTAAGAGACAAAATTAAGTATTTTTTGACTGATAAATGGTGATTGGAACACAAATACACACACACACACACACACACACACACACACACACACACACACACACACACACACACACACACACACACACACACACACACACTTTGGAAGTCATTGTAGGAAGCTGAGAAATAAACCCAGACATTAATTTTTGTGGATTTTGCCTCAAAGTTGAATTCAATTTATAATTTCCCAAAAAGCAGCTACACTTCACTCCAGAAATGCATTTGGGTAAAAAGCCAAGAATTTACATCCATAATAGAATTAGGAATCTGATATGTTTGACACATAAAAATAACCTTGCTGCAGTTATGAACTTGGTCCTCAGTGTGGGTGTGTGAGGCCATGTTTTTAGACTAATTATGTGGTTGCCTTGGCTGGGTGGGAAATACATGCTGGGTCGCCCCCAGTGGGCTTATTACAGTTCAGAGTTGTGGTGAAGGTGGGAACTAAGGTCTGAGGAGACGTTCGCTGGACAATTAATCCCCACATTAATTACCTCCATGGCCAAGCATCTCATAGACAGCGTTGTAGTTATTAAGCCGAAGCCTAGAGAGACATCGTTTCTCATTATAGAGAGAAGCTGGAAGAATACTAACATCAAAATATGATGTGAACATATGCACAGCCATGGAAATATATGAATACTTCAGAATGCTGAAGATACAAAATCAAAAGGAAACTGGTAATTTAAATGAGATATCGATACGCATGTCCGAACATACAATGACAAGTGTTTCTGACTGCAGAGCTTTGCATTTCATTAGAGAAGCTCAGTCACAGAGGACGCTTTAATAAAATGTTTTTAATCCATCAGCTGGATATGGATGAAAAGTCAGTTATGATATAGGAAGCATGAGCACACACACACACACACACACACACACACACAGACACACATTTCTTTCTCCGTTGCCACCCCCCCACCCCACTCCACCCCACCTTTAACCGATCTGGAAGCATCCTGCACATCAGGCCCTTGGACGTGCATCAAGAGAAGTTTATAAAGTATCTTCCACTTTTGTAACTGCTGATGCAAAGCCGGGTTGCAAAATTCTGCCGGCACATAGAAAGAAAACCTAACAGCTTGAGGATAAATGCTTACATAAGCAGGTATAGAAACTAACAACTTAATGATAATGAATGTCTAAGAGCAACATTATAGGAGCTGTCAGTGTGTGCTCGCTCTCTATTTGAAGCACTTCAACTGACTGAAGGCTCCGTCTTGTTTTCTCACAAGAGGACATTTGAACAAACCGTTTGGGGCATCTGTTAACATTCATACAAGCGTTATACAAAAGCTTTGGACAGGGATCAGGTGCAGCACATTTACGAAGAGTAGTTATCCTTTTGTGGGGATCAAGGAACTTTTAGACTGTAAAAAAAAAGGAGTTCTGTTTGTATTAGAAGAAAAAGAGTTCAAACTTGTCTACATGTCGTAGACTTATGCAGGTTTTGGTTTATATGAAAAGTATTTGGAAGCTAAATTGCTTGAAATTGTGGATGAACATGACAGCAGAGACAGTGTCAGTGGTAGAAGATTTAGACCAATTTAACAGAAACTAACAGGAGCAGGTATACGTAACTGAAAGAAAAGGTGACACGTTTTTGATTGTATTTCTCAAGCTAAAGTAGAAGAACCATTGAGTTCATAATGATTATTATATTTATTTAACAGGCTGTCTGTCTATCTATCAATTTACAGTATCTATCTTATTTATCTATCCGTCTGTCTATCCACCCATCAGTCCTTTTGTCCATCCGTCCACCTGCCCACCCACCCGGGACATATTGAGCCTTCACCTTTAATCTTTCAACTTCATACTAATAAATATGACCTTAACACTTAATGAGGTGCTATCAGCTTGTAGCTGTGTCTTTTATCACCTGCTCCAGTTTTTTAAAAAAAACACTGCTCATCAATATAACATTGGAGCTAATGGGCCTAATGCTGGCATTGCCAATGATTAGCAAAACAGAACTATAAATCATCAGACTGCTATTAAAGGTAGCACAAAAAGGTGCCTGAATGTGTCACAACATATAGTACATGGATTCATCTACATGTTGACATTTAAGAGAATGTTGACTTACACTTCTCTATAGTTTTATATGACAAGATGAGCAGAAGTTGACATTCTACATTCAAGTACCATAAAAGAAGAGGGAACAATGAAAAAATAAAGAACAGCAAGTGAAACCTCAAATGGTACAAAAATGTAGAAAGCATGTGTTGTTGAAAGACACGGCACTGTTGAATATCAGTCCTGCTCCAACAACAAATCACATTGTTTTATCAAGGTTTCTCAACGTTCCACCGATTTTCAGCATTTTGTCGACAGTAAGGCCCACCAAAGTGACAGGAAAATTGTGTTCATAATGAAATATTCCTAATGTGATTTGTTACATTTCCCATATTTCATGCTAACTAAATTAAATTATCAACAAAAATTGATTTTTTTGCGCTCCCTGCAAACAATCAAACTATTTTTTATTGCTGAGTGCATGCATACAATAAGGAGCATTACCTCTGCTGAGGAGATTGGGCTTTTACCTGTGTTTGTTGATTGGTTTGTCATTTGTGCCATTCTAGAATACAATCTTGTGAATCCCAAGTAGGAATATTTCATTTTAAAAGTCAGTATAGTCTATTTGAATGGTTGCCTAAAGGACCCTGCACTGCATAATTAGGTATTATATACACTGGAAGTGTACAAGCTGCATATGTTTACAAGAGTGAGGTTTACTGCAGGAATGGATTTGATAGAATTGACTGGATGTGATTAATTATCAGTTTGTGTCACGAGAAATACGGTAACCCAAAGGTAAACACAGAAGGAAGTACAAAAGCACAAACTGAGAAATTTAAACTTCTGGGGAAAACTAAGGTAGACAAGAAAAAAAACAAAAAAAGACGAGTGAAAAACATCAGAGCTAGAGATAACAGGAGATGTAAAATGAAACTAAAAACAGGGAAAAGTAACTTTGACAGTAAAATATGAAAACTTGAAATCTTTATTTATGATAAAGTTAGTACATCTATACAAACAGAGAAGAAGATGCAGTTGTTGTTTATTTCAAGTCTTCCAAGGGGTTCATGTCAATTTGGGTGATCAAATCCAATTCCTGATCAACTTGGTCTTGTATTTGTGTTTAATGTGCCCCTTTTTATTTTAAAAGTTAATTAGCATGCTCCCATACCTTTTGCTTTTCACTTTCCATCTGTTTGCTTAGCCATTGACAGTAGTACTGTATATCGTGGTTCAATGTTGCATTCAGTTTCAGGCATTGTCTAAAGGCATTGCTGTCCCTTATGCTTGCTCTAGAGGGTTCTTTTGGGTTTCTCTGTCTGTTAAAGCGCTTTGAAATGTCTGCTGATGTGATTAAGCGCTATATAAATAAACGTTGATTGATTAATTGATGCCACAGCAAGCATTAAACCACTTATTTCATAATGTCTCCTGAACGTTTTAATAAAATGCCATTATTTTATGTTGGTTTTTTTTTTTTTTTAACAACACCAATACATAATGTAATGGAACTTCATTGCAAGGGCAATATGGTATATAAAAAACTCATGAACATAAACACTTAAAAAGTATTCATAAAATAGATCAATGGGTAAATTAACTAAAAATGAGGTAAAAAATGTTTCCATAGCATTTAGACTTCAAATAAATAAAAAATAATTATATTTCTTAAAGTGACACAACACGAACAGTGTTTAAGAACCTGCATTAAACCTCATAACACAACATCATCATCATCACCAAAACCAGCATCTCCAGGATCATCCACAACATCATCTTCAAAAACAATGTGGAAAATGATCTTTTTCTCATTTTTATTACAGTGAAAAAGAATTCTGGTCCTGTGATGATCTGGTGTCTCATCTGGGGTGTACCCTGTCTCACAGCTGGGAATGCCTCTGGCAGAACCCCCGACCTGAGACTTTACGTAAGCGGCCAAAGACAAGACAATTATGGTCGTCTCGTCTTCGAGCAGACGAATGAATGAAAGAGAATTTGGGCGTCGACCTTAATCCAAATTCTCCTTGAAGCACTTCCTGTCACCGAGCAGCTATTAGTGTTTTTCAATGAAGGCAGCTATTTCTCATTCGTCTTGTGTTTTCTTAGTTGCTGGCTAATGTACATCAGCATATCCACAAAAATGATCTTGGTACACTAGATCATTTTACAGCTAGATAAAGTAATAATTGAATCTAGTTATAGTTTGGTGTTGAGGAAAATCAACACGTTCATACTTTAAGTTTCAAGCCAATTTCTTAACTGTCTCTCCTGCCATTAAGAAACAGTCTCTCAGCTGGAACTGAGATTGCAAATGTTTTGCAAATGTTACAAAACTTTTTTTTTTTTTTTTGCCACTTTACAGAGCAATGGAAACGCTTCCTCATTACTTTGCAAGAGCAAAGGGTCCTCATTGAGATGGCTTTTTCCTCCATGAATCTGTGCTTCTCAATGTACAAGTACAATGTACAAGTGTTTGCCTCTACTGGTCTGTGTCTGAGCAACTGTAGCTGACGTTTTATTTCTTTAGGCTCGTCAAATGCTTTAGTGCATTGTGGGAGATCTTAACAATCGCACCACATTTCTCCAGAATGGAGTCTGGCCAGATTTGTGCCAGCTTTAATGACATCCGTAGCGACTTTGTTGAGGGTGGCGCTGGCTCCAGTCCCTTGAAGAAAGTCAATGAGAACACTGCGACTAAAAGATTAATAAGCAGTGGCAAGAAGCTACTGGCTTTATATTTACACCTTTGCTTCATTGTTGAGTCTGAATGACACTGTCCTTAGAGTGACTGTCATCGATGACAAATCCATGCCATTGAAAAATCACTGAATGGTGAGTTTCTCACACAGTGAACAATCAGAGTTCTGGAGTTCAAAGGGTTGGTAAAGACACAGTTTCTGAATGGATACTGAGAAGCCACAGACATAGACAGCACACACCCTGAATGATAACGAGGGTTTAAAAGTATGACCATTGCCTGAGAGGCACTGTCTGAAGCTAATGAATCCATTTCCATCTTTTGCCAAACGCCCTCTCAGTCATAAGCTCTGAATTGGAAAAAAAAAAAAGGCCCTCGTAAAAAAGGATAGATTTACCACCGCTAATCTCATGACTTAGCGCCTGATAAGGTCCAGTAATAGAAATCTTTGTGTCTTCTTTCATGTCCCCAAAAATGCGATTCAATGCCATCATACAATGAGAGTCCATATTCTTTTTTCCTACAGGCTCATTTCAGAGGGGAAATATTAATAATGGCTCTTTTCTGACTGTCTACCACTGTGTGGGTTGTTCCAGGCACGATGGCGTTGGAGTGACAGCATCAATTCTGATCTCCTCTCGCTTTATTCCCCACACACAAACACACATACGCACAGTTCCTGCTAATGAATGATGGGAGTAATAGAGCTAAGAGCACGGACTCGGCTCACTCTTCTCTCCCACCGGTGATATGACAGACACCCATATACAGGGATTTGGGTGGGTGCACCCCTATCACAAATAATAATATAATCTGTCCTTCCTGCAAGTTTCCAAAAACACCGGTCAGTGATCATCTGTAGCTATAAGACAACTGCCTTGAAACTAATAGTGGTCTCGATGAAGGCCATTTTAGCATCATATATGTTTCAGTTAACAATGAGCCTTTGTGGTTAAAGGACAGTCTACATTGTCTATTCAAGGTAGATCGGTCAGTCTAAGGGTAGTCCTGAAAATAGCCGAGAAATCTGCATATTATAATATTGATTTCTTCCACAACTCCTTCAGTATGTATCTGACTAATGAGGTGTGGTTTTGGAGATGCAGCTCACTGGTCATTAATAGTAAGGTCGGTGTTGGTGTTCCTCTCTGTTACTGTAAGTCTACGTGTGCAATAGGGAGTAAACATTGTTTGAGGACTCTGCAGTGTTTAAAGATAGACTTGCTGGAGTCAATTAAATGTAAATGAAAATACAGATGAAGATGTTTCCTAAAAACTCACAGGGGGATAGGCTGTTATTCGGATAGCACTGGAAAGTTTTTATTCCTCCATGAATTCCCAACAACCTGCAGCAACCAGGCAGACCCATCAGTCTGCAGACCGTAAAGCAGAATCCAAGGTTGAAGTTATCAGGACTGTCCAGATCTACTCATGTCAAAATAAAGTCAACAATTTCAAGGGCTTGCAAAAGCATAAATGTGCACGCAATCGTGCAGCTGCTATGGAGGTCATAGTGGGTGAAATGTGAATCATGTGATTCAACAGCCGTGAGATAATATAGGATTCCTTAACTGAGGAGCACCAGAGTAGAACTCCATTTAAAACGCCTTATTTTTGTTGAATGTACTATAGGACAAAAATTAATTTTACACATTGAAAACCCTTTTTTTTCTGTTTTGAATAGATTTTATTCGAGATTTGAATATTTCATGTAACTTTCTGCAATAAAATTGCTCAATTTTCAACCTGAAATTTAACCTCATACCCAATGCACAGGAAATCATAAAGCAATAAAGTACAGCCCCCATTATGACTAGCTGTATGCTAAAGCCAAGAGTTACTCTCCTGAGATGAAGGACAGGTATTAAAAGATAACAGCATGATCAGAATAAATTAAAAGGACTGTTGACACATGATGCACATGCTGACAACGCACATACAACCCCACTGTAACCTGAGAAAACGAGATTAGTTAATTAAACGTGAATGTGATATTAGTATTACATTATATACTGTACTTAATCAGACAGCAGCTTTATCACAGTGCTTATAGGAGGCCAAACCAATTCATCACCCATCTGTTTCTACATTTAAAGTCTGTATATGTTTAGATTAATTTGACAGTATAATTTGAGACGGGTCATTCTGGAGGTTATTGGATAATTAGCCATTCCTCATTTGAAACTACGACTGATGACTGACTGAGTAGGACATTGCGTTCAATGTCATTTCCTTAATTCACATGTGTGGAAGACGCTGGAGGGAAAGAGCTGCCACCAAGTTTGGAAAAAAAATCTTATATGTAAAAATGAATTATGCAATTTAAAATAAATATTTTATAGCGGTCAATTTTAAATCATTGAATTTATCTTTTTGAGGAGATGTGCGACATCAGACCATCTACAGAAATAGGTAAACTGTGGGATATGTAGATAGTCTAAATGTTAACTAGACTGCACTAATTCAGCACCTTTGTAGTTTGAATGAATACTCAATGTGCTTTACAAGCATTCAGCATTCACTCATTCATATTAGACACGAACGCCGTAACAGAGACATTCATGTAAAGTGTCTCCTGCATGTCAGGAGTGAAAACCATACATGCAAACTCTCACAGCACAATAGATGGAGCTCGGTATCTAATACCTATGTGGACCAATGTGCATCTGTATGTTTGTTGCACATATACAGGTACTCTGTAAATCCTGATCATGATTGTGTAACAAGAACATATTGCAGTTTCCTCATTTGAAGAAAAGCCCTATCATAAAATGCCTGGTTATAGAAATAAATAAATACATAAAACTCCATTAAAAACTCCACTTTGGGAGCAGAGGCTATTTTAAAATCAGCATTTTGCATAAACAGAGTTGACATAGGGATTGAAACAAGTATCCTCCTGGAATGAGTATTGAGAAAACTCTTAACAAGCTCCAGCAGAGATAAATGTGCTGCTATCTGTGCAGTGATGAAGAAAAATCCTCAGCTGGTCAACATTACTCTGTGACGGTAAACAGGCAACATATAGCCCACACTTCTTCCAGCAGATTGGCTCCTTCCTACATCAGTACCTTGTTAAAAGATGTTCTCTCTGGTGACTGCTTTTTGACAAGGATACACTTGCAAGAATAGTTGCACATGCTGCAGCTCATGAGCATCGGCTGTTTGCTTAAATCACCCAGCGTCAGTCAGTTCATTTAGGAGGAGATAAAACCAGAGCAAGAGATATAACAACCCTCTCTCTCACACAGACACACACACACACACACACACGCATACACATTTCTAAAAAGGAGTGAGGAAATGTACATTACATAAAGTTTTTAAAAAAGAGTCTTGAAAAAATGAATAAATATATTTTCATGTGACGTGTGTGAAAACTCATTCAGGCAATTCATTTTTCTATGTTAGTCGTGCGTGTGATTTATGTTTATTGATTCATGTTAGGAAAAAGATGCTTCATAAATAGTCCTCTAAAAATATTCATCTGGATATGCTTAACGAAACTGTATTGTAAAAAAAACTTCCAATAAATAAGTATCAGTTTTTTGATGTATATACATATAAAAAATCCTACAAACCTCCAAACCCTGCCACCATTGCATGTTCTGTGAGAGCTTTGCATTTACTAATGTGCAGCAAGTTTGTCAAACACTAAATATCAAGGTATCAAGCATACAGGGAAGTTAAATCCACAAGGGAACACTTCAGAGTGCTTGTGTGTTCAAAATTAAATGTATATGCTTTAGTCAATAAAGTTTTTCACTCCTATAGTAATAAACTTCTATTGAACGTATTGCAGTATTTTCCGCACTATAAGGTGCACCCGAAAGCCTTTAATTTTCTCAAAAACCGACAGTGCGCCTTATAATCCAGTGCGCCTTATATGTGAAAACAGTTTTAAAATAGGCCATTCATTGTAGGTGTGCCTTATGATCAGATATGCCTTATAATTAGCGTGCCTTAAATGGCATAAATGACATGAATAACATATTTTTGTTTTAAAATATGCCCTTCATTGAAAGTGCGCCTTATAGTCCAGTGCGCCTTATAATGCAGAAAATACTGTAACTGTTTGGAACATGTATGTTTGGACATAATATACATATTTTAAAAAAATGGTTGAAATGCCAGCCTTTTTCAAAGGCACTTATTTTATTTTATATTTTATTCAATTTTATTTTAATTTTAATTTTTTTTAATTTTAAGCTTTTTGACCATATCTGCTTGAATTTATTAGTGGCTAGTGTTTCCTCAGATCTTATATAACAACAGAATTGTCAGCAACTTCCAGCAAATTCCAGCCACTGATGGGTAAGGGTAAAAAAAAAAAGAAAAAAAAAGTAAAACGCCACCACAACAAACACAAATTCTTGATTATTTATGCAGAGCATCAATTAGTGCTCCAAAACTTCCACATTTAGATGTTAGAGCAAAAACTAAGTGTGAGTCTGCCCTCTATTCCTACATGCTACAATTGATTTCCAACTAATCAATGCCTCATGTTCCTGCTGATGGCAGCCCACAACATACATTTATGTTTTATCTTTGGATGAAACATTTAGTTGCTAATGTCTCCAGACAGGCTCTCGGAGCCCTGAGTTTACTAATGCACATTCCCATTTTTCAAAGGCGCCTCGACAAAGAGATATGAATTGAGGTGGGGGGAGTGCACTATATCATGTCTCATCACCCACAAAGTACTGGAAACCTCTTGTGAAGACATGTGTGGGAGTGGGAGTGGGTGGAAAGGAGACTTGGCTGCTCATTAATCTGGTTACCATAGTCGACTCTTAGCATTGAATCAGGTACAAAAGCCCCCATGCTTTGTCTCTGATAATAGTCGTCTTTTTTTTTAAATGTTAAGAACCTAAAAATCAGGCGGACATGGGCTGTGAAGCTAACAATTTAGGAAGCACCAGCAGCACCTGCTCATGTTCTCTTCCTGTTCCTTTCTTTTGCATCACATTTCTGCAGAATCGTTGCCAAGATTCAATAAGTGCTCGTGTCAGCCGTCTCCTGCATGGCATCACACATAGCAGCCGGTCCACAGAGTCTATTCTACATTATCATACAAATAGCTCCCTTCTATGCGTGCTGGTGAATGGCGTGCAAATGAGACCCACAACGAAAAAGAACTGACAATAAAGTCAAATGCCTCTATAGATCTCGTTTAATGTGTGCTTGCACGGTTTTCCAGTGTAAAGGTCAACGTAGTCACAGAATCACAGGCTCAGTTGATGGGTGTCAATGAGGGAATATACACAAGAGAACACACCATTTTAACCTCCAGCTCAGTGTATAGGTTACACATATAAAGAAGTAGAGTTAATAGTTGCACATGTTATAAACTGAGGAGTGGGCCGGAAACAAGCTACAGCAATAGATGCTAGTCCCCCCATTTCTAGAAGACCAAATGATAATTTGTCCTAAAATTCTCACATCTGATTCTAGCACCAATTCAAAAGAACTCTTGTTGTAGAAAACTATTCACCATGGGCACATTTTTAATGCATGTACAATAAAGGATGAGGCAAATCAGTGGAGCTAACCCATTACACCAGCTTCCGCAATATTGGAATTGTGGGTGTTCAGGAACACCACATCATCCACCAGTTACCATTTGAATTCCCAAAAAATACAAAACCGCTATCTTACCTCATCAGCCTGAAGGAATGAAGCTCAAGCCCTCCTACTGTCGAACAAAGTGAAGAACGCCCAACGTAATTTGCAATTTTACTCTCCCAGAGTATTTTAGTTGTATTCTCTGACAACCTGAGCGTGATCTGAAATTGTATCTGTAGAAAATGTATCTGATTTTATGTATCTAGGCTGTTGTATTAACTCCACCTCCCAGAACATGAACATGTGCAAAGCTCCGGCCTGGAGAGCCCACAACGATACGAGGATGTCCGACATAATTCAAAATAAAATTCTCTTGGTCCACAGCAGAAGACAATCTTTAATCTGGTAGCGTGAGCTGGGTGACTACCACCCTTCACAAGTCCCTTGATGGCTCCTACACCTTTATGTTAAGAGTCATTCTAAGACCAGATCCCCAAAACAATTGTATGAAGCCCTGCCCGTGTTGCTTATAGAAGGCTGGGGCTTGCCGGCCACTATCGTAGGCATGGGGAGCTTCCTGCCCACCGATTTTGTGGGAGCCTTCACATTGAAAACGTGCTGGACAGCTGACACAATCCCTGCTAGATACACCCTGATGAAGAATGGTGGGTCGACCAGTGATGCCAAGCTTGTCAAAGTAAGAAATCTGGGCTTCAAATCTGGGTTCCATAAGTGTTGGTAATAGATGGGGCAGACAGATTAATAGGGTAGCCAGAAGGGGAAGAGGGTTAATCATTTCTAAAGAGAAAACTCAGTTGTAGGTAGACCGATGAGAGAAGAAAGGTAATATATATATTTGACTTCTTGGTTCAAGAGAGAGCAAGTTTAATATTTGTCTTACTGAATAAGACAAGGTGCAGGATGTGTTCATGCAAACATGTCTGACTTAAAGTGCTGTAACCCTAAACGGATACTCTCATATGTGAGGTAAATATACAGAAACCATAGTTAAAGGTGCCTGTGTGCTACTGAGTACACAGAACATTTCACATCCCAATCACTTTCAAAGCTATCAAGCAACTATGCCAACAGAAGTCACATCTTATATAATAACACAATAATAATAGTGCTTCATCACTACCAAAAACTGTAACTTTTATGACCCGAGATGTTTATGGGTTCAAATTATATAAGACTAATACACAAATGTGTGTGCAAGTGTGTGTAGTTGAAGATAAATAAAAATCTGTGAAAACACATACACACAGAAACTGCTGGCATAAATTTTATTTATAATTTATTATTTATTTAATGCTTTTAAAAACAGAAAAAAAAAACTCTTCATGGTGAGTATAGTGGCTTTAACTAGCTACCTTGGTGTAAATCATTCTGTAGTTATGATATACGGTGCCTAAACTGAGCTGGTACGCACCAGCACGTCTGATTTCTGTCCACATGAATACCTTTGCTCCTTACTTTTACCCCCACCCCCTGGCAAATCAGAGTATGCACCCATAAACACCTGTGCAATTGACCCTGCAAGGCAGCTGGATTTGTGAGATCATGCAAGAACCATCTGGCACATGAGGATACTGCCTCACTGAGTCTCAGTGTAAACACACTGCTACTGAGAATAGAGCTGGAAATATCTTTGTTACCATGCATGAAAAGGCACTGAATGACCAAACTAAATGAGGATTGGGGGGGGGGGTGGATTCCATATTAAACGCTGCTGCAGATGTTACAAAAGCAAATTCTTTGAAAAGCTATAAAAGTAAATATAAGGTAAGGTAGCTGCAGATATATTGAATTATCATCCAGAGGAAACAGGTAAAAAAAGGTAATAACAGCTATGAATACGTCAGATTAGAAGAGCGCTGCCATAGCCTCTCATATTTAGTGTAATAATAATAATGAAAATTTAAATGCTAAGGACACGTAGCTTAACACATTCCTTCATCAAGGCCAAACAGCTAAATAAAATTAAACTGCAATCCAAATTCTAACTATAAAGTGAACAAATTGATTGATATCAAGTAGTTTATTTCAAGAAGGTCCTTGGTTCAGTCCTACTGGAGGATTTTTGGTGCAGAGTTTAGAGTTTCTCCCCATGTCTGTTTGGGTTCTGTCTGGACCCGTATTCTGGCTTCCTCCCACCACCAAAAAAATAAAATAAAATATAAAAATCATTAAATTGATATATTACTGACACGTGAATACAAATAATATCTCCCAAACTCCCATGAAGATCATGTCATGCATTTGCTCTACTTGTAGTTGTTTGACATGCTGACAACAACATTATTAAAACGTGATGATGACTCAAAGAGCAGAGTGGTGCATCAGTAACGGATACTAGAGTCATTATTTACAGCCAAAATGACCTTTTACAAGAGATTGGACTGGTTGTAATTCAGACAAAGTGGTTTGAATCAATTTTATTTTAAATCTACAATCTACTCAAATGCAAAGTTAAGTTTGAGATTATTTTAGAAATCTAAACTACAGAGTCGACTTTTCACTACTGTCCCCTGCCGCTGCATAATGTGTGCACCCAAAATGAAAGTCTCACCTCCCGAGATTAGATTTTTTAAGCTCACACCACAGAAAACTGCAGCCACGACCATACGAGAAATCTATACATTTAGTTTAATAGAATGCAAAATAAAATATCATTAAGAAAATAGTATGATCATATTTTATTTGGTCGTGAGCTAAACAAAGTCAGCGTCTGCCAGAATTTATATTTTATGAGCATTAAAGTTCAGTCATGAAATCAAAGAGTCAATTTTTTTTGTTAATCTCAAAGTGCATGGCAAAGCTTGACTGTCTGAAAGTGTGTGCGCGCGTGTGTATGTGTATGTGTGTGTGTGTGTGTGTGTGTGTATGTGTGTGTATGTGTGCATCCATGATGTTGACATGGGGACTTAAAGAAAATGAAGGCTGAGGGACGATGCATGTCAGAAATATTTGTAATTACTGAGAGCTATTTGAGCAGATTATCTTCAGTGTCATGTGTTCCCAGGGCTCAGCCACACACGTCAACGATACCCTAATCTGATTCCCTCAACCCAGAAAGCTGTTGCAGCAATTTGGATTTTTTTTTTTTTGCCACCCCAAATCACAAATCGTGCAGCCGACGAATCCTCCAGAACAGAAACCAAAGAGTACACACAAATCCATGACATATGACTCCAATCAAGAAGCTAAGTAAATGAGTCTTAGCTGAAGGTTGCAGGGAATCAGGGAAAGTTTAACTTTTTTTTAATTTTTTTTCAAGCCTCTTTCATGTCCTGAGGATAACTCGGTGGGATGGTGTGTGTCTGAGGCTGAGGGTGAGCCTTTAGGCTGGCTCTAGCAGTGGGATTTCACAGGGAATAGTAAGCAAATACAAAAGAAACTCCTTCCTCTTCTCTGCAAGTATTTCACAACTGAACTTGAAATGAGGGGTTTGCATCAGATTATTTAAAAAGACATCAACTGGAGTCACATATCATCTGTTTTATGGTCCTATTTGCTCTGGATTTCTTTTTTTTCTGTAATATCAGCGTGTCCAGTTTGTCAGGATTAAATGGAAAAGAATGAATAAATGAATGAATGAATGAATGAATGAATGAATGAATGAATGCCTATTTTTATATATCCATATAAAATACTACTATAAGCCAATGTGACGAGCAAACAACAGGACAGAACAGTCACCATAACAAACAAGTTTTTAATTCATCACACAAGATCATCACCAACAAACAAAACCAAGAGCATTTAATTTTTAAGTCTACACGATCTAAAAGCACACACAGCATACAAACTACCTACACAGTGTGCATATTTATAACAATGTCTAATATCCACTTTATTTCACGTAAATACATGTACTTTATAGATGCGCTGCATGATATTTACAGTCATCAAACCCCACCAACGTCATGCTTTCGTGTTCACATTTAAATACATGCATTAGTCTCACAAGATACAGACCAACCTGTGTTTTCAGCCACTGTGCTGCAGCAAGTATTTGATGATCTCAGAGGAGAAGCTCCAACTCAATTCCCATATTTAGAGTCAACTGAATGACTTTATAGTCGATCCAGACTTTACTTATGTAAAACATGGTACAGAGTGGATGAGTAGTATAAATAGATTGACTGTGGTGGATGTTTCTGTGGATTGTTGCCTGAAATGTTGCTGAAGTGAAAACATTCTCTGTGCTGCCTTTGCTCAGTGTGGACATATAATATTACAACAACCCACATTTCCATTTATACATGACTATAAATGACCTCTTCTTCACTTTGACAATGAGATAATGTGTTTGCTGAAACAGTCAACCTGGCCCCTTGACAGATGCTTAATGCTGCGTTCACACTGCAGGCAAATTCCAAATCAGATTTACCATCTTTACGTGCTGAAGGTCCTTTCTAACCCTTCCTTTTAAAAAAAAAAACTTTCATCAAAACTTTTTTCAACAAACACTTTTCTTGCTTAGTGTCAAACTTCCTACTATTTACAGTGAGCTGCACTTAGGAGTAATATGACATGTAGAAGAAGTCAACACAACAGGAACTGGAAGTAAGTAATGAAACGCAAGGTACCCATGGAAAAAAATCAGAAGTGTTGGAACTTTTGCTAATTTTTTTTTTTTTTTTTGTAAATTTCCAAAATTAAAATAAAACAACAAGTGTCCAGTTGTAAAATAACTAAAACTTTCCTTCAAAATGTCAAACATCTTCAAACTAGGTAGTAACTAGGGACAATAACTTGCATCCTCATATAAATTAACATGCTCCGCATCTTCTTACTTTATTTAAAGGCCAAGCAGTAATACTACATGTCATTAGTATGACATGTAGTATTTTAAACAATATAAAAGCAGATTAACTCTTCATGTCGCAAAAGCTTGACAAATAGTGTAAATATTGTTCCCCAGAAAGTGTTTTGTTCAGTCTTTTGTGTCAAATGAGGGAACAGCATTAGAGAGCAGAGCCCCTTACTACTGCTTTAATCCCAAGTAATCCCTCATACTATACACCAGGCTCACATATCTCACACATCCCCCACTCTACATCCCTTTATAATTACATGAATTTCTTATCAACTCGACATAATTCCATTTTCTATTCACATTTAACCTAAAATAAACTGCTTCTTCCATTAGCGTGCGTTCACTGTAATGAAAGTCAGGCTGTTATAACGGACTCATTAGTATGTTGGTATCACGCGTGCACTAATCCAGATTATCAAAGTTCTGTCAAGGTCATTCAATTTGGTCTCGCATCAGTAACACTGGTTACAAACTGAAGCCTTCAGACTTTGAGCTGCCCGATCGTATTATATTTGTGGTCCTGACTGAAAGAAAATTTTGGAAATCTTGATCAAATTTTTAACAAAAAGTGCTTTGATGATGCAGGAAAGAAATTAAGAAATATTGAACATGAGATGAGCGATGAAAAAAAAGACACTTACAGAACCACCAGACATCATTAAAACCAATAAATCTTAATATAATCATTAATTCATTATTTATTAGAATATCGTCTTATCATTCTTGTATGACTCCTATGAGTTATGTATTTTTTCTGGGCCAAGAACATTAAGGATCTGTTGGGTAGAATATTATTCACACCTTTTTACCCCATTTAATTAAAAATAAAACACACTTTTAAATAATTTATTCACTTTAAATATTTGAATGTCACACTGAATGTTTGCATATGTGTATTTATGTGTCTTCAACTCTGCTGGGGTTGCAGCAAAGGTACCCCCATTAATTTAATTCCTTTAAATTTGTTTATCTGAGTCCATAATTTATCTTGACTTGTGTCTGGACACTTATGTTCACACGCTGAGTCTCTGGTGTCTTCTTCAGGCTAAATACAAATTCTCATTAGGAGCTACATTTAAGGCTTTTAAGGGGTGTAAATACTGTCTTTCCCCATGAACTCAGGAGCTTTGGATCCTGGAGACTCAGATTAGACTCAAAAGTCCTTTTAATTTCAAATTGTTTCTGTACAAATAATTAGGATCCACCGGTACAATATATGAACCTTTAAACATTTTTCAAATAAAAAAAACAAACAGGACTGTTCACAGTGAACCACCGTCTTGTTCAGACTACTCCCGATAATTTTCCCTGATAACTCGGTTAACGGAGCTCTTCTCGTGGAGCGCTGGTGTTCCCGGGGGACTCCAAAGATCCACTAGTGTTTCATCAGCCTCTGGACGTCTTTGCTCCCGCCTGAGAAATAATTACTGAACAGATGAAGTGGCGGGCAATATTTCTTCAGTCTCTGAAGCCTTCCTCTCCAGTTTACCCCCGGAGGCTTGATTGCCAAGTCATTTGAAGTATAATATGAATGAAGCAACAGAAGCTGGAGCTTATCCATGAATCACAAAAAGGCAACGTGAGTTTAGTGACTGTTCATTTTTTATTCCATTCCTTTCCTTTTAAACACATGAATCAAATAAGAAACTTGGAATTTCTCAAATTGACCTATGGCGGCATGAAAATCCTGAATTGAATTCCTCTTATGTCTAAATTTTGTTGGACCTCCAACAAAAAACTAATATTAGAAAAAGGCAATCAAAGTGACGATGAAATGAAGATTTTTAATGATTATTTTATTATTTAATAAGGCAACAAGGTTATCTAATAATAAATCTAGTTGAAAAAAGTATTCACCACCAACAGAAATTTAGGACCCTGACTCTGAAACAGCAAAGCGTCCCCACATTAAAATGCCGCCTCCACGCCTGACTGTAAGTGTACTGTCCTTTTCAAATTCTGTGATTAATTTATTTTACATATTTTGAGATGAATTCAGTTCGCAAAATATTCTCCTGAAGTTCTGGGAGTTTTCAAAGGATGCTGTGGAAAAACCTTCAAATTGAGGTATTAGTGGCTGACCACTCCTTCATGAAGTCCTCTTTGCCCTGTGTATTTTGAAGTTGAGTGACGCCTATAAATGTTTATGAGGTGATAGAGGCCTGTAGTTTATTGGATGCTGTCCCTGGATCTTCCGTGACTTCCTGAATGAGTCCTTGCCATGTTGTTGGAGGAACTTTGGTTAATTATGTCTGTAAAGTTTTACTAGTATTTAAAATCCCAGAGCCCTAGAAATAGAATATTTGCCTTTTAAGACTGACAGACTTGAATCAACTTCTTCCTTGTCTCTTCTGAACCTCTACTTTTCATTGAAGTGTCCTATTGGTGAGACCTGTTATCTAAATGATTTGAGTCCCTTTGCAAACTGTTACGACTGCATTTCAGTAGTTTAAGGGTATAGGATTTATAACGGGTGGGTGTGAGAGAATGTTTCATCTTAGCAACTAAATCATCATTTAAAATGAAATTATCGTCACACAGTTTGCCTTTGTAGAATTCAGTTGTGAAGATCCAACATGGTGACATAAAAAAATATTTCATGAGGTAATGCCACGGCAGCAGGTATCTTTTACTCCTTTCTCTTACATATTTCTCCACTTCACTTCCTTGTCTCCATGCTGGATTCCTGCCTTTCCTTTCTTCCACTCCTGCTGCTGGATCCCTGTCTATTTTCATCAAAAACTCTTCTTTTGCAGCTTTGCTGGCAGAACTGCAGTTCTAAAAAAATAAATAAATAAAAACTCCTGCAGCATTTAGAAAATGGACACCCTGCTGAGATCAGCCACCGCTCCTGGCATGAGAGGGAGATGAAAAGAATCAAGGGGGAAAGGAGGAGAAACAAAATGACGGAGGAGTACAAACAAAGGTCCAGACGCGGGGCCTTAAATCATTGCTCGTTACAAGCTACAAGTGTTCAGCAGGAGCTTAGCTGCTGAGTTTTATTTGGCATGAAAGAAGATTAAGTAAGGCTCAAGTTTCTGGGGTTTCACAGTAGCAGCGACTAAACCGGCTGTCAGCAAAAAAAATAAAATCATTTATTTAAAAGTATACTGAAGTTTCACAGACAGAGCTCTCTTCCAGCTGTGTAATGGGCTGTAAAGTCCATCATGATACTAGTATAAGCCCTGACACTGACCAGTTTGGGACAGAACTGATTTTATAAGTCCATATCTGCAACAACTGCAACTTGACAAAGGTTAAAAGACTTTCTTTTTTTTTTTTTTTGGCAAACATACCATTGCTGGAGCTAGTTAACAAAATTATCACATTAAAAGGGACAGTAAACTCAATTTTAAATGACATATATGTTATTCATTATTATGAAAAATAGGAGAAAAAATAAATTTTATATGTCTAGCATCATCCCTTTGGTTAGAAAAACTTCAAATCTGCGCCCCGGCAGCTTCTGCATCCAGTGGTCACGCGGGCGTCATACGTCACCGGCGACAAACTTAAATATCACGGTTACCTGCGAGGTGAGCGGTTGTGTCAACACAACAGGACGAAAACGCAAAGACAAGGACCTGTCCTCCTTTAGAATACCATCTGGGAAGTTAAGAAGGGAATGGAGAGCACAGATAAACTGGTCTGTCATGAACACTTTACCTCGGAGGATTTCCAAAGAGATTTGAAGGTAAGATCATTTTCGGAAAACCAATAATATTTATTCTGAACTCCCAAGGTTTAGTGGATAATTAATTAATGTCTGGAGCTACTGGAGGTATTGTAAAAACGTATTTATGACCAGATTATCGCGCGATTATGGCATTCGCCAAAAGTAAACTATCAAAAGTGATGGACAGGTCATTGATATGGATTCACCCCGATGTGTACGATTGCGTCACTTCCGCTGTCGTGTCATGGCGCGCTCCATAACTTATGATAAATTTCATTTTTTTAAGTCCCCATTGCTCATAAAAAAATTAAAATGCCACCAAGCGGTTTTTTTTTTATATACTTATGTACTTCAAATACAGACCTGGTTCATTTTGACTTTACGGTCGCTTTAAAGAGAACGTGGAGAAAAACAATAAGTAATACAGACAGGAAATTTAGTTCCAAACTAACACACTGAGGATAAATGACTGGTCACAGAAAAATAAAGTCACTCCAAGAAGACATAATTACTGCAATCTAATAAAAGCTTGGCAAACATGAGCAACCTTCTCCAAACTGACAAAGGGAAGTTAACATTGACTCATTGACAAACACGTCTTTAGATAACCACAACCGACCAATCACGACGGAGCATTACCAATAATGTTCCTGAATGACTTTGTTAACTTTAGATAAATACTGCGTTTGCAGTTCATAAAAAGGTTTTTGGCTTATT
The DNA here is from genome assembly GCA_013358685.1 of Antennarius maculatus. NCBI lineage: Eukaryota > Metazoa > Chordata > Actinopteri > Lophiiformes > Antennariidae > Antennarius > Antennarius maculatus. Next base: position 2,273,676 of record CM023626.1, on the reverse strand, counting down.
GTAAGTCTGTGCAGACGACCTCAACTTCTTTTCATTTCACTTTAGCGATAAAGGACACATCAGCATTGGTGCTTGATGTTGACATTGGATGTGAAGTGCCGTGATGCTGAAACGTGTGTTCAGTTCACATTTTCAGTGCAGCAATAGTTTTTTAATGTCCAGGATTTGTTGATAGGAACACAACATTAATGATAAACTCAAACAGACAAAAGTACAACACTTATATAGGTCAAATATTGACAACAAAATCTGGTAAAGTTGTTATGTTAAAATAATTATTAATCAATTAATTTTAATTATTTAATTATTATTTGATTATTTATTATTATCATTATTATTATTATTTATTTATTTTTACATTTATTATTTATTATTATTTAATTACTGTTAAAATTTTGATTATTAATTAAGTAAGTTTTGTCCACACATGGCACTCTCAATGAGGATGCAGAGGACATGAAATTATACAGACAATGAACCGTCAACATAATTGTTCAAATAATACTAAAACTGAGAAAAAGAGACATGTATTTGATCCTTTAAAGTATTATAAATGATCAATAAATTACTGTTAATGTGTTTTGCAATAAAGTGTAAATTGGGAAACATAAAATAGCAAATGAACAATGAAAAAGCATTTAGATTTTTTACCTAAATGCTACAGTTTATCCTGGCAGTGTACGACTGGACTATAAAAACCGACTTGTATAGAATTTACAAGGATGATTCAATAATATGAAAACAGATTTACATTTTGTGTGTGGATAGAAACACATATGAGAACTAGAGCTTTCACCAAGTTTTATCCAATCCAATCTGTAGCTTTAATTCTTTTGATTTAAAAAAAACAAAAAACATTACAACCAAATCAGAAGTCAATGAGTCATGTTAGCACTGACTTTATCTAATATGCTCCTTAGCATCTGTCAAGTGTTTCATATTGGCTAAATGAGAAAATTATCTGTGAACAGTTTTCGATTACAATTTAAATGTTTAAATGTCACATATCTGCTCCAGCATATTAGTCCACTAATTATGCAGTTAGAGGCTATTAAAAGCAGCCACCAATATATGGTGTAATTTCAAATGTATTAAATGCATTATAATTCACATCATGACTAGAGGTGTGCAGAATATTTCTTCTAGCCTCTAAAAAAGGTTACCTATAGATTTATTTCTGATTACAGCCAGAGTTTACATAAATGACAGACCAGCAAGACTTTAATCAATTAAAACTTTATGACAAACCATGAAACTAATCACAAGTTCTTTCTCTTTCATCCTCAGCACATTTCTTTGGCCTGTCAGAGGCGTTGAAGAGCAGCAGGAATGAATAAGCGATGCAGGTGACTGAGGCATGCCTTCAGTCAAGCTTCACGATCATACAAGCAAGGTCGAATGGAGTGTGAGCTCCAAGCAAATGAAGATCTAAAAGACTTGAAAAGAGGATTTTGAAATAAAACATGGAATAAAGGAGACTGCACTCCTGAACAGAAAATATATGTGTTCTTCATTTCTGTTTATATAAGCTAATCCTCACCCTATCCAGGATTTTAAATTTATTTAATAGCATTTCATTTCATGCTCAGTTCATTTGTGTTTGCACCACTCAACCTCCAACATCGACTAAACTCAGAATCAAGTCAAGTTATTGAGCATGAATGAGCAGGAAAACAACACGAACTACATTGACTCATATAAAACACTCATTTATACTTTTGGGGTACATGTTTATTTGTGCATATTTGTGAACAATCTCAACTCTGACTGAGTAAAGAAATTCAACAAGCTTGTGTCACTTCCTTCTTTAACTGATTGACCATTCATTTTTCTGTGGGAAGCGGGGATGTCTGGTGGAGCTTTAATAAACTTCTCCACTAGTGTAATCATGAACTGATCCCCTGCAGGGGGCAGCAGTGCTGCTTATGGAGGAGAGGGAGCATTCATTATATGAGAAGAAATGATTAAAAAAAAAAAAAAAAAAAAAGAGATTGTGAGATAAAAAATGATGATCATTGAGAGGATGAACGGATGGAGCTTCTAGTTTACATACCCTTCAGGGCAACCCCTGGACCCCCGGGGGCTGCTGTGGAGCTCACTAGATTTGCTATGTCTGCAGCAGCAAAAAAAGAATATCTTACATTTTTGTCAAATGTAGATGTTAAATATACTGCAGTTCCGTATTGGTAGATAAATTACTTTGCAATCAAAAGCTTTTTCTCTGTTGTTTTTGTTGTTTTATAGAAGGAAACATGTTTAAGGTGTCACCAAAACAAAGAAAATAGCAGTGTCAAAGTCACTGCACATGGCATCCATTGCTTTCTATGGAAATAGACACGTTGACAACACCTTTATACACACGATTGCGGGCTGACGTGTGTTAAATCGTCAGCATACAATGCTTTACATTATTCCAGCATAGATGCGTGTCAGCTCTTCAGAAAAGCACATCTGCTCCCCTGATTGAGACTTTTCGACGGCTGAGCTGTGACTACATCTGCCCCATTTGCTATAAATGCCTTGACAACATGCTCAACAATGCAGCAGTCACTGTCAGTGAATATAGATTTAAGAGCACATTACATCACTGATATCTATTGAGTCCGTATTGCAGAAACACAGTCACTCATTCTTTCCACCTGTCAATCCAATTGGTTGAGTTAATGAGCATTAAAGTAGAGCTACGTGTTTACAACTGAGAAGTATCTACTGGTATGAAATTTGGTTTATGATAAAATACTTGCATCTGATGTTTCATTTCAATATTGTTAATTCATTTGGTCGTTCTGTTCTATTGCATTTTTTATGAGATACAGAGATACAAGAAGATGTGGAATAATTCTAATAGTAATTTATGTGAATCATGAAAAATAAAAGCATTTCCTCTCAGCACAGTGTTTTATCTAATTGTATTCATTCATTGTTTCATCTTCAGAATATCTCCTTCCGCTGTTGTGGTTCACGGGGGTTGCAAGAGCCAATTCCAGTGGATTTACCAGCAAGAGGCAGAGAAAAGCTCCGTGGAACCACACGAAAGACGAACAATTACTCACACCAACAATCTGGAACTGACTGATCCATCTGTAATGTGAGGAAACCAGAGATCCCGGAGAAAACCCACACAGCAGGGGTATTTAGTTAAAAATCATGGAGGTCCAGTTATTCAAATTTCTTCTCGGCAAAAGCCAGCCCCTATGTCCACAGTTTTATTTATTATCAATTTTTAATTAAGGATATGCTTAACTAAGTGTACAGCTAGCTCCTTTACTATAAATAAAACTAGATCCAGGAAAATAAATTTAAAGCCTTTATGTGAGATTGAAGAACACACAAACTACAGAATTAAAAAGAAAGTGCAAACAGAGCTGAATAACCCTTTTTTCTCATAAATTAAAGACGTCCCACCTTAAAGAACTGAAGGCCTACACTCCAAGTTAAAAAAAAAACCATTAACATCTTCAGAAAGCATAAATAAAAACGGGCTCTTTCAGGGAAAAAATGCAAACAGAACTTTCTTTGTGAGTCAAAGGGGCTAGGTTTGCCAAACAGTCAAGGTGTACGCAGGGCCCACCTTGACTGTTTGGTACAGCCCCCTTCTCTTTTCCCACCATGGCAGGGTCCCCATCTGTGGTGACAGAGACCACCCGCTTCCGATCAACGTCCCTCTTTGTCAGCATCTCTTTTATGGCTGCATGCATGTTTCATAGTGGTGTTACAGCAAAGAACTCCTTAACTTTGTGAAGGAACCTGACACACACTAAAGCTGGACGTTACCAGTAACATCTGTAGACTCATCAGTGGATAAACGTATGCATGGTGCTCCCTCAACAGCTACATTAAGCTGTTAATATTTCTGATTTTCTGACTTTATGTGGCCCACATGAGCATAATAGGTCAGAGTGTCTAAAAATTAAATGGGTCAAAAGTGTGCTTTGACCAGAACTACGTTTCCCACAATGCAGTAATGAAGCCCATTTTAATGTCGACAAAAAATATTTTGTACAAAGCGAATGTCCTAACTTGTGTTTGATGTTGTTTTTCTTTAATCTCTTGAATAGTTTTTATACTTGATTGATGGAGTTATGTGGGTTTAATAACCTGATAAATAAAATTTATTATAAGTTACTTGGACACAAACATAAATGCAGGCTTGAACATTGTTCCAGTGGTTCTGTTTGCTAGTTCTGGTGTTTTTTCGATTCACCTGTGAACATTCCAGGACTACAGGCCGATTTAAAAAGTACAGCTTTTGAAATATATGCCTGTAAACAATGTGTTCCCCTCTAATCTCTTCTACTTTGTTTACTCCAACATGCTGGAGCACTGTAATTAAAACGCTGATGCAATACCCCGGCACAATCCTAACTCCATTAAGGCGGAGACGTCAGCGCTCAGTCGTTTCTTCCTCTGAGTGCATCTCATTGTTGTTTCTGGCTGTTTTCAAAAATCTCTTCCGAGCCTTACTCATTTTGTTTCTTAAAAGATCAGAAGAACTGAACATGGTTAGGATTTACCAGAGTGAGACAGCAGTGATTCACAAAGTGGGGATAATTTCAGTTTTGCTGCTAATTTGTTTTTTTCTATTTCGGATCATGAAATGACCCAGAATTTATGTAATTTTCCTTGCAGATGATAAAAAAAACAGCTTACAGTTGTGTTCTGATGTTCAGGTTTCCAAGTTCTGCATGAACTTGAACATGAACAATTGTCAGATTATAAACATAAATAAGTTAACATGCCAAATAGATAAAAAAAAGTATACAGTATTAATAAGAAATAAACTTTATTTTAGTAGGATTCTTTTGAAAATAAGTACTTCACACGGTTAAAATTGGATTAAGCGTAGCAGGATGGATCCCAAAAGCAAAAGTAGAAAGAAATGGTTCAACCAGAGAAGAAGTGTAAATATATGTAAATAAAATACTTTTAGAGATATACATTTTCAGAAGTTATTTAAAAAATATGTCATTGATTATGGAGGCCTGAAAATAATACAATAATACAATGAAGAACAAACTGGTGGCTAAGTTTGAAATGGTCACTTCAGTATCTGTAACTGCTTCAATATATTATGCTTTACATGGCATATTGTTCAGCAGTAAAAAAAAAACAATGCATCTTATAAATAAGTCATTTAATAGAAAGTGTTTCATTGTTTTCTTTGATTTTGACTGTTTGTCACTTTAAGTAACAAAAACATTTCACAAAATGAAAATTATGCAAACACCTGCTGAAATTTTCTTCAAGGTCTCACCAATCAAGGTTGCAAAGCCTCGCTTGTGCTTTCTAACCAATTACTGTTCAAGGAGGAGTTGCTGCCATCTGGAGCCTCAGAATCCACAGGAATATTCCAGCCTCGTGCAAATGAACAAGAGTGTTCCGTAATTAAACTTTTTCACACATTCCACACATATATCATTCACGACTTTTTATTAAATATTAATCGTTTAACTCCCATGATCCATGTGTGGAATGTTGTGGTGGCAGATGGTAAAATAACAGGGAAGAGCTACAGGCTGACATTCAAAGTTTTTGCTGTTTTCCGGACTGCCTGACCTTCAGTTTAAAGTAATGATGGACTGTCATTTCTGTTTCACTAGCTGATTGGTTCTTGCCTTAATATGGATTCTAACAGTAATCAAATATGTTTGTTAACTGTGTGAACAACCTGCCTTCTGTAGAACACAACCGATGCTCCCAACCCCATTAAGACAAGAAAATCCACAAATGAACCTTGACAAGGCAACACCTGTGAAGCCAGAACCGTCTCAGGTGATGACCTCATGAAGCTCAATAAGAGAAGGGTTAGGGTTTACAAAGCTGTTATCAAAGCAAAGGGTGGCTACTCTGAGGAATATAAAATATATTTAAAGTTCTCTCACATTTTTTGTTTGCTACCTAATTCCTATATCTTCTTTCATAATTCTAATGTCTTCAATTTGTATCTACAATGAACACAGTTAAAAACAAAGGAAACCCTGGCCTGGCATATTCAAAAAGACTAGAGCACACGACATGTGAAGTCTTAGTTTTTATTTCTAAATAAATTTTATAGATGTTGTTGCACTACTCTGCCATATGAAGCTAGGATGACATTTTTTTTCATATGTAATAAACTATGAAATGTGACGTGTAAATGTCTTGACAAGACATTATACTACTTTAATTTGAGATAGGCCTTAACTTGTTTGAATTATAAACGGCAGCAGTGGCAGGTTATATATATATATATATATATATATATATATATATATATATATATATATATATATATATATATTTTTTTTTTTTTTTGGCTGTTGAATTTAATTTAAAAAAATGAAATGCCCAATACATATGTCTGTGCTCAGACAATGATTGCTTAGAGGTTAAAGAAGCATCTCTCAAACACCACTGCACAATCACCTATACTTGTGTTTTTGCTGTTTTATTCTATTTGTAATTAAGGACCTGCAACAATTGGATGTTTACCTGATGTGCATTACAGTGACAACAGAAGTACAACAGAATTTGCAACATCTGCACATTACATGTAATGTGCATGTGGGTTGTATCACATTACACGAAATGTACATGTGGGTTGTGCCCAAGGTAATCGTTTCCAGATAAATATGCATATTTAAGTTGTTTGCAGAAATGTTCTTGCTGATGAGAGTGACGAGCACTTCCCCCACTCTGCAGACTCTCATCAAGAAAATGATAACTGCATTCCATGACAGTATGTTTCACACTTCACATTAGCATCCTTTGACAATTAGACGGTGTAAAGCGGTTTTGCAGTCCATCATTAACAGGATGGCTGCGTTAACAACAGACTTACACCTTACAGTGTTGATGGCGTATTTATTGTTTTTACACATCGTTACGTACAAACTGAAAATGTGTGTCAAAGCTTTTACATCCACATTGACATTATGTGTCGATCCTCCACCACCATTGCATCAGTGATTAAAATGCAAGCACTGGATTAAAATTAATCAACATTTATAAATGTACTTGTGGAACTGTTTGCTGAATTAAGTCCAAGTGTGAATATTCATCTTGAGACAGCAGGAATACACAAGCTGCTGAGCAGCTTATTATGTAATGTGATATCAGTCGTTTGCACAAAGCCAACATTTAATGTTTAGAAAATAAAATTACTCATATAGGAATTAACTACTAAATTCATGTAGGACATAGTGCTACATGAGACGCAGTTTTGAGTTCAATTCAACAATAAAACATTCTGACCATGATTTTTATTCAATAAAATCCAGATATAACTTGTAAAAAAAAAAAAAAAGATTGCTGCTCATTCTGACTGAATTTGATTTGATCAAGAAGTGAGTTTCTAACATGACTGTTTACAAATGGGGAGGAAAATTGTGTGTGCGGGGGGGGAAATCTTCAAAAAAAAATAAACAACCCAAAAAACTAAATATAAACTAAATATACAGACTCGAATGCATTCCTCTGCTGTCTGTCCTGCCCTGAAAGACAAGAAATCTTAAGAGAGGGGTGCTCCACCTCCATTTCAGCTTCTCTGTGGCTCTCTCAGTCAACTTATTAAAACACACACACACACCCACACCCACACACACACACACACACACACACACACACACACACACACACAGATTTTACAAGCATAAAAAAAAAAAATTCTGTGGCTTACTCTAAGGTATTGCACACTAGGGCCTGAGGTGATTCATCCCCTCCCAGAACAACAGCACAAACCTCCTTACACAAACAATTGCAGAAGCACACACTTTTTTTGCTGTTTATACACATACACACACACACTCACACACACACACACACACACACACATGCTCAGTTTTTTTGTGTTCCAGAACAAAATCACCTAAAAAACAGATGGCCAACCTTTTTCTCTTAAATGTCCTTTTGGAAACACCTGCTGTGGATTTCTCTTTTCTGTGCCTTTTCTGATTCAAATTGCACAGAGTTTATCTTTCAGACTGGGTGGAATTGAGCAAATGGACTCGAACTAAAAGCCTCTGAGCTGCAATAATGTAGCAATGGGCTAGAAAGGACCAGTGAATGGCCCTGCGCCATTTGTTGACCGTAAACTGAAACAACATAATATACAATGAATCCCATCTTAATGCCTTGGCAGGAGATTTTGAAAACAAATCAACAGCAATCACAATAGCAGCGACAGGAGGGGATATTTATCCCAGTGTGATTTTAGCTGGAGCTGGAGGTCTGCGCATTTCAATGTTGTTGGACCTTCTGTGATTAGACAAAAAAGGCGAGCGAGAGGTCTGTGGTCCCGTCAGATCTCTAAACGGCATGCTGGTTGATGGGCTTATTTATCATAATTTTTGGTGTTTTGCTGCAGGCAGATGCGAGGGATCAATGTTCAGGGGCATCACCTGAGGAGAAAGGGAGTCTCATCTCTGTTAATTACTTGGCCTCTCTCACACTGACTCCCTCAGTCTGTCTCCCCCAGACATGCTGTTGGTCCACACTAAATTGATTGGACAACACTCCTCTAATTTCCAACATGAATCCGAAATGATCACACTAGAATGCCAATAGTCCCGTTCTATTGTGTCAAATTTTTTATTGACCACCAGTGAAGAGCTGCTTCCCAGATCGCCAAGGGTAGATTGATTCACGGGGAGAGTATTGACTTCCATCATAACTGTCTGTTTGGACGGTATCTTTAGCGCTACCATTGATCTGTTCCAATACTGTTACATAAAAAGCCCTTCACTTATCAGATGGATGGGATATTGGTAGATAGATAGATAGATAGACAGATAGAGATGGATAGATAGCTAGATAGACAGACAGACTGACATGTCAACTGCTCTTGCTTAATATTGGCTGTACTTCCTGTATATTTTATACTGTATATTGAGGGTCAGCCTAGGGTTCATTTCTCACTTTGAAATTTTTGTAATACCTGTGACAAACCCAAGAAAATTCATAATCAGATACTCGAGTCACTTGAGCTGACTTCAATGCAAAGGGGCAGCAATTCCACTTCAAGTTGCTTCTATACATCCCAATGTTTTTCCCTCCCTACAGGCGGACATAGGCAGAGGAAAATTCATTTAAGTTGCCTGAAAATTCTCATTATTACCCAAAGCTCATGACTCTAGAAGAGGCTTGGAATGTAGATCAACTTCTGAATATAGAACACTGCTTTTAGCTTTTGCTCCCTCTTTATTGTCATTTTCTGCATTACGGTATGTCACATCAATCTGTCTCCCTCATTCTCCATCACACCAAACCCCACATCTTCACGGGTTCTCAATCCGTTGAGAACCGCTGAGAACCCTCACAGATATGGACAGAACATACAAACTCACTATCCATTTGTTTGGATAGGGAACACTCAATAACAGTCAAACACATTGTGGGAGACGCTGGCAAGGTTCCCCCTTTTGTTTCTCATCCCGTGTCTGATATTTGTGAACAGGATCTGAAGTTAGACGCAGACTAAGAATGATTCTGTTCTTTTTGTCAGGTTGTCACCTACAGCAAAGAAAACAATGGATTGCTCTCTCTGAGCTGGGGTGAGCTACTCTCTTCAGGAAAGGAGTTAATGCATTTTGATGTCTCGCTAATGAGATGAACAGGCAGTTTGGTGCAGCATGATTGGTAATATGAGCATCGTATTGAACCATTGCGGTGAAAATTGAGCTGATGAAAGGAAAAGGATTGGATTTACCAGATGATCTGTTTTCCCACTTGAGGTCACAAGCCTTGATCGGTGACCAGCAGAATAATACTGAATGTGTTCCAGATACAGGCTGACATTCGCCATTACTGGCTGGCTGGACTGTGTGAAAGAGTGAAGCTTTTAGGCATTCTTTGACCTGCAAACCTATGACTGATTTTAATCTCTTTCCAGCTTTGGAGTGAAATAATCATCAGGGTGTAGCAGCAGTGGTCTTAAGGTGGTGGCAGCAATTCATTTTATGTTCATTTTCTTCAACATAAAATCTGAAAGCGTTAGCTCATGCTACACCAGGGAAATTTATTGATAACACATTAAATTTCAGTCTAAAATGGTCAAATTTAATGTTCTTATGAAGACTTTGTCTGCTGTCAAATACAAAACATGTGCTTCTGGTGATGCAACATCACTAATGGTAACAAACTGTAAGTTGTAGCAATCTGGCACATAATTGACAATTTAAAAAAAAAATTGTAATAATGTCAAAAACAACAACCCTTGAACAAAAAATAAGGCATTTTAGTCTTTGGTCTTTACCAGATAAATGGAACAGAAAGAAAACGCAGCGTCTCGTGTCAGTGAATGGAACATTACCTCATACCAACTGCTAGGTAGGTTAGACTTAATAATGGTTAATTACAATCAGTTCAACCCTAATTATACCCATTAAATCAGAACCCTGACTATATGTTGTGCTTTATCAAATAAGTAAGTCTATAAATGGTACAGAAACACATTTTGACATTTCTGGGACCAGCTGATTTGTACTACTTGCTAGTTATAGATAATGTAAGACAGCAACAGATGCAACAACATCAAGACAAAGTGAAGGTCTGAGGAATATGCACATAGTAAAAACAACTAAATGAACCATAATGAATAAGTTGAGTCCATAGCAATAAAACAGTTGCTTAATCAAATCTTTCCAAACATCATGTCATGGAAAGCAGCATTAGACGAGCTCACGTTTGGGGGGGCTACTGTTGGATTTGAGCCCGTTGCATGCTGAGCCCTGACAGATGTAGAGGATGGGAAGCAGTCATGGAGCCCTCACTAGGCACACATTTACTTCACACTTTTTTTTTTTTGTGCTTGCCATATGTTCTCATTAGAAGTGCACTCGCACATGTGAATCTGTGCAATCATACATGGGATAGATGCATACATTAATTCATATATGTGCACTGGTATTCAGGTTCAGCAACACAGAGATACAAGGAGCAGAGAATCAATTTAACCCTGCAGTGTTCATTTAATTAGGTTTCAGAGGAGTAATGAGCAGGAAGTGACATTTTGTGAAGTTGTACAGAATAAATATGGCTCCAGCCTTGTTGTGCTCATACAAGAGCCTGTCTGTGTTGTACGTGGGAATGCAATGTGGTGGCAGCACTTGGAAAAAGCAAGATTGAGAGTCCAAATTTTTACCCATCAGCCCCAAAAAACTATGTTTTCAGACTATCACAGTGTTCATAAAAAGGAAGTGGGGGTGACAATGGGAATCATATGTGTTTATGTCAGGATATGATGAACTAAACGCACATATGATTAATACGTCACACACTTCATCCTTTTATGCGTCATACATTAAAAAAAAAACAGGTTACGGTATGCTCTAATGTTATTTTTTTCTGTTTTCTACTACTAATATTAATAACCGTGTGACTAAATAGATATTTAGAACATTAGCAAACTTATTTTATTAAAAAGGGAAAGCAACAATAATGAATACTTCAGCACCGTAAAGTAAAATTACATAAATTGTTCGTGGACAGTGCTTCAATCAAATCCTGCCTTAATAAATGTGCTGCCTGGAGACAATTTCAACCATATACAATAACAATACAAAAATAACTAATTAAACCTGCTTATGCAGTACTGAGGGTGTTTTCTGTGGTTTCAACGCCAAGACTTCCATCTCTGTCTCATTATTCACTCACTTCCCTAACAGAGATTAACATTCAGCAGAGAGGATAAGCTGTAGGTTGAATATTTACATGTGACATAAAAATAAAAAAAAAATGTCTAGAAGCACAGGTGGGAGTAAAATTAAATGTGTAAAACAAAATATATTGTATGGCTTCTTCAGTAGAGTTTGAGTCTGAGTCTTTCCATAAAAATGATGTAGTGTTATAATTAGATTATTGAGATATTTTATTTGACCTCTATCTATATATTAAGCCTATATAGTAGCTGTAGAATAAAGAGTTTTGTCCTCTCAACTTATTATATTCCTGTTCCAAACACTCAACTTCATTAATCTTGAAAACTGAGGATGCAGTCGTTCAGTCCGGCTGGGATACCGGAGGCTGGCAGGTTCAACACAAGACTAATGTATGGAATGTGAACTAGTAGCTGGAGAGATGCCAGTTCACCTACTGAGCATTGCCGAGGTGCCCTCGAGCAAGGCACCGAACCCCACAAGCTGCTCCTAAGGCGTTATGTGGCTGCCCTTCACTCAAACATCTCTCACCCTTAATTGGATGTTTACAGGCCCTTTGTGTGTGTGTGTGTGTGTGTGTGTGTGTGTGCGTGCGTGTGCGTGTGTGCGTGCACGCATTTTCTGGCCTTTATATGCGTGAAATATGGAGTGAAAAAAGAATTTTCTCACTGAAGATTTAATATAGTATATGTCTGTCTTCCGTTCTCTCGCTGATCATTTTGTACATCTTTTGTACTAAAAAAAAAAAAATGACAACATATAAAACCCTCTATGTAGAGCTGTCAGGGAACAGATTATGTTTCATTATCTGCTGATAATTCAAGTTAATTATATAATTGTCGATGCTGTTGACTCCTGAACTGCAAATCATTGTCTGGACATGGATGTAGATGAACTGTGATGGAAAGCATGCATCTCTGTAACACTGTTGGATGTACCAAATTATGCTTAACACCACTCAACTTGACCCACATCCACCTTATGACAGTGTCACTTCAGAAACAACTTCTTTCCAACTTATTCATGGATTTTCATTATTCTAACAGGAGAGGTTTTTTCTTTCTCCTCAAATGTATTCACTTTTTTTCTCTGCAAAGAGGAGCCATGAGGACAAACTGAGTGTATGAAAGAATGATTCTTACCGTGAGATATCTCCTCTCAATCTATTGTAGTTATTCATCCACTTATTTTCTAGTAGATCAGACAAAATCACCTTGTTTCCAGAAGCTTGACCACTTTGTGGGTCACGAGTGTGCTAGAGCTCATCCAGCTACAGACAAAGTACATCCTGGATAAGTCGTCAGCGCATCGCTGGACCACACAAGAGACAAATAGCCACTTGCACTCACACCTACAGTCAATTTGGAATGATTGGTTCACCTAAGCTGCATGTTTTTGGAAGAAGGAGGGAGCTGGAGAACACAGAAAGGACATATACAGATATGGGGAGAACATACAAACAGAAGGGAATCAAAGCCAGAACCTTCTTGCTGGGAGGCAAAACAAAAGCAGAGCAGCTTTTGTTTTAAAGAAATATAATTATATACATTTTCATCAGTTCATCTACGATCAAGCTAAATTCACACTCAAACAAACTGCGTTGTGTCCTTCCAGGTCAAATGCAAACGTTTGTCTCTTTCCGGTATAGCAGGAGCACAAATAATTGCCCTTCACAGCTCCTGGACATGCTGACTGGTTTTCCATGAGGTAGTAAGTATTCCTCTACAGGTTTGTGGCCTCACAGGCTCACTAAACCCTTAGAAGGGGAAAATGAAAGAAGTCAAGTAAAGCGAAGGTCGTAATGAAACCGATATTAACCCAGCTAACCTTTCACCACGGAGCAACGCCCTGCTGCTACCCCCGTGTGGGTCAAGAGAACTACTGTATGTATCCAAGGATAGATGATGGGCTCTGAGCATCAGGACGGACTAATATTTCACAAAAATATTTTCGCGCATCGTATCTGGTTTTTCTTTTTGAAAATAAGCCATGAATTAAAAACTGAACCAAACTAAACTTGACTGCTCTGGTTTGAGACTTCACTTTGGGAAATAAAGTTATTTGCTTCACATCCACTAATCCAACATCTTAAGACAATGGTTCATTGTGGACATCCACGTCTCTGATGTATCTGAAGACTTTGTTTTGCTTCTCAGTTGATGCTGTTGCCTTATTTAGACATTTAATGAAATTATTCCTTCTACAGACTGACTTTCTTCCTGCTTTCACTGTTATTGCAACTGCAAAAGAGAGAGAAAGCAATTAATACAGTACACCCATAATGTCTGTGTTGTTAATTATTGCTTTCGTTATGATTGTTTAGTGAAACTCTCAACCGATCACTGCAAAAGGATTTTTTCTCAGTATGAATCTGATGGTGAAAAAGACAGTAAATAAAAAACAGCAAAAAAAAAAAAAAAAGCATTTTGTCGTGGTTTACGCTCACTTAACCGGCAAATTATGAACATCCTGACAGTTGAGGGTTAATCATTATGAGGCTCCAGAATGTCTAAATGTGATTTGCTTAAAAAAAGGGTAAATGTTGAACTCTTCTCTTCATCATCTTTCATGATGGAATGACTCACCAGTGCATTAAAGGTCAATTACCAGAGAACTCCTGTGCTGCGCCAGAAGATTTAAATAATGAAGGAAGCCATCCACACGCCAGCTGTGTGACATCGCTCAGATTTCGGAGAAGTCAAAGGGTACAAAATGGATTTTGAGACAATTTTAAGTGTCGTGATTGTTCAATGCCATTCCCACGCATGGTTACCTGTGGCCTTGGCTTGATTTTCAAATGCAATCAGCAGTTAGGGTTAGCAGCAGGGAGGATGAAACGAGATTAAATAAAGGTCTTCTATTAAGTAAAGCGTTTTACTTTGAGATGCAGTGTGCTCTTGCTCTTTCCTTTTAGCTTCAGAAGAGAATTTTTGCTGCAGTCTTCGTGTTTCTCAGGGACTTGACTTGGCAGCTACAACAGGTCATATGATGAGGAAAGGGCTCCCTGTGTAAAATCCCCTCCAAATGCATTAAAGGGACTGGTACATATCTTGTAAAAATTAGCTTTTACATGTTCATACACACTTTTACATGAGTGACCGTTACACGTCATGCTCCGAAGGTCAGTACAAAGAAATAACGCCTCTATTTGAAAATGGTTTAAAGATTGGAACACTGAAAATATTACAACATTGTTTTTGTGTATTTTTATATCAGACTCTCTCTACCTGGATCACAACATTAGAACCTTTCGGAAGCATTTGCACTTACACCCCTATCCATTACAATTACAGCCAAAATGAATTACAGTTAAACCTGACATAGGCGACCTATTTTATGTCACACGTACTGTATGCCTTCTATCGATGTGTGTAGGTCAGGGTAAAATGTTGAATTCAGGGGTGTCGTGGGATGTTGCACTCTCTGACAGCCTTGTTTACTCGATGCAGGTGAATCACTCTTTGAATCCTCCAAGGTTAAGGACATCATCATGACATGAAGCCCTAAATATGTAATTATATTATCTCTCCCTTATTGAAAATCACAGCTAGAATCTAACCCTTATAACTCAACACAACTTTCAATTTATTAAAAAAAAAAAAAAAAAAAGCCACAAGGTTTTCTGAGTTTGACAGGCGCAGGAACTGAGTCATTACTGTTGTAAAGGCTGATCAATTTGGATGAGTACTCTTTCTTGTAGCAGATAATATCATAATTTCAGCTGCTTCGCATTTCTTTTGA
Organism: Antennarius maculatus; assembly: GCA_013358685.1. Lineage (NCBI taxonomy): Eukaryota > Metazoa > Chordata > Actinopteri > Lophiiformes > Antennariidae > Antennarius > Antennarius maculatus. The sequence goes on along the minus strand of CM023626.1, from coordinate 2,258,302 downwards.
CTCACATACCTCATTGCTATGCAGGTGTTCATTCAAAGTTTATGGCAACAAAAATCTGTGAAATACGGTGAAAACTTTGCAGGCAAGGCTACAAGAAGTCATCTGTCTTTCCATGCATGGAAAAACACCATTAATCCTGCTCAAGTCAACATCTTATAAGTGTGGTATTTTACAAAGCTGGCGGGTCAACAAGGTTGCGGTTACAAAATTGCAGAGGGGTGTTTCTTTGTGACCTTTGAAAGAAAACACTGGAAACAGCTTAATGGTACTACATGTTTTAGGAGGGAGTGATTTGATGGTTAAAAGACTATGGATGAGTAAATGCATCGAAGTTGAAAGAGATTTTCTTGGGCCGAATTGATTTCCAGGTCAAGTGTCTCGTGCAATTGATGTAATTTCTCTGACAGAGCTGAGAGAAGGTTATTTCAAAGAGCAGATCGCTGCTACTCCGCCTCAACCAGAAACTGTACACATCTCATCTCTTCCTTTGTTGCTCTTCGTCACCCACTTGACACATCTCTTTCATCCTTATCTTATTGCTATTCCCGGGAGATTTAATGTAATGTCATTCCACATATGGTAAAACAAATCACTGCTGGGGCACAAGCTATGAAAGAAAAGCCAAAGATGAGGGCAAATGAATAGTTATGTCATTATCTACCCCATTTTACTACGAAACCGCTGCGGATTCCTCGCTGATAATTCATCATTGTGTCCTTGCTCAGATATATGGAGCAGATTTGGTTGTCAGCAGGGGGGTCACCCACCTCTAAGGCAATCTTTCCTCATTACGGTCCAACCCAGTGAGGAATCCTACATGCAGTCGGGCTGAAATGCAGCAGAGACCCGCTGTGCAGCTTTGTTTAAACAGTGTTGCGCTGTATTACCCAACTTAATAGAGACTCCATCCCCACCCCAGTCCTCTGCAGCTCATGCATTTACACGGGCTCCTAAATGTCAGGTACATGGTGACACACTGGGCTGGGTAAGAGATGGCAGGAGGACAAAATGAGACATCTGAATGTGAGTGAAGAAATGTATCTCATTTATGCGGTTCAACTCGCTCGGCTGAGTTTTAATGGTTTAGTGGCTTCAAGAAAAAGCAAACAGAGAAAATAAATCAATTGTTTCAAGGATTTGGATTTCAAATACTGACTTCTGTTGAGGATTAGTGTTAGTTTTTTTTTTTTTTTTAAAGGAACATTATTCATTGTGTAATTAGTTCAGCTTCATACATAGTGTATGAATTGCATTATGAATTATGAATTGCACTATTATTCTGCTGTGGAAAACAAAGGTGGCACACACCAGAGTGGAATTAGCCCCCCCCAAAAAGAAAAGAAAGATGGATTGAATCATGAAACCTCATGAAAAAGCTTCAGATACAGGTAAAGCTTTTGTCTGGGTGTTGATGGATACCGTCAGCCCAACAGGTCTCCTGGATCACAAGTGAAACTCCCACTATAATAGATATTCAGACCATCCCTGCTGCACTACTGAGATAAACAATGGTGTAGCAGGATGGGTATTTACATTTATTTATGTAGGACTGGTTACCTGACAGAATGATTTATTGTACTCTACTCATTAGGTATGCCTTAAGATGTTCAGGTTCTTTCTAGTAACGACCAGGTTGGATAAGATCAGAAATGCGATCATCAGTGGAACAGTCAAGGTGAGATGTTTTGGAGAGAAAGTTAGAGAGAGCAGACTGATGGTTTGGGTAGGCTGACATGGAAAAGGATGAAACGCTGTGCGGACCCCCAATGAGTAACGCCGAAAGGAAAAGAATAAGTAAACCTAATTAGGTGTACCTTAGAATGTACTTCTGGATGCACAACCCTCTCGTACAGTAAGACATCAGTTTTTGATATAATGACAAATACATCATGAATTTCAAGGAACTTCAATTTTGATTGCGCTTATCAGTTCACCTGTAAGAGTTATTAAAGTCCAAACAATTCACAATTTTCAAAAAAATTATAATTTATAATTATAATTTTTTAAAAATCTTTCTAAACTCATTTTTTTTACAAAATCAAAGATTGCATTTTATAAAAATGAACAGACATCATTTTAAGGATGTAACTTGATATCAGAATGGCTATAAGATAAAATGAGTACAGTCTTTTCCGCACTATAAGGCACACCTAAAAGCCTTTAATTTTCTCAAAAACCAACAGTGTGCTTTATAATCCAGTGCACCTTATAGTGCAGAAAATACTGTAATTGAAATGAATAGGACGGTTTTCAATCTATGGACTAAAGAATACAACAAATAAGATAAATATGACTGTAAAAGGATGAAGAAAAATATATAAAATAAAAAACTGTGAGCCGCTGCATCTCAGCTGCTTTAGGCGTAGTAGAAAATATCAGAATATATGGCATTAAGCAACCAATTTTTTTTTATTTTTTTTTGCTGCAGAGATTATCTTGACATAAACCTTGCCTTTCTGTGCTTTAATGCAACATAGATATAGTGGTTGTTTCATAGGGTGAATTAAACCTGCTTGCACAAAATAACAACTCAAGGAGACGAGGGGGATAGCTGCATAGGTTGGTTTGACCACTACGTCGGTGTTGGACGTGATCAGTGGCCCCCAGCGTACCGTGCATTGTGTGTTTTGACACTCTCTCCTCCTTCCAGCCACCTCACACAAAAAAGTGCAAGCAAAAATGGAGACAGCAGCAGAGATCAGAACTTAATCTTTACATCTCTCGGCGCATGGAGCAATGCAATACCAGGATAATATACTCAGCTTTTGCATTCTGTTGACATACCTTTGCATATCTCTGAAGGCACGAAGTTTTATCAAGACATCCCTCCGTATAATTTGTTTTATTTATCCACCTCTAACTGTGGGTTTGGTTACCAGCACAACAATATAAATCTAAAAAAAAAAAACCATGACAGGAGTCTGATTGTTTTGTTTTTCTTCATGTTACTAAACAGCTGATATATATATATATATATATATATATATATATATATATATATATATATATATATATATATATATATATATATATATATATATATATATATATATATATATATATATAAATCATAAAACACCCAGTGGGATCTGCAGATAATCTGTCCTCAGCAATGTTCGCAATTTTCCTTTGCCTCTGGGAGTGAAGGTAAGAGGTGTAACACATCGCAATGTAGATCACACAAAAGGCTGCGTTAATATAGCATCGATAGCATTGATAATATAATGCACTGTATGTGCACACATCTACAGCACAAATCAATCAATCAACTTTTATTTATATAGCGCTTAATCACATCTGAAGACATTTCAAAGCGCTTTACAGATAGAAAGCCAACAATGCCCTACAGAGCAAGCATAAGCGACGGTGGCGGGGAAAAACTCCCTCATTGAGGAAGAAACGCCAGGCAGGACCCAGGCCCTGGAGGGCGGTCATCCGCCTTGACCTGTTGGTTGGGAAAGAGAAATACACTGGGGATAGAGATAGGTCAAGGAAAAGAGACAGAGAGAGTGGCAGATAGGCCAGTTTGAGTTTCAAATAGTATGCTAATTCTGTTACATGCCAGGCATGAGAAGCTAAACCAACAAGAAAGTCACAGGCAGTAGCGTACTGTATAAGATATAACAATCGTGTAATTCCGCCATAATCTTATTTGCTGTTCACTGAGCTCAAAAATGCCAAATTATTACTTATATCATTCTTTGCACACCTTCATTATCTATGATATGAAGCGCTATTCAACGCTGATATCTGGTGTCGTGACGCAGACCACCAGCGGATTCTTTTATACTGTGTTTTAGATATTATTGATATACAGTAGGTGGAAAAATTGACAGAAGTAGCTGCTTAGACTCTGATCTGAATGCTGAAACACTTGGCAAATGCTAATAGGCATGGATAATGCACCAGGTTGAAGGACAGTTGTTTTTTTTTTTTTAATTTTGAAAGCAAGTATGATGATTTGAAGGGCAGGTAAAGTACAAGGTATGCATATTAACCAGTGCTGAATACAAAGGCACGAGGAGCTCTGATGGTACCCTACACTGATGTTATTCCTGTGACTAAATGATGTGCTCTTGTCAGATGTGTCCAGGCTTCGCTGACTTCCTCTACAAACTATGCTAATAATGAAGCTGAGAGAGACAGCTTCCAGCAGGTACATCAGATTTATACCTACACCAAGGTTAAACAATCCTATGCATTTGTTTGGCCCGCTTGGTACATTTCTTAGCATTCTGCGAGGTAATTTGAGTTGAACATTAGACAACTTATGCAAGTCAAAACCAGAGGCTCGCCCACCCTGGTACAGGATCTGTTTTCACACCTCTGTTTCTATTTTGTTTTTATCAGGCATTGCTGAGTCAGCCTAAACCTGCTCTTCTTCTGAAGTGTCCTGAGATGAAACCTTTTGATGTGATTTTTTTTTTTTTTTACTATAAAAATTAATTTGACTTGATCCGACAAAGGCGATGACAACATAGCGTCTTAGCAGAGGTAATCAAAGGCAGACGTGATGAGGAAATTACTCTCGCATGAGATGTGGAAACATTTCACTGCAGGGGTTCAGAGATATGCCAGGGAACAAATTAAATGATGAAATGGACAAAAAACACTTACGCTTCTTATATTTTCCCTATAGGGACGAATAAAAGATTTCATTATTATTATTATTATTATTATTATTATTACTACTATTTATTATTATTATTATTATTATTATTATTATTATTACTACTACTATTTATTATTATTATTATTTTTATTATTATTATTGCTATTTATTATTTTTATTATTATCATTTCCATTTTGATTGGTAGCCAAATGAAGTGTATTTTGCTCCTGTACCTCAAATTTTGTCAGCCTTTATTCCCTTGAATTATCACTGCTAGTGTGCAGTATGTCTTACTGCAGGACTGGCTGTGTGAACAGTGTTTGTGTGTTTCTGCAATGACGGCTATTCATTTCAGCACCTACAGAAAATCAGAGCATCTAGACAGAGCAACACATGTGTAGATTGTAGACAGTCTGAATTACTTTTCATGTAAGTTTGTCAGCAAAAAGTCATGTAATTTTACAAGTACAGGCAGTCCTAAACATACAACCACGACTGGTTCCAAGAGGTTATCACCAGTCTCCATGTCTAGAGACATATGGGGCTAGATTTATCAGGCGTTTGTGAACTGCACCAGTTTGGCAATGTAGCCATTACACACACTCAATGTAGAACAACTAAGATGTCTACTGTTTCCACCCACACAATAAAAGAACCGCAGCAAATGTTTCTTTTTTCTTTTCCTGGCATGCACATGACAGAGAAGAATCGATCATGCGTCATCCTCCTCAGAGCATCAGACCTCAAATTCAAGTAATCAAAGGAGACATCAGTCAAGCAGGAATGACTAACAGTACATGTTTAACAGTAAAAGAATGTCTTTCCTGAAAAGAAAATGGATGATTAAAAGTATTTAATGGAATGATTTACTTTTTATACCCTTTACCATGACACTATTTGGTTTATATGTCGTCTCAGATTTGCTGTAAAAATGAGACTGAATCCTCAAAGGTCAGCTCTGCCGATTTTAGACAGTGAAAAACGATCAATGAAAACACTTGATGTCAAAAATGTTACACAAACTTACTTTGATGATGCGCACATGACACCTACAAAGGCCATTTTGTCCAGGTCTACTTCATCAGACCTTTTCTCTTTTTAAGTCAGTGCTATCCTAGTGATCGATCAATAAAACTTTCAAGCTCAACTCAGACTTGCGCACAGGAAGTAATGAACCTCATCCTCACCCTGTGCCATTTCATGACACAAGTGCGTCTATTCCCATGCAGTAGAGAGGGCACAGTCATCAGCATAAGGATCGATACATGATGAGGCAACTGTAATCCAGAAATGCTTCTGCTGGCTGCACCTATAGGCTATCAGTTTTAACTCCCACCGCAGCAGAAGGTTCTCCTGTATGATGCATGAATCCTACTGCTGGTGGTGGATTAATATCATCTAAGCTATTGTAGAGCTATGTGACACAAAATGCAGTGATGCTATCACCACACTAGTATCCACTGCAGTTAAACTAACACTGCTACTTCCAAACACTGACTAAGATATCTAGACCTCTGCTGACGTTTGACAGCCAAGCTGAATTATCATCGTAGAGCGGGGAGGGAAAAATGCACTGAGAAGCTGACAGCGTGAGAATGAGCAGATTTTATTTAAATAAGGATGGCAAGAAACTAAGCCAACGGCCGGCACTGGCTGAGCATATCTTAAGTGATCAGTAGGGATCAAAAAGGAGACGGTGAAAAGAAAGTTGGAGGCCGATGGAGCGTAGAGTAGCGGTGATTGACAGGCAGACACAGATTCACACTGACCTGTGGAATTGAAGGATTTCTCAGAGGTGACGAGAGTGTGTGCGCCATCATCACAGGGTTACTGTCAACCATAAGGAATATTTTTCTTTTTCCAACCTTTTGTGTGACTCTTTGAGAGAAATCCCCCGCCGCTCCATCCAGCCTTCAGCTCCATTTATCTCCCCACTCTCTTCCTCTTAACCTCCACTCGGCTGCCTCTGCTTTCATCTTTTCGCTTCGGCTAACTCAGACCTGACTTCTCTCTCCTCTTCAACCCGGCCCCGGCTCATCTACCAACTCATCTGCCTTCTTTCATCCTATACCTCGTTTCTTTTTCTGGTCTGGTCTTGTTTCTCCTTCTGTTTCACAACCAACACACTCCTCTTCTATCTTCATTGATTACATTGTTTTCATTATGTTGTCTTTTACCATCTCCTCGTTACGTTGATCAAGGAGATCATGTTTTACTTGATGGAAAGAATGTAATATCGACCATGTAGCTAATGAAACACACACAGACACACACACACAAACACACACACATACACATACACAGACACACTGTAATTACTTACTAATTGTAATTTCAAGTAATGTTTATGCCCTGGCAGAAACAATTATTCTAGATAGATATAGCTATTAAATCATATTTGAGAATGACGTTCTTTTATATTTGTCTTCTATCTCATCTTTCATGTGTTGCACGCCTCCTCATGTCTTTCCCCAGTTCCTCCTGTTTTTTTTTTAATTTAATTTTATTTTGTTTTACTATCAGCTTCTAGCTCCTTTCCTCTCCTGTTTCCTCCTCTCATTTTCTTTCCTATTTTCCTTACTCTTTTTTTTTTTTAATTCCTCTTTAGTCTCTTCCTTTCCTGATTTCCTCCTCTTTTTTGATGAGGACCATCCTGTCTGAACTCAACATCACCATGCAACTTAATACTCAGTGTGTGTGTGTGTGTGTGTGTGTGTGTGTGTACGTACACTGAGTGTGTGACAGCTCAGGTGTTCCTTTGGTTTTCCGAACTGTTTCACCACACAGCTGAGGGTGAACACACTGTGTTGTTCCCTGTGTGTTCAGTTAGATGGAAGAATCTGGCAGCTACATTCTGTTAAAAGGCATGATTGAGGTTTAATATGAAACTGTAGCACCTGATAAGGTTCTGGGCTTTGCTAAAAACTGGCCAAAGCTCAGTCAGCTTGGTCCACATTGTGTTACCTCTGGGAGGAACACAGATACAGCACCTGTTCATTACAGTCTTCACAAAATGTGTATGTGGAACAAAATCCATGGATTTGTCACCAGCAGCAGTACAAACAGTGTGAACGGAGTAAATGTACACAAATACGAGCTCGTTCACTTCAGCAGCAGGTAAAAAAAAAAAAAAATTCTGCTATTTAGAATTGGAATTTTGACTCCAAGTCATGATTAAAAACCAAAGGAGTTGTCAATTAAAACTAATTCAATGTTTTTTTGGACTTTTTTTTTTTTTTTTTTTCAAAATAAGATAATCTGACAGGTAAACTAATCCTCTTCAATCATTGGTGTTAAAGTATGATTTGTTTCACACAGTTTAGATGATGTGCTTTAAAAAAAACCAACCTCACTCTTTGATTTAATGAACTCTATTGATGTAGCACCTTTTAGTCTGACTGCCCACTCCAATCATTCAAAGGTCGGCATTAATTCTTACCGCGGTGACAGCAGCTACCATGCAAGGCGACACCTTCTAATTATGGCAGTCACTATTCACATCTATTCACACCATCATTCCCTCACTAGTGGAAAAACCACTGGGAGTAATTTGGGGTTGAGGAACTTGCCGACACTTTGCAATTGAAGCCACGGGGGATAACGATCAAACCACCTACCTCTCGCTACGCGGACTCTGAGCATAACCACCGCTAAGAATAAACTTGATATGGAAATATGGAAAAGGAAGAAAAAAAAATTTTAAATCACAAAAAAAAAAAGGGTTGACACTGATTAAAAATTGGAACTGGATTTTCTATCCTGATTCCATTACAAAGATTAGGAGCTTTTAATTCTGAATTCTTGGTTTCATTCATATTAACCCTGAATTATTCCTAGTCGGCACAAAGCAACACCTGTCGAAACTCAATTTGTGCAAAGAAAGGTGCACAGCCAGTACGACCCCTTTCACCTACACAGTGCACAAATCAGTGAATGTACCCCTGGTGGTCCAATATGCTACAATAGTCTCCTTAGCATCCCTTGACCTACACATGGTCACACGGCCATTTTTCACATTTTAACATGTTAATCCAAACTGCCCTTCATTCTATTTGTGGAACAACGCTGAAATGAAAAAATAACAAAAATAAATAAATAAATAAAAAGAACTGTTCTAGCTGTTTAACAGAGTAGAGAAGTAATGCAGCAACATAGCAGTGTTAGAGAGATGAACATTTTTTACAGTGACTGTCATCTCCACTGCAGCCAAATGTGTTTAGTTAGATACTTGAGGCCCATCAAACAGCCTCTGGTGTGTAATGCTGTCTGTTTGAAACCATCCTGCACCCCTTCATCCACTGATCCTACCACCGGGAGACCGCTTCTCATCAGAGCAGCCCCCACGCCTCAGTAGCTCCTGCAGTTGTGTTTCCACCTGCGGTGGAGGACGGGGGCAGTTGCACATCCTCAAAATGTGATTTTTGAATATCTCCCCATAGACTTGCTCCTGACCCTCTGATGGTGTCTGTTGTTTCACTTGGTTCAAACTCAAGAATACCTCTCACATGCCAAGCTTATGCAACACAGATTGAAATTAGCTTCATCCATTGAGAAAAAAAAAAGGCTTTATGGAGTTTTCCAATCTGTTTTTTACAACAGCTCTCTTTTTTTGGATTTTACAGCTGAATTTTTATACAACTGAGTAAAATCTCATAGAATTGTTGCTTATTTTTTGTCTTTCTGGGATGTGAAAAAACAAAAAAATAAAATAAAATAAGTCTTTTTTTAAAAATAGAAAAAAAGCAGCAGCTGTTTCTCTGATTGCTAGAAATCAAAGCATCCATCAAACAAGCTCAAAAACTCAGGATTAATTGAAATTGGGTGACAAGCTGTGCTACAATGCTCTGTCAGAGGTTAAGGACTCTGGAAGGCAGAGCATCAGATGTGGATGTGTGATAAAGTTTGATGATTCAAGCGTTTGTACGTTCAAAATCAAGAGATTTCCTACACTTTTTTTTAGGAAAAACAAAAACGCACTCCTGACGACAGCTCTACAGTACATAACCCAATATTCACGCTATCGGGTTTGAGCCCATTTGAAGTGGTGGACGTAACAGATGGGCTCCGAAATCATGAAATACACGCTATAAATGGTCATTTCACCCAAATGACTAAATTTAACTATCTGAGGTGTAACATGCAGAAAGCTGAGAGATATTAGAACACATTGGTTGTCCTTCCCTTGGAGTAAAAGGCAGAGAAAATACATAGTATTGCTATTGTTCCTCAGTTATTTGGTTTAAGTAGATAAATTTCATTTTGTGAAAAATGCTTTTGTATTTAAAACAAAGATATTTAGATAGTAGATTGTATATGGAACCTGCAATTTTCTTTTTAAACCACTCACTGCTGCAGATAGAGGAGAATGAGCCAGCCTTGTAAAAAAAAGCCGAAAATCCCCTAAATTAGTTTTTAAAAAAATTTTTTTTTTATCAACCAACAGACATGCAAAAGAAACATAGGTAATTATATACAAGTTACGTACAGAATGATAGTATGAAAAGTAAGAAAAGAAATGCAAAAGGCACAACAACACACAAACCACATCTTTACCCCGCTGACACAACATGGGAAAGAATGAGATCCGGTCTCAGCTGTTCTTAGATTCATCCGCCAACACGTTGTGACGTCCCAAATTCACGGCTTTTGTCCCACCTCCAAAAACATGCAGAAGAATTGACAGTTTACAATTCATCCGATAGGTGTGAGTGTGTACGTGAGTGTGTTGTTCGTATTTCATGTAGTCCCGTGACACACTAGTGACGCGACCAAAGAGTCTTTCAGGCGCTCGCCTGTAAGTCCACTGGGATAGGCTCCAGCAACCATAGTGACCAACGAATGAAGGCAACAAAGATGATTTCAGTGTGTTTTTGAAACCTGGAGTTATTTCTCTCTTTCAGCAGTAGCTCTATTAAACCATTCTCAAGCCAGTTCCTCTGAGTTCTCTCCCTGCTCGGTGTCCCGCCGTCCAGTTCTCACTGTCTCTCATCCCATTCATCATCCTCCACTGCTCCGTCACGAGCCCCAGGTGGGACCCAAAATGAGGAAAGCCCTATGGCTCCAGGCTCTGTGCTCATGGCCCATTACACCACCTCTCCAAATGAAAGAGTAGCAGCTGGATTATTACCAGACAGCAGATGGACAAATGTACCCAAATCCTACATTTTGATGGTTTAAATGGGAAGATGACAAGGAGATGATTACAGGGCAAGATGGCTTTATGTCACGATACAAGTCAAACAAAGTGGAAGGAACCGTCTTAACTCAATGTTCTTAGTGTTTACAAATCATTCAGGTCCCAACAGATCTTGCAGAAGTCACGATGTGAACATGAAGAGGGTTTGAGGATACTGAAAGTTCGATTATTTTTACGGCTGAATAAACCTCTTGTGCTGACGAGGACTTATGAGCCCAATCCCAGTTCATACCCTTAGCCCTAGCATTTGCCCTTAGCCCTTCATTTTGCACATTCCCATGTAGGGTAGATTGTCTTATTTCTTTTGGGGATTAAGGATTAGCTGTCCCTTGACCCATTAGATGGCCCTTCAAATAGTTTTCAGATGCAGACTTAAAAAAAAGAGTCAAACATACTTGTAGAAAATCACAGAAAACGTTGCGAACATAAGCACCGTACATTAAAGGTGGTTATTATTCAGGAAAAAGAAATTCCTAAATGTTACATATCTGTTATTCTTACATCTGAATGTAGGAATATCTGATTAATATAAATGTAAATTAATATATGTAATTGGATTGTTATAATGCGTACTATACCCCACTATTTTCATGCATGCAAAATACGTGTTTTTGCATGTAATTTGTATTATTTTTAATAATAACAATAATTATAATAATAAAAATCAACCCCTTTATTTATCCCCCATAGGGAAAATTATTTTTCCACTCTTAGTAATCATCACACGTGTAACCCCAATGAGGATGACGAGCTAAAAGGTGAACTTTCCAGCGAGGGTTTCTGAAGTTTGTGCACAAATTTCTTTGGTTATGCAAAACGATTGTTGCAGCATCTGTCGGGGGGGTGAACATGGAGGTCCTGGTTACACGCGTTTGTGGTTGTGATGTACTGCCAAACTGTCTGAACTGCCTTTGGAGATGGTTTAAGGTAGAGAAACGACATTCAGTTCACAAGCAAAAGCTCTGGTGGACTTTCCTGCAGTCGGCACACCAGTTGTAAACTGAACATTTTAGATGGGCCTTTTTATTTTGGATGCTGTTTAATCCGCATCTTGATAGTGAAAAATGGGAGGAAAAAAAAGTGTGCTTCTATTTTTGCTCAGTATATGTAATTCCCTTGCCATCAGCTTGTTAAGTATTTAATTACTTCATATTGACTAAAGCCTTAAACATCTTAAAACTCATTTACACTCATACTGTGAAAGGACATCGCCATGTAAACAAGTGTCTCGGATAATTTATGGGAGTACTTTTGGTTGATTCTAAAATAAAATAAAAAATATGAATATAAATAAATTAATAAATGTATACATCATACAATAACACAAAAACACAAGGTCTCAAATTTGCTATTTGTATTGTATTTCTCAATGTTCGTCTTTGTCAAACAGCCTACATCTCATGTTCGTTTTTACACAGGTGAACTGGAAGTAGTAATATGTTTGGCACAAAAATGTACAAAAACTGTCTTTTTAGTTTTCTAAAAAAAAATTTATAAAAAAACAAACAAACTACATTAATACATTAAAAGGCAAATATACAATAATAACTACAGTTCGCTTCATCCACTTATTCTTATTCTTATATCTTCTACCTATGCTTCTTCCACGTTTAATTATGCAATTATCTATCTATTTAACTACTATTAATGCATTTTAATTTCTTTGATGGTTCTATTTACCTCTGTGCAACATGAGCCTAAACATGTCAACTAAGGATCTACAAGGCATCTTATATTAACTCTAAATAACCTCGTCTTTTAGGGAAAAATAACTGATATTTAGCAGGTGAGTACACTTTATTCCTGACATTCATGAAATTTAAAGTTAGATGGGGAATTCAGAAAGGATAAACAGCAGCAATCTACAGGTCAGCCCCAGACAGTGTCCTGAGACTGTGACTACATGTGCTTTGATAACCTCTTACATCTCACGATAGAACTCTACAGATAAAATAAATAGCTGAAAAGAAGATGGATCAGAGCTGTTACAAAAAATCACAACACACCTCCATGGAGCTTTAAACCGATATCATTACTTTTCCCAGTGAGGGAGAAGAATCACTTGTATTTCAATTTCGGCAATAGTATTTTGCCTGCCAGTCATACATGAGTTATAAATTTTGTTAAACTCCAATAACTGTAAGAAAAAAAAATGTAAGAGCTACATCTGGCAGCCGTCTCCTGAGCTCTTCTGCTGATCAATGCAAATGAGTTTTATGTGACATTGTTTAAGTGTAGATAGTGGAAAGTGACATCATACTCACGGTAATGGATCACTACCGCATGTTTCATTTTGAATGGAATCTTCAATCACCATTCCACAGACAAACGCAAACGGAGCCGTTTCCATCAGCATTACAATCCTCAATGCTTCAGTAAAACGGCCTTCATTTGCAGTGAAAGTCTTCTCTGCACCCTTTTATGCCCCTCTACTGTGAAAATCCTGCTAGCTGCACAAAGGTAGCTCGGGTTTGAGATTTCTCTGCACGACCACAGGAGGACCATGAATAGTCTTTAACTGCTCCAGCTGTTGTACGGAGGTTAGTAAAGCAAGTGCACCGTGGAGATAACGGAGATATAAACAGGGCAGCAAACCGCCAAGTGGTTGGTGCCAGAGGGAAGGACAAACAGGCACTTATTTATGTATGCCTGGACTCGTAGGGAAAGTCTCACTGTCTGCTGGGGGAAACTGCACACACCAACGCGCCCCACTGCCTCACTGTGTTGCACTGCAACAGCGCTTTAGTTAAAATGACTAATTGATGACTAAAATCAAGAAAAAAAGATTTTCTACAAATATCCACGTCTATACCTACTAATACTAAATGCCAGTGCAATGTGGAGCAACCTAAAAAAAAAAAAAAAAAGTTTGAACTGTTGGCAAAGTCAAAGAAAAATACATCCTCTGCTCATCTCAGTGTTTAGCAAAGGCAGTTCTCCTTCAGCTAATTCTGTCTGTTGGGGGGTTTTTGTACAATTTGAAGCTTGTGAATCCACTCATGCATGCTAATGCATCCAGTTTAGAGGCTACGGTGAAACTTTCAGATTAAATGGGGGTTAAATAATCTTTTTATTTTATAATCCATTTGGGATTTCCTGATTTTTTTGCAAACTTCAGTCAATGATGAAATATATATTGTATAGACACATACCTGCTTATATGGATAGTAAAAATAAGTCTTAAAATAATGAGGTATTTAGGTATTATATTGAGGTATTATTATAAAACACATGTCAATCTTATCAGGTCTTAACTCTTTCATTTTTTTTTAATTTAGTATACTTTAATAATCACCAAAGGGAAATTAGAAGCTCACTCTAGCACACAGTTAGTAATCACACACCTGCATATACAGTATATATATATATATATATATATGACTGGGCGGGAGTAGGAATCGAACCGCCGATCTTGGATCATTGGGCGACCCGCTCTACCTCTGAGCCACTGCCGTCTGTGAAGTAAATGTTTTCAGTCAAGACACGTATCTTTAGATTTTAATCCTCATTAAATTTTAGAGGTATCATTTACTGGATCTAAACCACGGCATACGACTTTATGTTTTTAAATGTCATTTTAATTCATTTGTTTGTTAGTTAGCTTGATGGAAGGATGACAGAAAAATTACAAGCAATTTAAAACTGGCATGATGACTTTGCGTGGGTCAAAGTTAAGTTTCTGAAAAGTGTTGAATTTTAAATCAAGTAAGTCAATGTAACATATTGTCTGTGTTGTAGATTAAATTATGTCCATAAATTGTAAAAATATTTTATTTATTTGAAATTTATTTTAAATATTTTATTTCCGATGTCAAACCATTTGCCTCTGTTTAAATCTGGAATAATTCCTAAGGAACTAATGTGACATTAAATACGACCTCAGAGAGCTGAAAGAGCTCCACTGGCTGTGGTACAAAAACAAATAAAAACAGATCCCAAAAACTAGACCATTAAGGGTAAAAAAAGAGTTCCATCCCGAACCAATGAATTTATTTAACTTATATATTTTATGATATGATATTTAGGTTAATATCATCTCAGCGTACGAATGCAATCTCTAAACAATTTTACTTTAAATTACAAAAAACTTTAAATTCTCAATTTTATCCTTAACGTTAACCTTGATGCTTCCAGGGCTAGAAAGCCTCCTCTATTTTAATTGTGCTACCATCCATCCATCCATCCATCCATCCATCCATCCATCCATCCATCCATCCATCCATCCATCCATCCATCCATCCATCCATCCATCCATCCATCCATCCATCCATCCATCCATCCATCCATCCATCCATCCTTTTTTTGCAGTCACTTATCTGTCTTGCAAGTCATGTGACTGCTGCAGCCTATCCCATCTTGCAGGAGACAAAAGGTGGGGTAAACCCAGGACAAGACGCCAGCTCATTGCACACAACACACAATGTCCATAAAGTAATTGCCCTTACATGCAAATACACAACAAGATTGAAAAGGTTAAATGAACATTGGGCCTTCTGTCAATCAATCACTGAAAAAGTGCCAGTTATGTAGAACGTGTGTGTGTGTGTGTGTGTGTGTGTGTGTGTGTGTATGTGTATGTGGGGGGGGGGGTTTGTCAGAATGAGAAAATTAAACAGCCAGTGGCAAGGTTGACCAACTTTATCTTAAACATGAAATAAAGCTCACACTTCAGGATCAAGTATGCAGTCTGGGTAAAGTGTAACCGGGAAAAAAACCCCAGTATTCTGAGAATCTGGTGTGCATCAAAGTGCACTGTGCTGTTGAGAGTTACCTGGAACAAAGCTCCCCTGCACCACCTCCTTGTACGCCCACCATCCTTCATGAATTTTTGGTGGATTGGGTTGTGCTGTGAAGTAAAGATAACAGACACAGGAAGAGGTATATCAATCACTTTGATCTAAAAATCAGACAAGAAAGCAAAGACACACAGTAAGATGCTCTGCAAATGAAACAGGTTTTTTTTTTTTGTTTTTTTACCACCCTCATCATTTCCAGGGGCCTTACTGACCTTATCAGATAGAGGCCTCAGCAAATAGACTCCCTGGAGATGACCTTGGTGCAAATAGGCGTCAAATTCAAGCTCTCATTTTGCTGCAGATACACACGTATGCACACACAAAAACCCCTGATGCAGTATGATGACTCCCAAGACAGGATGGAAACTACTTCTGTCATTTAATGTGAGCTGTGGAAGAAAGCTCCAGATTACAGCAGGATGCCAAAGAATAATTAGGGTGACAAAAAAAAGGTCATTGCACAGCGAAAGACTTGTGACCATGAATTACCCTCTGACCCTCAGCGACATGACTTGTCACACCTTTTTTAAATTTTTCCCTTTTTTTGCTCCTGATTCATTGAATGTGCAAAGCAATGTTCAAACAAGGGTCTAGAATTTTCCCCTTTTTATTATTTTTCATGGATGATGAGTTGAGCAAACAATTCTCCTCCCCCTGGTTTCCTTTCCAAGTGAGCTTATAGTAACAATACCAAAAAGAGCAGGTTCCGTTTGAGAGGGTTTAGCCACCCAGGTACTGTCAGAAAATTATATTTCCTTAGTGTTCAGTTTCTTCTGTCAGCAGCTGAAAACCTGAAAGGAAAAAAAAATCACAGCTGCCTATTTGTTCAAAATGATGATTTATTGCTCCATTTTGATGATAAATGACCTCAAGAAAATAAAACCTTGACTTTGAGTAAATCAGGGCATTGACCAAGAAGGCCAACGGTCAGTCATTATAAACACTGAGAAGAAATCTAGGCTCCTGTCAAGCACTTACAGACCCTGATGTATCTCCCACAGAATTCATTATAAATCCTTTTCATAAATTCATTTTGAACAAAACGAAAGGTAAAAAAAAACAAAACAACAAAACACTTTTGCTTTCACAATTATTTTGCAAACAATTTAATTTCCTTTTCAACACCCAAAAATGTTGTTTATTGTAATTTATCCTCACTTAAACCAAGGCATGTATTCTTACTGAATTTTTATTTCTATTAATTTTTAATTTATATTTTAAAATAATTACAATACAGTATTTAAAAAAAGTAATTGGGACCATTTTATATTATTAGTCAAATACTGTATACAGTTTTAATAAGGCAGGTCTCAGGCAGCACAAACATGTACCAAAGCAGCTTGGCTTCATCATTGTTTTGGGATTTACAAGAAATAGTCTCGTGATAGTTCGCCTCCCACATTATGACTCACTGCCCATAAATAAAAACTGTCCCAGGAATTTGGAATCACAGTGGCATTATTATTAGTTTGATAATATTTTGAGAAAAAAAAAAAAAAAAAAACTAATAGAGATGTGATGTTTCAGATGCATTTAAATTAATCTGGATGTGAGTATACAATTATCTTTTGTAATTTCAAAGTTGTGAATATGGTCTGATCACCGGATCTACCAAGAGGAGGCATCAAATAAAACAGGAAAAGAAAAGCAATTATGAATCAATTTGAATGTTATTCAGATCCATATGCGTGTCGGGTGTAATAAAGAATTTATTTTGTGAATCATAGTAAAACCAATAGTTTTTAATTGCCTCTATTCCACAATGGTAATAGATCGTTAAAAAAAAATTAAAAAAAATCATGCAATCTGGATCACCAATCTAATAATCTGTATTCTCAATACATGTGAATGCCATGTTTAAAAAAAAAATGCTGATGTACTTAACATAACAGATGATTCAGTTTATGCAGACTCTGATCTTAAATAATCATTTTACAACAGCCCATAAATGTGACAGTGCCCAAAAGTGGTGTTGAACGGGAAGCGAAATTGCCCCAGTTAGTGCCTCCTTATGACTCATATATTTTATGAGGAATAGGCTTTGGCAGAGTTTAATTCCTTCTGGAACAAGATCCAGCACCTGGCCAGTCAAGACCGGTACCGATTTCCCTGGATCTGGGACCTACTATTCTGTCAATCAAATGTGAATAAACTGATTAATAAACTGTTTTTCATTGATGTTATTCATGAATTACTTGTTTGCCTATTTTAATCAGCACCTAAGCAAAAATTGGTTTTAACCCTGGCTTACAGTGGAAAACAAGGGTTTTGGCCATGGACTATTCATTCATTCATTCATTCATCTTCTTGACTACCTCTGCTTTTGCGGGTCACGGGGGTTGCTCTCCCAGCTGACATAGAGGAGGAGGCGGGGGACACTCTGAATGCGATGCCAGTGCCCTGCGGAGCCACACGAAAGACAACCACCCACGCTACCACTTACACCTACGGGCAATTTGGAACGATCAGTTTTCCTAAGTTTTCCTGGACGAGAGAGGAACCCAGAGAGAACCCAAGCAGACACTGAGACACTCATACTGGACAAATTAAGTACAGGTACTTCTCAGCCTGCAAACAAAATTAGTTCCGAGAAGGTGTTTGAAAGCTGAATTGTTCTTTAGTTGTTATTTATCATAATTCAATTTATAATTGCCATTTGAGGTCATTAAAATGCCATTACTACTCTGGATTCAAAAGTGCTATTCCGCAAGACTTACCAGAAACAATTAAAGGACATAAAAACAACACATAATAAAATAAAATAGTCTAGTACTGTAATGTAATCTACCTTTAGACTGAATCTAAACTTCGCTCTAAACTAAGTTCAAACCAAAAGAAGAGGAGCCCGATGCTCCGAGATGCTCACAGAGACAATATCAACAAGGGGGAGAGATGAGTATCATAGATGTGTGAACGCAACAGAAGGTTTGCAGCACAAAGGGGAACCACAGTAGTCAGATAAAGTACTCAGTCAAACATAGTAAAATGATAGTATCATTAATGCATTACACTCACGTTACACATAGATTTACATCCTGAAACAATAAACTACATTGAGTTGTACGTCTTTTATCAATGTTTGCCACAAAAGCAAAAAGATAAGAATGAGTGGGGACTGTGTTTGCTGCACTTGATGCGGTACATACTAACAGATCCTGCCTGAATAAGACTACTTATCATAACATATTTGAACTTAGTGCCTCAATTGAATAAATGTTAACTTCGTTTTGGAAACCAATCATATCTAAATGGTCCGAAACTTACACCCACTGAGCACCAGTGGCGAGTAAAATTTCTGTTTGGCCAAAGAAAATCACAGACGTTATCCACCACAGTGTCCCTTAGACACTGGTAGAGCCAATAACGTTATTACAGCGTTATTACTTTATTACATTATTGACACATTACATTTAAAAAATTGACACATTTTTCCAAGTTATTGACTATTGTTACATTATTGACTGTTATAACATTATGCCTTCTTCAGACACACACATAGCAGCAGACCTGCGTCTGCTGTTTTGGCCACCCTCTCTTTCCTTCACTGCCTCTGATTGGCTCTCATCCTGTGGCGCTCTCTGAATGAAGTGGAAAGACTTGCAAAATGAGGCAACAAAATAAAGAATGAGGAGGTGACACACCTTCAAGAAGGACGTTTTTCAAGTTAGGGGAGTTTGGAGATTAAGGAGTCTCAAGAGACTGGTTGCAATAGGATGTCATGTTTGGTGTCTCGCCAGCAAGGCGAGGAAAAGCATCGACACAAACATGACAACCATGAAACTGGAAAACATCTGTGAGCCATTGTCACAACTTTTATATGTTAGCATCCTGGATTCACTTGGAGCAACTCTGGAGACCAGGGACAATGACACAGATTATAATTTGATCAGTAAATTTTTTGCTATTTTTTCCAGCGGCTCCCTGCTAAGAACCATGGCTTCAGATTTGGAGGTGCTGATCCTCATCCTCGCCGCTTCACACTTCACACAGTTTTGCAATGTTTCCGTGCAAAAAATATTTCCCGTCATTTCTGAGCCTTTTCCACCTCCCTGCCTTCAATCAAGCTCATCCCCTTCACTTGTGCTTCCTCAGTTACCTGCAGCACATCCCTCATTCAGACAACACTCGCCATACTGTGCATGAACTGTGAGACTGTGTGCTTTACAGTGAGGAGTCAAATGAGGATGATGTAGATCAAATAGTGAAGCATCTAATGTTCTGTTCAGGGACCCATTCCTGTCTTGATCGTATATCGTCTGTTGAGTTGAATTCCAGTTTGAATTCTTGAATTGTACTCAGTCTTGAATTACTCAGCCATTCATCGATATATTAACTCAATGGTATTGGCCTTGGATGCCGCTGACATCAATCATATAGAGCTTTGAATGACAATCCCTTTACTGAAATCCCCGGACACCAGAGAGCTGCCAAGGAGCTCACTAGATTTGCTATAAATCATGTTTTTGTCAAATATAGATGTTGTAAAGTTATATACAATATTTGAAAATATTTCTTTCTACCATTAAAACCTCTTTCTCAGTGTTTCTTTTGTTATTTTATAAAGGAAACCACTGTCAAGATGTTTGAGCTGTTATTACAGAAAAAAAAAAAATATTGGCATCAAAATTCTGCTTGACACCACTTCACAAAAAATAAAAAATAAAAAAATGGCCTTTTTGTTGTTTGAGAACTAGTCTTTTTGGGGGAACCAGTGTATGTTTTACTGCTGATTACTAAAGAACTGAAAAAGCTAGAAACAAACTTTTTGTACTGACAAAAGAAGAGTTTACTTTTTTCTTTCAGTAGTTTCACTGCAGAGCCATTGAACACAATATCCTGTGGGTCTTGTGAAAAATCATTCAAAATGTTTGGAAACCACTGGCAGTAAGGGGAACTCGGCTCTGAAAACTGTTTGTCAGTCACTGAGTAAAAATAATTAACTTTATCTCTGAACTCTCCTTTAATTTTGTTTTCACCATAATGCTTCATCTTAATAAAATTTATAGAACTTAATTTCTGTGGAAAGACATGATGAAACACCAGACTGTGCAAAAGTGACCACCAAAAACACATAAATGAATATTAAAAAAAACTATGAGATCCACAACGACATGTAGGATATCAGATATGATTTGTGGGCTGTCTATTCACATTGATATACTGTCTTCTAGATGGATTTAGTGAAAGCTATTGCATGCTGAGTGAAATTGATTCAAATAGTTCAGAGGGTTGTTAAAAATGTCCCATTCCTGTCTACCGTCTCACCAGTAACAAACTAAAACAGATTATTGATTTCATTCATTCATTTTCTCGCAAGGCGGGGGAAACTCCGGGCGCGACGCCAGTGCAGAGAATTTTATATTTATTTTGTGCTTCAATGAACAATTTTCAACATTGTTCGTGTGAAAAACCTCTGAATTGGTGTGATGCAGCACACAATTTCTCACCTTTAACAACTGAAAGGATAAGCGACAATTGATCATCTTTGCCAATGGGCCATTTCAGCTTCAGATTGCTGTTATGGGCCAAGCCTGTGACTTTAAAAGGGTGTCTTCATGAGGATTGTGTGGAGGTGTCATTGGGTAACGACGACTTATGAGGGATTATGTTGGAGTGAATCTTTGTCCTCTTTGTTGTGGTTTTTTTTTTGTGATATATTGAGAAGTAAGACTGTGCTTTCTCTGTTTGTGAGTGCAGGTTGTTGCTACAGAAGTCTGGATTTAGATTTGTTTTTATCTGAGCAATCAATATTAAAAGCCGGAGCTTGGCTAACGGAGCCAAATTGAAACTGGAGTTCTCTTTACTACGATCGGTGGCTGAGAAGCAGGAGAGGTAACGGAGCTCTCTCTACCGGTGTCAGATTCACTGACTGACTTTTGAGGTGGGCGGGTGGCTGCTAAATTTAAAATCAAATATTTGTTAAACAAGCACATTTTGTTGGGACTGAAAAACGTTACCACAGTACTTTGACAGCAGAATGGCAGAACTTACACTCGTAAAACGGCCAACTATCACATTCTCAGAACGGTCTGTGGAACAGTTGCAGACTGGTGGTTCCTTAACAGAAGGGACCAGAGGACCATGCTGCTCAATCAGTTTGCCCACGGTTGTTTAGACTGGTGCAACTATTTTGGTGTTTTGGAGAAGTGATCACAAGGGACAATTACCATAGAAAGTGTGAACACCAGTTGGGATAGAGTAGAGGACAAAGAGAGCCTCGCCAAAGTCTGAAGGAGTTCCAAGTTACAAAACGATACAATGAGGTTCTGTTACCACTGTGTCAGTTTGGTTGCTCTCAGCTTGGTGTCCTTTACATCTAAAATAATCCAGGTCTCAATGTTTTTAGGTAAAAGACACAGATATATTGAAAACCTGTTAAGATTCATTCATCAGTACAGCTATCGCAGTGTCAACTCAGATTAAAATCCTCTTTTGAACTTTTGGGACATGCAGCAGTTCTCGATTGACTTACTGGTTAAAGATTAAATTAAAAAAGAGTGTTGCAATGTTTAACCTAAATTTTATTATTGATACTGGTACCTATGAAACTCTGTGAATGTAAAGACCAAACCAACAGTGAATTGATGAGACTCTCAGCCAGTCTTGTTTTTCCTTGACGTGTGGGTATTCGCCACATGTCTCCACCTTCTACTTACATGGAATATGTGAATGTATGGTTATTGACATCTAATGGACTCAAGCCTCCCGCTGGTGCTGGACAATCAATCTGCTGGATGTTGAATTGTACCTTGAGGTGTAGGTTGAAGTGTACCTTATTTTGTACAAAGTTAATTCTTCTATGTCATTAGTTCCTTTTGCTCCTTAGCTCTTTGTCTGATGAACACACTCTGATACACACACTTATTGCTCAAGGAAGGCAACAAGAATTGATTTGTTAATTGGTTGGGACGTATTACCCTTTCTGCCAAGACACCCCCTCCCACCTCTTTCATTATTGATGGCTCTCTGAAGTGAGTAATTGATGTTTTTAAACCACCTATTTGATATCTATAGATGTACATAATATTGTTTCAGTGCAAAGACTGATGTTAACACCCTCCCCAAAGTTGTAGCCTGAATATTCTCATGACAGAAGCTGAAGTAGGTCGCTATTAGATGCGTGAAAACTGTCACGTCACATGTTGTAAATGACTTCCCAGAAGAATATTACAAGAAATATATCATATATATATATATATATATATATATATATATGATGACAAATCAATAAAATCAACGATCGATTAAAAATCTATCTATTGCTAGTTGTTCTAAAAGACAAAGCTTGAAAATGTAAGCAAGCTGTAATTTCATTTGGCTTATGTTTTGATATAATATTATTCTATGTGCATGACCCTTTTAAATACAGCACACCAACATTACAATGGCCAGTAGTTTCACAATAGTACTCCGAGTGAGAATTGCTGGCTGAGAAGTTCATAGTTACAACAGAATCAACAGGTGTAGTCCAAGATCTGCACTTTTCCTGCTCATTTCACCAACTAATGTGATGTTTCTTCAATAGTTCGGTTTGTTTAATGTGTATTATTTAATGTATGAGATGAATGTATTTCCTTCTAGTAACTTGTAAATGAATGTCCTGCTATCAGGACAGTGAATAAATTCTATATATTAGTTACATTAGACCTGAAGAACAAACAGTGGCCATCGCCTCACACATGAAAGTTAATGCGTGTTTCCTGTCAGTTTCATGGAAGGTTACAGTTTCAATATCCGGAACATTTATCACAAGATTGGTGAAACATGATGAAACTGAGTTCTCTTTGCATGTGTGTGTTTGAAAGTTGTTGATTAGTGTCAATAAGTACTGTATTTTCACTTGAAATACTGTGTTACGGACAACATGAACTGTGTCTGAAATTCTCCTTCCATGGCCTTTTTTTTTTTTTTGTTACACTTTTGCATATACAGTAGTTGTACACAACATATTTTGCATTATGTCCCATAAATAAAATTATGCGTAGCCAACATTATTGTTGAGTAACAAATGTACTGAGTAATGGTGTACTACTTTATCAACTACTCAGCATTAAAGTTTTTTTTTTTTTCTAATACATAAGTTCAGTGCTTTGGAACATAATGAATTTCCAGAGGGAAAATGTTTCATTAGATCTGCGTCTGCGTGTGTGTGTTTATGTGTGTGTTTGTGTGTATGTTGGGGTAGTAGTGTGTGTAAGATCCCTTGGGACTGTGACTACTGTAAGTAAGAATATAACAGATATAACACGATCCTCTTACAAGTTACTGACAACAATACACAAAGTTAATCTGTATCTCTCTCTCTCTCTCTCTCTCTCTCACACACACACACACACACACACACACACACACACACACACACACGTGATGGAACCATCAACAACACAGCTGCCGTTCCTGATAAAATAAATAAATAAATAAACAGCTTTTCGGATTGATATGCCCACGCTTGCTGTTATTTCGTCTAATTAGAGTAAATGTGAAACAATTTTATCACCATCAGGCTGAGACAAATTGCTGCTGAGATACCACAATGATAAATTGAACCTTTCATGATCGCTGTGGGAAAAACTGAGCTCGTGCAGCAGCAACAACAAGGAGCACATATTACATCAAAACTTGTTATTTGGAATGTTAAATAGAAATAATGGGAAATTTAAGAATTATCATTGTGTGAAAGATGTAATTAATAACTAAAGAAATCTCTTCACTCGACAATATAACTAAAAGCTAGGAAAGGATGGCAGAATCAAGTTTTTCATTTGCAGTAATCAAATCAAGGAATAACCAAACAACCACTTCATCACTAAACCATTTACTTTACAATCCAGGTTTAGGGCCTTCGTATGTGTGTGAAATACCATCTGTTGTGTGTTAAATGAATTTCCTCATTGTGGGATAAATAAAGGGTTCTTCTTCTCCTTTTCATACATGAGGAGGAGAAGAACAAAATTATCTCTCCTTCAGTGGAGTGGGAGAACCTGCTGAGTGTGGCTCTTTTCTTTCTTTACTTTCCTTTTTATGTTGGTTTTTTTTTGGATAGATTTTTGATGTTTATATTGACACCATTTTTTTAAAAAAAGTTTTAAATGTTATTAATTTGCTTTGTGTGGTTTTGGCCGACCAGGATTTGGCTGGCTGGTGGGCTACACAGATGGAGTCATGGCCTTATTTTACTTTCAAGGAGGCATGGCATTAAGGTTTGGGCTGTCATTCCTTAGTATGTGAAGGAGGTGGTACCAGTGGTGGGGAGATCATTGGGCATAACTTTGTAAAGTGATGATATTTTAAAGTGGGGAGGTTGAATGTTCTGGAACCAGACAGAAAGAGAAGATCAAAATGAGACTGAATTGCTTAGGCCCGCCTTCGTATTTTATTTTTGAATGGTAATTTTAAATGCATCGTGTTTGAACTTTTAGATTGTGATCATGCATAGCCTCACCACGTTTCCCAACGCAGTCTAAAACGGCTGCTCTATTCTGATGGCCTGGTGGGTGTGTGGAGGAGGATGCGTACAGACTGACAGTATACTTGGTCCCACCTGAAAGACAAGGTTTCCTTTGCTAGGCTTTTTTTTTTTTTTATTGTTTCAAACATCATTTCAATGTTTTCAGGGGTTTGAAAAGTAATGCCAGCTGGTTTCATTGATCTATATGTGGTTTATGTCATTTTGTTATAAAAATATTTTACAGAAGAGAACATACTGGCATTTTAATTCAATCTTAACATTTGATTAAGGTTTTAATGAAGCTTTAAATCATGTAAATAGCCTTCTTACATTACTTTTAAATGTAAGAAGGCTAATTATTCATGTCTTAGGCAGTAGTGAGACCATAACCAAATTAAAACTCATACCAGCTGTATGCACTCAACGTCACACGTGACACCTGCTGATCTGTGGATGACCTGAAGCTGAGATTGTGGAGTTAGAAACAAAAATCAGGTATATATGGAAATCCTCAAGTCCAAAAAATAGCTTTAGCCAACCTTCTAGATACCAAGGTAAGGGTCCTTTCCAGGGTTTATAATATGTCAGAGAAGGATGCTACCTGTAGCTTCTTCTTCAGCCTGGAGAAGAAGCATGGACAGAAGAAAATAATCCACTGTCTGCGGTCTGACACGGGGCAGGATGTGAATGAGCCCAACCAGTTTGAGGAGTTCTGTGGTGAAATACCTCAGGTCTTTGAAAAGATGAATTTACAGGTGGACCAACCACTGCAGAGGAAGGAGGTCCATGCTGCTCTGCAGGGACATCAGGACCGTGGCATCGATGGTGTGAACTTTGAATTTTATTAAACCAGCGATATTTTAGTACCTGGCATTTTAAATGTTTTTAATGATAGTCTCTTTGTCACTGTCCTGCTGCAGAGCTGTTGTTGTGCTCCTACCAAAAGGCAGTATCTTGGTCTCTTCCTCAGCACTCAGCAACGACCAAGAAGAGCTGGTGTGACTGCTTGTTGTGTTTTTGTGTGGAATAGGATGGTGTCTTCTGTGACTACGTATACACTGGAGAAAAAGTATACTCAAGAACACAAAAGAAAGAGTTCACTCTCTTCTTTCAAGTTTTCAAATTTGTTTCTACCTTTTTCCATTCTTTAATAATTAGCAGTAGAACATGAGCTTGTTTCACCAAAAACACCAGTTTTCGACCCAAGAATGGAGAGAGTGGGCTTCTTTTGAAAAGCTGTCAAGCAGGACAAAGAAAGTCATTTCGGCACTAATACTTTTTTAGCTCAAACATTTTGACAGATGTTTCTTTAAATAAAACGGAATCAACAAAGTGAAAAGTTTTTTTTTTGTGGTAAAACATCAATTTATTTACGAATATACAGTATAATCGTGTTCAACATCTACAATTGTTAAAAACTTCGGCAGCTCATTGGAGTCCAACGGTTACAGTGAAGAGGATGTGATTTGAACCTCCATCATCGCTTCTCATGATCGCGACACTCTTTCTCCCCCAACTATCATGAAACATTCTCTGTATGACTGTGAGCTGCCTGAATTTGTCTGACTTCCTGTTTCACTATTGTCTCCATGTCTTCCTGTCTTCTTCCTTTTCACATTATATATGCTGAATTCTCATCCAAAAACAGGCCTACTTGTGCCTACAGCAGCACAAGTAGGCCTACTTTAAAAGGTCTATGTCAGACAAATCAATGCACTTACTGAAGAGACGTGATAACAGGGAATGCTCTTCTCTCCTCTTTATCTACATGCCGCTATAGAGCATTTGTGATGGTAAGTGCACAGCAGGGGTATAGCAAGAAGAATTTTTTCTCACTGGGTAATGAATAGTGAACAACAATTTTTTTTTTTAATGGACAAAAAGGAATATACCAAAATAGGTAGTGTGGGAAAAGTGCGAAGCAATGTTTGGCACTCTTGTCCTTGTCTGTCAGCTGAAGATTCTTATCACCAAGTTTTCAAAATTGAGTTGTTTCATGCTGGCATCCATCTGGCCTGCTCTCCCTTGTGACTTCCATCAGCTCTTGTGAGCTTGTTGACACACATCCGTTTTTAATTGGCTTCTATTTCCAGGGGAAATGTCACGTTATCAGATACTGAAATGCTTTTGAAAATAACATGAGTCCCATTTTCAATATACAGCAACCACTCATTGTCTACCTCAGATACTCTGGGAGTCAATAAAATGGAAAATGTCTATCCATCAACCCCTCCCGTAACCCACCTCCTGCAGCGTCTAGTCTGCATTTCCCTTTATAGATCGAAGGCACTTTTCTGCTGATGTCAGGAAGTGTGTTTTGGGGCCATAGCCAGACATTGTGAGAAATGGGACAGCGCTCGCTACGCTGCTTCTTTCTCTCTTGCTCTTCTTCTCTGATGATCCACAGGAAGCCATTACATCTAATGTGTTGGCTGGAAACTGACATCAAGCAAGGACAGAAGACTGTATGATTATGTAAATGTACTAATTATTAGCTATTCTCATGCATAATCACATGAATATAGAACGTTCAATTTCTTGCATATATTTCTATTTAAATGTTGTATTCATGAGCGTTTATATTTGTTCAGATGAAGCATGTTCTTCTCCAGCACTGAAAGTAGCAAATCTGTGCATTTTTGCAGTACACACTCACACACACACACACACATAAACACCATCTCATGTATGCAGACAACAGAGAGAGCTAGCAAATTAGCACAAATACACTGATACAACCGCTGCAGAGACCAGGTTGACTTGCAGACAAACAGACAAACATGACACAAAAAACCCAAAAAAACCTCTGCACATTTTCCACATTTATCCTCCTTGCATGTATAAAAGAATTAAGAATATAAATGTAATAAATATGTCAAATAAATATTCCTCCTGTATTCTATCTGCTTTATTATACTTAATGCTTCTAGAAGGGATGGGAGTAACTGATCCAGGAGTTAGATTGGTGGCACTAAAAAGATGATTTTAGTCATAAAATTTGAGAAAGGCTGAGAGGACAGAGAAATTGGGCCAATTTGACTCCAATTT
Source organism: Antennarius maculatus (assembly GCA_013358685.1). Lineage (NCBI taxonomy): Eukaryota > Metazoa > Chordata > Actinopteri > Lophiiformes > Antennariidae > Antennarius > Antennarius maculatus. Next base: position 2,230,201 of record CM023626.1, on the reverse strand, counting down.
AATCAGAGGAGAGATCGTTTAATTGTTACAATGTTTCTGATTTGTTCCAGATTTAGTTTGGCACCTCATAATCTGCCTGGGGACAATGGAATCACTCTGATCATTTTCTTCAATGTACAATACTTCTGAGTAAAAATCTGGCTAATAATATTTATGTTATACATCTCTTTCTTCACAGAAACATTGCATTCATTTTACATCACAATTGTAATAAATTCCTGTGGTGTGTGATGTAGGTGGGTAGAGAGGTAGGTAACTTTATTAATCCCTTAAGGAGGTTCCGCCAGGGAAATTGTCATCACTGTTACACTACACACAGCACAGTAAGTGCACAAAAAGTGAGGAGTAGAGCAGTTTGATGGCTTTGATGGTTCTTGAGTCTGTTGGTCCTGCATGTTGGGAGGTGCAGCCTCTGGCTTGTCAGGCTTCTTTGGTTGTTGGCAACGGTGTGCAGAGAGTGGCTGTCATCGTCCATGATATCCAAAACTTCTTCCCTCTGCCACAGTTGCCAGAGGGTCCAGCTTCATCCCGACCACTGAACCGGACTGTCTGATCAGCTTCTCTAGACTGGAGAGATTCGCCTTAGTCACGCTCCCTCCCAAACACACTACAGCGTACGACAGGACGCTGGCGACCACAGACTGGTAGAACATCCACAGGAGCTTCCTGCAGACGTTGAATGCTCTCAGTCTCCTCAGAAAGTATATCTTTCTGTACAGCCTCCACCTCTTCCATTCCTATCAGAACTTGCCTAGGTGTGGGTCTGTCCCTCCTGAAATCAATAACCAGCTCTTCAGTTTTGGGGGTGTTGAGCTGCAGGCTGTTGCAGTGACACAAATCAACAAAGTCCCTCACCAAGAATCTATACACCTCCTCCTCATTGTCTCTGAAACATCTCAAAATCGCTGTGTTGTCGGCAAACTCCTGATTGTGACACAGTTCTGAGTTGTAGCAGAAGTCTGCAGTGTACAGATTGAAGAGGATCGGGGACAAGACAGACCCCTGTGCGCTTGAAAAATCCAGAAAAAGGTTCCTCACAGTGCCTCTTTCCCTTTCCAGATGCGAGTGGGCTTGGTGTAGCACTTGGAGGATGGCGTCCTTCACACCGACCTTTCCTCAGTAGGCAAACTGAAAAGAGTCCTCAACATGTTGCACCTGAGGCCTGAGGAGACTGAGGAAGAGCCTCTCTAGAGTCTTCATTGGAAGTCGGTTCTTTTTACGAATTGGAACGATGCATGATGTCTTCCAGAGGGTGGGCACCTTCCCAAGATGCAGGTTCATGTTGAGGACTCGTTGCAGCGGCTCTCAGAGTCCAGTGGCACAGGCCTTGAGCAGACGGGGGCTCACTCCATCTGGTCCTGCCGCTTTTCAAGGCAGCAGCTTCCTCCGTTCTCTTCTCACCTGGTCTGCCGTGAAGCAGGGAGGAGGCGATGATGGTGGTGGGAGCTGGGTGGTGATGGGGGAAGAGGGATGGTGGGGGGCTGTTTTGTTTCTGTGGATGGGAGGGAGCGGTGGTGGGAGGTAGGATGGAAGAAAGGGGGGCTGGGGGGAAGAAGAGAGGCAGAGGAGGGTGGAGAGGGGCCACTTTGCTGTAGGTAGGTGGATTGTCTTGATCTTCCTTGTACACCAGCTAACAACCTGGTGGAATGCAGCCTGGGTGGTGTCCAGCATGACATGATTAAAATCTCCAAAAATAATCATGAAGGCTTCAGGATGTTTGGTTTGCAGCCGTGCAACAACACTGAGAACCCTGGGTAAATAATATGGCCATTTGCTAACAGCTAGCAGCTCCAGATGAGGGCAACACACAACCACCTTAACTGAAACACGGCCTACATGTTTTATTATCACTCTTGTACAATGTGCTTGTGATCTGAGAATGGATTATTCGTGAAGATTCTGGTTAAGTGAGATATGAATTTCAAAATTATTTTAGTTCAGTTGACTTTTACACACGCTTGTCAGCTTCAGACCTCAATTCATTCTAAAAAACTATTCTTTTAATGTTCATTCGGTTTGAAAACAAGCACATACCCCTACAAGTGATGGGATCACACTGTTCTGATACCACAATCAGCACTCACTGTACCTTTAGTGTGACATCTATGTCAAACACATGGATGGTTGAAAGCTCCGTTATTTCCCCAAAAAATACACATTTCCAAGAAATTAGTTTTGTCTGTGCAGAAATATAACTGTACTCACCAAGTGTCTGACAACACACTGTATAATTATGTTAATGGTACCAGTTATGTTTACTGCTGTAATGTGAGTTCATCCCAGCAGGCAATGTAAAATGATCTAATCAGTTGCTGAAAGGATACGGATAAGGAACACTAGCCAAGTAGCAATTAGACAGTCAATAAGAACAATCAATCATCTCTATTCAAATCTTAAATACCCATGTTCAACCTGGTGTTATCAGAGGATGCTGTGCATCTTTAATTTCAACTTTAAGTACAGAAGCCCTTGGAAAGATGACAGTCTTTGGTTTTTGTCAATTCTCTGAATGGTGACTGGACACAATGTAGATGTGTACTTTGTGTATCTGTCAACCCTCGTGTAATCCTCAGTTAGTTTCTGCTGTCAGCACTTTTGTCAACTGACCCTAATTAAATGTCAGAAAATGAAGGAAAACTTAGCGCAAAGGTAATGTCATTGCATTAAAGAAATGTCAAACTGGCCAACTTCTAAATTAATATACAGTATAAATAGTCAGTAGAGGTGAAAAAGTTTCAGATTTGCTCCAGTAAACTTTTAAAGTGATTATATTTGCTATTTCCTGCAGTGTTAGAGGTAACTGTCATGTTTATCTTCTGTTTCCATCTTCTTTCCTTTCATCTTCTCAACCTTAGCTTGTCTTGACTACATATTGATCTTTCTTTTTCCTTCTTACTTCTTACTTTTGCTTTACATGTTTCCACAGCTCCCGTAAATGCAGCCCTGAAATCAAACACCTGTCTTTACTTTGCCGCTTTCCTTTCGGTCTTCCTAATTCTTTACCTTTTTCTTTGTAGTTTTGCATCTTTACTAACTTTTGCTTTTCTTTCATTTTTCTCCAATTATCCTTTTTTGAATTCTTTTCTTCCTCTTCCATTTCTCATCATTATGTGCTAACAATTTTGTTCTGACTTATCATTTATTTACAGTTTGCAATTTCATTAGCATCACTTTGTTCTTCTTTAATATAAAATACAAATTTTTCAGATTTTTAGATTGGTGAAACCAAATTATATTTTTGTCATCTCATCTCAGGATTGAATTTCCTTTTACTCCTAACACTTTCACTCATGAAGGACTTTTGCTTTTTTTTCCTCTTCTGATTAATTTTCTTTTACATTGTCATTTCGCAGGTGCACAAAACATTTCCCGCCTATTGTTGTCATCTACATTGTTTTGTCTCCAGAAAAATGTGTCCTTTTTAGAAATTTGAAGTTCTTACATTCCATCATCTCATAATACCCCCCCGACTGAAAAGACATCCTGCTCAAGGTACTTTCACTACTCCAATTTGCATGTAATGTGCCGCTACTGACATTTGTTTATGCAATTTACCACCTAGTTATAATCCATCATTATTAGATTTAGCTACTGACTTATTATCTGGAACCAAATTAACAGGACTGAGGGTTTTGGATATTTTTCATGAACAGATCTACTACAGTGAAAGATAAATGAGTGGCAAAATACAGCAAAGGCAAACTCTGACTCGCTCTTGAGGGCAGTTGGTGTTAGAAAGGCGGATTAAGAAGTTATGGGCTGAGATGGGAAAGGATGACACTCTGTGGAGACCCCTAACAGGACACGCCCGACAGAAAAGAAGAAGAAGAAGCAGTAATGTGATTTCAGTACCTCCATTAACAGGACAGAGCCATAATCAATTATAACTGCATTACATCAATGCAAACAGTGTATATCAGTGTCAGTGCTGTATTGATTGCTGTGAAGGAACTTTGGTTTGCATCTGGTAAAATTCAGTTACGCTTACAGAAGAATTTGATAAGTAGTCAGTGTACTAACCAGACAGAAACAATCCGGACATTTTTGTTTCTATAGCCTTCCTTCTTCACTTTCTTATTAAAAGAAAACTCCTAAGAATAAAAATTAATTAACAGCAAAATGGGGGAGTATTGAAGATTACAGACCTTAAGTTTTTATTTAGCATTACAGTTTATTTTTTAACATTTTCTCCACTGGTTTAAAAAATGAGTAGACTACAACTGAAGAATTGTTTCACGATTTCCCCATCATATGTTGTGATGTACAGAAAAATATGCTAACTAGTGAACATGCCGTTCAATTCCCTGGTTATTTTGTCACACTGACATTTGATTATATTTATAAGCCTCATTTATCAAATCTGATCCTTTACTTTATTCATATTTTCTCATTGTTACATTTCATCTGTATCATTGTCGTGATACATCTGCAACTCCAAAAGGACAGTCATTCAAACTTTGATCTGTTTTTATCTGCATCAGCAAGAACAAAAGAAACAAAAGAGACAATTAATGGTATTCAAACCCAAATGGATCCTAGAGGTGAATGGATAAATGACAAGACTCCCGGAACATATTCAACAACAGCATCTGAAGTTTTGTGGTCATCTGTCATCTCTGGTTGTGTCTGTTTGCTGACAACAGCACCGGGGGCATGAATTCAAATTTTGAAGTAATAGTTTGTATTTTGTACAATATATATATATATATATCTGTGACCAGAGTTGGAAACTATTCAAACTGGATTAGAAAAGATCAGACATTTGTGTTCCTACTGCCCTGAAAAGAGTTGAGTCCCTTTAACTTGTTATGTTAGTTCCAGTTTACACGACTTTATGTGATTTACCGTTTTGGGCTGGTTAGATGGAGACCATGCAAAGCTCTGTAGCATGGTCTTCAAAGTGACACACATTCTTATCCACGTCCTCCTTCAGCTTCTCATCATCTATCCAAGTCAAGGACGACTGCAGCTCCTCAGTAAAACAGCCACATATAAAAGAAGCAAAATCCTCTGCTGTGCTTGTTTGAATGTGAGGAAGACTTTTAGAACTCAAGCTCGTATGGAAACTGCCGCACCGCCATCAGTTTAAATCAATACCACAACAAAGACACTGAGAAGCTATTTGGTTCAGGAAAGTGACTCTTATGATACCGAGAGATGTGGTTAATCTAGTTAATACTGCTGCTGGAGCCCAGCTAAAGTCCACCACGTCTGACTGATAATCATGACGTGATTTATTATTTTAATATCCAAGTTTAAAATATCCCTGCACACATTTGATCTTGTCAGTCTCAAAAAGAAGAAGAAGAAGAAGAAATGTACTTTATTGATCCCTCTTGGGGAAATGTTTTTTTTTTTTCTCAATCATGTTTTTTTTCCAGACTTTTATATACATATAACTGTGAACAGGTCCCTGAAACACACGCAAGGGGCCTGTAAGCATGCAGTATATAAACAGCGGGAGGCAGAGCGTCAGGCAGGTCCCTCTTGGTGAACAACAATGAGCAACTTATAGGGGAGACGGTGCCTTGCTCAAGGGCACCTCGGCAGTCCTCAGAAGGTGAGCTAATACCTCCTACTGTCAGCTCATGCTCCAAAATGTTTTTGGTCCACACGAGCCTTGATCCGGCCACCCTCCGGTCCCCAGCCCGGTTCCCAGCAGCGCCACAGGGAAGTGTCCGAGCGTCACTGATCCCTGAGTCAGACCGCCCTCCCCACCCGATCTCTTGTCTCGAAAACATAGTTTTCCATTAACTGAAAAAGAAGAAATGCATTACTTTTGTTGAGCCAGAAAAAGGCAAGGTGACACACAGTGCAGGAGGCACCCATCAATAATTGAGGGGGGGGGGGGGGGGGTTTGAGGAGGTGGAGTACCTGTGTTCCTTCTGATTCTACTGAGCTGAAAGCCAGTGTACCTGCGCCAGTGACTACACCCTGTACTTATCACAGTGTGTAAAGGCTACAATCGGCTGTCACACACACACACACACACACACACACACACACACACACACACACACACACACAGAGGGCCAAGAATAGCTATGCTGGTCAGTCGACTGCAGGTTCCTTACATGCATTACTTGCATTTTTTTTTTTTTTTTTACTTTTAAAAAGGACATTTCAAGGACATTTTAAAAGTCTGGGTAACTTTTATCAGATACAATAGGTGTTTTGACATATATGAAGTTATGTAAAGTCACACATTCATTTCTAATACTAATACTAAAACATCTTCAATAAAAAAAAATTGGTATAAAATCCTAAACATAGAAGTCTTTGGTTCTTCATTAACCAGTAACTAAAGATAACACACTGGTAAACATTTATCTTTTGGTTTATTGACCCTTTAAGGGAAATAGTATTTCATACACTTCCCCAGACAGTCTGTAGGGCTGCTGTTTTTGTCTACATTACACGCGTTATGTTATAGATTATATCCAATTATATACAACAATTGGGGAAAAATATCAAAAGTCTTTTGAAACATGTGATTGTGTTTGTGTGACTGATTTTAAAGACTTAAAGTAAATTAAATCCATTAAAATAATTGAAAATTGCGTCTCGCTGATGTTGACAAACGTCACCTTCATTGCTGTAGATAGTACAACATTATTGGATGTTTAAATTAATATTTGTTTTCAACCCCCGAGTTTGTCAAACATTCATACATTCCTTTATTCATCTTCTAAATCCACATCGTCTGCTGTCGAGGGGTCCCTGGAGCCTATTCCAGCCGACAGGCGCCGTGAAGCAGGGGACACTCCGGGTGCAATGCCAGTGCACCGCGGAGGTGTGAAACAGTGCGTGACCTTTACTCATGACCGTGTGTGGTAAAAATCCCACAACATCAACGTTCCTCAGATATAAGAACGGCTCAATCCCAGCATGACGGCTGTGTTAAACCCTCAGATTGTGTAAAATGATGCAGAAAAAACAGTGACAAAAAAACCCAAACAAACCCAAACAGCTCTTGTTCTACTGTCACCAACTGAGAAGGGGATATGAAGCCTGGGTAAATACCAGCTCTGCGTCTGCACCACCCACCCACTCGCTGTGTGCTCTCCATCTCCCTCACACAAACACACTGTTTTCCTCTTCCTGCTGCAGGACACACATCTGCACAGGATTATCAGATTAGCAGCTGGAGATTTGGCTCCCCTCACAGGGCCTGTGTGTGATGGTGAGTGAATTGGGGCACATGGATGGTGTTGCTGTGTCAAGCATGCAGTACCGCTTTACTATTGGCGCTCACAAACATTCACTGTTCATTTCCTGTGTGATTCTTCCATGTCGACGCAGCTGCTGTCGTCCTTCTTTCTGTCCTAGTATTCTCTCCATCGCCGTCAAACTCATTTTGGCCTATCTAACTTTGCAAATTCAAGCTCAAATGCGCACGCACGCACACACATACACACACACACACCTGCACCTTCCACATACCATATCCATGTGGTGAATTGAAACTGAAATTGGTGTTTTCTCACTCCAGCTTCTAGATTCTTGAGCAGCAGATGTGATGACTTATGGCTGCTCATTCCAAGAACCACAGGGCCAGACACATACACACTGCTGTACATACTGTAATAATACAGTGGTGCCTCTACTTACGAATGTCTCTACTTACGAAATTTTCTACTTATGAAACACCTCTACAGGAAAATATTGCCTCTAGTTATGAAAGAAATTTCAAGTTACAAGAGGTAAAAATACAGTATGGGCTGATACTCGCAGCCCCCGCAGGTTCCTGATCACAACATTCTTATAGCTGCTCTGCCATTGGCTGTTACCTAGCATCCTGGCATCCCATTGGCTAAGAGGGACCTCTGTGTGGAGCTAGATAGGTGTCTATGCAGCGTCCTCGTCATTCAACCCTCGACCCGTGAGGTGTTCTGATAGTTTAACGTAAATATATTAACTTTTAGAGTATTCACTATGGACCCCAAGAAAGTGACGGAGAAAAGAGGAAAAGACAAGACGAAGAAAAGAGTTTTTTTGTCCGTACAAACAAAACAAGAGATGATAGAAAAGCATGAAAAAGGGATGCGTTTGGTTGATCTCTCCAAAGAATATGGCCGTAATGCATCTACAATCACCACGTTATTAAAACTAAAGGAAGTTTAAGGAGTTTAAGGCATGGCGTGGGTGGTTGGAGAAGTTCAGAAGGAGGACTGGAATTCACTCTGTTGTTCATGGTGAGGCAGGAGCGCATGAACCAAAGAGGGCAAAAAACAATGAGGACAGCAGTTAAAAGGTTAATGACCATCATTTTTATTCTTTATTCTCTGTTTTTTACATTATGCACAACTCTCATTTATTGTGTAATAATCTAATTGTAACATGTATTTGTTACATGTTTTGATGCATTTTTATGCTTTATAAAACATTTATGTCTGAATGTTGGGGGGCTTGGACCGGATTAGGGTATTTGTATGGAAAACGCGTCTCTACTTACAAAATTTTCTGCTTAAGAAATTTCTTCCAGAACCAATTAATTTCGTAAGTAGAGGTACTGCTGTATCTAAATCAGAGTCCTGTATGCTCTTCATTCAATAAATGACCCCTGCCACACCTACAGCATGATGAACAACAGAAATCAGTTTAAACAACCAGAAAAATCTCAATCGTTCTTCATTATTGGAAAACATTTTTTTTTTTAAAAAAAACACACCAAATTGTAATTTTGGGTCTTCCCTCTCTCCTGAGTGAGCATCTGACTTTTTATTGAATGTTCAAACATACAATAGCTATTAACATTGGGATAATAGTTACTGTTTGGTGCATGTTGTAGGCTTTATCTTCAAAATAAATACCTTCTGCTCAGGAAACATGTTGAAAAGGTACATTCAAATATAGAATGTCATCATAGACATAGAGAAAGTTAAAGAGAGCAGACGTGGATGGTTTGGACACGTCCAGACTAAAGATGGTAAGGATGTTGGTGAAAGGGTGATGAGGATGGAGCTACCAGGAAAGAGGGCAAGAGGAAGACCAAAGAGAAGGTGGATGAACGGAGTGAGGAAGAAATGAGGGCAGTTGGAGGAAGAGGATGAAGAAGAAGAAGAAGAAGAAGAAGACTTTTTTTTTTTACTTTTTCAAAAACACTTTAATCACATTCAAAACATTTTACAATTTTACATTAGATGAAAACGCTAAAGAGCTTCAGAAACACTAAAAACCAATAAAGTAAGAGGAAATACAATCTAAAATCAGTGCATTATATCAGGAAGTTTGCAAAATTGAGTTGATCATCAATTAAGGTGCATAGGACATTTTTGTGACACCAGATGTTCCTAAAGTTATTTAGGTCTTTTGTCATTTTATAGAAACCAAATTCTAGTTTTAAGCGACATCTGATGTTACAGCAAAAAACAGTGGCTGCGTCTTGAACAGTATTGTTTTCAATTCTTCTCTTCCTGGTCACGTAAATTGCGCGTTTTGCTTCTCCAGAGATAAAATTTAAAAGTTGCCACTTTCTCTGATTCGATTTATTGTACCCAGCACCGTAGACGAATTTCCTCACACTAAAATTTTCACTGAACAGATTAAAAACATTCGTTAGAAGAGTGAAGAGCACTGCAAGTCTCCCACACTCACTAAAAGCATGAAAGACTGTCTCACGAAGGGGACAGAAGGGACCCTGGCTGGACACCGCAGGGTTAAAAACAGAGATAAAAGCATTGGAACCGATGGCACCGTGTAAAATTCTCCACTGGAGGTCGGCTGTTTTTTTCTTGAGGGGAGGTTTGTATAGAAGTCTCCACTGTGGGTCAGGTCCATTTCCCGTCATTCTGCTGGCCCAGGCAGTGGGGGCTCTGTTACATAGGTTTCTCTTGTTGATTACTTTGACACAGTATTTGTACAGTACTTTTTTGTTGTGAAGAAGAAGAAGAAGAAGAAGAAGAAGAAGAAGAAGAAGAAGAAGAAGAAGATCATAGATATGGCTCAATTAAATTTACTTCTTTACTTCCAACTGACAAAAAAAAATAACAAAAAACCAAACAGAAATAATCTTCAACTTTTTGGTGTTCATGAGTTTACAAAAGAAACACACACACACACACACACTGACACTGACCAGATGGCCACAGAGAAAAGTGCTTAAACTCTACCAGCAACCAACTACAGCAGCCATATGTTCCCGGGTTTTAAAACACATTAACTTAGAACAGAGGAGGCAGTAACTGTTGATGTGTAACATGAATGACACATTATTGTCAGGAACATACTCAAAGCCATAACCTGTGACGCTGTCATCCCATTTCAAACGGAAAGCTTCCCTACATTCTCTGAATGAAGCTTGTAATTATCCACAGTGTTCACACAATGAGATTCACCAGCGGAGGCAGAGCCTCTGATGTACCTCAGTCCCCAGCAGCAACCAGGTGTTCATATTACCTTACCTTGGAACGAGTGCTTGGTCTGCACAGTCTGTTTTTGAAAATTTCAAGAAAAGCATGTGCGGGGACTTCATTACCACCTTGGTGAGCTCAGTGCTTCTTTCACAGAAAAATTAACGATAGAATTTTATAAACTTTCAACACTCCCATCAGGTGTGTTCTGCTGGCTGAAATTCCATTTTAGTTTCAGGTTCTGAAGGCAGAAAGGAAATACACGAGAAAGAAAAAGAGGATTGGTTTAAGAACTGAAAATAAACTCCCCGTCCCTCAAATGTCAAGTACGTCGATGACATAAATAAAAAGTGACGCGCAAAAGAATTGGTGCTGTATTACTACAGCTTCAATACACAGGTTTGTTTAGAATGCCAGGCTGAATTCTCAGGGTCAGAAAAAAAACCACTTCATTTCTGTTTCTGCACAGCAGCAGAACAACAAAACTGAAAATACAGAGAAAAGTGCTTTAAGGCTGTGTGATAAACTAACATTAAGCACAGTTGTTATTTGAGTAGAGCAAAGTGTCTTCCAGAGACGTTATAAAAGAAAATAAGTGTTATTTCAGCAATGTTTTTTACCGTGAAACCTGCTAATGCACTTTGTGTTTTGAAAAAATTGTGCATCAGGCATCAGAAAGAGGAAAAAAAAATACCAATAATCTGGCGGTATATGAAGTTTTGTATTCAGTCCGTCCTTGGTAAGTGTTCCATGAGGCGACACTTGGGTTATGTAATATGTCACATAATCCGTAATAATCAGAGTGAAAATTGTGAGAATCACTTGAAAGCTTTGTAAGATAGTAATTATATTAAATATCTTTTATTTTAGAGTCTTGAGTCCTCAAATGGGACCATAGCTATGATGATTGATATGTAGTGATTTTTTTTTCCATCAATAACTGGTTTGTAAAAGGATAAAATCTTCAAAACATTAAAAAAAAACCCAAATAATTACTGCTTAAAATGATACAGAGAACAGCATCAGAAAGAAAATAACCTATATTTACGTAAAAATAGATATCAATATATAATTAACATCAATAAACCAGATTGCAAAGAAAAGGAACACTGTTTTATGTGGAAGTGTAAAAGAACACAAGAACTTGGAGACAATACACATTATTCATAAAGAACTGAATAATGACTGGAGCTCTGTAGTCCGGGTCCTGAAGAATAATGGGAGACCTTTTCTTCAAATAAAATACTTGCTTGCTACCACTCCCAAAAAATGATTTATAAATAAAATAATAATAAAAAGTGAATGAACTCTCTTCTCTTCTAAGAGCAACACAAGACATAAACAAAAACTTACATTTTCTAAAAAATATCCAAGCAAGTTCACCCCCAGAGGAGTCCGCAATATGGGAATAGAGGTCACTAAAAACCGCAAGATGTCATGACGGGACCTACAGCAGGCTTCTGCTATTGTCCATGTGAAAGTAAGAAAAAAATTAAAGAACTAAGAAAAAATCATACATTCATTTATCTTCAAACTGCTTCATCCACTCTGAAGTGTTTTTGGAGGTAGGAGGAAGCCGGAGAACCCAGAGAGAACCCACACAGACACGGGGAGAACATGTAAACTCCACACAGAGTCGGACTCGAACCCAGAACCGCCTTGCTGTGCAGCGACAGGTGGCAGCGTCAGAGTTTGAGGATGATTTGCTGCAGCAGGACCCGCCTAACTCACCATCAAAGAATCTTGGATTGGCAAAGACAATGCCTGGACGTCCACTGACATGTTTTGGGGTGGCTTGAAATAGGCCGTACATGCAAGGAACCCCACAAACAAATCACAGCTGAAAGAATTCAGCTTTGAGGAGTGGGGCTAACCTTTTTCAGATCCATATGCCATATATATCATTAAAAGTCATACCCCTTAACTTTTTCCACATTTTGTCCTCCTGTGGACAGACTCCCCCATCTGAGCTGTGGATCTCTAGAGTGTCTTTGGGTCTCTTGGCTTCGACTCTGGTCATTGCTCTTCCTGTTTGGCCAGTAAGTTCAGGTGAAAGGTCATGTCTTGGCAGGTTTGTAATTGTGCCATACTCTTTCCATTCCATTCCTGGATGATGAATCCATCAGTAAATATCTGTTCGGGTACTGAGACTAGATAACACACAAATGGACTCTTTCTAGTCATTAGATCAGCATGTGATCATTCAGCAACCCTCAGGGAACTTATGAACTCACTTTTCAGTTTTTTCCATTCATGAAAAAACAAAATTGTATATACTTTTCTTCGTATTTCACAATTGCTTGCCACTCCGTGTTGACCTTTCACATAAAATTTCAATAAAATATATTTGAGGATTGTAAATGTGATCAAATGTGGAAACGTTCAAAGAGCGTGAATACTTTTGGAAGCCACTCTACCGTTTTATCCCAGTCAAGGTCAAGTTGGTGAACATTACTATAGAAAAGTTACTTTCACTATTATGAAGTCAATGAAAGAGTTTCATAGACTGATGTTTAGTCATGTTCAGAATCTGACAGTGTCTGCATCCATGACATGTTGAGTAGTTGAGACTACAAAACATGATTTTTATGAAAGTGTCTGACCTGCTGTGTCCAGAATGACGTTTAATTTAATAAAGGAGAGGAGAAGGACATGCAGCTTTGACACATCAGGATGATGGTCAGCAGTCAGCAGATAAATAGGTCAACAGTGAGCATCTGTGATTTGTGGTTCATCCCCACCATTGACACGTCGGCCTTTATCATTTGGCTGATGGAACTTGTTGGATCGGTGTCAGAGGTTGATTCAATGGTTGTTGAACTAAAAGCCACAGCAGACCAGAGGGGAGTGAACAAAAGAGTCCAGTCGGGGGGGGGGGGGTGTGCACACAAGACTCACCATTTTATTGATCTGTCCTCCACGACATCTTCACATATTGATTATCCAGAATAATGCAGCTGCACTACTATAAGTGATGAGAGAGCGGGTGGTGTGTGTGTGTGTGTGTGTGTGTGTGTGTGTGTGTGTGTGTGTGTGTGTGTGTGTGTGTGTGTGTGTGTGTGTGTGTGTGTGTGTGTGTGTGTGTGGAGGGAAACGCTGCTTTATCCTCACTGTGGCTTATCAGCAGTATTTCTTGAGAACTTCTGCACACAGACTACCACCTCCCAGCCTAATCTCTTTTCAAACAGATTCATAATTTACTGTAAGTGCTAATTAGCCGTTGCATTGTAGTGGCCCCCATCACAGGCAATGTTAACAGTAGGCAACGTGCAATAGTGAGTTTTTTTCTCCTTGTTTGCTCTTTCTAACTGCTGACGCAATGAGGCATTAAAAGACATAAAATGATGCAAGAATAAGCGGTGCAGTAAAAGCATGCCAGTGTTTACATATTTAGAATGTTAATTCTTTAAAACAGGTGTATAAACTTTATCTGCCATCATACAGGATGAAGACAAAAAAAAAAAAAGCAACAAAATATTGTTCCTCTCAGTATTTTTCCTTTATTCTTGGAAGACCATTATGGAAGGAGGGATAAAAAAAAGGAAAGAAAACAAGGGTTTTTTTTAATATTACTGAACATGTTATGTTAAAGTTGGTGGGTGTTAGAAACACATCTGTGTGTGAACAGATGGAGAACAGCACAAAACCATTTACCTGCCATGTAATAATGTTAAATCTCGTCGACAAGTGACGATCTCAAGTAAGATAATGCAAACAAATGCTGCAGGAGTAAAGAGGCTGTAGTCCTATTTGTTACCACCATATCTCAACATAACAACATAGAACGATAATTATAGTATGTTGTGATGAATATAGTATAATTATCACACATTATGCCATGTATTAATTATAATTGAGCAAAAAAAACTAACCTCATCCTCAGTTTACTGGCAGTTTATTTGTAAATGTATCTGTACCATTGATTCATTATTTAAAACCACTTATCCTTTGTAGGGTCGAGGGGCTGGAGCCTATCCAAGCTGACATTGAGGTAATTGGAGGGTACACCATGGACAGGTCACTGGTTCAACACAATGCTGACACAGAGAGACAAACCATTTACATCTACGGGCAATTTAGACCACCAATTAACCTTGCATGTCTTTAGACTGCAGGGAGAGCTGATGGGAAGAACTGGCTTGCAGGTTTCAAATCAAGGACCTTCCCAGTGCTGACCATCTGTACCACCCAATGGAATCATTGTTTTAACTCAAAAAACGGATTTTTCTTTATGTTTTAGCCCATTCACATAAACTTTGCATCAGAGCTAATGCTGCTCTAATCAGTTTAAATGAAAACGTTCTATTGCTCCAAGCTAACTTTGATTTTCATTTGTGTTCAATGCAGAATTTTATGAGGAGATTGAATCTCTTGCGCTTCATTGGACGTTCGGCATCTTGAGAAAGCTTTTCACATTGTTTTTGGTCATATTTGATTATAAAGGTTCATTGCATTTAAATTTCTAATAATAATAATCGGTGCATTTAAATTTACTGACCCTGTTCTGCAGTAAACGTGCTAATCACACAAAGTGCTTTCACACAGTGCATGGATTCAGTCCAGGTAGTTGATAAAAAAACAATCTGAAATACACAGATAAAAACATTGGTAGCTTTAGGTGACATTTTGGTGTAATTATTTCTTGGCACATCACAACAAAATTAATTGAACTTAGTTGCTCTCAAAATTTATGATGAATAGTGCTAACAAATAGACAGGATAATCCAGATAAAATTAGAAGGGCACTGAATATATCTCTGCCAAGGACCAATAGTCCCCCTTAATTAAAATAAAACCTGATCCAAATTCCAACAAGAGACATCCATTCATTCATTTTCCTAGCTGCTTATCCTTGAAAGGTGGGAGAAATAATAGAATGGATCCACCCACTAATCTGGATCTTCTCCTGAATTCAATACAATAACCAGAAGAAATATAGTCTCATATATATATATATATATATATATATATATATATATATATATATATATATATATATATATATATATATATATATATATATATATATATATATATATATATATACACATACATTTTGTATTTATTTTTTTAAAGCCAACATAATTTGAAGATAAGAGGTAAAGCATTGTGAGAAATAGAGCTGCCTTGTGTTTGTATAATGCTTGCAAAAGGACTGGCAGTATGCCTACGTATATTTACTGACTTGTTGATTATTGACAATGCAAATGATACATCTGTTCCATGTTCATTAACACAATATTTTGTCCATGTATTCTCTATTGCTGTGTGCATGCAGCAATGCACTTGTCAGCAGTTAAGACAATACATATTTTTATTTTCTAACGTATTTATTATTATTATTTATTATTTTTATTAATAATAATAATAATAATAATAATAATAAAAATAAAATAATAATACTTTACTTCCTAGTTTTTGGGGCGTTTATTAAATTAAAAGCCACCAATATTGAAAAAATATATAATTTCGTAGGAATAAATATTTTGGGCGGAACCTATTAATGGTGAATTTTCCTCATAAATCATGCGTACCCCTTTCATGATAGCACATCCATCACTAATTAGTTATTATCATAATTCTTCTCAGTACTTGTCACTATGTTCTATTGGTATTAATTGATCTCAACCAAATTTGAGCCCAGTTCAAAGCAGAGCTATTTATGCCCCTGGGCCCAATAATTATTTAATCTTGCCCTGCTTTACATCCATAACATGAACATAAATATTTCATCTGTGTTCATTCTACCTCTTTGGAATACCATGTATGCAGATAAATGGAAAACCATCATCCTGCTTTCAACATTACGCTTCCCCAATCACTGCTATGATTAGATTCTGTTTCAAGAATCAGCCGAAGGAAAAGCAGCAAGTGTTTAAACCTCAAATTCACATTTACTATTCTTTGCTGATATTTAGGTGACAGTTACCCATAGAACAAAGCATATGTTCCATCTGAGCCGGATGAAACAGACCCTCTGGTTTAATATAGAGGCTTTCGAAGAGGTTCAACATCAAACATTCTATATGCAGCTTGTACAACATCAAAGGGCCAGCATTAGATAACCATGAAACTACGCTTTATAGCTATTCATAATGAAATGACACCACAGTCAAGATGATTACTTCCCTGGTTTTAATGCCTGTAGAAATGTTTAAAAAAAAAAGAAGAAGGAGGAGGCAACAGGAACTAAAAAAATGTTGACGAATCCCAATTAGAGTCAGGAGGCCAGATGAGATTCACCCCAAATGAACATGAACATGTATGCTTTTAATTTATAGTCAGGACAAATAACCAAAGTGTTCCAGTAAGTGGTGCTGGTGAAAGATCCTGAGCGCCTGTGGAGGCAGACCTCTGACTCTTATATTATAGATTTCTACCCCCCCCCCACACACACACACACACAATAAAATGAGGTGAAATCAGGTTGTAATGCAGCGATAAATCCAATCATTTAAAAAACTCAACAGAAAACATTTCTGTCCAGAAACTAATGGTTTGATTTATGTGGATTAAAACCACAAACCCTCACCGTGAACAGTTTCTATCAAAATTACAAATTAAAGAGGAAGTAGTTCGTAATAAAAACTGCGAACCTGTCTTGTTTTGACATAATCCACATAGTCTGCTCTGACAGGACTCTTTTTATTCTGTTCTCCCACTATACTGAAAATATGAAGAACAGGATTGGGTCAGCTGAGTCCCTTTGACTATCTGAGTAGAAGCTGTTGACCATACTGTAGAATCACCTTCCTCTGAACTTGTTTTGATAGAACAGCTAGGGACCGGTGCGTTTCAGTTTTATTTAAGTCAAGTAGCATGAGCTCTTAAACCAATATCTTATCCTTTTCTAAGTGGATAAGTGAACACCTATTGCCAAATTAGGTTAATCATTTCATTTATATTCTATGCTTTTGGTCTCAGAGGAATCACAATCAGCTTTAACAGATTTAATTGGTTTTACTCCAAATGAGTGAACCAGGAGCTTCTCAGATGGAGGCGTAGAGAGATGAGAGCAAGCAGCTAGTTAGAAGGAGGTTCAATATCTATGATCATCCCTGCGCCACAGGGTGGGGCATCACTGTGTACTGGTGAGGTGTGTTCACAATGCTGCTATAACACGCTACTAATAAGTTGTTACAGACTGCGCTGTCTAATAATTCACACACTGCATATTTTAATGTAAAGATTAGTTTTGTTATTGTTGTTTGTTTTTTCTTCTTTTTTTCTTTTTGCTCTCAATTAAAATGTTAAATTGTAACATACTTTTAATACCGACGTGGAATGTCCGAGATCCCATAAAATTAAAAGCCCTGAAGCATTTTATATACAGAAACAGCTTTTATTGTACCTGTATAAGGAATTTATTGTGAAACAGTTGCAGGAACATCTTTTAGAAAACTAATAACTAAAAACTCCATTACTGACATTGCAAGGTGCTCTGTTTTACACTCTTCATTCTGAGTTGCTGTTAACCCTCTGCTGGACCTTGAGTCAAGCCAACAAGCAGCTATGTTATCTGAAAAAGTTCTGACAAACCCATTCCACACCAGCTGCTCAGCACCAGACAGCAATCAAAAGTAGAAACCATCTACTGAAGATACTGAAGCATTACAAAGCTGTACTCTGCAAACAAAAACAATATTTCACCATGAAATTGGTGGAGACCAAAAGAGGATGGTCAGCATTGTAACCCTGAGGGAAACTTCCTCCTGTAGCCTGCAGGAAATAGGAATTGAACCACCGAGCTTCAGTCAGACAGATTACCTCTCTGGCTCCTGAGTTCCAGCCAAACCAATTTGAGTTAACATCCTGTTTCCGTTACATCCAAGTTCCCAAAACATTTTGCAAATACAGCATTACATGTACATAGATTTTTGCCAAAATGTGCACTTGGGGTCATAACTTATTCAAATCTGAACACAGAGAGAAAAAAAAAAATAGACTAAATGTAGTTTGCATTTTCTGGAGAAATACTTTTCTTTCAAAGCTAACAAACATAAAAAGCTAACAAACATAAAAAATAAAAATAAAAATCTTGCTTTTTTTTTTCAGTTGTGAAATAATCCACCTGTGTGTGCATCCAAAAAGGAAGAAAAAAGTGAGTTTGCATAATTAAACATAAGCAAGTCGAGTAACTCACTGAATCCACAGTAACATTACTTAACATTATGGGAGGAGAGGTGGGTAGTGGAGGGTGTTTGGATTTGGCCTGACAGGGACCCAACAGTGTCAGATTTTTGAAAAACCCAGCTTTAGAATAATGACTGCAGCTCCTTCACTTCAGAAAACCGCCTCAGGGTGCTGTCACTGTGCCCACAGACACTCTCCTGTTCACTGTCATTGGAGCAATGCCAAACTTTGCCTCCTGATTACATCACAGATTAGAGCCTTGGCACTATGGAGACCTTCACTTCCACAATCCAGGCTCAGCTGGGCTCAATGATAGCCTGCCTTGAAGCTGAATTATCTTTCCGGTTTGTGCACTTTAAACTGACATGAGGCTACATGATAACACTTGGCCAGTGGTGGAATGAAACTCACTGCACTTAGAGCTCAGTACTCTGCCAATTGGAAGTATTTTATGTCCTGCCATTTTCTGCTTCTACTACAATGCAATTCAAAGAGAAACGTTAGACTTTAAATGTCATTACAGTGCGCCCTCGTTCCTCGCGGTTAATGCGTTCCAGGAACCACAAGCGAAAAACGAATTCCGCGATAGAGTGACAAACTATTTATCTTATTATTTACGATAATTTAAACACTTATGACCCCTCCCCATACTGATATTAAACCACCTTCTATCTGTATTACCTTTTCCCACACTCTTATCGACTTTGCACTTTTGTGTCTCTCGTGACTGCCTACTAAAAATCCGTGATGAGGTGAAGTTGTGACCATTGATGTGCGAATGCGCGAGAGCGCACTGTATATCTATAGTTACATGTCGTCTTTCCATTCTGTACATGCAATAATGAATCAATATGTTTTACCCAAAATGAAACTCGTGAATACAATTTCCAAAACAAAACAATTACTCACTTCATTCATTGATGATTCATTTGTAACTATTTTTTGATAATTGTTGCAATTTTTCTCCAGCCTGTGTGAAAAAATTGTAAAAACAACTTGACTCAGAATGAATCCAGGTCCAAACGTGATCAATTTTCTTTTTTCAGACTGCAGAGATATAAGCACTGCCAAAAAAAAAAAAAAAGTGTTTGTTGAAATGGACTGAAATAGAAGGAACTCTGAAGAATAGCTGTGAACAGGATTATTCACTTTTGATGTAGGAACCAGCAGTTCAGGAAACGATCTGTACTGAGGGTACATTTTCAATTTTGACAAAGTAACTGGAATTTTAAACCCTGTACGTGCTGCATGGACCCTTTCCATCATTTATTTATTTTTTTTTTACATTGTAAAAAGTCCTCTTGTTCTTTGATTATTTCGATGAATAACACATTGATGTGAGGATTATGAAATGTCACTTGATTTTTGCATCAACATGGTGATGAGTAAATAACTTTGAGGTAAAATGTTCCTTGAAAAACATTACATTGACCTTTGTGTGTATGAAAATACACTTTGACCCTTTGTCATATTAACCTCATGTCTTGCTTCAGTCAACTTAAGTCAAAATTTATTTTAATTAGTTCAATCAAGAAACATTTTGTGGCTGGGAAAGTTGAAATGGACTGACTGGGTTCAATAGATACTTGATGTCCTTTGTAATATAATGGGTTTGATGATGTCCAGGTTAAATACCAGCTGAGACAAGTAGTGACCTTCATAAAAAATGCATTCATCATCTCATTATATCATTAACTCATAAATAGCTTCAGTCAATAGAGAGACCATACTGATTTTAATGAGGAATCACATCACTAAACCATTCATGTCCATTCCCGCATAACTGGCAGCACATAACAGAACAATCCTGTTCCCATTGCGCTCACCTCAATTAGAACATATTTCTAATGGAGAGTTGATGTAGGACACTGACGTTTGTTTCATAAACTCGGCACTCATTGACAACCTGGGGGGGCCAAGGTACAGAGAGAAGAAGAAGAAAGCCAAGCGTGCGTAATACCGTTCCGGAGTGATGACGCACAACTTTCATACTGTAGTGAATTTCCATACGTACGTATCTGAATTCAAGGATAGAAAAGGAAGTTTTTAATGAACACATATTTGAATTTTACCCACGAAAAAAAAACAAAAAAACAAAAAAACAAAAACAACAACTTTAATCCAAAATGAATCTTCTCCTGTGTGGAACGCAGAATCTATTCACTAATATTTATCTTGTTTTAATTTGCGCAAATCGTCGAAAAAGATGACATCTGACACACATTTTCATTGCAGTATGATAGACTAAGAACTTCGATGAAGTCCATTACACCTTCTTGCATCCGCCCAGTTGGGTCAGGAAGGCAGTGCTCTATGCGCTGATGGTTCAGACGGATCTGCCTGGACGGCGCACCGCAGACTTTTTCCGTGCGCTCTCTGCGGCACGCACAACTGCTTTATTTACGCGGACAGAAATGCTTCTGGAGGTCGGAGGCATCGCGTTAAAGGAGTTCCAAACCAGGACGACGTGTCCTTAGAACAGCACATTACAATATCTTCATCAACGCTTACCCTGCTTGCAAAAGAAACCCCACCCGCTTGCGTGAGATGCATCCACACTTGCTGTCATGAGTCCATGACATCCTGAAATATGCATTGGCACACAAAAACTAACGCATTATTTATGGAGGGGTCACAATCTGTGATGCATTTTGCCGTGCTCACACCAACCTGTCACGGTACCACAGAACAAGCATCTCTTGTGTAGTTTTACTTTTAAATGCAAAAACTAAAGTCCAGCCTCAAAAATCAGTGTTCAAGTTACTGCGTTTATCGATTTCTCTGACGCACCTGCCCCCCAAAAAAAGACACCAACGACGCCCATCACTCACCTGATATGCAGACAATAAAATTCGCCTGAAGGATGATCAATATTTCCCAGATTATATCCATTCTCTGTCTTCATTCCACGTACATTACGCACAGATTTTTTTCAAAAAAAAAAAAATGTTGAAAATTAGTAACGGATCTTTATCAGTTGCAGATGTCCTGTCCGCCCAGACTGGATCCCGCTGTACACCTTCCACCAGGTATTTTCCACACTAGACACATAGCATGTGATCAAAGCCTGTGAAAAAAAATAAAATGTTGCACGCTCCCACCACAAATGTAAGAATTCCAAGGATTAAAAAGAAAGAGATGAACTCCAGAGAAAAAGATCCAAGTAAATCACTGGATCTTTACCAGTTTACAGTGTTATTCCAGTGCGCCCACGGGTACGCGTCCATCCATCCATCCATCCATCCATCCGGCGTCGTTTCGCGGAGCGGGTGTCCCGTTCTTAACATAGAAAGTCACATGTGATCGTTTTGGTTGAAGTCTGCGTGGGGACAGACAGAAGCAGAAAGCGTGGATTAATATGCTGCAATCCGTGGGATCAAACTAACACCTGGAGACGCATCACAACTCAGAAACTCGCTTCGCCAGGTGGCGAACCTCCGATCCACACTTCCACCCGTCACTGCGAGGGACTGACGTCAAGTTCCAGTGCGCAAAATCAACACTTCCTGTTTGGGATTGTCAAAGTTAAAGCTCTTGTTGGTGGGTTTCTTTTATCGAGCTTACAAACGGGAATTAATGCATCGAAAAATAAATAAGTAATTCCAAAAATGTGTGAGATTTTGTGTGTTTTAAGAGAAATAAGTGTGGGCATAAAAGGAGGATAATAATTTGAGGTGACTCCACTTCACCAATCCACACAATCGACATCGATCGCTTTAATAAGTCATCTATAAATTCGTTTTTCATACTTTTTTTCGTGTATTATTCAGATGCTGTATAAGTGAGCTCTTCAAGATTCTGATAAATCTCAACCCTGCAGTTATTTAATTCGTCATTTTAATTTGTACACACAGCCACGGATGCTCCGGTCATCTTTTCGCTGAAGGAGTTGAGCTTGACGAGAGATTACTCCGCTCTCCATCCCACACACCTTGAGCCCGAGTAAAGCACGGATCCTTTACAACAACAAAAAAAAAAAAGGCATTCCGTGACAGTGTAAGACTGGATGTGGGGAAGTGTCTGAATGAGAAGGAATGAAACAACACTTACTGCAACTGGAGACGAGATTCCAGCAAATCCGACGATTGGGAAACTCCCCCAAAACCACGCAGTTTTGGCACACCAAAGAATATTTACTCTAAATGAGGCTGTGTTAAAACTTAAATGGATCTGTGAAAAGACAACAGTGATCTGCCGAGTGTCGTATGAAAAACCAGGGCTTGATACCAATGGGCTTAATGTGAGACTTTGCGCCCTTTGGGAGCAGACTGTTTGTGGACCGGCTGCTCCTGATGGGCACCGGGCGTCCAGCGATGCCAACAACTCTGCGGGGTCTATTAACATTCACCAGGAGACGCGTGCGGGTGCGTGCGGTGGATGCGCGCACAAGCAGGCTGGGGGCGCACAGGTGGATGAACAGCGCGCTCTGCAGAAAAAATGTCTCATGATCCGAGCTGAAATACTGTTTGTGTTAAATAGAGCGCAGATCTGAATTTGGGGTGTGTTTCACTTTCACGTCCATTTGAGGATAAAGGTGACTGAAAAGACGCGCGCACACGCGCACAAACACACATGCACGCACGCACAGACACAGAGACACACATGAACAAACAAAATATTTCAAAAAGAGACTGACAGCCTCTCCACTCTGTTGCTTTCAAGATGATATATTCCGACCAAAACAGAAAATTATTTCTGCACAATTACCCTGAATAGTTTATTTGAAGCATTTTACAAAATTCCACGGGCTTTGAGAGGATTCAAAGCGGGCAGCAACAAAAGAGAAAATCATTTATTTTCAATAATCTATCCATAAGGAACACAATTATAGAGCATCTGATTAATATGGGGCCAAATTTCATAGACTTTAAAACGTCTAAAATCCATAATCTTCAGATCCTATCAAATAGATAAGGTAAAATATGTGTAATTTTGAGGTCTTTGATGTGCAAAAAAAAGAAACCCACCAATCTATTCTGTTCATGATTATCAACTACTGTATACCCATTTGTTTGTTTGTATTATGATTTGCAGAATTTTCTTCTGCTAATGTTGGATAACTTAAATAACGTGTGGATCTATTTTCATCCATTGAACCTGATAGAAGAACATGACAGGAAAAAAAACTTTTTTTTTTATTTGGGTCCACACAAAGGGGTGGGTCCATAATTTTTATGGGTGAGTTGCGGGTAAAGCAATCTACAACAAAAGAGAAAAACAAGTGCCACCAATAACTCCTTCACATATTTAAGAAAAGGACAACATTCTCGACCGCGTGATGGCTACAAATCTGTGAAAAATTAAGTCAAAAGAAAATATTTTAACTGACTTACAAGAGTTTACACGTTGTCTTTATAAGGGAACCATACCTGATGCTGGTTTCAACAGGCAGTTTAGTCCCAACCTTTGGGGGTTCTGCGGGGGGCTGGTTGAACCTATTGAAGAAGTCATTCAGGCTCCGTCCACACGATGACGGATTTTTTTGAAAACGCAACATTTTGAAAACGCATCGAAAACGATTCACGTCCACACGACAGCGTTTTCAAAAAATCTCCGTCCACACGTAAACGCATACATGCGTTTTCGAAGACGGCTATAAGCATTCCAAACCATGTGATGGCAGTATTGAGTCAAATGTTATCCAATAGGAATCCTCCGTTTTTTGTTGTTACAAAACGCCTGCAAGAATGCTGCCATCAACAAGGTTCGTACATCCATCATGTTTGTACACAAGGGCCCATAAATATGACGTCACAGCAGTTTTTGTTGCAGGCAAGACGTCAGCGTTTTTAAAAAGTTGCGGATACACCGTCCACACGACAATGCAGACCCAGCGTTTTTTAAAAAAATCCACCTAGGCCAGCGTTTTCAAAAAGTTGCGTTTTCGTTCCGGATGTCTGCGTTGTCGTGTGGACGGAAGGCGTAAACGCAACAAAAAAGTTGCGTTTTCAAAAAGTTCCGGCATCATGTGGACGGGGCCTCAGTTTGTTGGCGCTCTGCACCCCTCCCACCTCTGTTCTGGTCCTTGCTTTGTGCCCAGTGATTTTTCTCACACCTTCCCGGACGTCCCTCGTGCTGTTGCTGCTCAGCTGCTGCTCCACCTTCCTCCTGTAAGAGTCTTTGGCCTCCTTTATGCAGCGTCTGACCTCTCTCTGTGCTTCTCTCATCTCCTCATCCTTCGTCCTGAAAGTAGGTGTAGGTGAAGATATGCAGATGTGAGTGGAAATTAAGAGGTACTGGGTGGAGATGTACACAGAGGGATTTGCCTAACAGTTCAAACAACAGCAGCAGACATTTCAAAGAGCTTTAACAGACAGCGAAACCCAACAGGACCCTTCCAGAGCAAGCATGAGCAACAGTGGAGGGGAAAACTCCGTCATTGAGGAAGAAACTCCAGGCAGGACCCAGACTCTGGATGGTGGTTGTCCGCCTTGACCGGATGGGTGGAACAAAATTCAGTGGATAACCAACTGTGTGTATGAAACACGAATTTTTTTTCTTTTTTAAATATGTCCCTTTTACGACACATTTTACTTCTCAGCATGGAATAACCCTCTCCAATGAACCATCACCTTATCGTGGTGGAGAGGTTTGTGTGCCCTAAGGATCCTGGGAGCTATGTTGTCGGGAGTCTTGTACTCCTGGTAGGGTCACCCAAGGCAAACAGGTCTCGGGTGAAGGGCCAGACAAAGAATGGTTCAGAAGATCCAATGACAAATCAGAGAGGGAAAAATGTGACCCTGCCCGGAGGAAGCCCAGGGCCCACGTCTGGAGCCAGGCCTGGACGGAGGGCCCGTCAGCGAGCGCCTGGTGGCCGGGTCTGCCACGGGGCCCAGCCGGGCTCAGCCCGAAAAGGCAACGTGGACAACGCATAGCCTCGGTTCTGGATCCAAACTCCTGGATAGCGGTTGGACCTTGTTTTACTCCGGAGTTGCGTCAGGTGTGAGGCGCAGGGCGGGTGTGGAGATACTCACAAGCCCCCGGCTGAGTGCTGCTGTGTTGGAGTTTACCCCGGTGGATGAGAGGGTCGCCTCCCTACGCCTTAAGGCTGTGGGAGGGAAAACTCTGACTGTTATTTGTGCATACACACCAAATATCAGTTCAGAGTATTCGGCCTTTTTGGGGTCCCTAAATGGGGTCCTTGAAGGGATCCCTGCAGGGGACTCCATTGTTCTCCTGGGGGATTTCAATGCACACGTCGGCAATGATGGAGCCACTTGGAGGGGCATGATTGGGAGGAATGGCCTTCCTGATCTGAACCCGAGCGGTGTTATGTTGTTGGACTTCTGTGCTAGTCACGGAATGTTCATAACTAACACCATGTTCGGACACAAGGATGCTCACAAGTGTACCTGGTACCAGAGCACCCTGGGTCGGAGGTCAATGATTGATCTTGTGATCGTATCATCTGACCTTCGACCGTGTGTTTTGGACACTCGAGTGAAGAGAGGGGCAGAGCTGTCAACTGATCACCACCTGGTGGTGAGTTGGGTCCGTTAGCGGAGGAAACCTTTGGATAGACCTGGTAAGCCCAAACAAGTAGTGCAGGTGAACTGGGAACGTCTGAAGGAGGATTCAGTCTGCGAGGCCTTCAATTCACACCTCCGAAGGAGCTTCTCGTGCATCCCTGTGGAGGCTGGGGGCATTGAACCTGAATGGTCGATGTTCAAAGCTTCCATTGCTGAAGCTGCAGCTGATAGCTGTGGTCTCAAGGTCTTGGGTGCCTCAAGGGGCGGTAACCCTCGAACACCGTGGTGGACCCCGGTGGTCAGGGAAGCCATCCGACTGAAGAAGGAGGCCTTCAGGTGCATGTTGTCCCTGGGGACTCCAGAAGCAGTTGCAGGGTACCGACAGGCCAAAAGGACTGCAGCCTTGGCTGTGATGGAGGCAAAACGGAGGGTGTGGGAGGAGTTCGGAGAAGCCATGGAGAAGGACTATCGGACGGCACCAAAGTTGTTCTGGAGGACTGTCCGACACCTCAGGAGGGAGAAATGGGGGACCATCCAAGCTGTATACAGCAAAGATGGGACACTGTTGACTTCGACTGAGGAGGTTGTCAGTCGGTGGAAGAAACACATTGAGGAACTCCTGAATCCAACTACCCCAACTGACCCGTCCTCTGTTGCAGAGGCAGAGCTGGAGGATGATGGGGGATCAGAGTCAATCTCTCGGGGCGAAGTCACCGAGGTAGTTAAACAACTTCACGGTGGCAAAGCCCCGGGTGTTGATGAGATTCGCCCGGAAATGCTGAAGGCTCTGGGTGTTGAGGGGCTGTCATGGATGACACGCCTCTTTAACATTGCGTGGAAGTCTGGGACAGTGCCGAAAGAGTGGCAGACTGGGGGACCAGAGGGTGTGTGCCAACTACAGGGGCATCACACTCCTCAGCCTCCCTGGGAAAGTTTACTCCAAGGTGCTGGAAAGGAGGGTCCGGCCGATTGTCGAGCCTCAGATTGAGGAGGAACAATGTGGGTTCCATCCTGGTCGTGGAACAACGGACCAGCTTTTTACTCTCACAGGGATCCAAGAGGGGGCTTGGGAGTATGCCCATTCAGTCTACATGTGTTTTGTGGACTTGGAGAAGGCGTACGATCGGGTCCCCAGGGATATACTGTGGGAAGTACTGCGGGAGTATGGGGTGAGGGGGCCTGTCCTCAGGGCCATCCAATCCCTGTACGCCCAAAGTGAGAGCTGCGTTCGGGTTCTCGGCAGTAAGTCGGACTTGTTCCGAGTAGCTGTTGGCCTTCGCCAGGGCTGCGCTTTATCACCAATTCTGTTTGTGATTTTCATGGACAGGATATGGACAGGATAGGCGTAGTCGTGGTGAGGAGGCTTTACAGTTTGGTGGCCTGAGGATTGCATCGCTGCTTTTTGCAGATGATGTGGTCCTGTTTGCGTCATCGGCCTGTGACCTGCAGCGCTCACTGGTCCGGTTTGCAGCCGAGTGTGAAGCGGCGGGGATGAGGATTAGCATCTCCAAATCTGAGGCCATGGTCCTCTGCAGGAAACCGGTGGACTGCCTTCTCCGAGTGGGGAATGAGGTCCTTCCACAAGTTAAGGAGTTTAAGTATCTTGGGGTCCTGTTCACGAGTGAGGGAACAATGGAGCGTGAGATTGGACGGAGAATTGGGGCAGCAGGAGCGGTATTGCAGTCGCTTTACCGCACTGTTGTCACAAAGAGGGAGCTAAGCCGAGAGGCGAAGCTCTGCATCTACCGTTCAGTCTTCGTTCCTACCCTCACCTATGGTCATGAGCAATGGGTCATGACCGAAAGAATGAGATCGCGGATACAAGCGGCTGAAATGGGCTTTCTCAGGCGGATAGCTGGTGTCTCCGTTAGAGATGGGGTGAGAAACACTGCTGTTTGCGAGGGGCTCAGAGTAGAGCCGCTGCTCCTTCGTGTGGAAAGGAGTCAGTTGAGGTGTTTTGGGCATCTGGTGTGGATGCCTCCGGGACGCCTCCCTAGGGAGGTATTTCTGGCACGTCCAGCTGGGAGGAGACCTCGGGGCAGACCCAGGGGCAGACCCAGGACCAGGTGGAGGAATTATATCTCAACACTGGCCTGGGAACGCCTTGGGATCCCCCAGTCAGAGCTGGTAGATGTGGGGGGAAAGGGAAGTTTGGGGCTCCCTGTTGAAGCTGCTGCCCCCGCGACCCAACTACGGATAAGCGGTGGAAGATGGATGGATGGGTGGAGCATGGAATAACCACTGGCTCGAACATTTTCATTTTTATTATCACTATCGTGCCACCCTGCCACAATGGTCTTAAATACTTTTTTTCCCCTTGAATTACTTTACTGTATTAATGTTTGGATTCTATTCTTTTTTTCCACAGGATATTGACATCTTCTATGCCAATATCCTCCCCCTCATCTTCGAACACAACAAGCTTAGCAGTTGTTAGCCTTTTTTTTTTAACCTGTTCAATGCTGCACCTGTCATTTAGCTACTGTCAACATTTCTCCATCTCAGTTGTTTCTCTTTGGTCACTGTCTGGTTACTGTATTACAATGAACCTATTTGATTAATTCTGATCATCTGACATCTTTGTCACTATAACCTCAAGTTTTAAAAAGCATATTGTCACTTTCTGGTGGACCGGCAGTGGTGTCCCCTTAGACAACAGTGGTCGTGTTGGCGTTCCACCACTGGGGACAGACAGAGTGACAAAGAGGGTGCGCCAGGCCCCATAGGTGTTCCTGTTCCTCTGGTAGGAAGAGGAGCAGAGTGGTCCAGTCAGAGGTTGCGGCTAGTTGTCTCCTCTCCTTCCCTCCCTCCAATCCACAGCTTAATCACTTCATACTGTCAGTAGTAATTGGTATAAACAACATGCTCATCTGGGGAGACTTACAGTCGAAGGGAGATATTTTAATTGGACATAAGAGATGATCACATCTGGACAGTATTTCCTCCAACGTTCTATTTCTAATGAAAAGGAGTGCATTTCAAATTAGGTCTTTTTTCGCCAGGCAAAGGAGAGACTAGACAGTGGCAAGTGTCTTAAATTACTACACCTCTCTAACTCCCAAAACACCAGTGCAGACAGTCTGCTTCAGCCCTTCACCTATTAAAAAGTGGCTACAGCTTAAAAACAGCTTCTTAAAACTGAAGCAAGAAGTTAATTTTATTTTTTTAAATATATAGTCAATTTAAAACAGAGAAATATCCAACTCCAAGTTATTGTACATCTGAGAAAAAAGTAATCCAATTCTTTGTGGACAAACTGTAGACTTGAAGGTGGCTGTTCTGCTGGCCGGGTGGATGGGGCCATTTCTCTTCTCCTCTTTGGATAAAATCAAACACTGTGGTACCCAGTGCAAAAACTCTAAGAAGAATTTTATTTTCTCTGAGAGTGTGTGGCGTGGGTCTCCACACATGCTGTGGAGTGTCCTAGAACAAGCATTCTATATCTGGATCCAATACATTATCCAACCTCTACCCCACAAACATCACAAGGCATTTTAGGCCATCTACTCTTCTGGCCAAGTTATGGGGAAAATCTAAGATTCTGCCATGCCATTCACTGACAGGACTTTTTTTCCAGTTCAGCCTGTCTGCCAATTCAACAGAAAAAAAAAATCATGCAGTCTTGACCGAAATGTCAACCTGACTTGAAAACAATGCCATTGTCTGCATAAGCAGATAACATAATGATCTCATTAAAACCACACAAATTCAGGCCTTAAGTACTTGGGCAGTTATTTTTGAGGAGGGTTTCTTTACATACAGAGGTGCTTCTTTCCATAAAGCAGCACCTCATACATAAAGCATCTCACATTGCTGCTTTGAATTGATGAAGCCTACCATGAAACTTCAGCACACTATCAGTGTCATACTAAAACACTCTGACTTTGGGAATGAAATTAGCACTGAACCAAAACTTATTCCGTGGTCTTGCAGAGGTAGGAGTGCTGATTGTGGTTAAACCGGGAGCATTGGACAGAACCTTGTAATCGGTACGGGGCAGAGACACTCTCGGAAGAGGAGAGTGGTAGAACATTTGAGGCCAGACATTCTTCAAGAACTAAAGAAACTCCACAGTCAGGCTGCTGATGCCCAGAGCCTTCCGACTGTATGCTCTGCAGAGCTGTGGCTTATTGCTGCATTTGCCAAGGCCTCTTCAACTGGTAGCTTGTCCCTGAGATCTGAAGTAGCTCCAAGTGGAACCCCTGCAGCAGCACACTCCTTCTAGAATACAGAGAAGAATAAAGCTTGACTGCTGACTTGGTCCCACCACTGTCTAGGCATGAAAAAAAAATCCCCTTTCCTCTGTCTAAAACCAATTTACAAATAACTAAGAATACCATTAAAACAAATTAACATATTAAAGTTAAATTAAAATGCCAACATGCAATTTTGGTAAAATGTTTTTCATGAAAGCATGACTTACCTATTTATCCATTGTACATCCCTGTTTTTTTTTTTTAAATAACTGCCCTTGTTTGACTCTCTAGCTTAATTTATATTCAGATGTTCCTTTCTAAAACTGTCCATACATAGTAAGATGTTAAAAATCAAACAACAAATAACTTTGTTGAAAACCATTGTCATCGTCACTGTTCTTCTATTTCTTACCTTAAAACATTCATTATTAAACCTAAAGGTTTCTTAGTCAGCAAGCTGTCTCCTTTATGTTTCCCACATTGAACCTGTATGGGTGTGAAAAAATTCTAATCAGGTAAATATTCCTATAGATTCACCCCTTTCATGTTTTTGTTCTCTTTTAGGAAAGACTCTTTCACTGTGTATGCTTTTTCTTCTGGCTGCTATCACCTGAATGCCTTGTTTCACCTTCCCCTGTTTCTCTCCCTTTTGCATCACTCACCCCTTGCATGACTCACCTCACCTCCCCCCCCATCCTAACATCATTCTTTCTTGGTCGTGGCATAGGCACCAGAGCATCCTGCAGCATTCCACCGTATCAGGGCAGCCAACAGCACCAACGGCTTCCCCCGGTGCCAGGGGGACTGGGCTGGGGGAGGCCATCACAGTTCATCTCTCTTTACCCACATTTCCCACGTTGTTTAAGATGAAACACAACCGTCTTCTGTGACACACCGCATGCATCAATAAAGGAGACTGGCAGCCAGAATGAATCTTTAATAAGAAAAACTAGTTTCCCTTGTAGGAACAGCTCTTTGTTGAAAAACTCATGATGGATGGCCAATTCGGGGAAGCGGCCGACTGTGCACTGCTGTGACCAACCACCTCCCCAACAGTTAACCTGTCTTCCTCTGTGCTGAACAATTAGGGCTGTGGTATCTCCTAGTTAGCTGGGAGACTTCGTCATTTACTATGGGATCTGGAGTGATGACCAGCTGAGATGCTGTCAGGCCTCAAACAGATACCCACTGCAGGAAACACACCAACAAACAACTGAAGAAATAACGAATCTCTAAATACAACTACATTCAAGTTACGTACATCAGTACGTATATATATATATAAATATATATATATATATATATATATATATATATAGAGAGAGAGAGAGAGAGAGAGAGAGAGAGAGAGAGAGAGAGAGAGAGAGAGAGAGAGAGAGAGAGGGAAAGAGATCATTGGTCCCAGGGGAAATGTAAAATGTGGGTATTGTGAGTTAATGGTAACAGTATACTGTCCATCATCCCTAATGATAAAAGGGTAAACAACATCTTTCTGCAGTCATGTCCAGTCAACATATTCCTTGAAGGCAAAGTGGTGACATCGATCTTCTATGGCTTTGTTTACCTCAGGGAAGGAGAGGGGTGTGGGGTTGGTGGTTTGGTCTGGCAGTGGCTGAGTGTGGCCGGTAGCAGTGATTGGAAGAAACAAGGCAAGATTTTTGTTTTTTCCTGGTGTTTGGCTGAGCAGTGGATATGTGCAATTTCCTCCGGGATTATTAAAGTATCTATCTATCAATCTAGATAGATAGCTGGCAGAGAATTGCTAGACATGGACAAACATAGAGCCAACACACATTGGGAAAATGTACCAAAATCTCACAAAATTGTGAGTAACTATGATCTGTCAGGAGTCATGACAGTTAACTACCATGTAAGAAACTGTAGCCACTTGAAATTCTGTCTCAAGGTTCTGAATTTCCAGATTGACTGCAAAAATGAATGGGCTAAGAATTTATTTCAGTATTGAGGAATTCTGCTGACAGGCAGGAGAGACTAATGAAATAAATATGAAATACCATATTTTGCGCACCATCAGGCTTAAGGCCTTTAATTTTACTCAAAAATCAATGCTTTGCCTCTTAAGACGGGCCGTCTGTGTACACTGAGTTCCAAAATCTGTGAAAATGTTTTTGTACGATTTTAGTCAGTGCTCCGCTAGATTGGCCATTTTCCACCGACATAGGATGTAATATGTCACTCACTACGTACGCCGGAAGCAATAAACCTATTAGATAACATGACACCACATTTATTTGGCTAAAGACCCCCAAAAATAGCATCAGCGAAGAAAGACGCTTACAAAACGCAATTCAAACTCCAGGTTATCAGTTATGCGGTTGTGAACGGCGATAGAGCGGCCGCGAGAGAATTGAAAATCAATAAATCTATGGTTCAAAAGTGGAGGAAGCAAGAGAATTAACTGCGCCAAATTAAGAAAATGAAACTTAATTTCCATGGCAACAATGCAAGATGGTCGTAGTTGGAAGACGAGCTGGAGCGATGGATTCTGGAACAAAGTCTCATGTGAAGCAACTGAATTGCCATAATGTCGGGAGGATGAACTGAAGAATTCCAACCGCTGGCCATTGGTGTAAACAGAGAGTTTAAAGCTAAGCTGCGTGCGTCGTGGAAGTGATGGAGCAAGTTACGCCACAATATGTGAGTGGACTGTGGAAGCCTGGACTAGCTTATCTACTTCGACGGTTGTCCGATCTTTCGTAAAAGCAGGCATCATTACTGGGCAGCCACCAGGAAACGAGACAGACTCAAACAGCAATACTGAAATTGCCGAGCTGTTCAATGCAGAGACAGAAGATGAGGACTTTGAAGGATTTACCACAGATTGTTCAAAAATCAAATAATAACAACATTTAAAAATAATGTTGGTGTACACTCAGGCATTAGATAATACTGGCATTCATCCAGAGAATTCATCCAATAACAGACAATACTACTACACCAAATATAGAATATTACCCTGTGACACATACACCTTCGTTGATCCCTCCTTGTCAATAGTATGGCTTACTGAAGGATCTCTGTATCCAAATGGAACCATTACTGTGATACATGCATGAATCCAGCTGCA
This sequence comes from Antennarius maculatus, assembly GCA_013358685.1. Lineage (NCBI taxonomy): Eukaryota > Metazoa > Chordata > Actinopteri > Lophiiformes > Antennariidae > Antennarius > Antennarius maculatus. The sequence continues at coordinate 2,196,963 of CM023626.1, read as the reverse complement.
GCTTCACTGTTACTGCTCTATAGCAACTACCTTAAACAATACGCTATGTCTGAGAAATGATCAACCAGTGCACCTCTTACTGGTATGTCCTTTGGTCCTAGTTTCAGAAAAAAGAAATCATAAGATGAAGTAGTGATGGAAGGTACAAGGACTTGATAATATGATTTTTCTCAATTCATCTCATCCTCCTTGTGTCCTCTGTGATGTTCCAAGTAACAAAGGCTGGGCAGGTGGTAGAGAAGGTCAGACACTCAAAACCACGCACAGGCTGATTTTCAAGAGCCACTTTTCCACATCAAAGAGATTCATCCCCACAGACTCCTGCATCCCTTTGGAACCCAAACATTTTTACTCATCGGGACTTATCCCTTGTCTCTTTACAAATAACGTGGTCCTTCTTGTATTAAAACCTGCTTCTATTAAAGGATGACATTTCAAAGGCAACTTTCTCCTGGAAGAACAAAAGAGCACACGGTAATCCCTCGTTTGTTTTGGGCTTCAAGATGCACGACTTCACTACATCATGGATATTTAGTAGGTAGTCACGTGATACCGTACGCGCATGTTATTGGCTGACAGCATTCGTGTGTGCATTGCGTTCAAAGACTCACGGAACGCAACACACTTCCAGGTATTAAAGAAACACAAAAATGCTTAATGCATAGGCTTAATCCCACACTCCTATAGACTTTTAATACAAAAGTCTAATGGAGTGTGGTAAAAGGTAATACAGATATAAGATGGTTTAATATCAGTATGCCAAGGGTTCATAAATGTTTAAATGACCTTAAATAATAAAATAGTTTGTCGCTATATTGTGGAATTTTGTTTTTCGCGGGTGGTCCTGGAACACATTAGCCACGAGTAGAGGGATTACTGTGTTCAGTTTCGACTACAGATGATTGTTCTTGCTCTTCTTCCAACTCAGCATACTTCACAGTTGATTCCTCCATCCATTTTTCATACCCAAATGGCATTGTGCACCCCCCCCCTCCCCAAACACACACACACAAACTGTGTAAAAACAAGCCTGACAGAACAGTTTCCAAATGCAATCAAATTACAATATATAAACATCACTGGTGGAGATCCTCTATCAGTATCATACTTTGACAGTAGTGTTGTGAAAAACTGATCCCCTGTTGATGTCAGCAATGTTTTTTTGTTGGATGAGAGATCAACATTTTTTACATAAAAAGAAGACAGGAGACAAAAAAGAAAACGGCAAAATGTTGGAAGTTGGAAAAATCGAGTCAACTGACACTCGTACAAGAGATGTGTCGCGATTTTTTGATGAGAAAGAGTATTGCCATAGCTGCAAGAGCAAAAAACAAACAAAAAACATACATTTTTTTCAAATGTAGAAGTTGTACATAGTTACATATTTGTCAATATATTGTTATTTTACCATGAAAAGCCTTTTCCAGTGATGTTTTTATTGTTTTATAGAAAGAAACCAATGCTGAAATGTTTGAGGTGACTAAAGTAAAATAAACATTTACTTTATGAACTATATTGTTACAATATTATTATTTATAATAAAACAGCGCAACAAGCTTGTGTGTGTGTGTGTGTGTGTGTGTGTGTGTGTGTGTGTGTGTGTGTGTGTGTGTGTGTGTGTGTGTGAGAGAGAGAGACAGAAGGAGAGAGAGAAAAAGAGGTAGAGACAGAAAGAAAGTGAATATAAGAAAAAGAGGGGAAAAAAAGATGATCTTAGTCATTTCAGGAAGCACAGTTGGTCATCCACTCACAGTTGTACTGTAAGAAATGCAGGTTACAGCTACAATAAAATATGAAATTGCCAACAGTCCAATAGTAACATAAACAATCTACCCTGCCAAGATTTAAGCTTAATGAAAGTTGAAAAAAGGTCAGGAAGTCCTTCTGTGTTTGATTCTGACTCAGTTTCTAGTTGCAGTTTCAGGGTGCTGTTTCATTCTTCAGCAGAACAGCTGAAGCAAATATCACATTTTGTTTCTGTAGCACAGGACTGGACACTGGTCAAAGGCAAAAAGAAACAGCAACCTGGGGTTTTTATTACCTTATGACCGCCCTGGAGTTGCCAATGGGTTCCCTTCAATAGATGGAGAGGGTTTTATTATATTATATCATATTATATTATATTATATTATATTATATTATATTAAATATATTAGAATAGATTAAATTAATTCTCGACCTTTAACTACAGCTAGAAAACAAGAGAACATTGTACCTGGTTTAGCCACTACTGACTTCCTGTCAGCTTCAGGATTGGTTTAAAGATTCATATTCTTATTTTAAAATTTTTCAATGGCGTGGCACATCCTTGGTTATGTGAGATGTGACAAACACCATCCTGAGGTCTGATTAAACTATGAATGAGAGTGTGTCCTCTGGTGTTCTGCATATGGGTCCTGACCTTATCCATGACAGAACAATCTGGCCAACACAGGGCCCAGTGGACCCCTTCTTTCCAAACCAACAGTGTACTCTGGGCTCCGGATTCGGCAGCGGCCGCGGTGAACAGCTGCCATGGGGTGGCTGTGACTCCCTCACAGTTCCAGTTCTTCCTGTTCCGGCACCGGTGATGCCTTAAGGTCACCATTCGGTGCCCCAGCCCCACACTTTTGTCTCCGATCAAGGGAAAGCTCCAGAGCCTGCTCCTGAGCCTGTTCCAGAAAGCTTCCCCTGAGCCTGTTTCTCAACTTGTTTCTCAACCTGTTTCTCAGCCTGTACCTGAACCCACATCTGTTCCTGAGTGTAAGCCTGAACCCAGATCTGTTCCTGAACCCAGTCTGAATCCAGATCTGGTCCCGACAGGTCTGAACCCAGATCTATTCCCAAGCCTGGGTCTGAACCCAGATCTGTTCCCGAACCTGAACTCAAATCCGTCCTGGAGCCTGATCCTGACCCTCTTCTGGGACTGTTTTTGGGACATAGGGAGCGCAGATGATTGAGGATGATCTGAGAAGTAAACTTTGACTAAAACAGCAGAATAAAAAAGGACAACCCAAAAGACAAAGAAAAAAGACATATCTCAAGAAGTGTAAGACATGGAATAATCAAATTCAAAACTCAGAACCAGGTAACTATGTGACTGTGATTAAAATGTTAAGTCAGCCAAACCTTAATTATCAAAACCTCCAAACAGTAACCCTGTCCATGACTGCAAAACAAAACAAAAAAAAGCAAATCTTGTGAAATTACTCCATGCAACTCTTGTAGTGAAAGTCTAGTAATATCATGTGAACAATCTACGCTACATCATATTCACTCATTTTTCCTTCTTGTATAACTAATGTCAATATGTAGTTACATAAAGATGTATTTAAAGTGCAAGGACAACAAATAAATCACCACTACAGAAGCCTATAATTAAAAAGATCGATTCATCTGTCTTTTGTTTGATAAAATTAATTTTAAGATGGCAACTATTCAATGGAAATAAATGAAGGAAGAAGAAAAAACAAATTATTGTCTACAAGGATGAATCCATCTGTGCTCTGTGAAGTGGGCCTTCAGCAGCTGGACAACTTGCAGTTTATACTTTGGGTTTGGGATATTTTGATTAATCATAGCACTGATGTAGCATGTGAACATTTTGATCACAAATCTAACGATAAAAGCTGACATCACAAGAATAAAAACAAGCTCAATTTGTCTTATTTAACTCAAAGACATCAACACTGACAAAAACATTGGTTTGGCAGAAGAATATGAAGTGTACTGATACTACATTGAATTAGCAGAAACTTGCCCTCAATATAATTTCTACTGTCTTGACTGGTTTTAACTATCGCCTGTCACAATGTTGAACAATAAATGACTGCACAACACGCTAAAACATTTTAGACAAACCTCCAAATGTCTCATTCATAATAGTGCATGCTAGAGATGATATGGCGCTAAAATTATATGACAATACGTCAGGGAATTTTGGCAATATTGATAGGATACAGGACAATATTCTTGATAAAACTTAAAAAATATTCAATTATACACAATACATGTGTTAACTTTATGTATGAGCATAAAAGTCACATATTGTACCTTAATATATTGTCAACATTATGTTCTTTATAAATAGCCTGGAGTTCTGTCTTGGCAAAAATATGTCCTTGACGGGAAGCGATATCTGAGGTCCAGATATGACTGGGGTACAAAGCAGATCTAGTCAGGATGTTGTTTTGAACCAGTGCCCTTTGTTTGTTGCTGTGGCTACCATTAGCTGCTGAGCACTCTTCTCAAGCTTTTACACATGTGTTGTACTTGATTGGGTGTTTCTGCCCGAGGTGGTGATAGAAATCTGATGTATTTTCCACTTTTGTTCATACAGTGTTCATGCACTGCTTGTATGTTATCGTGATTAGTTCTATATCTGTTCCTCTGTACCCACACCACTCTCACCGTATGTGGTGCGCTGCATGAGCGTATTATATGACACACATATTACGTGATCACGAGAGAACGCCATCCATCTATCAATTTTCTTGAAGATGTGACAACTGTAATCATGTTGTCTACAGCCGCTTATTTGTGTTGCGGGTCATGGGTGTTGATGGGGTCTATCCCAGTTAGCAACCTTTTTCTTTTGTTTGTGATTGAGTTTCAAGTTTGTCTATGAGGTCATGATGTCAGTGTCAATCGTTATTCAAAATCTGCTTGAATTTATTTTGTTGCTTTACTTCAACTCCCGTGTTTTGAGTTATGTCACAGGACTCTTGGCAGTAATTCATACTCTTCCTGTACTTTAAGGACTCGCTTAGCCTGCAGCCTTTTTACAAGGCTTAGACACTGACTGGGACTGCACCCAGGTCCTCGACCTGTACTTCAACTATGACATTCACCATTGATTCACTTATTCCTTATTGCCTGACATCAGCAGTACAACTGTTCATACAGACCTCAATGTCCAGTCACAACCATGACTGGACAACATTTGAGTGATTTATGTCTGGACCATAGCCTATGATCAAATTGTATTCAAATTATCAACCCATCTGTGCACCATGGATTTGAGCTTTGTGGAGGTGAGCACATAGGTCAAAGGGTCAAAGGTCAGCGTATAACACAAAAGGTGAAGCATGGTACAAGTAATCAAGGAAAAGTTCACAGAGGGAGAATGTTATTGTTAAAATGTCTAATTTCCCTGTGGAGAAGGTACTTTTTGAGACGGTCTTGGAGTCATCAATAATCAGTCATTGGTTGAGTAGTTCCCGGTGACAGCTGGTCCATTGCATGAGTGCAGGTGATGTTAAGTGACATTTGGTCTTCTTTACTGTTGCAGTGGAAACCCAGAATCTTCTCAAACCAAACACACACTCTCTTTGAAGCCATTTCAAGACATAGTTTATAGATGAAGATAAAGTCTTATTCACTCTCTCCCCTGGAGTTCCATAAAGGAATTTGACATTTGAAACAATATACAAACCTGAACACTTATACCTCAGCTGATCACCAGGGGACAGATCAGACTCTCTCTTTAACCGATTGTCCATAACATAAGAAAAGAGATCAGCTGATACAACTACAAAGTCGATCATTGATCTACGACCTAGATACGACCAGTATCTCCGATACTGTGAACTCAGACAAAGCTTTGCTGTGTCTGAGTTCACAGTATTATCAGTAGGTACACCAAGTGATTTTTTTCCACTGTTTTCTATGCATGAAAAATACATGTCACAATACACCAGTTTGACAAGAAAGTATGGAAAACATCAAGTTTTTTTTTGTTTGTTTTTTTTTTCCCAGAATTTCAAAAGCCTTGCTGAACATTAATAATGCATCTCAGATTTCAAAAATATGTTTAATAAATATTTTTAACTGAAAAAAGCAGTTTTTTTTAATGATAATGTAAAAGAAATTAAATAAAGAGTTTAGTTCATGGTAGATGAGGCAGATTTTTAAAGTGTTTAATCAAAACTGTTTTTTCACTGTCAGGGTCCTGGGTATTTGGAGTCCTTGTGTCATGCATTCTGCCTTTTGATTTTCTCCGTTTTCAGTACCTAATTCTTTACACCTGACCCCTATTCTCTCCTCTTCCAAGTGTCACCTGTCTGTTATTTCATCACTCTGTGTATTCCAAATTTAGTCAATGAACTGCAACTGGCTTTCTTGTTTTGTCTATATTTGGACCCTGTTTTTGAATTGAACATGGCACACACTCCAGTAAAATCTGACACAACACAGCAGGCCTCTGACTTTAAACCCTAAATTTATAATTGATAAATATCCTAATGTGAGACTTCAACTACAACATTATTATTATTTTTTTGTACATTTGCTGGCAAACATTCTGTACACCTACTTGCAATTAAAAAGTTTGAGAAGTTCCTTAATTCCATTTGTGAAGTTCGTTCCAGCTACTCGGGGGCAGGCAGATGTTAGGATCAGCTCCAAAAATGATCAGCAGTTTATACTCCAAATTAAGAAATATTATCTCTTTACAGTCCTGAAAATATGCAGCAGCATGTCTTCCAGGCTGCACAGCAAACAGCATTACAGTCATACAGCATTACCTACTGCAGTGGAACAGATGACAGATAATATGAGATGTTACACATTTCAATCCTCCTGATTACTCAGAGTATTACAAATAATGTTCATTGGATTCTGTTCCTCAGCAGACACTTTTTGAGTTCATTTTAGGTTTTCTTTTTATTTTTAATAGCACTGAAAAAGCCATGTCAGAGATTTTTCATAAGTGCAGTGGGTAAAAAAAAGTATTTAGTCAGCCACCAATTGTGCACGTTGTCCCACTTCAAAAGATGAGAGAGGCCTGTAATTGTCATCATAGGTACACCTCAACTATGAGAGACAGAATGAGAAAAAAAAAATCCAGAAAAATCACATTGTCTGATTTTTAAAGAATTTATTTGCAAATTATGTTGGAAAATAAGTATTTGGTCAATAACAAAAGTTCATCTCAATACTTTGTTATGTACCTTTTGTTGGCAATGACAGAGGTCAAATGTTTTCTGTAAGTCTTCACGAGGTTTTCCCACACTGTTGCTGGTATTTTTAACCCATTCCTCCCTGCAGATCTCCTCTAGAGCAGTGATGTTTTGGGGCTGTCGTTGGGCAACACAGACTTTCAACTCCCTCCAAAGATTTTCTATGGGGTTGAGATCTGGAGACTGGCTAGGCCACTCCAGGACCTTGAAATGCTTCAGACGAAGCCAATCCTTTGTTGCCCAGGCAGTGTCTTTGGATCATTGTCGCTGAAAGACCCAGCCACGTTTCATCTTCATTGCCCTTGCTGATGGTAGGAGGTTTTCAGTCAAAATTTCACGATGCATGGCCCCATTCATACTTTCCTTCACACAGATCAGTCATCCTGGTCCCTTTTCAGGAAAACAGCCCCAAAGCATGATGTTTCCACCCCCATGCTTCACAGCAGGTATGGTGTTCTTTGGATGCAATTCAGTATTCTTTCTCCTCCCAACATGAGAAGTTGTGTTTCTACCAAAAAGTTCTATTTTGGTTTCATCTGACCATAGGACATTCTCCCAGTCCTCTTCTGGATTATTCAAGTGCTCTCTAGAAAACTTCAGATGGGCCTGGACGTGTCCTGCCTTAAGCAGGGGGACACGTCTGGCCCTGCTGGATGTGAGTCCCTGGCGGCGTAGTGTGTTACTGTGAGGAACCTTCGTTGCTTTGGTCCCAGCTCTCTGCAGGTCATTCACTAGGTCCCCCCGCACCGTTCTTGTGGTTATTTTGACCCCACAGGGTGAGATCTTGCGTGGAGCCCCAGATCGAGAGAGATTATCAGTGGTCTTGTATGTCTTCCATTTTCTAATAATTGCCCCCACAGTTGATTTCTTCACACCAAGCTGTTTGCCTATTGCAGATTCAGTCTTTCCCAGCCTGGTGCAGGTCTACAATTTTGTTTCTGGTGTCCTTTGACAGCTCTCTGGTCTTGGACATAGTGGAGTTTGGAGTGTGACTGTTTGAGTTTGTGGACAGGTGTATTTTATACTGCTATTGAGTTCAAACAGGTGCCATTAAAACAGGTAATGAGTGGAGGACAGAGGAGCTTCTTAAAGAAGAAGTTACAGCTCTGTGAGCGCCACAAATCTTGCCTGTTTGTAGGTGATAAATACTTATTTTCCACCATAATTAGCAAATAAATTCTTTAAAAATCAAACAATGTGAATTCCTGGATTTTTTTTTTCTCATTCTGTCTCTCATAGTTGAGGTGTACCTATGATGACAATTACGGGTCTGTCTCATCTTTTTAAGTGGGAGGACGTACACAATTGGTGGCTGACTAAATACTTTTTTTTCCCCACTGTACCAATGATTTAAAAATCATTATTATTATACACTCAAAAGTTAAAATGTAACTACACCACAGGGTGATGTAGGTGATTATTAAATTACTGTAATATAAGCGCTCATCTCTGAGATTGAAATTGGTTCGACAGGATAATAAAGATTGGCATGTTGGAAAAAACATTGCATGGCTTTACACGATGTCTTACATAGTATTTATAACGGGAACCTGTTGGACACAAACATGGGGATTGACATGGAAATTCTCAAAGTAATGTGAAAAAAAGCACAAGAAAATTGTTGGGTTATACATTCACCAAAAACGAGATGACAGTGTGTGTTTGTGTGTGTGTGTGTGTGTGTGTGTGTGTGTGTGTGTGTGTGTGTGTGTGTGTGTGTGTGTGTGTGTGTGTGTGTGTGTTATACTGCCAGCTCACAATAACAAATGCTAGCTTTACCCTTAGTAAACAGTGCAAAAATGAGTCAAAAAACAGTAATATTAACAATCGACACTGCTTGGACTAGATTTTTTCATGAAGCATTCATTTTATTATTCACGGTAATTTAAACGTTTATGAACCCTCCCCATACTGATATTAAACCACCTTATATCTGTATTACCTTTTCCCACACTAGACTGTTTGAAACACTTTTATATTAAAGAAAAGTGTTTCTTTTAATACCCAGAAGTGTGCTGTGTTCCGTGAGTCTCAGAACGCAGCACACAAACGGAAGCTGTCAGCCAATAGAATGCGTGTACAGTATCACATGACTACCCACTAAAAATCCGTGATGTAATGAAGCCGTGCATCTTGAAGTGCGGATAAGCGAGGGATTACTGTATATACATTATCTTTATTCATCTATGCTGCTGTCTGGACAAATGGTTGAACCTGGGCACAACGCTATTGATGATATAGCGACAAACTATTTATTATTTATGGTAAAAAGAGCAGCAGTAACTTATTGTGTGCAAAGACTTGGCTTGGTGACTGGAGGGTGGCCGTTTCAACTCCAGTGTGGACCAAAGCACCAAAGTATGGAGTGTGAACTGGCTCCTGGAGGGTGTCAGTTACACCAAAACATGGACTGAGCTTAAGCAAAATTAACGTAATTACAATACTAGAAAAAGAAAGCTATTTGCAAGAAGACATCAATGAGGTAATTAGACTTATAAATAAGGATTCATGTGGGCGTTTGTGATGCTTGTAAACTATACAGGTCTGCATGCAGACTTGTATGATGTGGAACAACAGGTTAATATATATTTGTGATGATCAATAGTGTCAGTAGTCAGTATCATATACATGATTATATAATTAAGTCCTTGAAATAGCATCATTTTCTTTGCTTTTAAACTTTTTAAAGATTAAACGAATTGCAGATTTGATTTTGTGATTCTAATTTTATTTTGTCATACTTTTGCAACATGAACCACAATTTTGAATTTACAACTAAAACAAAAAAAAAAAAAAAAAAAAAAAAAAAAAGAAGAAGACAGTACCAATTAAAAATATGATCTAAAAAGCCAATTTGAGTTCAAACTCAGTCAGAGTTTGTTTTTCTACTAAAATTCAGTATAAAAACCGGTTCCCAGAATTCAAATGAAGACTTCATAATTTGCAGGTAAGGTTGTGTGTGCGAGCCTGATCGATATTCTTGCGGTTTAGAGGCCAAATTTATGCAGATGAAAGACACTAATTATGCTCATGCCTATGTGAGGAAGAATGACTGGGTTGCTAATAAGAAAATCAAAACACATTAAGGACAGCCAAATGATTTTAATTTTCTTCACTGACTTTGCCCTCTTACAAAACAGATGGAGAATGGAAAGATGAGGTGTGGGGGGGGGTGGGTGGTAGCATGGAGTAAAGAAGCAACAAAACGCAACATGCTGAAAAAATTCATTTGGGCTAATTATGATTAATTCAGCGTCTATCTGTTCCAAGATGATCAGGTCTCATTATTATTCAGTGAGAGTTGTGTTTGTTCATTTCACCGATGCTGCAGCTGTAAACATATAGCTTTTTACCGGCCTGAGGAGGATTCCAAGTGTCCGTCAAAGACAGAATTAAAATGACAAAAATCTGTGTGTGGGAGAAACCACATGAATGTTTGGCAAACTCACTCTGTATTTGAATATGTAAAATATCAAGACATCTGGTCATAAGACAACTTTTTTCTACTCCGTAGTAGACTGAGGTTTTTTTGCGCTGTGATTCCTTTCTCATCTTGTTTTGTGGTCTGAATCTGTTCTTGTTGATCATTATCTTTCACAGCACCCATTTCAGGTGTAACAGGCATGTGTTTGCTTGGATACATGATGGTCCCCCTGTAAAACACCACAGCAGACACAACCTGCACCTATCTAGTGATTAAAGTGGAGTAACGCTATATATTAGAGTTCGAAACCCACTACCAGTTGTTCAAAAACACAGTAAATGTTTAAAAAAAAAAAAAAAAAATATATATATATATATATATATACACTGTATATATATATAAAACAATGTCAAAATAAACAGAAGTTGAGCCGAAACAGCAAACTGAATTTATAAAAAAGTAAATTAGACCAGTTGTAAAGTCAACTTCTAATTTCCAAGATAAGGATTTACAGGGTCATTACTACAACGTTTAACAATGATAAAGTCTTTAAAATCTAACAGAGGGGTTAAAAAATTTGTCTGATATTTTCCTTGGGGGGGAAATATCAGACAGATGAAGAAAATATCCAGACCAATTAATTTCATCAGACACCATTTAACTCATATGCTTCAATTATGTTGATGAATAAATGCATTCCTTTTTCTTATGTGACTAGAAAGATCACTGACCCAGTGTTCTATCAGTATTACTGACTTTATAATGAGTTCTCTATAATAAAGAAAAAGAAAACTGTAACTATTTGAATAACAGCACAAAATTAAAACAAATAATGTGGCTTAGAAATTAACTATTTGTCAATACTTTAATGATCCTCCATTTTTGTAAATGGATGATAGCATTTACATGAATACATACACAAATACATGAATACATTACATAAATGTAAATATTTTTGTAAATCTGGCAACATATTGTGAAGAACAAGATCCGGTCCCAACTGATGTATCCATCCGCCAACTAGCGGCGGTGTCCTGAGGCATCGCTCGTGTCTCAGATTATTCTCATATGTCAAACATAAATACAGACAGAGAGACGGCTTGTATCTCAAAATGCTTGCATGTCCAGCAGCTCGTATCTCGAGGTACATCATACTGAGGATTCAGTTTCTCTTTTCCATGTTCAGAACACAAGTATTTTTATGACGGTTCTTCATCTGCAAACAGCGCTCCTTTTTCTCAACTCATGCTCAGTTTCTTCCTCCCCTTTCTCCTACACTATGCCGTTATTTCACCGTGAAGTTATAACACAATTTTGGTTGTAAGACGGTGGAGAGGAAGAGGAGTACTCCTTGGATATTTTACTGCTGTTTCAGACAAGTACTGCAAACGGTAATGTTCGAAGGAAAAAAAACATTGCTGGGCAGTACCACAAATTTGTATTTGTAGTACTGCCTCAACAGCACCACACTTTAAAATTCATTATATATATAAAATTCATTATATCATTATATATCTGAAATTCTATATATATATATATATATATATATATATATATATATATATATATATATATATACAGTAGGTGTCATTGGCAGAGGCACTTCAGCGTGGTCAAGTACATCCAGGTAATTAACCAATAGAAGTGAAGGTAAGATTTGCTCATTAAAAATATTAGTTAATATTGGTGGTTATGGTGACCCTTCAGTATTAAATGTTCAGGAAACAGCGGAGGGGTTATTAATGTAATTAACTAATTCATTTGTTTCACTGCTGGAGCCTATCCCAGCTGGCTATGGGTGAAAAATGGGCCTCATAGCTAAACAAGTGTAAATATAAAAATGGGCCAATTCATATTTAATTATAACTAAAGTCCACTTCAGTGTGTAGTCATCCCCTGCTGTTTTTTCCTCAGCCACATGAGGCAATCAAGTCACATTTAACATAAAACACAACTACATCAGCTCAGGGTCTAAATTTGTTTTTTTTTTTGTTTTTTGCAAAATGATAGTGTAAAGAATTATAGTGTTCTCACCTGTTCAATATTATTTCTGTTTCTGAACATTACAGCAGAGTTCTTCTACCTGTATATCAGGGCTGTACGATGGGATATTTAGATTTGATATAGATTCATATGCGATGTAGTAGTTTTGTTTTTTTTCACACTGGAAAAACCCGCTGGCATAAGTATATTCATCTAAAGAAGGAAAAATACTTCTTCATGTCCAGATGTTTCAGGGATGGAGTTCCAAGTTTCAGACACACATTTATTGGGATTTGGAGGTTGTCAATATCGCTCCATTTGTGCTCTGAGGACTTTTTTTCAGCGTTTTTAAGTGACTTTTCGTATCCACCATGAAGTGCTCTGATATTTTAATGAATGACTCTTTCATATGTTCTCCCTCTCCATCTCCATACTGTACGATCTCCTGAGCTGCCACAAAACTAGCAGCTGTAGTTCAGTATGGAGACTTGATCCACTTACATTTGCTCTGCACAGCTTTTTGCAGCAGTTCTGACATTGCTTTTATTCTCTCTTCTCCAGCTTGGTACTTTTCACCAAATGCTGTGTGCTTGTTCTGGAAATCCCTTTCAACGTTACATAATTTGCTGTTTGCTTATTGCTCACAACAAATCAAGCATAAAGGTAAGCATGTATTGTTAGCAGTGAAAGCAGATCTGTCCACAATCAAACTCTGTTTTCATCAGTGACTTATAGAAATGTCCATAATTAGCTCACTGAGGGTCTGACACTTAAAAGTTGCCACCTGCAGGGTAAGGCGCTGGGCCACAAATTAGCTTTTTAATGTTTAATTAATGAATGTTCTACTTCAGTACCATTGTATCACAATACCGAATTAAGATGTGTTCCCTTCCCGAATAGAACACATCATGTCCAAATACAAAATTAAAAAAATATATATTCATTTTTGTTAATTATTCAAAGAAACAAAGAGTCACTGCTCTGTATGCGGCTCAGATATAAACTTAAGATTCATATTAACCTAATACTATTGAAAATGTATTCATAAATAAAGTACTGTACAGAAGTGGGAACTGTTACTTTGACACAAGTTGTTTTTCGTCTTATGTCTTCCTAGAACCAGTTAATGGCATAAGCTGAGGTTTACCTGTATTTGTACATCACAAGATGTCAAGTAGGGAATATTTAATGGGAGTGAAAATACCAGCACTGCTTGAATAATGTAGCTGAAAAGTAAAAAAAAAATAAAAAAAATCTCTGGATACTATGAACAGTGCTGTACTCATAGTGGATACATGATATATTAATATCATTTTTTGCCACAATATACACATTTTTAGACTAATATATCACCTGGTCACTAATAACCATACGTCACTGCCTGACGGACTGAGATGGATGTTAAGTGCAGCAGTCCCTGAGAGCATGTCTGCAGGGGAAACACAATTTAATACACCAACCCCCCATTTGGTGATTATACTATAATATACAGTATACTACACTATAATGCATTCTTTCAGTTGTTTTACGAGCTTTCACGGGTCACAAAGATTGCTGGAGCCTATTCCTTACAGGTGAGAGGCAAGGTGGGAGGCATTGCCGGTGCATCGCAGAGCCACACAAAAGACAAACCACTCATGCAGTTGTCAGTATGTGTGCATATACTCACACCTACCGACAACTTGGAACCTGAAGTACATGTACACGCTAAAATTTGATTGTGAAAAGACAACCTCAAAACAACGCATCTGACAGTTTTGCCCTCAGATTATTATCGTCAGCCATCACTTTCACTTCTGGACACAAGGTGACATTAACTGGTATAGAGCTCAGATGTAAAACTGGCACATCTCCCCTAATACCTAACATTTGGTCTGATTAAAGACTGCAAGCAGATTACCTGTTTATACCCTCGCAGCACTAAAACTCTCATCTGGGATTAGGGAGCACAACACAATTGTGACAAGCTGTTGCTGTTGGTCACTGTGAGTTTCACTGAGTCAATGAGACAGGAGCAGCTTTCACACTTCATATACTGCAAGACACTTTTGGACATTATCCTATGACCTGTTGTTTGTAGTTGATAAGCAGCTGAGCCACAGCATGAATGAGCGTTATATGGATCTAAGGAAAATTATGAGCTTTGTCCCTCAATGTGCATTAGATTGTTGTTTCCTAGGAGGGATATTATTTCTAGGAACAATTATATTTTAATTAATTATAATTAAATTATATTTTTGATTATATAATTGTAGTTATTTTTAATTATATAATTATATTTTAATAATTATTATATGAATTATATTTTTATTTTTAGTTATTCTGGTTTTTTTATGTCCAGTTACCCTTTAAATGTACGGTTGGGAGCGTATCAAGAAGAGACTTTCACTAAACTACCAAACAGCCATCCAGCATTGACATTCTCCTCACTCGCACACACAATCATATGGATATATGCTCTCATCTTTCAGCATGGGGTTATATTGCATAGTAGTGAGTGTTTAGTGGTCTTGCAGTTCAATGCATCTAGAGCAGCGTGTAATGTGTACTCGGAGACAACAGTTTAAACAGATCCATCACTCTTCACAGCCATGGTATTTGAGGTGACACACAGCCTCCTCTGCCGCATACATCACTGATGACCTATTTCTGGAGAGACTGCATCGTCTTAATTTGTGGTATCAATTTAACCATCATTATAATAATAATTACTTATATCTTGATGCAGAGCTGTCTTTAATATTAAATCACTATTAATTCACTTTTCCTCCATAGAGGTATATGCCTTTGCCTGTGACTGGGTTCCTGGGTTGAAGTCAGTACGGAAATGTTTTTTCCTGCTATTTATAGGGTGCATCAGTTGAATAAAGAGGTGCTTCAGGATTTACGCACTCCCAAAAATAACACTGGAGTGTTTGGGATCTTTTAGATGTGAAGAAGTAGAAGCAGTCCTCTTTCTCTTTCTGTTGAATGCGTAAGTATTTGCTCACATGCATGGGCCAGAGAATTGGGATTTTGTCTGAGGCAAAACTTCCACCAAAGGAACGAAAGACAAACACTCACGCACATACTCATATCTACGTTCAATTCAAAAGGCTGTATGTTCTTAGAGGTGGGAGGAATGCAGAGAACCCACAAATACATAGAGGGGTCTAAAGCCCACAGTCTTCTTATTGTGAGGTGACAGCGCTATCTCATTAGTTTAATTCATGCAATTCCAAAAACATCTTACTCCTTAATTTGCACCCAAATCATGCACAGTCAGCTAGAAAAAAAGAGCTGAACATGCCTGAAAGGTGGACTGTATACCATGTGCTTTAGTGAAATATTTTGCTTTCAATTGTTTTGTGTTTTCTTTTTCTTTTTCTCAAAGTGTTTGACTCTGTGACATTGGGAAAATAGTTAGGATCTGAGACATCCACGACCTTTATAATGACCTTGGGCGGCTGTGGCTCAGCGGTGGAGTGGTTGTCTGTCCATTAAATGGTTGTTGGTTCTATCTCTACAGGCTAAGCCCTAATTAAACTAACCTTGGGGATAATGTAGTTTACTTTAACTCAACATCAATTAACATTTGTTTTTTCTATAAAATCTGTTCCTCACCCTGCAGGGAAATAGTTCCAGAGCCATTGTCAAATGTTTGCAGATTTTTGGTAGAGATGGATGCTTTTAGACTTGAGCTCATTTTCAGTGTAAGAAAAAAAAAAAAGGCATTGAGATAAATGAAACATCATCTGTCAATATTTGAAAAACAATATGCATAACAGTACAAAGGAAATGGAGTTGTCAGACAGATGACTAATAGCTTCTACTGGTGGGTCGCTTTAATGCGAGGACCACAGTGACTCATCATGCGCTTCCTTCAAAATCAATGAAAAAAGAGGGTAAGGTAAGAGAAAATGATTAAATGATCATGAAACAAGTTCCCTGGTCTGCTTCAAATTGGACGCAATAATTCAGATCATTGGGGGGGGGGTGCGGGGGGGTGTGTGTGTCTATGGACGCAGTGAGGCTCAACTCTATGACAGCCCAAAGCAGGATGACCTTCAAGAATCCATAACAAACAGCTGATAATTTATTTATTCAGAGGCGATTGAACGATGTGTATAATTTGATACTATATAAGTTATTTACATTTCTCTAAGCATGTACTGTGGTAGTCTCTACTGAAAAGTCTTCAAAATACTATGTGAAATAGTGATGTTGTTTTAATATTGCAAGTTTGAATACAACTTTTTTTAGGAGAAAAAATTTGAACATTAATATCTAATCAGCATATTCAAGTATTACTGCAGTCTTTTTGTGCACCAGTGAGGCACAGGTGTACATAAGGACCTTGTGATGTGACTCTTATGTGTGGTTGTGGGTGTAACTGCGCACATTTCTGATCACAATTCATGTGTTAATGATGTTGGGCATCGTAAAATTTTGAAGCAAATATAAAAGATAAATCAGGTGTCGTGGTTCTACTCTGGTGTGTTTTACACCCGTCTCTCACGAGGCACGCCTGTCACGTCATAGACGATCAGTCGGCGGCTTAAGCCAGACTCAACGCGTCCCCGGGGCCAGAAGATTCCTTTAGCATCCTGTGTGTTTCTCCCTGCTGTTGAGCTCATCTCCTGCCTCTTGTGTCTCTAGTTACTCCTTAAGAAATTGATCATGTTTTTCTTTTCTTTTTTTTTTTTTGTATTTTGCCATTTTGAGTTCACTAAATAAAGTCTGATTGATTTTACTGCCTCTGGCCTGGCTGTCCTTGAACACTCCATGTTGAGTGTTTTAGTACTTGTCATTCATTATAAATGTTAGTGGAAGAATAGGCGACATTAGATAACATTTAATTTCCTACTAGATATATTTATGTGGCATCCAAAAAATACAAGATTATACCTATTGCTACTTTTTATCAGAATCAATTTGTGTTGGTCATAGAATTTCACCATCACTGTTTGGGAAGCCAGAGTCTGACCCTTGAGTCTGATCCAGAGTCTGGATTTTAATCTAGGGTTCATCTTCTCATTCTGATGAGAGGCAGTGTAAGTTTATTTATTCTTATATAGCCCAGATTCACAAACAATGTCTCAAAGGGCTTTACAATCTGCACATGGACGATATCCTCTGACCTTTGTGTACTGCGAGCAGCGCGACTCTCACATCGGATAAGGAACAACTCCCCCCAAAACCCTTTTAACAGGGGACAAAATGGATGGGAGAAACCTCAGGAAGACTGCAGAGGAGGGACCCCTCTTCCAGGAGTGGACAGACGAAGCCATAGATATCGCATGTACAGATTAACAACACAGTAATAATAATAACAATAATAAATGTATGACAAAGGCACGCTGATCCATCCAGTAGAGCGAGTCACCACCAGCCGATGAAGCACACAGAGGATCCACCACTCTGAGGACAGACCAAACAGTGCCTAAGTCATTGATCTCAAAAAAGTTACAGTGTGTGATTACCCTCAAAACCCAAAAACCACAGCTGAACCCAATGAGATGGAACCAGACTCCCCTAGTGGATGGTGATGCAGATCCATTGTGTAACTTTTGATATCGCCAGCCAAGGAACCAGACAGGGGTCACCGATAGCCGATGATCCACCACACGAAGGCCTGAGAGAAAGAACAGGAGAGGGGGGGGGGGGTAGAGAGAGCAGGGGCGAGAGTGGTGCTAGAGGGACCGGAATGGCAGAGGATTAATGGGAGGCAGGGGCCTAACTAAGAAATCCTACGGCTCGTCGGCAGGACTAGGCTAAACCTAAACATTGAGACTGCCACCCCTGATATTACTTATATGTTAGGGAGAACAGATACGTTTTGAGCCTAGATTTAAAGACATCTACGGATTCAGACTTTCTAATAACTATAGGAATATTTTCCACAGGAAAGGGGCACGATAGGAGAAGGCCCTCTGGCCAGAGGACTTCTTTTTAACTCTAGGAACACACAAGGGACCTGTATTCTGACAGCGGAGAGCCCTAATCGGAGTGTAAGGTTTAACCAGATCAGACAAGTAGGTGGGAGCAAGCCCATTAATGCGTTTGTACGTCAATAGAAATACAGCGGTACCTCTACTGACGAATGTCTCTACTGATGAAATGTTCTACTTACGAAACGCCTCAGCAGGAAAATATTACCTCAAGTTACGAAAGAAATTTCGACTTACGAAAGGTAAAAATACAGTATGGGCTGATACTCGCAGCTCCCACAGGTTCCTGAACGCAACATTCTTATAGCTGCTCTGCCATTGGCCATTACCTAGAATTCTGGCATCCCATTGGCTAAGAGGGACCTCTGTGTGGAGCTAGATAGGTTGTCTATGCAGCGTCCTCGTCATTCGGCCCTCGACCCATGAGGTGTTCTGATAGTTTTACATAAATATATTAACTTTTAGAGTATTCACTATGGACCCCAAGAAAGTGACGGAGAAAAGAGGAAAAGAAAAGACGAAGAAAAGAGTTTTTTTGTCCGTACAAACAAAGCAAGAGATGATAGAAAAGCATGAAAAAGGGATGCGTTTGGTTGATCTCTCCAAAGAATATGGCCGTAATGCATCTACAATCACCACGTTATTAAAACTAAAGGAAGTTTAAGGAGTTTAAGGCATGGCGTGGGGGGTTGGAGAAGTTCAGAAGGAGGACTGGAATTCACTCTGTTGTTCATGGTGAGGCAGGAGCGCATGAACCAAAGAGGGTAAAAAACAATGAGGACAGCAGGTAAAAGGTTAATGACCATCATTATTATTCTTTACTCTATTCTTTGTTTTTTACATTATGCACAACTCTCATTTATTGTGTAATAATCTAATTGTAACATGTATTTGTTACATGTTTTGATGCATTTTTATGCTTTATAAATCATTTATGTCTGAATTTTGGGGGGCTTGGAACAGATTAGGGCATTTGCATGGAAAACGCGTCTCTACTTACGAAATTTTCTACTTACGTAATTTCTTCTGGAACCAATTAATTTCGTAAGTAGAGGTACCACTGTACCTTAAAGTCGGATCGAACATGAATCGGGAGCCAGTGTAATGCAGCTAATACTGGGGTGAGATGGTCAAATTTCCTAGTCTTAGTTAATATTCTTGCTGCTGTATTCTGAACCATCTGAAGGCCCCTAGTACCAGACCGAGGCAACCCCGATAACAGAACGTTACAATAGTCAAGTCTAGAGGACACAAAGGCATGAATCAGAATCTCTGCATCAGCCATAGATAGAGAGGACCTAATTTTGGAGATATTACGTAGATGAAAAAAGGTGATCTTTGTCACCTGTTTAAGATGCTGATATGTGTTGGAATGATTCTTCTCAAAGTATGACAAGAGAAGCAGCTCTGAAGGAATTTCTGCTGCCTTAAAAATGTCAGCTTCGACAGGTTTGCTCTTTTTGTTTCCAAAATTTTGCAAAGTAAAGGCCTTTAAATACAGAAGGTGTTTCTTTTGAGAGAATGATCCACATTGATTTTTTTCTCAACTTTTGTTTTTGCTCTCAGTCCTTTCACACAGAAACCAAAAGTAAGGACATGTTTTCTGTTCAGAATCAAGTAGATTTGTGTCCGACTTTGCTGAAAATAAACCGTTGACCAATCATACTATGTAATATTGTAAATAACTTCAGTGGCAGTTCACCAACCTGCTTGGACCCACCAGTCATCTAACATATTGACAAGAACAGACACATCCTATGGTACTAAAACTGGATAATACCTAAACTACAGCTACACACATAGTTGATAGTGCTATGAAAAAAAGGGCCATACCATTACCATTAACACAACCTGGAAGGGTAACAGAAAAAAAGAAGGGAAACTACTGTATATTTTCTCTCAAGGGAAAGTTGCACCCACACATCTCTGCTACTGTTATTACCATACCAAAAATAATCTACATCTAAACAATACAAAATATAAAATAGAGCAATATTTCAATATAAAAATAAAGGTGGCTTAGACTTATATAAGATTCCACCTGAGCTGCACAACATTCGACACTATGCCTGTGCGTACCACACACAGTGCACACATATTATTAGAAAAGAAAATCGAACATTCAATCATAGCATAGTCATCTGTAAAATACATACCACATATTTCACTTGTGTGTAACCATCTGTTTAAGACTCTACAGTAGCATGATCTGCCTTTCACCATTTGAGGCAGCCCTCTTTCTCTGCAGCACATTTGGCTCCATGCAGCAGGTCATCTGTATGCGCCCAGCCTCCGTGTCTCTCCTTCAGTCGAGTCTGAGAGTCGGCCTTCACAGCTCCCTGAGGTGGAAACTGCCTCCCCTCCCATGAGGCTGCACCAGGCAAACCCCTTGTGTGTTGCGTGTGGGTCTGTGTGTGTGTGTGTGTGTGCTGTGTTTCCCTGCATTTTCATTGCACTTAAATTGGATCCACAATGGGGGTGCAGGACAGGCAAATATGAGGCTGTGGTGTGGCACTACACAGTAACACAGTGTGTTGTAACGTTGATTTGTTCAAGATGTTTCCACTTTTTCCTCATTTTGTGCTTATTTTATATGTTTTTTGAAATTTGGGATTTGTGTTTTCCTTGCCTCCTGCAATAAATCACATTGTGAAGGAAATATTTAACAGCGTTTCAAATTGAAGTTGTGGTGATATGCATACAACCACTTTTTTTTTTTTTTTTTTTTTAAGAAACAGATGGCTTCTAAATGTAATTAAAGTGTTTTATTGCACTGAACACATTACATTTCAGACATTACAGACATCATGTGAAGTACTAGTAAGCCTATGAATTGTATGTTTCTATAAAGCCTCCAATTGCAAAAAAAAAAATCAATCATTTAGAAAAACCTTTATTTTGAAAAATGTTTTTCAGGAGTTCTGGTTGAATTATTTGAAAAGGTAACTTACTTATTCCTACACTTAGAAAAAGAGCTCTGACATGTTGAGTTCCTGGCCCCACGATAAACGCAGACGTCATTCAATGAAGTTAAAACTGGAGCAACAAAAAAGAAAAAAAAATATTCAGAGTATTACAGTAACTCTAATAACTACTCAATTTTTCAATAAAATAGTGTCAATTTAACAATTATTAAGACAGAAAACAAATGTGCAAACAGACGTCTGTTACATTTACAAGTCTAAACACACATAAATTCAAACATACTGTGTCTGACTTGTAAAATATAGAAATAAATATGAAATTCTAATTGTACATTATTTTATTTCTTTGAAACCGGACTAAAAGAAAGATTTAATAACTGGCACACTGAGCTATCAATTCCTTATTTTGTTTTGATTTATTTTTTGATTTACACCCTTGTGTGTGCTCTCCTTATTTCTCATGCCTCTGAGCTTGTCATCATGAACAGAGGGCTTGTCTAATTCTGATTTCTGGGTGCTGGCATTGAATAAAGTATCCTCTGTGTGTCTGAACACATCCACATGTTGTGGATTGTACGGTGTTTTGCTGGGAGTTCTGTGACGTACAGGTATGTGTGGTTGAGGTTGGTATTCTGGGATTTGCCTCAAAGAGGCGTCAGATGAAGCACCTGTCCTGCATTCAGTAAGAAATGTGTTCTGAAAACTTCTAGAGCATTTTCTCTAATTAGTAAAATTCTGGCTCTGCATTTTGACAAATCTCTTCAGGTGATTTATGGAAAAATGAAAACTAAAGGAGCCAAATACAAAAAACAAAACAAAAACAATGTCACGGTTCGGTGTTGGTGCTCCGTCGCTCTCCTGTGCTGGGGGGTGGCAGGAGGAGAGGCCAAACTTGTGGGCGGAGTCTCGTCTCCACACCTGTTGATCCTCTCAACACCTGGGTTCTCTTTTGGCTCTGGGGGAGATTGTTCTGTACCTCTGTCTGTAGCGTGTTACCCCATCTGATTTCTGAGTCTACCCGGTTTATTGGATATTTTGATATTTCCTGTGCTTCTTGAATATTTGACTGTTCTTGATTAAATAATGGTTGAAAACTCCTTTACTGGTGTCCTGCATTTGGGTCCTAATCCTGCTCAGCGTGAAAAAAACACACACACACAAAAAAAAAAAAAAAAAAAAAAAAACCAAAAAGTACATCCAAACCAGCCTATAATTCAAACTTGAAAACCAGATGTTGTGATAAAATTCTGTAAGTCAGAGTTGAGTATTATTTTAAACACAAGAAGGTTGTTTCTGGACAGGGGCACAATTGTTTGCATAATTTGCCGCCAGGGTAAAGAACAATATTAATTTGTAGATTATGCTCCATAAAATGTGTTGTTAGACATTAAAGTGGAATCACTGTTACACTAAACAACTGCGTACAGGCCTAACCTGGTTGTTACTGAAGTTTGGGGCAAGTCCTTTTTTGTTGTCTGATACATTTTTATTCCAAAATCAGTGAGTATTTAATGTAAAGTCCTCCTAACCTATAGTACGCTACACTTTCCCCACAGCCAGTGATTATAGGACTTATAGGACATATTAATGAGATTCTGAATGCAGTCATGCTAAATGATTCCCAGCCTTCATACCTCCATGATGAATTTTAAATGTCTTATAGCAGATGGACACATACATATGGGGCTCTGTTATGACAAATTCTAATGATGCAGCAGCTAAGTTCAGTTTCATGTCCCATTACAAGATCTGGTTTAAAGCTCTAATCAGTGCTGATACTGTATGATAATGATAGTAGGTGAGGGTTAATGATCATACAGCACATACTCTGAGTTCTATATGGTGTTCTAGGCATGCAGCAGAATATAAAATGCTTATTAAAACCATTACAAAATTAAGATTTGTCTGAATTGGCTAACATCAAATGTGACCCACACAAGAGACGAAACATTAAAGTACATCGATATCTGCTGTCGTGTTGTGATGGAAACAATACAAATTGTGCAAATGAATAAATACGGAGTAGATATACTGAACACAATCATCTAGTTTATGTGTGTGAATGCATTTGTACAACAGCAGCATCTACAAAATAAAAATAGGACCAATGGAAAAAAAAAAAAGTATAATTTAGCCTTTGTTACCATTCAGCACCAATACTACCATTTATACATAATTAATACTTGCATTGTCTTTTAGTAAACACTGTAATTTATCAAGAGCACTGGTGAAAAACCTCATTAATTTGCCCTGCAGCTCAATGTGATGTTTCGAATAACAAAGAAAATATTATGATATAATGGGTACCGCTGCTGAAAATTTAATACAATTAGGGGTTTTTACCTCATTTGTCATATTTGTTAAAGTCATTTAGACTGAGAAGAAACATCATTTTCCAGTATTATATTTTGTATGTCGAATATCTGAACAGTATGCGTACAGCATGCATCCGGAATAATGCAAACAATGGATTCCAGTTCTATAAAAAAAGGGTGTGCTTTAAAGGTGGAAAGCTTCTGGAAGAGCCACACCAAGCTTTATTTGAACTTCAAGCATACCTGGTCCCAAAGATATGAAAAAGCTCGTGATGAAAATGTGAGATTTAAACCAAGAAAATATTTTGTTGTACAATTGACTGTTGATTACTACATATTTTGGAGTCATTGCTGAAATTTGCCTCAGTGAGCTGCTTGGTCCTGTGTTACTGCAGAATACTTGGCAAGCGACAACAAACAAATGTTCTGACCACAAATCAAATCAAATTTTATTTGTATACTGTAACCCAACAATATTCAATAAAATACAAAAAAAAAGGATTTGTTTTATCAATGACTGATGCAATATTTTTTACAATGCTAAACATAGCAACTTCAACTCTGAGTTTTCGGTACTTTGACAGTAGTTCTCTTCTTATACATTGCCATGGTAACTTATGCTAGATAATAGGGTTGAGCCGGATACTCGTTTCATACGAGTATTCGGTACGGATAATGCATTTTGACGAGTATGAGTCCGAATACGAATAAAGCCCGTTAATACTCGTGATCGGACTGAAGGAAAATCAGCCGGACTGTTTTCACGCTCTGTGATTGGCCAGTCACACATACGTCCCGCCCCTCCCTACAGACTGCAGTTAGAGCGGAGTTTCCCTGTCCCACTCTGTCTCCGGTACACGCAGTTACTGATCTCTCTGTTCGTGGCTTCACTGTTGCTCACGTCCTTATTAGATTTTCTTCAGCTTGCCTCTATTTTGATGTTTGGTTATGTGGTGAACTTTCTTGGGGGTTTTTTTGTTTTTTTGTTGCACGTACGTGTGCATTTAACCACCGCCTCGGTGGTCAAAGTCTTTTATTTTACCCGTTCTAAACTCTGTTGAAATTAACAAAGTCTATACTTAATATTTTAACTGAGACACACACCATCGCAGCCCAATCCCAGTGACTCTGCCTCAGATGCACATTTTCCCAGCTTCCCTATGCACCAGAACCTTTATTACATCTCGTGAAGCGGTGATGTAATTATCAGTGTTCGTGTGTCCATCTGTCCGTCCGTCCACAACAGACAAAAAGATGAAAGAAAAAGCACATTATTCAGGCAGCAAAGGGGATGAGAATGAGATGATGACCTTGACCTTGAGAAAACTAGGTCAAGGTCAAACTAGGTTTTTTTTGCACATATCTCTGTAACTGGATAAGATAGACAGACGAAACAAAAGGTATTATGTTTAGGGAGGCAAGGGGATGACAATTAGATCACAAACTCGACCTTGAAAAACTAGGTCAAGGTCAAATTTTAACCTTTATGTTTTCGTAGGTACATATCTCTGAAATCACAAAACAAAAATCAACGTTTTCAAGAAGCCAGAGGCACAAAAGTGTGACGATGACCATCAACTTTGAAAAAACTAGGTCAATGTCAACTTACCATTTATGTATATTTTATGGTGCAAAATTGTCACGGCATGTTGCAGTCTGTGACTGCCTTGTTCAGTCCTTGCTGTGGTGCTACGCAAATTCACTTTTTCATGTTAACATAAAAACAAAAAGTTAAAAAAAAAGGGGGAGCTAAAATTATCTTTATTTTGCTGCTATTGTCATTAATTAATCCATGAAACCAGCTGAGATAATTGTCTTTGAGTTAACCATGGTTCAAGAAATATCCAGGTGAGTGATAGATTTGTTGATTTTCAATGGGGTTCTAGATGTAATTGATATTAAAGGTATATGATGTTTTCAGCCGTAGCACACGATCTAACTAATGTATTACTCTTTCAGCGATGTTTTAATTCAAGAAGGAGAAGCTTTAAATGTTCTTATCAATCTTATCATGAGAGATTTCACAAATTTATACTGTATAATATGCTCAAACATGTTTATGCCAGATGTGTCTCATACTCACTAACTTATGCAACCCATTTCAAGGTGTAAAAGTGACTGAAAAAAACAAGCCAGTCTGTGTCAATCTGAGCTATTAATATTGATTTAAAGGCCAACTCTGTGAGCAGCCAATTTACCCACGAGGCATCTGTTCCAGCCCATTTGAGATGACTATACTGAGGGAATGTTTTTTAAGTCCCTGTCTAATTGTTCATTAGTGATGATACTTGGAGCACCTGTCTCACTGTGACAGGTTCATTTAGCACACACGTCCACACATTTTATGTATCTGCCTTTGAACACATTGGAATATCGTCAGTTCAAATACTGGGAACGACATTTCAGTTAGCAGTGATTTATGTCAACAGTAAATTGTGCAGGCTGTATTCACTAATATTCACTCTAAATGATGGAATGCTAAGTCCCTGTTTATAGGAACCTGTCGTGTTTCTCTTTTTAAAACGCTTGTGTCACTAGTAACATGTTTGCTTTTGCTAGTGACTTATTCTTAAACTCGATTGTTGGCATTGTTTTTTTTTTTTTTTACTCTTCACCTGGGATTTAACCTTGACTTGAGATTTATTGTTGTTTAGACTAAAGCTCGAGACTTTGAACTTAAAACACTAACTTTGTCCCATTTTTGAACATTTGGGTAAAAAAAAATGCTATATATCAATTGTTCAGATTAATTCTATTATTTTTTCATCTTTGTGGGTCCGTTTCTGCATCTCTGTTTGCATCACCCTCACTGTAGTACTGTAAATGTCTCACATGCAAAAACAGAGGGGGAGGATGATTGCACTGATAATGAGACATTAATAACACAAAACCAAACTAGCAGAGATGTACAGTATATCCTGAGCAAATAATTCACATTCAGCCTGTCTTCCAAGTACATGAGTGAATTTCTACTATTTTTTTTTACTGGATTTCTTTTATAACATCGACTCAGTGTCTGGTCGGTGAAGGACAGTGCATGTACTGGAAGTTAACTGTGATCAAAAAGTTCAAATGTAACTGAAACCATTTTAACAAAACATGCAATTTCTTGAAGAATCTTGTCAAAGAAATTTGAGATACAACATTTTTTAGAGTACTTAACCTTTTAATGATAACATGCTGAGTGTGTTGCCAAACACATTCCCCTTCTAATCACATACAGACTTGTGATGGACAGAACTCGATGAATTAACATGCAGTTTTTATATTTGATATCAAATATTTCTGGTCATTCAAAGATACAAAGGCACAAGGCATGGATGGGGAGGTCAAATAAGGTCTTCATTGTGCCTGCAAAGTCTAGGCCTGAAGACACCATATTAATGATGTAAATGTGCAGATTAGAGTAAAATTACTACAGTAGTAGAATACTTTTTAGTATTTGGTCTTCTTAGTGTCCTTTGCTTTTAAACCTTACACATCAGCCAGCATCTGAATATGAACATGGTTTGCACAGGTTAAGGAACAGTGAACATGCTAAGAGTGCAATTTTAGTCTGAACCAGTTTCTGGTACCGTAAAACTCTTGATTTTTTTTTTGTTTTGTTTTTAATTATTCTTGGTGATAAAGTAAGTCAGTAAGTAATCTAAATATTCTACCAATATCCCAACATTTTCCAACCTTGGTGAAAATCCACTGTATGACATGCTCAATATTTATACATTAACAATTAACACATATTCTCAGTGCAGCTGTGGAGCTCTGTTGAAAAGAGTGATACCAGCAGAAATGTTAGAGGCAGCATCATGAAAATTCATGCAAAACACAGTGAATGTCAACAGAAAAATAAAATATAGTCATGTGAAGTGAGATTTTTTTTTTTTTTTTTAGCGAATACATGGAAAACCCACTTACTTAGTGTTAGTATATATACTGTTTTGTAGGTCCTAAGCACACAATCATGACCTAATTTTTGAACCACTGACCACTACCACACTCTTCTTCTCTTACCCTGGAGTAAACAAATTGTTTAGGTTTGCCCCGAACTGACAATATTGTGTTGTAAAACTAAAATTACCATCAGCACATGCTTCAAATCCATGATCTACTTTAAAAATGTATATTTGTGATTTTGTCGTTTCTGACTGGAGTTCTGCTACTGAATGGGTTTTCATAGTGTAGACTCTATGTTTCCAGGAAGCAGGGCTGCTTGCATTGCTATGATGAGGGCATTTGAAACACCACTGATGCAAGTAGAGGACTGTATCACAGTGACTGCAGGTCACATGTGCTCCTGGATGTGGGACGTGATGTTTCTGACGTGTGGAGGCACCTTTAAAAAGGAGCACTGCAGTAGTGGAACCAAATGGCTCGAAGCGAATGGAACAGAAGGATGAATTCACTCCTTTCAGTGTTTCAGTGAGAACAGAACCTGCTGACTCATCCTTTGCATAAGTGCGTGCGCTACCGTATTTGCAGAGAACAGTAGCTTTCATCGGTTCTTCGGTTTGAGAGTGGAGCTCCCTGTGTGCTTGCAGCTTTGCCTCACACTCAGCCTGTCACCCATCCGTGTCTGATCAGAGGAAATTCACAGGAGAACATTGTCAAACCAGTGCTGTTAGATAGTGGGGATCCAGTTACCTCTTCCTCGCTCCCGCCCTATCAATTTTCTGACGCATGTAACCCTCCCACGTCATCTAAGTTGGGGCCTGCATGCCGCGATCTCCCAGCAGGCTTTCTCCAAGCGTGACTAGCAGAGAGCATGTAAAGGGAATAGGACTAAAATGAGTGGGTGATTCTGCTTATTTAATCCCATTAAATAAAACAAAAAAATAATAATTTTTGTTTAGTGAGTTAAAATGGTTAATTTGGGTCTCCACCATCTGTGCAGTTAATTAAAAGAAACAGCTCGAGCCATACTTTTTTTTTCCACATATGAGATAATTGCATAAATCAATATGACACGGTGTTCACTTACGCTGTCTAATCATTTTGATAGGGGCAAAAAAAATAAAGTGTCAGTTAAGTAAAATGAGGTTTCTAAATTATCTATCGTGGCACTGATTCGTAAAATGATTTGAACTGCAGAATCTTTTCCTGAGATTTTTATTGGCGTGCTAATAGTTTATAACATTAACGAGGCATTTATAGCAAACCATTTGACAAGTTTTGGGTCATTTAACACATTTAACAGTCAGGGAACTAATTGTGCTGTAATTCTGCTGGAATAGAAGTACAGATTTTACTGACAGACACAGAGGAAAAGCAACCACCAGTGTGTGGCACGACTTTAAAACATAAAGAATGGGGAGGCTAAACAAGCAACATAATAAAATGGCCATGTCATTAAAGCTGGTTGAATGTGGAGTGAATATAAAGGTTCCCTTGATCAAACATTTATTCACATTTGCAAACAAGCATGTGCATAGGATTAGCTTGACTTACAGAAGTGGAGGTTGTGAAATACAGTAAAGTAACATTATATCTGCAAACTTGGTGAAAATGATGAGGAAAATCTGCTTTTTAACAGACAGAATCCACAGAGTATACCCCATAGCACAAAGCTTTGACTAGTTTGGTTGAGAAAGAAACAAAGAGAGAGATGGCAGGGACACAGCGTGGCTGTAAATAGATGGATTATATTAAAATAGATGTAAAATATGATCCTTGTGTTTTAAAGAAAAAGTTTGTTTCATGACTAAAGAAATTAATATGACAACTAGGGATGAGCGAGTACACTACTATCTGTATCTGTATTTGTTCAATCATCTAAATTATCTGTATCTGTATCTGTACTCGGAATGGGCGGGGGTTGAACCGAAAGTGGGTTGGGGCTTAAATCTGTACATTTTTTAAGTCTGGAATTGATATGGATTGATCAGAAGTTGCCATATTTACAGAACAGCATCAAAATTGAGATTCAAATGCATGTTTTTTGATCAGAAAAGTAAGAGAACAGTTTACAGAAGTTTTTTATGAACTCCGAACATGAAGCGCATTAATGAATACAACGAATATGCAATCGAAAATTATGAAGTACAAAGTATGCTTGTACAAGAATTGTCATACTCAAAACATTTCTAATTTTGTCTTTTAAATTTTTTCACAAAGTTTATAAAGGTGCATGTGTGTGTGACTGAGTGACTGTGTGAGAGGGGGAAAGAGACAGAGAGAGCATGTGTGTGTGTGCTACAGTGAATCCACGAACAGATCAGTCAATGTTCGTGTGTGTGTGTGTGTGTGTGTGTGTAAGAGTGGGGCAGCGCCAGTGACACTCTGGCTGCAGTCTCTGTAAGGAGGGGCGGGCGCTGTGTGTGACTGGCCAATCACAGAGCGTGAAGACAGTCCGTTCTGAGGATTTTCCTTCAGCTATGCCAGCTCCCCGTGACCCACGCAAGCAGATGAAGCGGTCAGGAAAATGAATGAATGAATGAATGAATAAATGAATGAATGAATGAGCACGAGTATTGATGAGTTTTACAGGTAGCATGGTCGTACTCATCAAAAATGCGTTATCCGTACTGGATATTCATCTGAAACGAGTACCCGGCTCAACTGTAATGACAACCATCCACAAACTTGATAAAAACCAACAGTCTTTCATTCATTTAAAGGCTTGTAGCATTTATTGACACACACCCCGTGTATTACTATTTTGGAGAAATACTTTAACAGAGCAAATGATATAATAATCCAATATGCTAAATCGTGAACTTTATTTGGCATATTTGCTGAAAGTAGAGGGAACTGGGTTCACTATCAATACTAAACCAGTGATTAAGTAACATTGAATATTCCTCAATTTACCTGATAATCCCCAGCTATACATTTGTGTCATGGTTCGGTGTTCCTGCTGGGGTGTGGCAGGAGGAGAGGCCGAACTTGTGGGTGGAGCCTCCTCTCCACACCTGTTGATCGTCTTCACACCTGGACTCTATTGGACTGACTAGCCTGAGGCTTTATAAGCTGGTTTTGTTCATTGCCAGGTTGTTTTTGTTCTCCTGCTTTGCTTGTGTTACCTTGACTTGCTTAGATTAAAATGGATGATTAATCGCTCCACTCGTGTTCTGCATTTGGGTCCTACTCCCGCTCCTTGTGACAGAACAACCTGGCTAACACTGGACCCAGCAGACCCCAGCTTTCTCCAGAATCCAAAATGTGGAATATGCATTTTACCAAAACCAATAAAGCAAGTCCCCCTGACAACAATAACCGTATCATCAAAACATTGCCAAAGATCACAACATGAAAACTGAATTATAATTTTGAAATTTCTTCCACAAAGTTACATCATGCCAATTTAACATAAGATACTTATTTGTAACAATAAAACTTGGGTACCAAGAATACTTGAAAGAAGATGGTTAATCTTCAAACAGCTGGATTAACATGTTTGGCTACATCATTCTGACAAACCTGACTTTCCATGAACAGTGCTGGCCTTCGGTCAACCATGTGTTGCACTGCAGGTTCTCTTGTAACTCTCTCCCATCTACATAGCGAGAATGTTCCATTTTCTGCTTTTTTCTTTATTTCCTCAGTGAGAGCCTTTCTGTAATTTTCAAGGCTTGTTTCATCATGACCTTCAGGTAGATTTGAGAGATAATTTGCTTCACCTCTGTTTAAATATTTCATGTTCCTGCTTGAGGATTCTCCTTCTGGGTTGAATTTACTCCTTTTACCACCATCCTCATATCCAGCTTTTCTAAGCTTAGTGCAATAGCTGGCCATCTTAAATTTAAGTCTGTTCTTCCAGCCATACCGTCCTGGCTGAGGACAAGGCTCAGCAAGGCCAGGGTTGCTTTTGCAAATCTGCAGAAGACTTTATTTTCAGGATAAGCCTTGTATGTGTACATGGCCTCGGCAAGTTTTTCCAGTATGTCATGCTTCATAACTCGTGTTGGAATCATTCGTGTGCCATCTTTCATAAAGGCAAGATCTAATTGTCTAACTTTGTATGCTACATCAACTGCAAAATTCGGTATAAACTTACTTAATTTCACGTTTCACTCACACCATACAGAGAGATGTTAGACATGCCGTTGCGACCAGCTCATAGACTTCAACAAACCAAGGGAGATGTACGGCGCGTGGCTCCAAAGGTTTATTAAACGAAAACCTATACAATATAGCAGCGTGGCAGTCATCAAAAACACAGTTGTCCTCCAAGTCTTCCACCGGACCGTCTGCTAGGGAAAGTGATGCACGCAGGGTTAACCTGGGAACACCGACCAGGTGTTCCCAGTTACTTGATGATGATCCCGCTCAGCTGTGGACCTGCAACACAAGGCAAAGACCTGGAAGGACGAAGGCCCTGGGCCTGTGACACCCCCCACCAGGTTCATGGCAATATTTACGACCCTTGTCGGACTCATGCGCACCGCGCTCATGGATTACAGGACGACCAAACTATACACCACCAGGAAGAGGCTTCTTGCACACTCAAAGTCCCACGTTCTACGCCATGCATCAGCACATAGTCATCGGTCAATGCAGTCGCTTCCCGTGCGGATTTAACTTTTTGTTCATAAATGTACTTTGCGATGTGCTCTGGAACCGAAGTTTTAAATTGTTCCAAAATAATCAGCTCACGCAGAGCGCCATAGGAGTCAACATCCGCAGCAGAACACCAATGATCAAAATGGGTGGACAAATCACGAGCAAACTCCGAATGAGATTTATCCCCTCTTCTCCAATTCCTGAACTGTTGGCGATAAGCTTCTGGCACCAGCTCATGTGCCTTGAACAGCAGATTTCACCACAGCATAATTCTGGCTATCACTATTAGTCAGAGCAGAGAAAGCCCCCTGAGCTCTACCCGTCAGCATGCGGGCCACCCCCGTGCCTCAGCCAAACGTTCAAACATGGAGAAAAAGGTGTCAGGAGCCTCCTTGTTGATTTGTACCCCGACACTAGGGGTGAGGCTCACCAGCCTCACCCCTGTCCCATGGCCTCCTTCCCCCCTCCACAGCGGCAAAGTCAGATATGCCAGATATTTAGTGTGTGTACTACTTTCCAGTATTCCTGGTTTATTTTTATTTTTTTTTTGCCTGATTATCTATCCCTTAGACTAGCTTGTCAGAAATGCTATATCGGGACGTCCTCCCATATCAGCTGTGATTTGTTTCAAAAGATGCAGGCAGAACTGTAATATAGAGTGGAACAAGGTTTTGTAGTTATTTAAACTGTTATTTTTACTTATTTATATGAATTCTGTATTGAACTGGCAGTTAGAGTGTTGGCGCAAGGTGATATGGATTTGCATGCAGATTTTGCACCAGCTGAAAATGGGAGACGACCTTTGACTGATCAAAAAGTGCTCTGTACTATTATTTTAATATTTACCCATAATAGACAACAGTATCCAAAATAATTACAGTTGTAATGTTGATAACTGTATCAAATTCTGACCTCAGTGTTTTCGGAAAGAAAAATGAACATCTCTGAAAATTAGCATCAAGCATTAGATAGTGACTGATCAAATATTTTTCTGTGGTTTTAGGTATGGAAATTTTGAAATTTCTCAAAAAAAACAAAACCTGAACCAATGTATATTTATTAAAATGAATACAATTTTTCTAAGGTGAGATGATATCTAAAAATGTAATTGGGTTGATGCAACCATTAAAATCTTAGCTACAATTCAGTTGCCTTTGTAGGAGTATCAGGGAAGACAATGGGCTATCTATTCACTTCAATCAGGGCAATTGTCTCATTAAACAGTCTTTTTTCTGAGGGGAAAATTATTTTTAAAAGGATCAAGCCATAGAACAATTGTCTTTGATGAATTTAATTCGCCTTATAAATTACAGCCTATGTCTTTGAAAGTCTCATCTTAACAAGTCTGAGTTTGAAAGATAATGTCGTTGCCATGCTGCAGTTGAGGATGTGTGTGCATGTGTGCATCTGTGTACTGCAGATTAATGTTAGTGCTCAATATTTCTGCTCATTTTATGCAGAAAGTGCTATTTGATTAAACATTTTGATGCATTTGTTGCTCACTTTGATCACTGAATCCATGTCCTTTTCCTGATCTGTACTGTTTTTGATCATGCCTTTATCAAATTAGCTATACTGGGTTGCGCAGTAATCAGATGGGACCACATCATAGGTCTGTGTAGAACACTACAGGTACAGCTATATTGGCCCATTTTTCTCACTGATTAACTTGTGTTTGGCTGATTGGTTCTGCATGAAGGCACAATAAATGCATATTAGTTTGCTGCTAGATACAGGGGTGAAAAAAAGCTTCTGTGTTAATTAGAGGTTGGCAGGTCTCCAGAAAGAACATGGATTGACTTGCAGCCTGGTGGAATTCAAAGTGCAGCGTCACAATGTGACATCAGGATTGGCTTTTTGGCCATATAGACTTACACACTGCAACAGTATCTTTCATTCCCATGGTTGGAAGCTCTCTCTTTCACTGATATCATAAATTGTTCACTCATGATGGTACTCATCAGTGCCTCAGATTAATGAGATTTACTATGGATTTCATTCGGGGTTATAAAAATCACACACAATCTGAGTCACATTTCTCTCATCAATACACCGAAATCATACTTTTTTAAAAAAATCCCTGGTACTGATAAGTATGATACTCTGTTGTTTTCCTAATGTGCAATTGCTGGCAGTGCAAATAATGTTGATTCTGTCTCCAAAGAAATAGTTTAAGTAAGATAGGGTGCTTCTCATGACAGGTTGAACCCCTCTACTCCTCTTCCTCATTCCCCTCTACTTCTAGACTCTCGCACCTGCCATGGCTCTGTTTCTGTGTAAATAACCTCAACCCCCACTGAATTGTAGTTTCCCAATTTCTTGGTGTCATGGGTGTGACGTTTCCACCGGCAACCTGCTACCCAGTGGAAATGTGACCATGAAACTTGACCTGGATTACCATTTGATGACTGTCACTAATGTACTCTTTCCTGGTGACATCGGTTTCATGTTTACCCATCCTAGGGAGAGTGATCGTTCATATGTGGTTCTCCCACAGATTTTTTTCTACCATATATGAGATTCATTTGTGAATTTCAGCTATATAAAATGAACTATAATCAATTGGTTGATTGACCAGTGCTTTTCCCAATTTCTGTTTGGTTGGGTAGCCAAAAACCCATTTACTAATTGTTCGTTTCAAGTGAGATATCATCTTCTTCTTTTCCTTTCGGCTTTTCCCTTCAGGGGTCGCCACAGCGAATCAGTTGCCCCCATCTAGCCCTGTCCTTCGCATCCTCTTCTCTCACACCAACTACCTTCATGTTCTCTTTCACTACATCCATAAACCTCCTCTTTGGTCTTCCTCTAGGCCTCCTGCCTGGCAGTTCAAAACTCAGCATCCTTCTCCCAATATATTCACTATCTCTCCTCTGGACATGTCCAAACCATCTCAGTCTGGCCTCTCTGACTTTATCTCCAAAACCTCTAACATGTGCTGTCCCTCTGATGTACTCATTCCTGATCCTATCCTTCCTGGTCACTCCCAGAGAGAACCTCAGCATCTTCATCTCTGCTACCTCCAGCTCTGTCTCCTGTCTTTTCCTCAGTGACACTGTCTCTAGACCAAACAACATCGCTGTTCTCACCACAGTTTTGTACACCTTTCCTTTCATTTTAGCTGAAACTCTTCTATCACACATCACACCTGACACTTTTCTCCACCCATTCCATCCTGCCTGTACACGCTTCTTCACCTCTTTTCCACACTCTCCATTGCTCTGGACTGTTGACCCTAAGTACTTCAAATCCTCCACCTTCTTGATCTCTTCTCCCTGTAACCCCACTCTTCCACTTTGGTCCCTCTCATTCACACACATGTACTCTGTCTTACTGCGGCTAACCTTCATCCCTCTCCTTTCCAGGACAAACCTCCACCTCTCTAGCTTCTCCTCCACCTCTTCCCTACTCTCACTGCAGATCACAATGTCATCTGCAAACATCATAGTCCATGGAGATTCCTGTCTAACCTCGTCTGTCAGCCTGTCCATCACCATAGCGAACAAGAAGGGGCTCAGAGCTGATCCCTGATGCAGTCCCACCTCCACCTTGAACTCCTCTGTCACACCTACAGCACACCTCACCACTGTCTTACAGTCCTCATACATGTCCTGCACCGCTCTAACATACTTCTCTGGCACTCCAGACTTCCTCATACAATACCACAGTTCCTCTCTGGGCACCCTGTCATAAGCTTTCTCCAGATCTACAAAAACACAATGCAGCTCCCTCTGGCCTTCTCTGTACTTCTCTATCAGCATCCTCAAAGCAAATACTGCATCTGTAGTGCTCTTTTTTGGCATGAATCCATACTGCTGCTCACAAATGCTCACTTCTGCCCTTAGTCTAGCTTCAACTACTCTTTCCCATAACTTCATTGTATGGCTCATCAGCTTTATTCCTCTGTAGTTGCCACAACTCTGCACATCTCCCTTGTTCTTAAAAATGGGCACCAGCACACTTCTCCTCCACTCCTCAGGCATCTTCTCACTATCTAAGATCCTGTTGAACAACCCAGTCAGAAACTCTACTGCCACCTCTCCTAGACACTTCCAAACCTCTACAGGTATATTATCAGAACCGACTGCCTTTCCACTCTTCATCCTCTTCAGTGCTCTCCTCACTTCATCCTGGGTAATCTTTGCTACTTCCTGGTCCACAACAGTCACCTCTTCTAGTCTTTGTTCTCTCTCATTTTCCACGTTCATCAACTCTTCAAAGTACTCTTTCCATCTTCCCATCACACTGTTGGCACCTGTCAATAGACTTCCACCCCTATCCTTAATCACCCTAACCTGCTGCACGTCCCTCCCATCTCTCTGTCTTGCCAGCCTGTATAGATCAGTCTCTCCCTCCTGACTGTCCAACCTAGCATACAAGTCATCATAAGCTTCTTGTTTGGCCTTTGCTACCTCTACCTTCACTTTATGCTGTATCTCCCTGTACTCCTGTCTACTCTCCTCAGTCCTCTCAGTGTCCCACTTCTTCTTAGCTAACCTCTTTCTCTGTATACAGTCCTGTACCTCCTCATTCCACCACCAAGTCTCCTTATCTACTTTCCTTCCTAAAAGTCATGCAACACTCTTCCGTTTTCAGCTTCCACCATTTCGTCTTCTGCTCTGCCTTTGCCCTCTTCATCTTCCTCTCCATCAGAGTCATCCTACACACCACCATCCTATGCCGTTTGGCTACACTATCGCCTACCACTACTTTGCAGTCACTGATCTCCTTCAGAAGAGACCTGGAGAAACTGCAGCCCAGGCAGAAACCCCTGCCCCTGCGAAGGTTTCAGGCTTCTGTTGGCACCACTCTCACAAGCGCAGGAAAGGTGGCAGACCACTGTCCTCACCAGAAGGAATGCCAACCCCTCCCCGGAGGAGGAAATCCACAGAGGTGCTCCCTGATGCGAGAAAGGATGACCTTGATCATTTCCCAACATGGGAAACCCGATAGAGATGCAAGCATTGCGTAGGCCACTTTGCTCATGTGTACTGTGAGAAATGCAGAGTGCATCTTTGTCTGAACAAGGACAGAAACTGTTTTCAAGCCTACCACCATGCAAAATAAAAAGGTTGTGAACAGCAGAATGAGTAAAAATAACAAATGTTATGTCTTCCAGACTTCCACCCTGCCAGTTCCATTGGTGGATTTTCTCATTGCTGCATTGTAGTAGCACTTTCTATGTTTGAAATTACCAATTTGTTGCATTTGTTTGTGTTTTATTATATTTTTGTTTGTTCAAGAAAGATTCTTTGAGCATTCTTACCGGGTGTATCAAATATGATACAAATTGAAATTTATATTTGAAAAAGAATAAGGTTGGTTGTTCAGAAGGACCAATAAAGGCTCCAGTTTCAAAGAATTGGAATTTTCTGTCAATTATTTAATGGTTTGGGCTTTACAGGGTTAAGTTTCAAACTGATGTTACAGCTATTATTTGACTGTTGGGTGCGTCCATAGAAATAAGCCAACACACACACACTCAGACAGATCTAGTCAGTTACAAGTTTCTGTACAACCCGTCAAGCCACTTTGATGCCAGTAAAGTGTTCAACCCGACTCCTGGACTAGCAGTGATCCGATCAGTCACAGTGGTGGATTGTGATTTTTGGAACCAAAGTTTATTAGAAAAGCCATTGTCAGCCTACTCTTTCTTGTAACTCTAGTCCTTGCTGGAGGCATGACTCTTCAAGTGCTATATCGGTTCTGTTTGTTCTATAATCCCAATGTGGAACTGTATACTTAATCCAATCCAACCAGTTTTGAACCAAATGACATCAAACTTAAAATACAAAATCTATAATACATTGAAAGAATAAGCATTACAGGATTTTGGATGCATGAATTATGTATTAGGGATAGGCAGGTATGTAATGTGTTCCTACAGGTTTTCAACCCTTGTCTTTTGTGAAGCAAATAATCCAAAGATTTAAAACACTGGCAGTATTCTTTCTTGCCATTTGGACTGAGAATATGCATTACACTGACAAAGATACTTCCTGCTATTAATTCATCAACTGTTCTTGATGCTGAAAATCCAATTAGTTTTCCTAATGCAAATGTCAACTCAATTTCTTCGACCATAACTTCTCATAATAAAGATCCATATTTTTGTTTATGTAATTCATAAACGCTAACACTTTGAAGGCAAATCTCTGCTTGGTTGCATTAAACAAACAAAAAGCATTTGTGCATTTAATAAATGTCAAAACATCCTTTTTCATATGAATGCATTTAATTGGAAAGTTTTCCTGGATTTGCTTGCTTCTAACAGTCATTTCAAAATGCAGACTCAGTGTTTGTAGCATGTCCATCCACCCACTGGAATGTACAGCTTCAGTTTTTGTACATGTGGCATGTATGTCAATGGATTTAATTCTACCTTCATGAATAAGTCATGAGTCTTCATGTGACTGCCATAATGTGCCAAGCATGTCACATAGTGGTTGATATGTGGGGCCACACAATTATTCAAGGAAAGCTGATATATTTTTGGAAATCATGAGAGCTTCTTCCTTTGTTGAGTTTGGAAGGGATAGAAGCACAGACAAGAGAAATATTTGACAGCCATGATTAGGATTTGACGTAGACAATATCTGTCGTTCTTCTACGGTAGTGTAATGGCAGTAGTGCTTTTTTGAATGTGAGATCAGCATAAATTGTATGAAAAGAAGACAGGTGGAGATGAGAGAGCCAACACTGGGAAATGGACAAAATCAGGCAGCTCACACTTGGGAAGATACAGTGTCGTGATTAAGATTAAAAAAAAAAACAATGGAGAGAATGAACAGATGGAG
Organism: Antennarius maculatus; assembly: GCA_013358685.1. Taxonomy (NCBI): domain Eukaryota; kingdom Metazoa; phylum Chordata; class Actinopteri; order Lophiiformes; family Antennariidae; genus Antennarius; species Antennarius maculatus. The sequence continues at coordinate 2,158,156 of CM023626.1, read as the reverse complement.
TATCGAAGCAGATCCCCTTCACCGCAACCTAAGATTAACACACTCTAGATCTCACTTGTTAGTTCAATCACATGCATATGTATATAAAATATAGTGTGTACAGGCCTGTAGTACACACACAAGGGGCCTGTGGGCATGCAGCTCCTTTGTGGTGCGCCCTAATGAACAGCTTATAAAGGGGACAGCACCTTGCTCAAGGGCACCTCGGAGTGTGAGCTGACAGCTCCTGACTGGGCAGGAGCGGGAATTGAACTGCCAATCCTGCGATCATTGGACGACCCACTCTACCAACTGAGCCACTGCCACCCCCTATGGACCCTGGACACTTCTTATGCTGATGAGACAATTATTTGTTGCTTTGGAGCTCACTAGATTTGTTTTAGCTGCAATAGCAAAAAAATAATAAAGAAATTGTCATCTAGATGTTGAACATATGTAGTTGTATATTTGTAAAGCCCCACCCTCAACCAAGCATGTCCTTTGTCATGTTTCTGACTGTTTTAACTGTTTTATTGGGTTTGCAGTACCATTTTCACTTGTCAATGGGGTTTTATGTTCATTTTCTTAGTGGGAGTTATTAGGTTTTTGGGACTGTAGTGTCTTTTGTCCCTCAAGTTTTCATTGTTATGGGTTGTTTTCTGCACATTGGCCGGTGCCACCTGCTCTGAGAGCTAGATAGCAACGGTCTGGAGATTCAAGTATTGGCTGGATTGTGGGCTGTCTTTGGTCTGAAAGCACAGCTATGCACAGTGGGTCTGCTGAAATCGCAGGATTACTACATCTATATTGGTCAGTCCTGGTTTGTTAACTATGTGTGACTTTAGGGCAAGAAATTACTCCTGGGTGAGCTCATCCAACATTGTGTTTAACCAGTGAAAAATTGTTCATGAACACACTTGCACTATTGGTGCTGAAAAACTGGTTTGAATGTTAATTTGTTGGGCACAGGATATTAACTTATTATTAAAACTAACCCGCAGACCAAACTAAGCTCCAAAGTTTTCTAGCATCCATCCATCCATCCATCTTCCACCTCTTATCCGTAGTCGGGTCACGGGGGCAGCAGCTTCAACAGGGAGCCCCAAACTTCCCTTTCCCCGGCCACCTCCACCAGCTCCCAGGCCAGTGTTGAGATATAATCCCTCCGCCTGGCCCTGGGTCTGCCCCGAGGTCTCCTCCCAGCTGGACGTGCCAGAAACACCTCCCTAGGGAGGCGTCCCGGAGGCATCCGCACCAGATGCCCAAACCACCTCAACTGACTCCTTTCCACACGAAGGAGCAGCGGCTCTACTCTGAGCCCCTCGCGAACAGCAGTGTTTCTCACCCTATCTCTAACGGAGACACCAGCTATCCGCCTGAGAAAGCCCATTTCAGCCGTTTGTATCCGCGATCTCGTTCTTTCGGTCATGACCCATTGCTCATGACCATAGGTGAGGGTAGGAACGAAGATTGAGCGGTAGATGGAGAGCTTCGCCTCTCGGCTTAGCTCCCTCTTTGTGACAACAGTGCGGTAAAGCGACTGCAATACCGCTCCTGCTGCCCCAATTCTCCGTCCAATCTTACGCTCCATTGTTCCCTCACTTGTGGAAGGACCTCATTCCCCACTCGGAGAAGGCAGTCCACCGGTTTCCTGATGAGGACCATAGCCTCAGATTTGGAGGTGCTAATCCTCATCCCCACCGCTTCACACTCGGCTGCAAACCGGACTAGTGAGCGCTGCAGGTCACAGGCTGATGACGCAAACAGGACCACATCATCTGCAAAAAGCCACGATGCAATCCTCAGGCCACCAAACTGTAAAGCTTCCTCACCATGACTACGCCTCGATATCCTGTCCATGAAAATCACAAACATAATTGGTGATAAAGCGCAGCCCTGGCGAAGGCCAACAGCTACTCGGAACAAGTCCGACTTACTGCCGAGAACCCGAACGCAGCTCTCACTTTGGGCGTACAGAGATTGGATGGCCCTGAGGAGCTGGGTGTCATCAGCATAACAGTGGAAATGAATGTTGAATTTACGAAAAATATTGCCAAGGGGAAGGAGGAATATGATGAAAAGAAGGGGCCCCAGGACAGAACCCTGGGGCACGCCTGAAGTGACAGGGGTGGGGAGGATTTAACGGACTTGAGTTGAATGAACTGAGTGCGGCCAGAAGAGTAAGATGAGAACCAGGCTAATGGAGTGTGGGTGATCCCAATAGAAGATAGCCTGTTAAGAAGGGTGGAATGACAGATGATATCGAAAGCTGCACTCAGGTCAAGGAGGACGAGGAGTCCAGAATCAGCTGCCATATACGAAGATCATTGGTGATTTTTTTGAGGGAAGTTTCAGTGCTGTGGAGTGGGCGGAAACCAGACTGGGACTGTTCATACAGGATACTGTGTGAGCCGTGAGAATGAAGTTGGAGGCAACTGTCCTTTCAAGAATTTTGGAAATAAAAGGCAGATTGGAGATGGGACTGAAGTTGTTGAAGTCAGGGGGTTTGGCGCGAGGTTTTTTCATTTGGGGTGATGGCAGCAGTTTTGAACGAAGTAGGTACAGTTCCAGTGGTGAGAGAGGAGTGAATGATGGCAGAGATAAGAGTGATCAAGGAGGGGAGACGGGCTTTAACAAATTGTGTGGGTAAGGGGTCCAGCTGACAGGTGGATGTCTTAACATTTCTGATGAATTTTGTTATTTCTGAGGTAGTAGGTAACTGGAAGGAAGGGAAAGATTGTAAGGGCATGTGAGAGTCGGCTGGGACACTAAGGTGAGGGATGGATCCAAGATGTTGGTGGATGATTTTGATTTTGTCAAAAACATCCAGGTGGATATTTGTGATTTTGTCAATGAAAAAGGTCATGATAGAGTTGCAGAAGGAGGTTGTGTTCAGGTGAGGGGGTACAGATTCCTGAGGTTTGGTGATGTTATTGAGTAGGGAGAACAGTGACTTTGAGTTTCCCTTATTGGCTATGATTACACTGGTGAAGTATTGGGTTTTGGTGTTGGCAATGGCCTCCTTGTAGCTTAAGACATGGTTATTGTATAATTCTTTACAGGAAAACTGGTCTCACCATCCATAAAGTCGTTCAAGTAGCTGACGTTGGGCTTTCTTGAGACAAAGATCGGAGGTGAACCAGGGAGCAGAGATGGAGAAAGAGACAGATCTGGTTTTTAATCAGGGCTTTGAACCAGAATTTTTTGCCAATGGGTTCGTTCCGAACAGAAACAGAATTATAATGTTTCCGGTTTTGCGTTCCACCCCTAAACTGACATTCCTGAACTGGTTAGAACAACAAAAAAAAAGTTCCTGAACCGGTTAATAACGTACCTTGTAAATATAAATATGTAGCTGCCGTATTTTGCGCACCATAAGACGCGCTTAAAAACCTTAAAATTTCTCAAAAATCAACGCTGCGCCTTTTAATATGAAGTGTCTTATGTGTTCACTGAGTTCCAAAATCTGTAAAAATGTTTTTGTGTGACTTTAGTCAGCGCTCCACCAGATCGGCCATTGTCCACTGACATAGGACGTATTACGTCACTACATACGCCGGCAGCGATGGACCAATCAGAGAACATGACGCAAGGCTACGTCCGGCACACCTCCGGTAGGTACCGGTATAGGGTAATGCCAGTACTGTACCGCAGGTATGCTGCATAACCACATTTGTTTGGCTAAAGACCCCCGACAATGGCGTCAGCGAAGAGACACGCTTACGACGCAAAATGTAAACTCCAGGCTATCAGTTCCGGTTGTTCCGGTTCACGTAAAGAGACCTGGTGGCTTTTTTTCACGTTTCGCCATCTCTCTTGATCTGTGACTCCATGCCCCCCCCCCCCCACACACACACACACACCAACGCTTCTGTAAAAAACCACGTCAAGCAGCTGAATTCGGAGCTTGCCATCATCCTGGGAGGATTAACGAAAGAACTGCAACCGCTGGACATCGGTGTAAATAGAACCTTTAAAGTTAAACTGCGTGCGTCCTGGAGTGATGGATGAGACGTGAACACACGTTTACCAGGACTGGAGGCAGTGCCGAGCGAGTTACACCCCCACAATATGTGGTGGATTGCGGATCCTGGACTATCGTGTCTGCTTCGACTTTTGTCCAATGTTTCGCTAAAGCCGGCATCATTACCGGACAGCCACCCGGAAACGTGACGTCAGTGATAGTGAAATCACCGAGCTATTCAATGGAGACCGAAGATGAGGACTTCGAAGGATTTAGCACAGATTTATCAAAGAAATAAAAACATATTTAAAAAATAATGTCGGTGTATTTGTATTTAAATTTCAAAATAGTACGACACAGTTCAACCACAGTCACCTTTTTGCAAGCATGCACCGAACAATAAGGTGCGCCGTGTGTCCGGTTAAAGTACAGAAATAAACTCCGTTATTTAGACTGCGCCTCTTTGTACAATCAGCCGAATGGTGCGCAAAATACGGTAACTTAAGGACTTTTAAATTGGCAACAAAAGCAATTAGTTTATACATATACCCCTACCCTACAGTAAACAGTACCACAGCACTACACCTCTGCTTTATGACAGTTGTATCACTGTAGTTAAGGCATATGCCTCCTACTTAGACACTACATGAAATAAGACAAGAATAACTTCCACCATGTCATTTATTGCTGAACAGATCTTCATTGTGCTTCTCCCGTAGCTCAATATTGCTACAAAGCGCTGGCAGTACAGGGACACACCGCACTGAAAATGACTGCAGCCAATGAGTTCATGTCTAAATCATACATTTTAAAGATTGACTTACTGCAGTGTTTACCTGTTATGATTAAACTGTGACTGGGAGACTTCCCTTTTCCTAACTGCTGCTGATAGCCGCTACTTCTCTCCGCTCTCATCCTGCATCCAGTGAATGACAGGAAGTGAAACATGAGGTCAAATATATTTTCAAGAACGAAAAAAAAAAAAAAACGGTATTAAAAACAATTATTTTCTGTTCTATTTTTCTAATTCTGTTCCGGAACATTAAAAAATACAAAGTTTCCGGTTTTCGTTCCATGAACCGGTTCAAAGCCCTGGTTTTAATGGATCAAGAGAATTTAGAATATTATGGAGATTGTCGTTGTAATAGGAAACCAGATCATCAGGGGTAGATAAGGTTGTGGATTTCAGGGGGGTACAAGGAATGGATACTTGAGCTGAGTGTGGCAGGGTTTATGTTCTTTATGTTCCGGAATGAGACGTGTTTTAAAAGAGGAGGTGAGTTTTATAGTAAATGAAAGAAGTGGTCAGTTACGGGGAGTTCATCGGCTGTAATGTCAAGAACGGAGACAACAGAGCAGCAAATTAGGTCCAGAATGTGTCCTTTGGAGTGTGTGAGAATTGTGGTATATTGCCGACATCCAAAACTCTCCAAACAGGTCGTGAAGTCTTTGGTAAGACGAAGATTGATTTTGTCCATGTGGATGTTGAAATCACCCAGCAGTATTATGTTTGGTGAGAGAGAGGATAGGTGTGTGCAGTTTGTTAGCCAAGATAGACATGGTCAGGATTTGGGCTCAATCAGCAGACCAGATATTGTTGCATCTTCTGAAACTTCACAAAATCAATAAATAAATAAAATGATGAAGATATTAACATAAACGGACATAATGCCATTTTTACTTTCATTGAATCAAAGTTTGATGATTCAAAAACTGTCTGAACCTATGTATAAAAAACTCAAAATGTCCAACAAACCAAGTAGTCTATGGGCAAATGGGCAGAGTCAGGAATGGTAACATGACGTAGGCAGAACTACAAGACGAGCTAGCAAAGAACAAAGACAGAACCCGGCTTAAAAAGCCTCATGTTAATCACACTGATCAGGTCCAGCTGTGGAGACTAGCAACAGGAGTGGAGATGAGCAACAGGTGTGGAGCCAAGGCTCCGTCCACAAGTTCGGCCTCTCTTCCTGCCACACCACAGCACAGCAGAGCAGGAACACTGAACCATGACAAAGTCTTTGTGACTCCATTAATCTTACCCAGTTTGTCAATTTTTGCACTTGACTGAACCTTAAGAATCCTGAGAATAGATAGATATATACTTTATTAATCCCAGAGGAAATTGCACATATCCACTGCTCACGCATTACATAGCGAATAAATAAAGAAACTGACATCACAGGATATACCACAAGACATACACTACACTAACAGACACATGCAGCATTAACAGGACATATACTAAACTGTAACTAAAATATAAACAGTATAAAATTAAATAAACTCCATTCAACCGCGTGCTGACCTCGCCACCTCACCCCCGCTCCTCCTGAGAGTCATTGTACCTCCTGATGGCACAGGGCACGAAGGAGGACCTCAGCCTCTCTGTGGAGGTGCTGTGTGACAGCAGTCTGCCACTGAAGGTGCTTCCCTGCTGGGAGAAGGTGGTGTGCAGGGGGTGGCTGGTGTTGTTCATGATTGCCTTAACTTTAGATATGGTCCTGCTCTCCAGAACTGTCTCCACAGAGTCCAGGCTCAGACCGACCACTGAGCTCGCTCTGCGGATGAGTCTGTTAAGACGGTACATATCTCTTTTCCTGGCCCAACACACGATGGCGTATGACAGCACACTGGAGACTACGGACTGATAGAACATGAGAAGGAGCTTAGGACAGATGTTGAAGGAGGCCAGCCCCTTCTTGTACACACAGTCCGAGTTGAGTGACCAGTCCAGTCTGCAGTCTAGCTGCAGTCCCAGGTACTTATAGTTTCCTACCACCTCCACCTCACTGCCCTCGATGATCACTGGCTGTGGAGAGGGAGGTGCCCGCCGGAAATCCAGCACCATCTCCTTCGTCTTAGAGACGACAATTGCAGTGTCATCGGAGTACTTCCGTATGTGGCATGTATCCGAGTTGTGCTTGAAGTCCGACGTGTAGAGGGTGAAGAGAATGGGGGAGAGCATGGTCCCCTGTGGTGCACCTGTGCTACTGGTCACCATAGAAGACAAACAGTCCCCCATACGGACGTACTGGGGTCTGTCTGTTAGGTCATCCGTGATCCAGCTCACGAGGGAGGGGTCCACAGCCATGAAGGCCGGGGCTGGATGGTGTTGAAGGCGCTCGAAAAGTCAAGGAAGAGCACCCTGACGGCACAGCCCCCGGCGTCCAGGTAGGAGAGCATGCGGTGGAGGAGGTAAAAGAAAGCGTCGTCAACCCCAACCTTGGCCTGATAGGCAAACTGGAGAGGGTCCATAGCACCCTGCACCTGTGGATGCATGAGCTCCAGGGTCTTCATTACGTGGGAGGTAAGAGCGACCGGTCGGTGGTCTTTGAGCTCAGTAGGGTGTCCTTTCTTGGGTGAAGTCCATGTTCATTTGGTTTTGACAACTGTTCCACATAAGTCACAAAACTCCCAGAGAAGACAATTTAAGTGATTAGAAACACCAAGGTGCACAAATCTAAACCACATGTAATTTACAAGAAGAATCTTAACTTTCAGCTTATTTTCATGATTTGTGTAATACTGACTGGAGAAAAATGAAATTTATCCCTACAGTAGAGATAGCTTGGATATTCTACATACCCACAATGAGGAATTCCAAGGTAAATTCTTTAGGGAAAGTTTTATGCAAAGTGTGAATAAGCATGTCCTTCTAAGGGAATATAGAGTACTGAGGTGACAAAACCCTGGGGTTACCCCACAGCTGGCAGATACAATTATGAGCGCAACTTGGCTTAGGCCAAAGCAAGGACAGCTGGCTCTACTCCTGCCAGGACTGTCGTCAGACAGCTTTGAAACAAATGCTCCACTTTGATGAAAGCTAAATCAGAATATAATTTGTCATTCAACAATGACAGCCTAAATAACCCACAGAAATTCTGGAAAGCTATTAAGGCCCTCAACTCACCGTAGTGTGAATTGTAAATAGTCTTCTGTTCCTGCTCCTATTCCTCATTCTCTAATATTCTCTTCCACCTTCAATGCACCGACACCGCGTCAAGTTCCTCGACAGTCATTTTTACTGTACTTGGCAATAAAACCTTTTCTGATTCTGATTCTGATTGTCTGTAAATAAAAGCATTACCACTCTACCTATGTTTTAAAGGATTCCATTCCAATTTATGACAGAGAGGAGATTACTGAATTGTCTTGATGAGCATTTTATGTCATCTTGCTCTTTGTGGGAGCTGTTTCTGTCAAACTCTACATAGAACTCCAAACGTATGCTGATGAGCCTGTTAATATTTCTTTTTTTTTCTATCCATTTCTGCTGAGGAAGTTTTTAAAGCTCTTAAAGCATTAAATCACAGAAAACCTTCTGGGCTTGATTTAATAGATCCTTGTTTTTGTAAAGCTGGCAGCTTAGTTTGCAGCAGAAACTCTTACTATTCTTTTTAACCTTACAGCAATAAAAAAAAAAAAATTCCCTCTGTGTGGAAATCAGCTTTTGTTCTTCCTTAAAAGGAGGTGATCCAGCTGTTTTAACTAATTATAGACCACTATCTTATCAATCAGTTCTAGCTAAAATTTTCACAGCTCTTGTGAATGAGAAATTACAAGAATTTTTATATTTCAAGTACAATTTTTTAGGATATCAATTAAGCTTCAGAAAAAAAAACAGTACATTTACTTCAACAATGAATGTGATAAATGACATTAAGGTTGTACTTGATAAGAACCAGCATTGTGCAACACTTTTAATTGATTTATCTTAATTATTTCACACAGCCGACCATGAAATTTTAAAATTAGACTTGTTTAATCAGGACTGTCAGATAATGCAATTGCTTGGTTTGAAAATAAGTCAGTGATAGGACTTGGTGCAGTAAACATACTGGTCTGTGTTCTGACTTTGTTTCTGTCCCATAAGGGCTGTCGATAGCGTTGTCACCGCACAGCAAGGCGGTTCCTGGTTCAAGTCAATGCGTAAGTTTAAACGTAGTCCTTTGCAATCACGGTAACACTACGTAGGTAAACGGCTTAAATCATCATTGTCATGCATGACAATGGTCCCAAACACACTGCCCGGGTGACCAATCCTTTGTCACCCGGGCTTCGTAAAATGCTTCGTAAGAAGCATTTTAAGGTCCTGGAGTGGCCTAGCCAGTCTCCAGATCTCAACCCCGTAGAAACCCCCCAAAACATCACTGCTCTAGAGGAGATCTGCATGGAAGAATGGGTCAAAATACCAGCAACAGTGTGTGAAAACCTTGTGAAGGCTTACAGAAAACGTTTGACCTCTGTCATTGCCAACAAAGGGTATATAACAAATTATTAATGAACTTTTGTTATTGACCAAATATGTATTTTCCACCATAATTTGCAAATAAATTCTTTAAAAATCAAACAATGTGATTTTCTGGATTTTTTTTTCTCATTATGTGTCTCATAGTTGAGGTATACCTAGAGTATGATGACAATTACAGGGCTTTCTCCTCTTTTCAAGTGGGAGAATTGGTGGCTGACTAAGTATTTTTTCCCCCACTGTATAGTTCTTAAGTAGAAGGCAACTTAAAGGTATGCTTGAATTTTACAAGGTATGGTAATCATTACCATGTTAACATTAATAGAAAAAGGTCAACCACCTCTGCTTAGAAACTTTTAAATCCTGTATTTCTATTGAGGAATTGAGAGACGTGTTCACATCTTTTCAACAAAAGTAACGCTAAACCTTCATTGACAAAGGAGGTTGCTTTCAGAGGATTTTATAAAAGGACATTTTTCAGCTGATGGCAAGTAGTCAAAATTACACATGTAAAATTGTTTAAACAAAATAAAGTTTAAAAATTAAAACACATTTCTTAAAATAAAGATTGCTACACCCATAGAAACATGTATGAGGCCTTGTTGACCTTTCTGTAAAACTGTTTGTACTTTATCACTTTTGTATCATATGACTGTTCTTTAACAGATGAAAAGAATTTAAAAAAAGGTGCGTTGAGAGGCAAAAGAAAACTGGAAACAAACAAAAGCGTGAACAACATGATGACTCAGGTGATTTCAGGTAGTAAAGACTGAAGTGAAAAAGGACAACTAATCCAAAGTGTTGTGTGTTTTCATTATACTAACATGTCATCTTTCTCAGATGGAGAGGACAGAGAACAGTCAAATAACTGCCACAAGATCCCTTGGGAAGGGCTGAAAGAAGAATGTAGTTACAAAAGAACTAAGTAATGGCAGTAAGATAAATTAGACAAATTTTTGTTAAATAGATACATTTTCTGACAACAATATGTGAGTCACTGCACAAGTAAATGTGCCTCACAGGTAAGAGGACTAAAATAGTGTAACAGAGTTTCTACACTCAGTTGAAACACTGACTTAAACTTCTATTGTATAACCAACGGGTGGTGTTTTAATTTATTTGACACATTTTGTTAGAAAATGAGCTGCTTTAATGAAGCATTGCATACATGACACTAAGCTATTTATGTCGATCATCTACAGTATAATGATATGCGTGTAATAAAAATCTAATAATTTGTTGCACCTGTTGTGTTCTGAGCAAATATCTGACAGGATTCCTTATTACATTCAAAAGTACTCATAGGTTTCATTGCTGAGAGCTCAAACCACTCGTAAACGTTTTTTGTTGGTTGAGTTGTTGAGTTATGTCCTTTGCTTATTTATTTGCTTATTTAATTAGTTATTTTTTCTTCCTTGCCTTGCCTGAAATAAATGAATGTAAAAACAAAAAACAGGCAAATCTTTTGATATTCCTTACGATAAGAGTCAGCTACTTTGTAAATGGCTGTTACAGCTTCCCCAGGCAACTATCTACTGTAGAATCTTCTCATGCTCCTATGGTTCCTCTGTGTGGATGGGGTTAACATTATAAACAATACAATAGCAGGTATAGTGCATAGAACTGGACCTCCAACTTTAAATCAATATACAAAAACTAACTATCCTGGTTAATCAATCATCAGGAGCCATCAAACAACAAATTCACCACTTAAAAGTTTTATTTTAGATGTACACATTGTAACAAACAGTTCTGTTAATGTATACAGGGGCAGCTTGGTAATTTTGTTGCAAGCATAAGGTTCCCACAACTTTACAAAGTGATGTTGTAACATTAACTTAAGCCTAAATCCACTTGCTGGTGCTTCATTTCAGTGTCTGTAAAGTTGAAGTTGAAAGTTGGTCCTTGTTTTAACTGTAATCCTATACTTGCTTGGAAACATGGAGCATTTCCTGTATCATCCTCATAGTAAAATACTTCCTGGTTGACAGATTGAAAGCTTTTATTAGCTGGGTTTGTTTTTTAATTTTAAGACCGATATGTGAAAGTTCATAATCTCACCACTCAGTAACAAGAAGTATGCAGATGTAATACAAGAAACACCAACAGAGAGGCAGTGAGGTCAAGTCGCCTCACAGACTTACTGTCTGATGCATCTGAATCTTCTTTTAGGGTTTAATGGTTGCTGGCATTTTATTACTGCCACTGTCTGCAAGTAAGAATTGTCTTGATCCTAATTTAAATGTTTTTGGATTCGACAATACATTAATATTTGGGACACACAAAGAGAGACACAATGGACTGTATTAGAAAAAAATAATTTAACTTAACAAAACTATGATTTTAAGTAAACTGAATATTTAAAAAAATGCTGTGAGGTGCACAATGCACATGAATCATATCTTGACTGTACTTATTACTAAGATGTCCATCAAATCAACAAAGTTATGGGCGTTTAAGTCATACTTTATAAGAAGTAAATCAATGCAACTGTTAGAATAAAAAAAATATATTACTTAGGCAAGGATCAGATGGTAGTGCAACGTCAATAAGGTCTCAGTTTAGACTCCAATAAACTCATTTTGGTTTTTGTTTTATAGATTCTCCAGAAGCCAAGAAACAAGGTAAGAGACCCTGGGCTGAGAAGGAAAGGAATGCAGTTAAAACTTCGCCTCACAAAGTTTATCACACTAAAAAAGGTTCCAGCAAAGCAGGACTGCCTCATGTGTATTGCCAAAGAGTCTCCAGCCCTTAAAAACCCGGACATGGAAAGACGTTATATATTTTGTCTACAACGAAATTGTTAAAATCAGGAGACGGCTTAAATTTTGAATGGAGGTCAACAGAGTGGGGAAACTGGCATAAGGGCAAGGAGATTACAGTGTGTAAAGATGGTTCTAAAAGTTCTACCAATGTATAAAAAGTATTAGAGGTTAAGTGTTAAGTTTGAAATGATGTAGTTTTGGTTAAGTTTCATCACAAATGAAGTGTATCGTCAGCGTATAAAGTATGTGTATTTTGCAGGAAAGATTTCAGGGGCTCCGCTTTATTATTTCCACAAATATTCTTTTGTTGAAGATGTGCTCTGTAAAAATGGTCATGTCTATTTACTGAGACATTAAAAAATTCCCTTTACTGTGCAATAACTAATGACGGCGATTTTTATTTTTTTTTTACCCGTTTGTCTTTTTTTTTTTGTCTGCATCAACTTGCATTAACCTAAAAATATCCGTGACATAACCTTGCAAAATGTATTTCCTCTGATCAGTTGGGGACAACTGTCACCTATTTTGCTGTAAGTTTGACAAAATGTTTTTAAATGGTGTAACACTACATGCAGGTAGTTTTTATGTTCGCCGAATGGACATGGTTGTGATGCTGAGTGCTGTGTTGAGGATTTTCCCAAACTCTTTTGGTTGCATAATGGCGACATATCTGCCACGTCAGTCGAGCGTGTCGGATTTATGATGCTTTCTCAGCTAATGTTAGCGCATAAAGAGCTATAAAGGCTAGCCACAGTGAACACTAAATCTGTAGACGAATACAAAACCATTGAAACACAGCAGGCATAGCACTAGCAATAACCCACCAATCACAGTTTCAATACTATACAGGCCATGTCCTACAGATGAGTGGATGCTTGTGAACCTGGTCTTTATAAAGCAGTAAATGCATATAATGAAGTATCCTTACTTTTAAACAGACAATTTTGCTATCCTGTGAGACAGCAGTTTGGTAATGATTGAATGCAATTTTCTGAATATGGAGTGTTAATTTACAGTGAAGGAGTTTCCTTATTCTTTAAGCTTAATAAAGTGGAACTGAAATAGAAACAAGGACTTAAGCAATGTATTTGTCATGTATGAACTTGATGTACTTCTGTCTGTCGTATTAAACATTTTTCTTCTTTTATCAAGGGATTATTAATCGAGAACTTTCACAGATATATCTGGAGGAAGGCATCTGAAAAGTATGGATGGCCATTAATACCTTTTCTTTCCAAGGGATTCATGAATGCCATGTTTGTATTTATAATTAGAGCGAAGAATGCATGCAGGCGTTACTCCTTCTATGAGTTTTCATTAAGTTTGTCTAAAAATGCATCTCATCTGGACTAAAGACTAAATCCCTAGCAAGTCATTGCCATCTTGGCCTGACACCTTAAATCAGTCACATATGAATCTGAAAAGAATACTCTGGATACTCTGAAAAGAAGCGTGAGCATGTAGAAGCTTACCAAAACCTGCTAGCAGATGCCCCCCCCCCTCATCTGTACCCATGTTTGGTTTTCTTATAATTGTATGTTTTCATAACCACTTATTAGTTGTTTAGTCAGATCTGCATAAGTCTGTGTTATTTTGTTATTGCATTTGTTTGTGAAGATTATTCATTTTGTGCACATGAGGCTTTAGTTTTTAGGTATTATCCACACCACTACAGTTATTGTGTTGTGTTTTGTATGGTAATTTGTGGAGCTTTTCTTTCTGAAATTGATATGAGCTGCGTCTACAGTAGGACCGTTTGTAGAGAGAGACAGAGGCACAAAGGCAAATTAAAGACAGTTTTATAATGAGTCTGTTTTAGGCCAAAAAAAAAAAAAAAAGGGAAGCCGAGAACGACAGTTACAAGAATGACAATAGTCAAAATACAAGGCAAAGTTTTCATGAAATCCGTGTGTGTGTGTGTGTGTGCATGTTTGTCTGCCCTTTACGTGGCACCATGGTGCCCCGATGTCGCTCCCGGAGTGTACCCTGCCTCGACGACGACTCCTGCCACCCACCCTTTAAAATAAACACGCCTCTAACAGATGGAACATTGTATGGTAGGCTTTACCACCGCTGCATGATTGTGTATGACTGACATGTCATTTAAAAACTGTCCCACATCTGTTCATAATTTTGTGTCAAGTTCCAGGACCTACATGACTATGTTCATGTACATAAGGTGCAGCTTTATTTGAAAACCTTGTATGTTGCTTCAAGCATATCAGCTTCTTCCTGGCTTTCTGTTACTCTCTCTCTCTCGCTCTCTCTATATATATTTTCCCTTTTTTTCCCCTCATTTGATCTTTTTCCTTCTCTCCATCTGAGAAGTCTGTCACCTTGCTTTCTTGTAATAACCCTTTTCTGCTCGTTTTTTAATTGTTGATTTTGTTTAATAGCTGTATCTGCACCAAGATCGTCCACAAGTTCCTAAACATAAGTCTGAAAGATGCTCTAAACCTTCTAAAAATCTTTTTGGATGCATCTCACAGCATACTATGGTTGAAGAGCACATTTTTTGTTGACAAAGAAGCTTTACACTGAAAGTTTTGATGACCACCATCATGCATTTAGAGTTTTACAAACTAAGGAAAGGTGTATAACAAAAATGTCTGAGCCATTCATTCTTACAAAAATTGTAACACTTTTAAGTGTAGATAACGGGACACTGTAGTGAGTACAACTAACACTAACCAGGATGTAAAAAAGCATCTCAGCAGTGTTACTTGTAGTGTTAATTTAACTCTGTTCAACAAGTTAAAAGAGGAACTCTCATACAGTGTTAAATGTTTAACTATTTATTTCTAGAATGTGGAGCTATACAAACCCTGAAAAAGTGATGAAATCAACTCTGTGGGAATAAATTCAAGACTGGAATTTTTGCTGTGTACCAACAAAATGCATGACACGACAGGAAACAATGAATCTCAATAACTTCCTTATTACCTTTTGCTTCCTCGTACAGCTACACCTTTCCCTTTGTACAGGCAGAAATAAATCAATTAGCATTACATCTTAAACGAAGTCAATTTCAGAGGAACAGCATGGATTTACCGTGGCTCAAAATGCACGCATCGTTCAGAGTGTCAAAAACTGTTCGACACAGCCCTTTATTGGACACAGTTTGCGTCAAGAGTCACGAGAGACTAAATTAGATTGTGTAATTCAATCCTAGCCATGGGGCATGGATGCGTTGCCCAAAGGATAGCAGTACCACCTACATGACTTTATTTGTAACAAACACTTCCCTATCAGACCTGTGACTGAGTCATTGCTCTAATCTGCTCCTTTCCTCCTGCTTGCAGCTTCTCTTTTTAAAATGTGAAACAAGCCGTGTAAGATCTGAATATACTTCTAGCCAAAAGGTGTCAAGCGCTGAATGCAGCTGATTTCCAAGAACATCTCATGAAAGGCCTTTAATGTGGGCCATTTTGGTTTCAAACCTGGATTGGATGGTTACTCACTGAGATGATTGGTTGTGCCTCCCAGCAGCTAACGAAAGCTCAAGGCACATTAAAAGGTGATTAAGTTTTCCTTAATCTCATTAAACAGTGGCGAAGATTGCTAAATTGGATCATTGCTATGGAAGTTAATTCACGGAGACTCCCACATTATCCCTACCAGCCTCAGATGTCACTTCAGGAAGTTGAGTCACCACAGCAACAACATTCAGGTTGTTGCACTGCTCAAGAAATTAGAGGAATATGTTGAAAACACCTCAGATGTAAAAGGGGAAAAAATGATCTTGAATATCTTTCCTCATGATAAGTAATGTATTAGTAACAAAATGTAGCCACATAATTTGATAGAAATAAAAATGAACACCCAATAGAGGAAGGAAATCAAAGACAGCCCAAAAATGAAAGTGAAAAAATGATGCACCACACGGGTCCATTTTACCAAAATGTCATTGTAGCAGCTTAAAGTGATTCTCAGTAGTATGTGTGGCCCCAACATGCTTGTACACATGCCTGACAATGTCAGGGCATGCTCCTAATGAGACGACGGATGGTGTTCTTAGCTTACTAAGCTCTTGGACAGTCTGAGGAGCAACTTGGCAGCGCCGGATAGACCTAAACATAATGTCCCAGAGGTCTTCTATTGGGTTTAGATCAGGTGAATGTGGGGGCCAGTCAATGGTATCAATTCCTTTGTCCCCCAGGAACTGCCTGCATACTCTAGCCACATGAGGTTGGGCATTTTCGTGGACCAGGAGGAGCCCAGGTCCCACTGCACCAGTGTTGGTTCTGACGATGGGTCCAAGGATTTCATCCCGATACCTAATAGCAGTCAGGGTGCCATTATCTAACCCGTAGAGGTCCGTGCGTCCCTTCCACGGATATGCCTCCCCAGACTATCACTGACCCACCACCAAACCGGTCTTCTTGAATGATGTTATGGGCAGTGTAACATTGTCCACGTTATTTCCAGACCCTTTCACGTCTGTCGCATGTGCTCAGGTTGAACTTGCTCTCGTCGGTGAAGAGCACAGGGCGTGTATACATACATACATACATGGCATGTATACATACATACATACATGGCATGTATACATACATACATACATGGCATGTATACATACATACATACATGGCAAAGAAAGGTTTGCGGACAGCCTGATGATTCTCATGGAAAAGGATGGATTCTTTCTAATTTTTATTCAACCCAACATGTTTTTTTTGTTGTTTTTTTTAGTTTGTAAATGTGAAACCAAAGATTACCGTGTAAACTCTTGATTGTTTTTCCCCAGAAAAAATATGTCGTCATTTCCTACACACTGGATAAGATGGCGCACAGTGGCCTAATTGAAGCCGTTTTATTTCAAGTTATGTTTCACCCAAAAACAACAGTCTGGTCAGTGTCAACTCATCCCATGACAGAGGAAATCATCTTACTCCTGAAAATATTCCTAGACCGTGACACAAAAACAATGCTGCAAGATTCCCTCAAAAACAGAACAAGATGGGGATAATATCAAAGTGTCAAGGAAAACTCCAAAATCTTTTTTTTTAATCTTTGGGTCCTCAAATTGATTTAGAAAATATGTTCCTTTTTAATTGATGTTTTAAGGAAAGGTCTTTGAGGACTCTCTGATCTAAAAATCATATAATTTTCTTTTTTTGTATATATAGATATAAGATATGATGTTCCTTTATTGGTCCCGCAGCTTGGAAATTTCCATTATTATGGCAGCATAAGCATTGTGCATGTGGTAGGTAACAGAGATGTGGAAGAATAAACACTCATTAAGATAAATAATAAGTTGATCACTGATGGCGCCGCGGATGGCCGCCTCGGTGTTTCGGTGCGCCCTTGTTTTTATTCTTTTGAGCTTTAATTCGGTTTTCTGCCACTCTGATGGCTACTACTCCAGGGAAGCTCTCATGGCCATCAGAGCTACCACTCCGGAGGGCTTATTTCCGACTTTCCTGGCCTCAACTGCAGTTTTATTGCCAATTCTGGCCAAGGAGGCTCGCAGCAAGGTGAGACGCCGCAGAAGAGGAAAGCGCTCAGGTGCGCTGGTGCGTCTTCGCCGGCGTGGACTACGCACAGCTCTCCCCGGGATATTCCTCTCTAACGTGCGCTCACTCTGCAACAAAATGGACTTTTCCACGTCCTGCGTCTTGTGCTTTACGGAAACGTGGCTGTGCGATCTCATTCCGGATTCTGTGCTTCACCTGAGCGGGTTTGATCTCTACAGAGCGGACAGGAAAACGGCGCTTTCCGACAAAACGAAAGGGGGTGGAATTTGTTTTTACATCCACAACGGCTGGTGCAACGATGTGGCAGTACTAACTCGGCACTGTTCCCCGGACCTGGAAGCCCTCATCATCAACTGCAAGCCCTTCTACTCGCCCCGTGAGTTCTCCTCATTCATTCTCGTCGGTGTTTACATTCCGCCAGAAGCTAACGTGCGCGAGGCGCAGCGCGCGCTGACCGACGAGATACAGAGAGCAGAACGTGCACACCCGGATGCCTTGGTCACTGTCCTCGGGGATTTTAACAAAGGTAATCTCTCCCAAGACCTCCCAAAGTTCAAGCAGCTCATCAAGTTCCCCACCAGAGAAGGGATCGTCCTGTACCACTGCTACACCACCATCAGCGGTGCGTACCACGCTGTTACCCGCGCTGCACTGGGCCAGTCCGACCACATCATGGTGCATCTGATTCCTGCCTACAAGCAGAAACTAAAGCTCTGCAAACCTGTTGTAAGGACATCCAAGAAGTGGACCAGTGATGCAGTAGGGGAACTTCAGGAGTGTTTGGACTGCACAGATTGGGATGTGTTTGGGTCTGCCACCAACAGCCTGGATGAGTACACGGACACTGTGACGTCCTACATCACCTTCTGTGAGGACAGCGTCATCCCAACACGCACCAGGGTTAGCTACAACAACGACAAACCCTGGTTCACAGCCACACTCAGAAGGCCCAGGTCAGAGAAGGAGGCTGCATTCAGAAGTGGGGAAAGAGACAGATACAAGGAAGCCAAGTACAGATTTGGTAAGGAGGTGAAAAGAGCCAAATCTGCATATGGTAAGAGAATGGAAGAACAATTCTCAGCCAACGACTCTGCCTCTGTCTGGAAAGGGCTCAAAGCTATCACCAATTACAAGCCCAGAGCCCCCCACTCTGTCAACGACCTACGTCTGGCCAACAGCCTTAACGACTATTACTGTCGTTTTGAAAGACAATGGAACAGACCTGACCCCCCAATCATTACCAACGACCAGCCACTGGACAGCAGCCCCATCCCCTCCCCCACTGTCTCATCGGGTCCTTCACAGCCCTACACCTCAGTACCCCCCCCTCCCCACACCTCTCCTTATCAAAGAAAGAGAGGTGAGGAGTCTCTTCCAACGACTCAACCACCGCAAGACTGCAGGCCCAGACTCCGTTTCTCCCTCCACCTTGAAGCACTGCGCCAACCAGCTGGCTCCGGTGTTCACTCAGATCTTCAACACCTCACTGGAGACCTGTCATGTACCAGCGTGCTTCAAGACTTCAGCCATTGTCCCAGTCCCCAAGAAGGCAAGGATCACAGGACTTAACGACTACAGACCCGTTGCTCTGACATCTGTGGTCATGAAGTCCTTTGAGCGCCTTGTCCTGTCCCACCTCAAGGACATCACTGGCAACCTCCTGGACCCTCTACAGTTCGCCTACAGAGCCAACAGATCTGTAGACGATGCTGTAAACATGGCGCTACACTTTGTCCTCCAGCACCTGGACTCCCCAGGATCCTACGCCAGGATTCTGTTTGTGGATTTCAGCTCTGCTTTCAATACAATTGTCCCAGCTCTGCTCCACGACAAGCTCTCCCAGCTGAACGTGCCCAACTCCATGTGCAGGTGGATCACGGACTTCCTGACGGACAGACGGCAGTTTGTGAGGCTGGGGAAGCATGTCTCCGACACCCGGACTATCAGCACTGGATCCCCTCAAGGCTGCGTTCTTTCCCCTCTGCTCTTCTCCCTGTACACTAACTGCTGCACATCTGGTCACCACTCGGTCAAACTCCTGAAGTTTGCTGATGACACCACCCTCATCGGCCTCATCTCTGATGGGGATGAGTCGGCCTACAGAAGTGAGTTGGACTGGCTGGTATCATGGTGCAGCAGGAACAACCTGGAGCTCAACGCCCTCAAAACAGTGGAGATGATAGTGGACTTCAGGTAAGACCCTCCTGCCCTCCCCCCCGTCATCATCTGTGACACTCCAGTGATCCCCGTGGAGTCCTTCCGCTTCCTGGGCACCACCATCACCCGGGAGCTCAAATGGGAGCAGAACATCAGCTCCCTCACCAGGAAGGCTCAGCAGAGGATGTATTTCTTGCAGCAGCTGAAGAAGTTTCACCTCCCTGCGAAGATGCTGGTCAACTTCTACACTGCCACCATTCAGTCCATCCTCACATCCTCCATGTCAGTGTGGTTTGCTGCTGCCACAGCCAGGGACAAGGCCAAGCTGCAGCGTGTCATCCGTTCTGCGGAGAAGGTCATCGGCTACAGCCTCCCACATCTCCAGGAACTTTTCGACACAAGGACCCGCAGACGTGCAGCCAGGATTGCCGCTGACCCCTCTCACCCCAACCACAACCTCTTCCAGACCCTCCCCTCTGGCAAGAGGCTACGGTCCATCCGGACCAGGACCTCACGCCATAAAAACAGCTTCTTCCCCACTGCAGTCAGCCTCATGAATAATGCCCCCCCCCCAGGTAACCATCCGCCCCTCACCAGTCTGCAAAGACAGTTTACTGTTTGGACTTCCTCTCTTCGCCTGCAAACACCATCCTTATACAGCATATCTCAACTCACCGTAGTGTGAATTGTAAATAGTCTTCTGTTCCTGCTCCTATTCCTCATTCTCTATTATTCTCTTCCACCTTCAATGCACCGACACCGCGTCAAGTTCCTCGACAGTCATTTTTACTGTACTTGGCAATAAAACCTTTTCTGATTCTGATTCTGATGTACAAATTTACAATTTCACACTGGATTTACAAATATGGCATTCTGAAGAGCTAGAAGAGGTCTACAAAGACAACCTGAAAGGCTCCATCTGTCTAAATATGCTTATCTGGTTGTTTATTGTATTTTTTGTTTTCATCCCTTTGTAGATAAAGTTGTCAAAAACTTGTTAATCAGCCCTTTTCGCAAAATTGCAAAGCATTTTAAATAGATATGTAAGTCAATCATTGCAAAAACTTGTTCATAATATATATATACTGTATACTGTACATATGATATAGGTGGCAAGGTGGCGCAGTAGTGCAGAATTTGCATGTTCTCTCCGGGTTCTCCGGCTTCCTCCCACCTCCAAAAACACGCTCATCAGGTTAATTGTTGAAAATTCCATGTTCCAAATTCTTGTCTAACAGATGAGAATCTGGAATTTTTCAACACATTTATCAAAAATTCAACATTCCAAATGATCATCTGTTTGTCAAAAATTCCATATTCCAAATTCTTGTCTAAGTGTTGAAGCATGAAAAACATTCTGAGGAATGTGCTTTAAAGCATGTTTTGAGCCACTTGGAGTGGATGACTTTCTGTGGGTAATTTTCTTCACTCCCATACATTGGCTTATATTTGGAAATGTGGAATTGTGGATTTTTACAAAGTGGTGAATGTCATATATGTTTTGTGGGGAATGTGCTTTAAAACATAACAATCTATCGATCTTCAGGCATGCACTAATTTGCTCCATTTTATATCCTAAGGTGGATGAGCACAAAACTGTAAGATCCTTTGGCCAAGCTGCACTTTCGCTCAACAAAGAGGAGTTTTCATGGCTTAAGCGCATGGCTAATGGTGAGTGCTGTAAAGCAGGAACGACCACGGACTATGTCTTCTATACGGTGCATGGCAAGCAGTTTCAGAAGCCATTCAACCTCCTCCACTTGGCATGGACTGATGCTGGCATGAAGGGCACTGGAACCTTTAACAAGATCCGGAGCAGTGTCTCTACGCAAGTAAGAACTCAGTGTAGTGTTCTTAGAGTTCTTAGAGTTTTCTTAGTGTGTTGATTAAGACTGTTAAGTGGCTGGAAGAACTGCTTTCATATCTTAATTTTGTAAAACTGTCTTTGTTTGGGTTTTCAGGCCACAAAATACCTCTCTGAAAAGGAGAGAAGGCAGGTGGCACAACACATGTCCCATGACCCCAACACGGCAGGGAGATTTTATGTTTCTCTGCCTGACAGACAGACGGGGTATGACTACAAAACTACGTCTGAAAGCCTTGGAGAGTGCTACTGCAAACCCTGCTGCAGATGACAGCAGTGAAGATGAAGAAGAGCACTTCCAAACTGAGGAATTGACCACCAGAAGTGATGAGGAACGTTTTTGTGACACCAGAAGTGATGAGGAACGTTTTTGTGATGATATACCACAGTCAAGCCCATCAGAGTGCGATGAGGAGTTTTGGAGGAGAAACTTTATCTTCCGTTGAAGTGGAAGCCTTTTCTTCTTCTTCAAAGGATGAGCTCCCATCAGGTCAACACCAGAAGCACAAATTGATGTTGGATTTTAGTCCTAAATCAAAAAAATGTCAAGTTTACTTGATATTTTACGTATATTGGTGATTGGGGAGTAAACTTGACCTCAGTAGGGGTTGAAAGAATGAAGCAAACCCAAGTAGACTATTATTTGAACAAGATGCAATCCAAGGCCCTGTTCAAGAACACAGAGGCAACCCTGTCGAGCAGGCTCCAGGTGGTACACCAGCATGTGCCATGCAGAATCCAGCCTGTGTCCCTGAGCAAAAAATAACATTACAGATGAGTATGTGGAAAGTATGAAAGCCCACCCTTTTGTACAAGAGTGTTGAACGTTGTTTGTATTTGCCTGTTTTCGTATTGCTAAACTTAAGTTCATATTTCAGTGAGGGGGACCATTTTTCCAAGAAATAAATGTCTCCATCAAAATTCAGTTTGTCTCTTCGTATGGTTTGAGTTTGGATAAAATTTGTAAAAGTGTAGTGTTACTCTACTTCTTTCAGAGTAACATGTTGTGCTTTAAAATGTGTTTTGAGCCATTTGGAGAAAGTCCTCCACTAAACTCCATATGGCTCAAAACATGCTTTAAAGCACATTCCTCATCATGTTTATATGCTTCCAACACTTTTGTCAAAAAAAATCAGCATTCCAAATTCTCATCAGTGATCAGTCTGGATGGGCTACAAATCGGATGTAGGCGACCAGTCTGAACAAGGCCAAAAAGGCCTAAGATGCTCCCTGGACTCAGTGGAGGTGGCGGGAGAGAGGAGGATGATGGCCAAGCTGCCATCAATGATGACTCCCACCCCCTGCGGGGCACCCTAAGATCACTGCAGAGCTCCTTCAGTGATGGGTTGCTTCACCAGAAATGCATAAAGGAACATTATCACAGGACTTTCCTGATCCCAGTCGACCACAAACAGACAATGACGAACACAATCCGGATGATTAGTGTAGTGTAACGTATATTGGTGATTGTAAATACGTATATCTTCTGACTGTATGAATGTATGTATGAACCCCCTCCCCTCTGCTGCTGCAATCATGCAAATTTCTTCACTGTGGGACTAATAAAGGATTATATAATCTTATTTTACACTACAGTGAAAAACAAGATATAAAAGGAGGCATTTTATTCAGGCTAACACGCCTGTTTGTCAAAGACAGCATTGGTATTCATTTCTGCAGAGGCAGTCAATGAAAAGGATTGAAAGACAGGAGATGTTCAAGGCTGTTGGGAGGCGACGTGGGACAATACTTTGAGATCTTTTCTCAAAATGTTAAAGAGAAACAAAAAGCAGGAAACCAACACAAGGAATCCAGTTCAACTAATAAAGTGTGTCAGACTAGTGTATTTGATGGGAAAGACATTCTGCTGAACAGGATCACCAAACCAGTAGTTCACTTAGGAATGACTTCTTAATCACACAATCAATTTGATTTTCTTTGAGCTTTCAAAGAAAAGTTCTGGCAATGGATCAATAATGACCAGCCTAAAATTATTGCATCATCTGTATTGCGCTGGTATCAATAAATTGGTCAACAAAAAAAAAATCTCCTCACCTCCCACAATGTGGAGGGAGGCCAAGTCATTAAACACATTCATTTAATTTGTATACCATATGAAATGATACATTTCTAGGTTTATCTAGTCTGAATACAAAATCCATTAGGGTTTACAAATGTAAGTGACTTCATATAACTGCAAGGTTGGGAACTGACCTGATTCTGGAGACAATCATTCATAAATAAGTTCATGATGTTCAGTAACAATAATTTAATTCAGATTTATTCTACAATATTAGAAGAATCTTGTTCTTTCCATGGCCACATGTTAGGTAAGGTAGGTCTGTTTGCAGACTAACAGCTACCAGGAAAGTCTACATGATCCACCGTGGACATAAGCTAACAAAGCTACTGATTTAGATTTAGATTTAGTGAACAGTGCTATCTAGTCCTCAGACTGTAGTTGGATCCATCTCCAGATCACTCATGCTGGAAGTGCATGGGCTGATATCATAGACCTTGTGCAGACAGAAGACAATAAAAACGTCCCAATAGCTTCACAAAAATACGACAGAAGAGGTTCATAATCGATGACTGGGCAACCTTTGCAACATGGGATGGGAAAACAAATCAATATCAAACTTGACTACTTAGCACTACCCATGTGTTTCAGATGTGAAGTTCTGATACAGAGTGATGGGCTGCTTCACTGTCAAGTCCTTAGCAGATTGTTGGACTGACAGCTGATACAGACATAAGGTGGTTGTCTTTTGCAAGGCAAGGAATACAATTTTATATGTGCATGAAAGCTTTATTTCACTTTAAAGCTTTACTTCATAACTATGTTTACTTATTTGATAAAAATCTAAATTAAACATAAAATATTTGGAGTAGACAGTTAAAAATATCCCCTTCTGCTCATTCAATAGAATCAGACTAGACTCAAGACCAACAAAAGAAATTGACACAAAAGGCATGAAAATACAGGTAGTCAAACTCACAAATACTAAATCTAAAAAAGCAGTAAGCCATGAGCACCATGAAGAACCTTGACGTTTCCCATTTTATAGCCCTTAGTTTTCCCCTACAGCCCCTGAAATTAAAGGATTATATCAATTACTCATCAAGCACAGGATAAACAGACACAGAACATGAGCACTGCACCCACAACTATAATTTCAACACAATCCTGTTTAGAACTAGATTATTTATGCAGATATTGTTGTTAGTCTTCATGATACTGTAATGAAATAATAATCCTGTTGACTGTCCCTCCTGCCATGGCTCCATGGCCCATGATACTCATTAACACCATGAAGAATGTATGATGATTATGTAACTTGGATAACCTTAACATCTACAGCTCCAAATTGTGTTAAAAAGCAATGAATATGTTTTTCACTCACATCAATCCTTCTTGTGTTCCAGTCTCAGCAAACATGTGAATTTAGTCCTTTTTAATTCATATAATTTGGAATTACGTAAAAAAATTGTGGGAAAACATTTCTGGAACCCTTTTCCACCTCCTACACTTGATGTCTATTTACACCATCCCAGAGGTATTTAGATGATTGACAGTTTCCATGTGTATTCCAAATGGTCATGCAAGCATTACTTACTGGCAAAATGCTACATTTTTGGACATCAGCAGTAAGCTGCAGAAATAAATGAAAAAGAAAAGCAAAGTCATCTGTATGAATACCTGAACTGGCATTTAGTCTCAGAATTTCTCAGCTGTCAAGAGCACCATTATACAACCTGTCATGGAAAAATAGCCTTGTGAAGCCGTATCGTCTGTGTTCACAAAAAGATAACCTGAGACAAAATCTGAATCTGTCTGTAAATCACACACCAAAAAAAGTGTTTGGAATCTTGATATCGAATCTTCATTGAATCCACATCACTCTTATGAGACCTGCAGTCCTTTACGTTAGCTCATAGTAATTACAGGCTCAACTTCAGTTGGCATTTTCCCTTCAATACTGGTACAAATATTTTCATTTTGTAACATTTTTTATTTTGTTTAGTGGTTTCACCCAAAACTAAAATAATATCAGTCATTAGCATTCAAACATGTGCAAATATGTACTAAATTTTAATGTAAAGTCCTTGTCACCTTTGTCACAGAGGTCAGATTCGTGGTCAGAGGCATCCTGAATGTCAAGCTTTACATTTATTATTACATTTTTTCTAACACTTTCCAAATTCACAAAGGCAGTGAGTTCCAGTCTTTGCAGCAATATTAAGGGCTCGGTGGCAGAAGGGCAAAAATCAAAACTGACAAGGTGGAAAGGTGGAAGTGAAGGTGACAAATGATCTATGAATGGTGCATTATAATTTTATATACATCTATAAATTATGGAATTGTAAAAAAAAAACTTGAGGTTTTGATTCCGTGTTTGGGCCATGGAGAAGTCTGCATGAACACTCAAAAGCTACATTTTTACTTTATTTTACAGCTAATATCCCAGTCCATAATTGTATGGGGGCTGCTTTTTTATATGAATCATTGGTTTACATAATATTATATTCTTCAAAAAGTAAGTGGCAGGTAACTGTACGTACTTGGCATTATCTGAGCCAATTTGAAAAATGACTGAACTTGCCGGTCAATCAAGGTCTGCAAAACCACCTCAACTGTCTGTCACATAATCATCAGTTAAGTGGATTTAGTTCACAAATTAAAAGAGTCCAAAGAAATGAATCAGACTGCCTTTTATTGCCAAGGCCATGATAGCTTTAGAGTAATGG
Source organism: Antennarius maculatus (assembly GCA_013358685.1). NCBI lineage: Eukaryota > Metazoa > Chordata > Actinopteri > Lophiiformes > Antennariidae > Antennarius > Antennarius maculatus. The sequence continues at coordinate 2,131,947 of CM023626.1, read as the reverse complement.
AAAGTAGGATATGTACAATTTTCTTATTTAATTCATTTACAAAAGGTGGACGTTTTTTCATATTTCCACTAATGACATAGCTACTACTAACATTAACACTACTATTAAATACCCCAAAACCACAATTATTTCTTTGAGAATGCAACCCCTATCTAGTACCGAGTGCATCTGTCAAAATGGGTTTGGTGCACTTTTGGTTATATTTTTGAAAATATTTACAAGTCAAGGCCAGAAACTTCATTTAGTTTGAATGGATGTGGTGTAGAAGTAAGTATAGTCATGATGTTTGCTTCATTGTGTCGACTGCACTACCCTCATGAACTACAAATGAACTTAAGTGTGTCAATTTCTGCCTCTGCATCCTTGAGGCAGAACATCCCTGATTGGAATCTCATTCTGTTCTCTGAAGAATTTCAGCATTGCTGTAAATAAATTATTACATAAGGAAATATTGCTGAAGTTATGTTGTGTTTAGTTGAGTTTAATCTTAAAATAGACAAATAAGGCAATGCCTGTACTTCATCCTAAAAACACCCGATCTGAAAGTAAATCTGTCCTTATTCACTGCTTATATCTCAGGGATGATTCCAACACAATGCGTTCCATCAACCTGACTCATTCCATGTGCAGATTCACTGTCCACCAGACCCAGTTCCAAGTGAGACAACGGATTCAATTGCCTTTTATTCTGTGCACCACCAAACTATTACTTTGGTTACCGCCGTGTTGTTTCATCTTCTGCATCAGAGTTAATGAGACAAATGTTCAAATTACACCAGTCTTGGATGACTATCCAAGCATATGTTTGGCCATCCTCTTCCTCATGTCCTCTACTTGTCTTGACTTTGTGCAGGTGTCAATCCAAACAATGGCCGTTGTCCATCAGAAACAGTAGAAACAAAGGGTAGGCGTTATCCCCAAGACTCTTTAATACTGAAAGTCTACAGCTTGAAGATTCTTTTACTTTTTGGAGCAACATAACAGATACTGAAAAGTTTTGGCACAATGCTAAGCAACACAGGTCTCATGTGGCTCCAGTTCTTCTATGCAAACCTCATCCCTCTAGCGCTTCACAATGAGGGCTCAGGTTGACACTCAAAAATCTTCATTAGAAAACAAAAACGATGGGCCTCGACATAATAATGAATTCACACGTGGAAGACCGGTGCTTGATTTCTCTGCATATTGAGGAGCAAACTGGGGTGGGTAGTTGAGGCTGGAGCAAGTTATCTTCAATAAACCTTCAAAGATACGCATCTTAGAAATGTGAACTGAATGAGCATGTTTTCTATTAATAAAAGTTAAAGGTTTTATTTTGTGACATTACTGGATTAGACGGAGCCCGTTTGGTTTGGATGAAATGTGAACAATTAACAACGTGCACAAGGATAGCTCTGAAAACACACCCACACACTCTTATTTGGTCTGCCTCTACTGAATACTTCACACGTGCTACAGATTAGAGTGCTGGAGAGAATACCCTGGTATTACTGTATCACACATCGCCTCGTTGTTGTTTATCTCATTTGTTTTTTGAAACAGTGAATAGAACAACTTGTTCAACATGATATAAAAATGATAATATTACAGTTGTTAATTACTTGAAACCCAGTTGACTCTTTCAACTTAATTAAGATGAAAGAAATATAAATATTTGAAGCACATTTGTTTAGCTTGTTTCTGAGGATTTTTAATTACAACTCAATTATCTTCCAAATGACCCCACTACCACAACTGCAGAACTGTACATGAAAAAGAAAATTATGGGAAAAAAAATTAGTTTTCCCCATACTGTGGACAGGGGAGCCATGAAATGATCTATAGTTCCTGTGAGGGCATTATGACTCATGTTCAAGAGTTTTGTTTACATCTCTCTCAGCTAAAAATGGCCTCCGAGCAAAGGATGGCTAAAAGAAGGTTCTTTGGAATTGGAAGTGATATGAGGAGAATGACGCTGAGGTAGAAGGTGCTGTAAATGTCGAAACTTTTTTTTTTTGTTTACTTTGTTTAATTTGTACGAGACATTTCCCTTCACTTGTGAATGTGATCCTCCTGTAACCAACAGAAACTTTTAAGGATCATCTGGGTTCACAGTTGTGATGACTACTAGCTTATATAACGTGTCCACAGGGGTTACATTACTGGTCTGGGTAAATCTTAATAACTGCAGCCCTGCTAACTCTCCAGCTTCAAATGTAATCTCTATCTTGGTTGAGGACAAAATGAGCCGAACATTGAATGTGATTTCTGAGCAGGTTTTGTGTTTATATTCACATATACTGAAAAAAAAAATTAAAACGATTGCTGTGTATACAAACTGTTAGGAAAGCAGGAATTGAAGAGTGAATATTTTGCCAATAAACTTTTCAAATATATCCTTCCTACAAACAATTATTGTGACTGGCTTATCCAAAGGAAATAATCTGTACGTTCAAGGCTGAAAGTATTTTGTTTCAGTTATACACACTATCCACAGCAGTGTTCATTTTACATGGATTGTGTATTAACTCAGCTTTTTTTGGTTGATATATAATCATGACTTGTATGACTTTCTTTGCATGTTTTGACTTGATTTTTTTAAATCTAACAAGCCTTATTCACAGCTGTTAAAAAAAAATTACTTGTTAGAAGTACAGTACTCTACTGCATTTCAAAAAGTACATTAATGAGCATGATATTAGTATTTATGTATCAAATCTCTCTTTAAAGGATTGAATTAGTGTCTGGGATGCTGAGGTCATTTTGGCTCTGACATTGATACAGGAAAGGAATAATGCATTACTAATATTTGATGTCATGCCACCAGCAAAGCACTCAGGTTCCCCTTTTAGAGTTTCAGTGGACAAAGAATTCCTCGACTCAAATTGCTCACAAGCTACATTAAATATATAATCAATGATTTTACAATCCTTTATTTAGGCTGGCTTAATTTGATGGTATGATCAATATTTTTTTCTTGTGTGCACATTCTAATTGGGCTTTAATTCATATTTGCTTATCAGATAAAATGCTATTAACATGAAACATGCAAAGGGTTAATAAACAAGTAATTTCTTGCCACTTCAGAAATTCCATCGGTAAAGTTCCTAAAAAATTCAAAGAAAGTGATTCTAAGATTTGTGAACATATAAGACTGATTGTGACAAATAAATGTGAAACAAATTACACAGTAATCTATATTACAGATGTTTAAATCAAAAATGATGTGTGTTTTCACTCAATATATTCTCAACATTGCTTCCATTTGATTTGTGGCTGTATTAAGAGTCTTGGCAGTGATCAAATACCTGAACTAAAAAGTAAAGAGTTAAGACAGGAGTTTGTCATTAAATCAATTTTCATAATGGAATACAAAATACTTCACTTCAAATCAAAACTAAGAAATTTAGTTTACACTCCGTCTTCTTAATTCTTTTCTGAATATTTTGGCTCATACTGCAGCATTATTATCATGTCACAATGAATAAAATTATTTGTCTTTTCTATTACTGACTTAATTGTCTTACAATTGACAAAAACACCAGACTTTTACCATTATACCAACAGGCTCTTATCCCAACAGGAATATTAGTGAGCTTTCACAGTGGTTATGAGGAGAACATGACACAATCACTGGATGTCAAAGTTTATATCTGCTCTCTCTGTAGTCTTCCAACTGTCATCACTGTATGGAAAGCACTGCAAACATGTCAGATTGTAATTCTGATCCTGTCCTTGAAAAAAAAACCCAATGAGCTCCACTACAAGCAGCTCAACCATTTCATATCATACAGAAAAAGCACCCTCATAGCTTCTCCCAGCTCCCTCCAAGCTCAGAGTGTGAGTGTTTCATGCAGTCACAGAGAGGGCCTCTCCAGCCATCTTCGCTTCACAAACTGGCAAGCCTTAACGCATATATTGACTTCCTGCCACCGGCTCGAGAAATGCCAGGTCCAAACACAAAGTGACCATAAACAAACCAGGAAATCAATACATTACAACAAAGAAGAGAGCAGTCCTTCAAGCCAGGCCTTCGACATCTACCACACAGACTGCTGCTGCCACTCCAACCATACTGACGTATGGTTGGAGCCAGGAAGTCAAGTAGAACACACGTCCAAACTGTGTTCATAACCAACACCACCCCAACGCAGCACAGCAGGAGTTATGCTCAAAGATGATTTCACAGCAATGTGTGCTCTATGATCTTCCCATGACATATATCTTTTCTCATTTCGATAAAAAAATGCCTGATATTAAAAAAAAAAAAAAAAAATCAAAATTGTCCCAACCTTGCTGCATGGCCGACCCTAACCCTACCAAACACACGAATGAATGAACAAATGAATGAAATAGTGTGCTTCAAAAAATGCAAAATAGTTGTGAAAAATGTTGCATGATCCACAGTTTTGGGCTGATTGTTCTCAAAGCCATCGCTATTGGAGAATCTTTTTTTTACAAGCGTTAAAAGGTTTACCTGGCCTACCTGCTTCCTCATTCAATCCTATTACTTAGATTACAATTTTTGTTCCTCACTTTAAATTTCATTAGAGTTCATCCATTTTGGCACTTCTATCATGTTTTATCATCTTGATTGAAGCCTTAACACGTTAATATATAAACAGAGGCACAATCTCATGTTACTTTTGTTTTTTATGTTTCTGCTCATGGAATTTCTGAGTGCTCCTTAATTTTCTGAAAGCAGACACACGATTCATGCTGCCCGTTTTGGGGGATTTGAAACTAATAGCCAGCTGGGAGAGACAGACCCACGACCTGCAAAGTGGACAAACTGCTAAAGACGAGGTAATTATGATCGTGTCGTCTTCAAGAACATGGATGCATAATTTCTTCTCTTTCAGGCATCACTGTTAGTCTCTTTACTGCATTGTTTCTGCTTAAATGTGATTTCTTATGCACAAAAGTGTGCCCTGTAACAATTTGGACATTTGTCTGTATTTTGTCAGCCAAACATCCCAGTTCCATCCTGAGGGCTCCTGCGAAATAAATTGGCAGCTCTCTTGCATTTTTTCAGCCATGCACCTCAGAATTAGCTTTTATACTGTTTCTATGTCCTACTCTCATTTAACTATAATTTTCTCCCAAGCTGGCCTTATTCCCTGAACCCTTTCAAATTCCTTTGATAACAGCCCAATGTTGTTGTTTTTTTCTTTTTTTATGTTTGTGTGTTTGCATGATCAGGAATAGTATACCTGTTCCTCTATGGTATACCAGAATTCCTAATTCATTTTCTCATAGTGGTCACCTATATGATGTTTCACAGTAAACCATGTTACTTTGTCATATCCAATGCTCCTCTACCACATTCAACATTTAGCATTGACATGAACACCTGCCTACTTGCTTGCCAACACTGATGTTATACATAATTACATCAGAACTGGTGTCCGTGATCATCTCATCACTTTTCTCTGCAGCCATGACTCTTCCTCTTGGACTACTAAGCAGAGTTTGAACGCGGCAGTGCTGCTCGGTGGGGGTTGTGGCAGAAGGGGGAACTACAGGACAAAAGCTTCATATGGCAGCATGCGTTTGGATCTCCGAATGTCCAGCTTAAATTTTCGTATGATGAGGACCTACTGTACTGGCATGGTGTTGGAGAAGACATTGAAGGTCTTATTTTGTTTCGGCACTCCGATGTACGCCCCAGACTCAGTAGGCGTTTCTTTCTGAACCACTGCTTCGAAGACCGCTTCAAACATGGAAAAACCATGTGACTGATGACGTTTGACACACTCAAGCGCTGGCATTTCATTGACCAGTTGAAACAGTTGAGTGGTTCGGAGCGAGGGGCGGTGGATCCAAGACAGCGGCCAGTCCCAGGTGTGTTAAAATTAATGAAACAGCGTGGTGCGCCGCCAATCGTGTCTATATCATTTGGATTGATCAGACTAGCGTTCCGATTGCTGACAGACAATTTGCTTTGTAGTTGCTTTACAATGGATCCCACCATAAAGAGATCCCAAATCTGGGAACACTTTGAACTGGTGCCGCCAAGCAAAGTAGATGATTCTTATTTTCAAGCTCTGTTGCTCACAACAGAATATAAACCACACACGTTAACTCAGCTCAGAATAAACCACACATTTTGACTTGCAGGTGAAGTGTTTGCTTTTGTTCCCACCGCCTGGCATACAGTAACAACACGTCATCAATGATGAGGCGTTACTGATCCGAACATGAACATTAAGCCTGTGGCGCTGCTGTGAGAATGTCTCCGTCAGGTGAGCCGCTGCAATGTTTGCAGGCAATATTAAGGATGTTTTGCTTCTGTAACCATTTAGGAGCAATGAGTCCAAGTTTGGGTGTATAAAATGACTTTTTTATTTATTCAGTTTATTTTTCTTCTTTCCAGAAATGTTATTACAACATACTTCACTTTTATCAGTGTTGAAACATCATCAACAACATCCGACAAGAAAACAAAAAAAGGGTTAACGGGTAGAAGCCATTGGCTTGTAAGATTCCCGTCCCCTAAATCATCAACAAAACATCTCTCTCATTAGAATATGTAATCAACAAATGCAGATATTAAAAGTCTTCAACCAGCTCATACATTGACGAACATTCATTCTCTTATCCACTTCCAGATATTAGCCTTTTACCCTAGAGTATATCCATGTTTACATTCTTCCTAGGAACACGAGAATTGTTATAAAGATACATAGATATAGATATAGTCAAAACTAGACGTTGACCTTGCCAGTGTTCTCCACAAGAATATAATGATCATATTCACCTCTTTAAGCAGACGGTGTTTATACAAGAATTAACCAGTTTGTTACAGACACTTTAACAGTTACACATGGTATTATACTGTCAAAAGATATCAACATGCTCTTTAAAGTCTCAAAGTTAATGTTATCCCATGTTATCACAAATCCATGTTGTTGTTTTTTGTTCATTAGTCCATGTTTCTGACATCAATGGTGTTGATTTTTTCGACTGTTCCATGTAATACTTGACGTGTCCAAAATCGTAGATCTCCCACTATTGACGTGACTCTGTTGTGCTGATCTTTGGTGTAGTAACAATTCTTGTCCGTCTTTATTGCTCATATTTCACCAACTCCTCTGCACCCCTGATCACCATTGTTTTCATCTGGTCTGGAGAAAGCCCCTTTGTTCTGATGAAGATCCTGCAGGTGTTGGTCCAGGTGTTGTCCATCAGCCCATTCTTCTTCAGTTGTCGAGCTTTTTTAGCGATATCAACATTCTTTTTAGTGAGATTCTCATTAATGTAGACATTTTTTTCCTTTCAGTTTGAAGCCTTGTTTCAGAAGAGCAATCTTGTGTTTACGATTGTTGAATTTTATCAGCGCTGCAGGTGGTCTCCTACCTCCAGATGGTGATGGGTAACACGTCTCAATCTGGTCCGGATCTATAGTTATCTCCAGATCCCTCAGTTGAGAACTCACTTGTTGCTCCAGAGATTCGATGTCAGCGCTATCCACAGCATTTCTGTAATTCCTCAGCTTGATTTTAATTCCAGTGATGATCACATCATTTATACGAATGCTTTGATCCAAATCATCCATTCTTTGTTGTCCCTGTTCCAAGACAACAATTCTTTGGTCTTTTTCTTCCATGTCTTTCTGCATTTTCTTCATCTTGACCTTCATTTCTTCCAAGGCGTCTAGCACCGGTTTTAGCTTTTCTTCCAACTTTTTATCAAAGTCACTCCCTAACTTATCAAAGCTGCTCTTTAACTCACTCTTTAACTCTTTCATAGAGACCATCTGGTCTTTAGTATCCTCCGATTTTCCTTTTGGTTTCGTCATTTTGCAGAGAATAATTGAGAGTCAGTCTGGGTATGAGTTAGAGAGCTAGAGACAACAGGAGACAGAAGAAAAATTAAATTAACTTAAAATCACAAACATAAGTGTGCCTGTATCCGACTTTTAAATATTCACACCTTGACATTTACCCTTGCAGCCTACTCTGTTCTTTGTAAAACTAAAATTCTGTATTGTTCTGCTAACGTTCATATTTCAGGGACCAGGAAGGAAGAGCTGGATGAAGCTCTTGTGGATTTTATAGTGATGGAATCCCAGCCTTTTACGGTGGACAGTGATACTGGTTTCCGTGCTCCGGTGGCTAAACTAGACCCCACATACACCCTTCCATCTAGGCAGTCAGTTAGAATCATGGTGGAGAGGAGGTATGTGGAAGAAATGGAGAAGAGCAAGACATCACTGCAGAACGCTGATAGTGTCAGCCTGACCGCAGACGTGTGGACCTCCATCAACATGGATGTGTATCTCACTTTCACCTATTATTCTGTTCATGCAGGTGAACTGTCCACCACACTTTTAAGAGTTCGGCCGTTTCCGATTAAGTCATACGACAGAGAATATCGCTAACACTTCTCTGGACCACATAAAGGAATGGGCCCTGGACGGAAAAGTGTTTAGTGCAAATATGATTGCTGCGACTAATATTCTGCACGTGCGGCATGTGGTCTGCCTGGTACACACACTGAATCTGGTAGTAAAAAAAGTCCATGGTGTCCAATGATGGCAAACAACTCCCAGGTCTCAGATTAAAGTCAGAATCCCGTTCCCAATGAATGGGATGCCAAATAATGAAAGTTTTCAGCACAGTTGTCTGAAAGGGTTCGAAGCCCCATGGGGTGCCATGTGGACATCCCCACTTATGGACACCTACATGAGAAAAACCACTGACTAGTTCAGTCTATTTTTGTTTAGTTTCTACAAAATGTTATTTTTCACTGCATTCGATCTAAATATGAGCTGCACAACAATAATTCATGTATTGCTGATATATTCATACATATATATATATATATATATATATATATATATAATTTAATCTGAACAGAAAAATCCAGGAAACACATGGAAATTCAATTAATCCAACAAACTAGAGGCGTGGCCAGGGGGTGGAAAACAATCTGGCCCCGAAGCACAGGAGAAGCCGGCTTAAAAAGCCTCAGGCTAATCAGCCTGATCAGGCACAGGTGTGGGGGTGTAGCACAGGTGTTGGGGTGTAACACAGGTGTGGAGACGAGTTCTGCCCAAAGGTTCAGCCCCGCCTCCTGCTACACCCCAGCAGTGCAGCAACAGGACACAAATACAGAACCGTGACAACAAAGGCCTGAATGGTCACTGTTTCCGCCCATGAATATCCGTACATCATACATACATACTGCGACCCCCCCCCCCCCCCAATGAGATTTGGTAACATCTGAACGACCACATGAGGAGTCTGAAGAACCATTTGTAGTATGAATGTGGAAAGGAGGACTCAATTACTGCAGTAGATCCAGATAAAAGGTCAGAGTCAGAAATTTACTCTTTTTTGAGCATTGCAATACAGGGCATTTTCAATGGTGTTATCAATTATACATAATACTTAATGTTACACACTATACTTCATGTATATCAAGACAATTTGTGAAAGGATGGGGTGTGTTCCATGGAAGACATTTACATTTCTGAGGTGGATTGGGAAGAAAACTGCAATTAGTGATGTAGTGTTTTTTTGTTTTTTTTTCATAGGATTGTCATCACTATCTGAAAATAATAATGGATCCACATTCTCAGGATAATATGTGTAGATTACAGGCTAGCATCACGAGATGATTAAAAAAACAAACATAATAATTCAAAACTTGGGGGACATATTTGTAAAGGGGTATGCTACCATCACCAATAATAAATGTATTTACAACACTCTAGGTTTTAGGTGTAATGATATAATGGAGAAACGTTGCTGTCTTGGTGGAGGTTGTGAGTGTTGTCTAGTGCAGACAAGAGTCTTCACATCGTGGTTTTCAGGCTGCACTCATCCCTCTCCTTGACCTCTAATTATCCTCATCCCGTCACTCCAAATACCTGAGCCTTCCAGATCAAATGAAATATAAACAGCTCGTGCACAACCTTTAAAGGCTTTTTTGATATTTTGTTACAATAATACTGAACTTAATTCGATCGTGCTTGTCTGTTTAATTTACATGTCGTGCAAGTTACAAACTTGCAATAATACAGAAGCCTACAGGAAAAGATGCAGTACTGTACTTGATTGGATGTCTTGCTGTAACAGCATCTTTCATAAAATATCAGAAATGTCAGATTAGAGATTAAGACAGAAAATATTTTGCACCCCGTCACACTGGATATCATGTTCTGCAAAGCCTTTGCTTCATAAAATAATCCAATGTCATCCAGATGACAGGGTGGGCTCACTGTTCTACCAATCTGAAGAAACTGTCTTATTGTAGATTATCCTCTTGCAGAACTACCTGCTGCCTCTTTCCATGAAAACCAAGTATCTGTTGTATTTGTATTTTATTCCTTTTTGTTTCATTAAACAAGTCTGCACTCTTTTCCTCTCAATGTGAATTACAAAGGAGACAACACATTTATAACCAATGGCAGTAATTATTTGCTGCAAGCATTTATCATAACTGGACACATTTGCTATTGTTTGTTTTTAATACTTTTTTTTTTCCTTTAGTTGTGTCTTGCCATCAGAATTATTAGTCGAGTTCATTCCTCTACAGCCACCACATGAGATCTGGTTTCCTGCTGTGGTTATTACATTTCTCTGACATGTTGCATATGAAAATAGGCCTTTGTTGATCATTTCATCTCAGAAAGTATCTCAGTTTACAGTTTATTCAGTCCTGAGCATGCACTGTATTTCAGGAAACATTAAAACATCAAATGTATGGTATACTGGCTTTAAACAGATATTTCTGGTTTACATGTTTGCATACGGTAATATATAAACTGCAAATAAATGATAAAATAACCAATGCCACTTTCCTAGGACACATCTCAAAATGCATTATTAAATGCATTAAATGCATGCCTAATGGAATTTAAATGTGTTTTTTTTTTTTTTTTCTAGACTGAGATTTGTGAACAAGCCAATTTCTTTCTAACAGCTGCAAGACATAAAGACAATAAACATCATTGTATTTTTTGAGACGGCGTTAAGCTGTTTGAGCTTCAAAGTTGTTCACAATTTAGAATAAAGCATTTAGTAATGCAAATTTTTTGAAAATAAATCTTTTTTCTATTTTCAGCAGTACAAAGAGTATCCATTAGCACTGACGATGAGTAATTGAAGGCAAAAGTTTGAAGATATGAAGTGTTTGGATCTGGTCTTGATGTAAATGTTATGTAATCTTCCCTGTTCACACTGCTACAGTCCAACCTACGCTCTTTATGCTACAAATACACGTCAATGATTTTAAGACCTAACAGTTCCTGATGTGTTGCTATTATTGCATAGAGTGTCCATTTGTTTTGTGGTAAATGTAAAAGCCTGACAAAGATAACACTGAATAAATCAGGGTCAATGGAACTTTTCACCAAGGGGAGCTCAATGTGTATCATCAACACAGAAATGTTACCAGAGCAAATATTACTGACATTGAATGAAATTTTACCCAGGGACCAAAATATTTTGTTGTAAATACAAATTTGCTTAGAGTTTAAGCTTTCAGAGTAATTTCTACTCTATTCAGAGTTTATTTTTTATAGTACATGATGATATTGCTTACTCTATGTTGTACTAAATGAATTTCGTTAAATATTCAGTTGTACTTCACCCAACATAGAATGTATTTAAATTAAAAGTATAAATCTTAGCTCAACTCTTAAATTCAAAAGGGTCAAAACAGAAAAATTACATTGTAAATAATAAATTAGACTTTGTCATTTAAAATGCAAGAAATGTGCAAACATTTGACAATGATGTCAGTGAGGTTTTACATAAAAATGTCTGTAAATTATAATTGTCACCTCTGTTCAGCCTTTACTTGCAAATAATATATATACTGTATATATACTGTATGTATGTATATATGTGTGTGTGTGTGTGTATATATATATTATATATATATATATATATATATATATATATATATATATATATATATATATATATATATATAAATACACAGACACATACATACTGCAATTTTTGTGTCTTGTTTGCTGCCTTCTACTGGGTGGTTTTTCCACGCCAAATGCCCAGCTCTTTAATACATGCATTGTGCTGTATGTTGCCTTTGAACTGCTGCTACAAATGATTTTGGTTTTAAGTCCAATATTTGAAGTGCCTGTGTGCAGCATGAGGGGTACACTTTATCCATACAGTGAATTACATTTTATTTTTCGTCTGCATCATTTGTCATTTTTAGGCAGGTCATATGTTCGTTCCCTTTGGTTTGTTTTGGATTTATTTCAATATCTATCTCTTCTTTTGCACTTTGACCCTTTTTTATTACAATATTCTGCTTGTGTTGTGTAACCCCTAATAAAATAGATGTTTCCTTTCAGCTGCTTGTTTCCAGGTGGTGGCGTCTCTAATTTGCATTTATTGTGTTGGGGATATTGGGTGGTTGTATTTTATTTTTATTTTTTTATTGTGTGTTTTCTCACTAGCACTCGACCCACCTGTAGGCTCCTAATGCTGATAATGCTCCTTTCCGCTTGGTGTTTGGTATATGGTGATTTTTAAAGAATTATTGTTTATGAATTACTGTATATTTCACTACAACCTTAAACATTTCTCTGCTTGAGTAAGATGATCCCGTGTCCTTAATGTGTAAATCTGATATTAATTAAAAATTATCTTGGGGAAATTATTAGGGTGGAATTGTTGTGCAACATTGTAGAAATCAAATTTAGTCCTCACTGCTGCAAGATCAATATGAAAATTTACTACTGATGATCACTCAGGGAAGTCTGTCACTTATTTAACTATGATTTTATACTTTCAATTTTGTTTCTTTATATGTTGATTTGTTCTTTTTGTGTAGCACTTAGCTTTGATTTTGAAGCTGTTTTACTAATAAAATGTTTGCCTGGTTGACAGACTTGTCTGACATTGTGATATGAAAGAAATGTCTGTCTGTAAAAGCTAACATTTGTACCAACTAAGCAAAAGACAGCTATTTATTATCCAGTCAGAGTGGTTGTCAGGCTGTTGTTAAGCTGTGTATCAGAAACCCTGAGGAGTGATGTGATTGCTGTACACAAAATAATATATATTTTACATATCCTATCACAGCATGTTAGCCTGCATTCACTCTAAGAAAACTAAATTCTACATTACATTCTACATACTACATTCTGGTATTAATTAACATATGAAACGAATCAATCATAAATCCAATTATCCCAAAAGTTAATTACAGTTCCAGTGTTACAAATTGTACTCTCACGCTTCTACCGTGCAGGTTAGCTGAGATATAAAAATAAATGGCATCAGATGTAAATATTCTCCTTTTAAATGGCTACTGGTATGACCAATACATGAGGAATAGGAATATACGTAATTCTCATATGTTTAAATTGTGTTCATGAAGCTCAGCCTCAGGGGCGTCAGAACCTCTCTGCTAAATGTCCGACCTTAACTGAACAAAATTACAGTTCGAAAGGTAAAATATAATAAGATAAACAAATCAATATTCAATTAAATCCAATGTTCATTTTGTGAATTCAATTTGTGAGCTACGTGATTTTACAGCTGTGAGACTGTTACCAGATTTGTAGCATGCAGTTTGAACATTAAGGAGTTGGAGAGAGAAAAAAAAACACAAAAAACAAGATATTTCCAAGCAATACACTACTAGCAAGTCAACTTTAGGTCACTTTACCAATATGTTTCATTACATACGTAACAAGATACAGTGCCTCTGATCTAATTTATTATTAGTGAGTATGTGGCACCTGGATTAGCAATATGGCCCCTGATTGTAGCTTTTATATTGCTTACTTTGTTTGCCTCTAGTGATCATTAGGTATAGAAAACCCACAATGGCTTATTAAGACTCACTAGCTAAAATTAGCCTGATAATTGTCTTTTTATAGGTGTTTTTAAATGGTAAGTAAAAGGAAAAGATACTATAAGTGTCAGGACACGCTAAAAGATCGTCTTTTATGTAATCAATGAAGACTCAGTTCCAAACTGTGGTGACTGATGTTTCAGAGAGGTTCAGCCGTATTTCAATTCATTTCACATTAAAGTTGTGGAAAATAATTTATACAGATGTTTTATTAATGTCCTGTAGGAGCAATAGAGATTGCTTCAGAATTAATGTTTGGTAGTTGACATTAAAGACTGGAGGTCAAGGTCAATGCCAACAGTTGAGATAATTATAAACTAAGAAAATTACAAGTAAACAAAACAAATTGACATGATTTAATTACAATATTGTGTTGTGGAGGGAAAGAAGGACAAAATTCACTCTTTTTTTTAACTTATACTAGTGGCAGCACTGCCAAAATGTACATTGGTAGAGACAAAGGACAATCCACCCATTATTTATGTCAAACGACAACAAGTCTCCACATGTATTGACAACGTTTTATTTATGATCACAATTGCCAAACATCATAAAAATGACAACTTACTCCTTCAACAGTAATAGTTTCTGTCTTACTTACGGTTCAGAGAAAAAAAGCTGCAAGTGGATACAATTCAGTTACAAGGCATACACACGTCCAGTAAAAATACAATTTTAAATTCAGTACATGTCATTGAACATTTCTGTAAATGTCTATATGTATTGTCCCAGTTAAATGCACATTAATGAACCTTTCTGTAAATGTCCAACAGTTATCCCAGGACCTGTTTCTTGTTAAAGGCCTCTACCCTGCTCTTTACCTTCAATGTGTGGGCGATGTGAGAAAAATTAGTTTGTTTAAGCAAAGTTCTCTATGAAAAAAAAGAAACAATATTTAAATCAAAGGCAATATACACACACACACACACACACACACACACACACACACACACACACACACACTCACACATTGTCACTCATCAGTTACTGTAACTTGGGATGGCAATAAAATATGGGAGCTCCAAGCTAATCCTGGCCCAAGTGTCATCTATAAATAGTTTGACTTTCCATCAAAGTGTGATTTTCAACATTACAATGAGGACAGTATAGTGAGAAATAAGGACGAAATCCGTTGCCTTGATTCCAGGTTTAGCTGTCCTTCCAAAAAGGCGTATGCTAAGGACTTACATGAGGACGTCCTTAGTACTCCAAGGACCTCATTAAAAGTTTAAGGGTGACCCTCCTAAAACGGATACATTTTCAGGTCGAGAGAATCCTCACCATTGCTAAAAGATACAACATTCTTTGTGAGTTTTGCAACTACAACAAAAACAGACGCATATGCAGGATTCCCTCTGGCAACACAGCTGTGTGATGCAGATGCTCACGGTGGGGGAACACCGTGGAGTCGGTAGAAGCAGCAGTAGCTCTGTGGTAAATTTCATTCAACTTGCCTCGTATACACAAAAACACTCTTCTTGTGTGAATAAAAAAACAAACAAACTGGTGACTCTTTCCCTTCTTTAAAAGTAAAACTATATTCAGCAGCTGGAAGAGATATATCTTGAAAAAATAAAACCATGTTGTGGGGAGGTCATAAACCCTGTAAATATATCAAAAATATAAGGACTGTTAACTAGTTAATTCAATTTATTAAAATTAATACATTAACAATTTAGCTCATTATTAAGTTATTTAATTTAGTTATTAAGTGAATAATTAAGTTAATTACATTGACAATTAAGTTAATACATTAAAAGTTAACTGTTAAAGTATTTGTGTTTTTCTGGCTGTGATCTACATTATTTAGAATGTTCCACATTAGAGATTAAAAGTGAGAGATGACATATCAGTTTTAAATTGTTTGCAAGGTACTTTTTCTTAGGTAATCTTGAATTAAAATATAAACTCTCATTAATATTATTATTATTTTTTAGTGATTATGCAAGTGATGGTAACAATCATAGTCAGAAGGTGGAAGCAAAGGCTTATCGATGGATGGATTAGTACTCACACCGATATCAGGTAATCAGGGTTATGTCCAGTAATCCTTTGTTACTCGCGGTTAACGCGTCCCAAGACCAACCCATGAAAAATGAAATTCTGCGATATAGCAACAAACTATTTTATTATTCACGGTAATTTAAAAGTTTATGAACCCTCCCCATATTGATATTAAACAACCTTCTATCCGTATTAACTTTTCCCACACTCTTACAGACTGTTTAAAACACTTTTATATTAAAGAAAGGTGTTTCTTTAACACATGGAAGTGTGCTGCTTTTTCCATGAGTCTCAAAACGCTGCTGTCACTTCATCTCCTGCACCACTGGAGGACATGGACCTCAGCACAGTGCATTCGAAATACCACAACCTTCGTCAGTTTTTCAGCAACAACTATACCCTTTCTGAGGAATGAGGAGCTCCTTTGTGCCCCGTATGTTCAGGGGGTACAATGAGATTCTCCATGCAACTTCAAGGTCATCGACCTGCAGCTGAATAGGGGAAGGTGACGACTTGAGATCCACTTGTGGAACAGGGTGTAATGGAGATGATGACGTGTCTTTTCTGATGATGGATGTGCCAACCCAACATCTAGCTTGCTGTACAATTCTGCATTCTTTATTTTTGCTCTTTTTTAGGTGTAGTATGTGTTTGTCTGTATAATTGTGTATTACATGTTACCTTGGTGTGTATTTACATGTTGTTAGTGGTGCATCTGTATGTTTATTTGTGTATGTGTACTATTGCTTGCTCTGTACTGTCTCTGTAGTGTAGCTGTTTTCTCCTTGTGTGTCTATGGATACTTGTATTTATTGTGACTGCTGTGCTGTTTAGTGGGATGTGTAAACGTATGAGAGGAGATGGTATGTCGTTTCCTTTGGGGTTAATCAAGTGTTTATCTTTCATAGCCCCCGTACAGACCCTATGACTGCCCCATTGAACTTCTT
Organism: Antennarius maculatus; assembly: GCA_013358685.1. Lineage (NCBI taxonomy): Eukaryota > Metazoa > Chordata > Actinopteri > Lophiiformes > Antennariidae > Antennarius > Antennarius maculatus. The sequence goes on along the minus strand of CM023626.1, from coordinate 2,115,172 downwards.
CCTGGTGCCCCTCTGCTCACTGTACAGTATAATCTCCCCAAGCCTGAGAAAGATGCCATAGAAAATTACATTAATGAGGCCTTGTCAAGAAAAAGGATAACTCCCTACACCTTTGTATCGATTATTGGGACATTAATGGCATTGCAGTCAAGAACAAATATCTTTGGAGATATTGACTCTGCTCGAGGCCCATTATATCACTCCGCAATCTTCCCAAAGCTAGATCACAGGAATGCTAGCCATCCGGTGCGTATGAGGGAGGGTGATGTATGGAACACCAAGTTCAATACCAACCAAGGGCAGTTTGAATATCTTGACATTTTGATCACCTAAGAACATGATGAACATGTGCTGCACATCAGACAAGTTCTCTAGAGACTACTAGAGAACAGTAGAGACATTTTATAGACAATTTGGAGTAATCAATTCACCTAAGCTGCATGTTTTTGGAGGTTGGAAGAAATTGGAAAACCCGGAGAGAACCCACACAGACCAGGGGATACAATAAAAATGCCACACAGAAAAGAGTCGAACCCAGAACCTTCTTGCTTTGAGGCAGAAGTGCTACCCTCTGTTCCTGTATCTGTCCGTCCTTCTTTGTCTTTCTCCAATCCAGCCAGGGCCACTTCACTATATACACAGACACTGCCATATTTTAGATATGTAATGTGGTATTGCAGAAGATTTACATAGTTTCCCAGAAATGCTATCACACTTCCTGGAAACAAGCCAGTCGTGCTCCAAATTACAATACTGACATTTTGCTGATTCCTGGTGTTGAGCAATACTCTCTTATGTCTGTTTCTCAACAATGCATCATGTTTGTTCCTGGAATCAACAAAAAACTTTAAATTATAGGTTGTGTAGAATGCTTGTCATTATTTCCCCAAACACCTTCCTTCAGTCAGTTTTCAGACTTAATTTCCTGTTGTTTGTGTGGACACTGAAACAGACAGAGTACGCGTCTGGCTGACTACCACGCCTCTAGCTCTGAAGAAAAGACTGTCCCTCCTCAGGTGTGGACACAACTGACAGCCACTGATGGAATAATTTGTGTCTTGAGTGTCTGAGCTGAGGCTGACCTTTTCAACAGTAAAAAGGAAATTATATGCTTGGATTTGTTTCAGTTTTTTTTAAGTATGGGCTGTTGAAAAAACTGAAATTATCACAAGAGTTCAATCTTGTCCTGAATGTTCTACTTTAACAATCTTGACCTGTCCTCTAATGGTTGTTTCTCTCTGTCTTTGCCATCGGTATAATGCAGCCAAGGTTGGGCATTTTGATGTGTAACTTCTTGTTTATCCAGATGTTGTCCTGTGTGTGTGTGTGTGTGTGTGTGTGTGTGTGTGTGTGTGTGTGTGTGTGTGTGTGTGTGTGTGTGTGTGTGTGTGTGTGTGTGTGTGAGAGAGAGAGAGAGAATCAAATGTAGTTGGTGCTTGTACTTAATGAGCAAATTCTCTAAATCATGTGTCACCTTTTGGTCAGTCCCACTAATGATAATGTGTTACTCGCATTGTGTTGACCTTGCCAACGTTACCTTATATGCATAAAGTGATATATGATGCATAATTTATAGTACTCCTGTGTCTTTTGCAGACTACCAATGAAGTTTAAGGCCATCATCACCATTGAACACATATTTAATTTGATGTAGATGACGGGGGGAGTATCATATATGAACGAGGATCGAACTGGTACTGTGCAGAATTTTTAACTTGCAATCAAAATCAACACGTGCGAACAGATTGTAAACAGGGAAATGAGAAAAAAACAAAATACAATGTATTGCGTTCTGTCCTCACCTGTTTATTATTAATACTCTGTGTATTAACGTATTCAGTTCTCTGTGCCAGCCTGTAAATGTTTTGTCACACGTAGCATTCCTCGTGTTTTCCTACATTCAAGTTCTTCTGATTGCGTTTTCACCTTGTTTCTTCAGCTGTTGTTCTTTTCTCACACAACCTGATTGGTACCAACAGTACTCGGTTGTGGTCACTTGAATTGGAATCCATTTTTTCCGCCAACATATAATGTTTCAGATCATGTTGATGTCATTTACATGTGTGCTGACACATTTGTACTTTACTTTTACATATTACTCTGTATTGCATTTTTTGAACATATGCAGATATATCTCCATTGAATGTGTCATTAAAGCAGCATTTTAATGACCCATTCATTGAAATGTGGCTTTATTTAAAAAATATATATATATATATTCACCAGCTGGTTCACTGCATCTCTGCCTGGGCTTGACGATACCAGAGTAGAACGGATGTACAGATAGCTGTTTATTGTCAGGGCTTTGTGAGGTAAAACATCTATCAAACATTTATATCCTTCTGTCCAACTACTCCAGCAATGACAACACCAGATCCACTGACTGGATTCTTTTACACATCTACAGACAGCACACAAAATTTGGTAAAACTTCACTCTTCTTTTATGCTCACTGGGTATGAAATGAGCTGCAAAATACAACCTCCATATCTCCCCTCTTTGAATGCTTTTAAAGGTTTTCTTTTACATACTGCCTTGCAGGAAGGGTGTTGCTGCTTTACACAACTTTGCACACTGATGGAAGGTGACATCTCTGGTCTGGTGTATTTGCCGCTACTTTTATTTAATTTTCCTTCCTTTTAAGAAGAGATTTAAGTAAAAGATAAATAAAATCCTATCTTCTTGCCTACATTGTCTTTGTCTCATTTTATTGAACATTGTCTCTTTGTTTTTAGTGGCTTTATGGTGTTGTCATTTGACTATTTGTCATTTTGCATAATGAATGGTTTGTGGACACATTTGTTAAATTCGGCTTTATAAAAAAAAAAATGTTCACCAGCTGGTTCATTGTGTCTTAAGAAGCACATTTTATTGTTGTTAATTGGCAGCAAATTTAGAATTTGCACAATATACAGTAAGTTTCTCATCCAACTACAGATTGTTCCTTTGGATGCACCAATTTTTACCTTCAAAAGAAATACTGTATATCTGTGATGCTTGGTGCTTGCCTCACACAGCTCGTCTAGTGAGTTTGCATCTCACGTGAATGTAAGCATGGGTTAACCTTTCCTCAAGCAGAGAAAATACAGTTGAGCCTAGACTAAATGAAAGTGTTGTTTAATTTGTTCTTTATTATAATAGATCATGTTATAGTGGATTGTAGATCTGGTGGATCTGGTGGATCTGGGCAGAAGTGTCAGTTTGTGATGAGGTAGAATAAATATATGCTGAAAAAGATGCAATCTAGAGGCTCTGGTAGATTGGGTGATGGAACTCCAGTCGTTTATGCTCTCCTGCACCTTAATTTTAATTTGCTAAAAGGAATTTAAACTTGTCGGCTATGCTTGTGCTTGTTTTTTTTTTTTTTTTTTTTTTTTTTTACAGACAGAAAGGACATCTCATGCTATTTCAAATTCTTCATATCGCTACTCTCTCAATATATCCCATCCCAATTATCTTCATCTGTATGTCCAAAAGTGGCAAAAAATAAAATAATCTGTTAAAATAAACAGCTTCCACTGCATCTCTAAGTTGCAAAATGATTGAAATGCATGGAGATGTATTGCAGCATGCTCTGACTCTCGCAGTAAATTCCTCATGCTTCTCACTGTGTAAGTTCTGGTAAAAATTTCTACCATCTGCTGCCACATCAAATACAGGCTGCTTGGCAAGTAAAGTCAGAGAGCGTGTGTGTGTGTGTGTGTGTGTGTGTGTGTGTAAATATGATTCCATATGCTCTGATAACTCGCAGGAACACAGGGAGGGTGGAGATTGGTTTTGTTAATGGCTGGCCATTAAGCTAAATGAAAGCTGATGTGAAATTGATGAGTTTGTTTTGCGGCTGGTTTGCATATGGAAAGCAAATTTATTAGAATCAGGATCCTCACTGCACCCTGTGAGGCTCTTAATCATAGGAAAGGAAACCTTTCAGACCAAATCTATTTATGTCACATTTCATTACAATAGATGAGATCTGAGTTTTTCTTGCACACAGCGGCCAATCATTGTTTAAAGAAAAGAGCAAAAATAAGGAGAAGGACAAAAGAAGAGAGTCAGAGGTATTTACCGCTGCTGCCCGTTACAGTTTTTTTTACAGCACAGATGTCGCTGATCAGCAGCTGATAAAAGTGATTCTAATTTCATCCCAGTAGTTGAAATATCAACACCGTATTTGAGCAGGTCAGCGGTACGTCTTGTCCACAGCACTGAAGGTAACGAAGGTGAGAGTTCAGAAGTCAGGAAAGAAAAGTTGCTTGAAGCCGCTTTAAGTGAAAGTTTTTACTACACAGAATCGGGTTTAGCTGATAGCGGTTAACCACTGCAGGATAGATTTTTCCTTAATCACACAAAAACAGGGACGGAGTTGAAAGATAGCTGATGTATCTAAGAACGGACAATTACAGCATTAAAAAAAAAAAAAAGAAGTAATTTATGTTACGGATATAATTGCAGTTATTGTAATGTATTTTGTAATTCTGTGCCCGATGAGGGACATTCTAGCTGTCGCTGCAGTGAATTTCTTCATAGTGTTACAATAGTGGCTTTTGTTAAGGCGTCAAAATATCATCATATTGATTTTGGAAAATGAAGCTCCATTAACAAAGTAGGATAAATTTTAATGTAGTTTTAGCTACTTTGTAATTGACAAAGTAGCTGATTTGACAAATTTGAAGTTGAATGTTATATTATTTTTATACTTTGTATAAATCCCAGCCTAATTGAGATGAATCAGCAGACCGTGCTTCATGAAAATCTGCTTCTTAGATAACCCTAAGCACAAAGATAATTATAAAAGTTGAGGAAAACACATCAAATGTTCAAAAACAGTCAAGGACAATTCCATAAAAAATAAATATTATGTGGAGTTGCATCCGAGAATTTTGTTCACAACTGATAATAGTGTCATCCCCACCCAACATAGACATTAGAAATTATTATTTGTCTCAGAACAGTTTAAGGTGATGGTAACTAAAGATGGGACAAATGTACCTAAAAACAGTTTCTGAACAAACGAAAAAGCTGAGCCTCAACCAACAAATTGGCACCAAACAAACCACACTGTCTGAGTATCATTATGCATAACATTCAGGCGCGGTACACATCTCCCATACTGGCAGAGGTGATTCACAGTAAAAGTGTTTTTATTTTTGAAAGAATGAGTTTTTATCACACCATTGCAATTTGATTCGTTTTTACGCAAAACACTGCACAAGATGACCTTTTTAACAAATTAATTCTGACGGATGTGTTTGTGTCTGCAGAAGATCAGTTCGTCTCTTGTGTAGGTTTTTCATCTTACTTCCTACTTCAACTCCACATTCCGTTGGCTCAAGGCCGCAACACGAGCCCACGCACCTCTACACACACGTGCATTAGGCCTGAAGACTATAAAACACTGATGACTTGAACTTTATGTGGTATATGAGTGTACCATGGGTGAAGATATACTGTATATACATACTGTATGTATAATGCATTGAGTCTAATGGAATAATGCTGTATTTCTGAGCTGTGATGAAACACTTTTATACATCCACAGCTCTCACCTATTTATGTTTAAAGTGCATGCAAGGAGGTCATTATACAATAAAATATTTCTCCTGAGTGTTATCTGTCATCTTGTTGTTGTGTGTTCACCTCTGAGGAGAGAAGAGGGGACATAAGACGACATTGGTCATGGCGGTAGAGACCGATGGAGAGTTTCTAATAACAGGAAGTAGAGGATCAATGATGGAACAAATAAATAAATAAATCGAACAAGATATAAATCATCAGAGTATGTGTGACTTTTGATTGGTTAAAAACTTTTAATTACTGTCATAATGTATAATTTATATTACAATTAAACCATCCCTCCTGTGGATGACGGGATGGTATTTGTTGTTTAATGCACAGAAGAAAGCCAGGAATCACACAGCAGTTTTGAAGATATAATATGTAACATTGCCAAAAATGACAAGACAACTGCAGTGAAATAATGTCTGCAATAAAGGTGGTGTTCACCTGTTTGAAGAAATAAAAGCAAACTAGACAACCCTCCCATTGAATTGTGTAAGTTAATAATCTAAACTGACAAACGTACTGACCAACTCTCAGTAACCGCTAAATAAAAATGAAGATCTATTTACATTAAACTTCATTTTATGCATTTAATGTCAACTTCTTTCTAAACTTGTCGCCTGACTCATTATGTAGTAAAGGATGTGCAGAAAGTTTGGCACCGTATTATCCGTACGCTAAACGTCGCTTAAATTATTAAATAATTTAAATTATTTAATAATTCTTGGCACTGAGGGTTTTAAAAGATGTAGGATTGATTATCTGTTGATTGAATTGAAGAGCCTGTCCTATTGGCTACACACTACAGAGCTGAATGCCATTAATGAGTACTTGAGCGCTCAAATGTGTTCAGGCTCAGAGTGAATGTTGTGCCTTAGTGTGTGAACGCCACCCATTTGTCAAGTGGTGCCCATGTAGTAGATTGGTTTTAGAGAGAGAAAGCATTACCGTAATTGTATTTAAGGTCAGTGAAAGCGAGCACAATGTCATAAAACTGCACTTTTGACAGATTAAAGGATTAACTTTCATTTCGGTTCAATGCTGCCTGGATCATCGACCACAACCTGATTTTCAACAATGGATTCTATCTTTTTTCTGTCTTCACTCTCGTTGACCAACTTGTCTGAGTACTTACCTGAAGTACTTACCTGGGTGTCATTACACAACATATTGTGTCACAATTACATGAATGAACATAAAGTGTGTGGAGGCATCTCAGAGAGGTGCAACCAGGAAGAGGTTAGGCAGTAATTTGTCTGCTACGCACTCCAGCGCGGCCATTTGGAATATAGGAGAGCAGGCATCTACTTATCAGCAGGCCAGTTGGTGATTCTGACCGTGCAGTTTAAGGTTTGAAGTGTTCATGGGAAAGATATGGAGCCAAGAGTGGATTCCAATTCAAGTTTGACTGGTGTATGAATGATATGTATGTATGCATGTATGGATGGATGGATGGATGTATGGATGGGTGGATGTATGGATGGATGGATACTTTAATGATCCCAGGGGAAATTCAGGTGACATCTGCTCACAAGAGATACAATAAATACACATAACAGTGACAGAAAAAAAAAAAAAAAATGGCACAGCCAAAAGACGTTGTATAAGTTACATAATTTACATAACAACAGAAAAACAGAAGAACCTAAAATAAAATGAAAGCATAGGGACGTGGAAGAAGAAAGAAGCATTGGGTGTAGACGATGTATGATCAGAAACACGTGGATGAACCGAGCTGTAAACTGACACTAAGGACCCCCACAAAGTATCCCACAGTGCATCCACAGTGCGTCCCAGGCCCCCCTCGTCTATCCCTTCTCAGCCGACCTTGATGACCCTGCGGCTTCGGCCCCCCTCCTTCTGAGAGAGTGGTTGTGCCCTCTGATGGCACAAACCTGGACATAGTCCTCCTCTCTAGGACAGTCTGCACAGAGTCCAGACCCTGACCAATCACAGAACCAGTCCTCTGGATGAGCCTCTCTAGGCGCTCAGTGTCCCGTTTCCTGGCACCACCACCCTGACACACAATGGCGTAGTCAATGGTTATGGCTTCTGATAAGCAGGCAAAATGGTAGCATTGGCCAGCAGCTTTTGAATGTCCATGTAAACCAGTATACTGTCAAATCTGCCATTCACCAGCCAATAACACTGTTGACACAGGCTATCACCGCTCTGGACTGTTTTCTATAAAAGGGATTCAACAATACAGAATGATTGAATGAAGATAAAATATTCTTTATCTCCTAATTTTTATACAATTATTTACAATTATTTAATTTAGTGATTGTATATATACAGTATATATATATATATATATATATATATATATATATATCTGTAGAGGTTGTATGTTCTTCCCTTGTCTGAAGGGGTTCCTTCTGTGTTCTCCAGGTTCATGTCATCACCAAAAATATGCAGAGGAGTTGAGTTGATGACTAAGTTGACCGTAGGTGTGAGTGAGATTGTGATTGGTTATTTGTCTTTCTGTGGTTTCCTATGAAGAACTGGTAAATTGTTCCCTGTCAGCTCACTTCCCAGCCACTGCCGAGGCGCCCTTGAGCAAGGCGCCATCCCCCCTACAAGCTGCTCACTTGGGGCGCGTTCCAGAAGCCGCTGCCCGTCACTCTGCCTCCCGATGTGTGTTGTTTGATATGTGTACTAACTGCTAACTGCATGCTTACAGGCCCCCCTGTGTGTATGTAATATATATATATATATATATATATATATATATATATATATATATATATATATATATATATATATATATATATATTACATACTGTACATACATACAGTAATCCCAGTAAATGCGTTCCAGGTCCACCCGCAAAAAACAAAATTTCACGACAAAGCGACAAACTATTTATTTTATTATTCATGGTAATTTAAACATTTATTTTAATACTGATATCAAGCCACCTTCTACTTGTATTACCCTTTTCCACACACTTATAGACTATTGAAAGTGCTTTTTAGTGTTTCTTTAAAACACGGAAGTGCGCTGCATTCCGTGAGTCTCAGAACACAGCGCACTTCTGGATGCTGTCAACCAATAGCATGCGTGTATGCTGTCACGTGACTACCCACTCCGTGATGCAGTGACGCCGGGCATTTTGAAGCGCGAATAAGTGAGGGATTACTGTATACATATATGTCCGGTCCCTGTATGACTCAAGACGGAGCTTGGTTCACATTATTGATAGTAAGTCAGACCTGTTCCAGGTGCAGGTTGGACTTTGGCAGGGCTGCCTTCTGTCACCAATTCTGTTCATAATGTTTATGGACAGAATTTCTAGGCATAGCCAGGATCCGAAGGGAGTCCGGTTTGGAAATCAGGAGATTAAATCTCTAGCTTTTGCAGACAATGTTGTCCTGTCATCCTCATCAAACCTGGACCTTCAGTGTGCACTGGAGAGGTTTGTAGTTGAGTGCAACGTGAGTGGGATGAGGATCAGCATCTGTAAACACGAGGCCATGGTTCTCGACCGGAAAATGGTGGTGTGCCCTCTTCAGGTCAGTGGAGAGTCTTTGTCCCAAGTGGAGGAGTTTAAGTATCTTATTGCAAGTGAAGGAAGGATGGAATGTGAGATTGACAGACGGATCGGTGCAGCTGCTGTATAGGTCCTTCGTGGTGAAGAAGGAGCCGAGTCACAAGACCAAGCTCTTGATTTACCGGTCAATCTACATTCTACCCTCACCTATGGTCATGAGCTTTGGGTCATGACCGAAAGGACAAGGTCCCGGACACAAGCGGCTGAAATGAGTTTCCTCTGTAGAGTGGGGGTGGGGGGGCACACCTTTAGAGATAGGGTGAGGAGCTCAGTCACCAGGGAGGAGCTCGGAGTAGAGCCGCTGCTCCTCCGCCTCGAGCGGAGCCAGCTGAGGTGGCTCAGGCATCTGTTCCGGATGCTTCCTGGACGCCTCCCTGGGGAGGCGTTCCAGGCATGTCCTACCGGGAGGAGACCTTGGGGAAGACCTAGGACACGCTGGAGGGACTATGTCTCTAGGCTGGCCTGGGAACACCTCAGGATCTCTCTGGAAGAGCTGGAAGATGTGTCTGGGGAGAGGGAAGTATGGGCATCCCTCCTGAGACTGTTGCCCCCGCGACCCGGAGGCCAGATAAGCGGTTGAAGATGGATGGATGGGTAAATAATGATAAATTATAAAATGAAACGCCAAAGCCACAAGCACAGCTGAGCTATGGCTTTACTCAGTGAACAAGAATAATGTTTTATCTGTAGTCTATCGGACTATTGGTGGTGTCCTGAAGTATGGATTGTGACAGATTTTGCTTGTATTTTGTACAAAAACACGGCTCGTATCATGGATTTCCTCTTGTATATTTTATATATGCAGTACACACACAAACACATGCACACACACAAACACACACATAAATTATGCTGATGATTATTTTTTCTAAGTTTCTTATTCTTCTTTGAGGCTGTAATTTGTGAAGACGTTTGAGATATGTTAGATGTGGTGCAGAACATTTAATGTCTTTTATTTGTCGACTGACTCCAACAAATTCTCAGAGGCTTGGGGCCTTCAAAGGTTCAGAACATGTAGGAGGTTAATTTGACTTACACGGAAAAATCCTCTTTCTTCTCTTTTAGCTGTATTGATTCCCTTTGTTGGGCTTGGTTTTTTTATGCTAAGCGAGAACCTCCTGACCTGCTAAATCAGCCCCCTCAATCAGTTGTGGGTTACCTCTAACGGAAGGTTAATTGCAGGCAATCACCAATGTGACTCCTACATTTAGAGGATGATCCTAAGCCCACAGCAGTAGCATTACACCAGAGTTGTTATCAAAAGAGAGGACAGCAGGTCACTTTTGGTTGCTTTTTAAAACATTAAATAAAATGGTCCTCATTCTGAATGATGACAGAAATCCTTTTTTTTCCCGATTACTTTTGCACCTAGCTGACATTTTATCCGTGAGACTACTGAGGATATTGAATTCAGACATGGCCACTATTACAACTGCTATGTATTCTGAGACATAAAAAAAATTTATATCAATAAAACATTGATTTGAAATTTTATTTTTAAATTATTATGTCTGTAATGTCATCCCAAGGAAAAACAGGGAGGAAGATCAAGGGAAGCTGTTAAATGCTATGATGACATGTCACTTAATTTTTTGTTGGTCATTGAAAAAATAACTTCTTTTTTCCAGCCAAAAGTGAGATTGATGGGATTTTAATGGCCAGAAAATGAAGGCAAAGAAAAAAAAATTCAAAAACCCCTATTTGGAGAGAGTTGTAAAGAAGAGGAACTTTGGTATCTTAGAAAGATTTATACATAACAAACCAGAGATAGTAAGAAAACAAGTCAAGATGGCTTTAGTGAGTTGTATTGTTTTACTGATGAAATGAGGTTATATTGTTTTATCTGGATAGAAGGAGTACAATACAAATAAAAAAATTTTAAAAAATTGTATTTAAATAAAACGCAATACAATTTTATTTAAATAAATTACAATATAAATGTATTTACAATTGTAAATTAAGTTCCATTTTGATCTCCTCAAATAAAGTAATGCCTCTGTCTACTGACAAGATTCAACCAAAAATTAATAACAGATTTTAATGGCATGTTTTTTAGAGGTACGGTATGGGTATAGTAGACTCTGATCAATATCTGGACCTAAATCTTTTTTAATTTTTCTTCTAGATTCATTAAATTACAGGATAAAGTTTATTATATTCTTGAATATAATTCAAGAATTTGAATTCCATAGATTCTTGAATTTGAATTCCATAATTTCATGCCAATTTTTTTTGAGGTTTTTAAATTTCTGATCATACAGAAAAAAATAAACTCAGATGCAGGACTCATTTGAATTGATTAGTGTATTTAAAATGGAAGCGTGGACAAGGAGGGGTTGGGTACTCCAACATGTGTTTTCAGTTCCATGTTGATTGGGATGTACAATGGAATGTGCTTATATTCATTTACCATTGAGGAGTTACTAAGCTGTTATTTATAGAAAGTAGGCCAGAAAAAAACGATCAATTAAAGCAAACGCAGTGAGAACAGCATTGGTTTTCTTAACCAGTGGCTGTTTTCATATACTAGAGGGTCTGCATGGATAAAAGAGACTATAAGTGGCTTTTACCAGCCATTTATATTTAATCAGACACATTTGGTAACATTCATTGCACATGAAATGCAGAGTAAAAAGTGATCTGCAAGAAACATCTTCCGGTTATTGTTTGCGAGCCAGACCAGAAATGTTATGAACACCACTGTTAATGAAATAATTCTTTTGCCAACCTGACTGATGTCTGATGTGTGTGTCAGTGTGTGTGTGTGTATACTGTACAATATAGTTTATAATATGAGATGCAAAACTACTGTCAAAAAAGTCAGTAATCATTCTAAAGGAGGTGTGTGTCACTGCAGAGGACGCAGTCAGACACAAATGACCTTCAGTCCCACTTATCTCCCCATTTATGTCTTAAAGACAGACAACAAGTGATGATAACAGATCAATGACACACGTAAATGGATCTCTTAATCAGTCTTAATTTATAAATGGATAGGTCCAGATTAAAAAGTAACACACTCTGTGGTTCTATTTATGAATCAATTGACACCACAGAATGCTGGACAGAATAAATAGTCCATTAACCAGTGCATTAACTGATCCCTCAGGGCTTCAATTTATTAAGGGGTGCATCTTATTTTTGGCAATGATCAGAGGCTCTTGGTCTTTTCCCATATTGATGGAAAAAGTTATTCTTCTCACAAATGAAGTATCAATAAAACAGAGTATCTCCAAATATGTGTTGGTCAGCTGTGCCCAAACTGTTTTCATTCAGAATGGGCAGAAATCCAAAAAAAACTGCAATTGGAAAACAAAAAAAATTATCCTAAAGCTGCCATGCTTCAAAACTATAATTCTATACCTTTGTTGTTTGCTCTAAGTAATTAGTTGTACAACTGAATATCAGTTTTCAATACAGGAGACAAAAAGTCTCTAAATACTGTAGTATCGCTAGTTTCACAGCAGTGTTCGTGTTAATATTACGTACTGTTGTTCACAATTTTGGCAGAGTTCTATCTTTGGCGTTGCTAATCAAATTGACTGTTAATCAAAAATATAACTTTATACAGCTTTTATATGGCCATTCTTTGTTTTGTCATCTTCTGGACAATCTTTATCTTAATCTTCAAACAGTACTCTATAGGTGACAGGGTGATTTCAAAAGATTAGGAGTTGTCAAGTGTCTCCCAAAAACAAAGGATTAATTTTTTATTAAAAAAAACAATAACGCCAGTCAAACAAAAGCTTGAAAAAAAAAAAAAAACTGGAAGAAGCTTGTTTTCACCTACCTCTCCTGTGCTAAACAAGAACAACAACAAAACAAAGTTGTGAACCTGCTTGAAAAACTTCAGAGGAAAATAGTCAAGATTATTTGACCCAACACTAAGTGAAATAATCTAGATTTAAACTGTGCTAACTGTTTGTAGAAAGGTTTTTAGCATTGGATACCACCATAAAATGTCCCAAAAAATCTGAAAGGCAGGTGAAACCGTGGGAAGTGTCACTGCAAAGGTAGAATACAGAAGTATCTTAGCTGTTGCTTCAATTTGCTTGACATTCAATCTTTGATTAAAGCCTCAGCAAAAACAAGATGAGATCGTGACCCTGTCCTGTACCCATGGGCGTTCTAAGAGATACCTGAACACCTGTCCCTGCAGACTTCACCCCCCGACTCTCAGGAGCAAAGAAACTTGTAAGTCGTTATTGATTTTGATGCTCACTGCCCTCTTCATTGATTCAGGAGCAACAAATTGAGTTCTTTAAGTTCGGAAAGATTGCATTTTAGATAAACACTGTCAGCAACTGTAAGGCGAGGTCTCAGGTAGTTAAAAAAGAGGGTCTGAGTAAATATCTGGAGACACCTCTGATTACTATCTTTGCCCTGAGTCTCAGTGGAAACTGTTTTAAAAGCTTAGAATTGTCCCCCATTACCTCCCCGTTCACACCTCCCCCCACCCTCCAACTGTGGTGTCAATAAAAAAAAAGAAAACCTTTAGAGCAGAGATGTAGGAGGTGAAGCCACTTGAGAGTCCACAGAGACCTACACCGTGGTATTTGTCAGTAACTGCTTAGAGCGGCCAAAAGATGAACACAAAAATTAATCAAGAGGTGATTCCTGTGATGAAGGGTGGTTGGATTAATCAACGTACGTGTGCTATTTCATTAACCATCCATATATTTCCATCATACTCTGATACTTGGACAATCAGAAAAGCATATATTGTTCTTCTGCCAAGTAAAAAATGTTCCTACCTTTGTCTTTCATATGCATGTCCACTCATCGACAGCATTTTATGGACACTGATCCAGATTTTCTTGTGATAATAACTCATTCAGGGCCAGCTGTTATTGAGCATTTTGACCGATCTTTCAAGTCCCACAGAATATTTTGTTCTATGACTATGTAAACACTGAAAGGAGTAAAGAGAGACTAGATTCTGTTCTTTCATCAATGAAAAAGTTTGTTTCTAGGCTGGTTTCACCAGAACAAAATAAGCTTTTTGTGAAAATCTATGTCAGCAGAACAGTGAATTTGATGCTAATTTTTATTTTAAATGGGGAAATGTTTGAATTATGAGTCGCTCGACTGAGTTGCTTGACTTACGAGTTGTTTGACTTACGAGCTCAGTCACGGAATCAATTAAACTTGTATCTCGAGGTACTACCAAACCAACCCTCCCCAAAACCGCATAAAAACCCTATACAGTGAAAATGGAGAAAAGTCAAAGAGAACCACAGATGAGGGATCACTTTCCCCAGGGTGGGTAAATGTACACTTGGTGTAACAAGTGTTCAAGCTCCACAATCGTGACAATCATCACAAGAACTGAAGTCGTTGATGGTTGAACTGAGTCTGGGAGAGTTTGAAGAGGTCTTCTCCGGTGCAGTCCTGGAACCAAATGGTAATCCAGGTCATTTCTTTTTCTGTTACCCAAGAACACATTGCCCCATCTTCACTGGACAGCAGAAAGACAGAAGAACCGTTACCCCCTAAAGGCACAGGAATTCTGGGGAGGGAACTCCCTGGGATTAAACTGTTGGCAAGGAAACTGAAAGTGAAAGAGTGGAACTACTGGGCAAAATAGAACCTAGGTAATCATTATCTAATAACCCTTAATCTCAAATTATTCTCAATGTTCTGTGATTAATCACAAGTATCAGTGTGTTAATGTTGACAGACCCTTTTTTTTTCTTATAGATAATTCAATCAGGGCATGTCAACCCTAATGTACAGCTAACTGTGTGAATGGTTGTTCAAGTGCCTGTCCAAAATAGAGATGTTTTAAACATGTGTATACATGACCATAAATCTGAAGGACATAGTCTGTTTTTTTTATTACCCTGACTTTCTGTTTAAAAAGAGTCTTTCGTCCTCGGCCAGAACAGATGTATACGTCTGGTCCCACGTCTGGTACTGAATTATTAAGATGTAGTAGTTTCCAAAGCAAATGAAGGTAGGGAAATTGTATTAAAAGAGAAGAGGCACACACTGAAACAAACAAAACAAACAACCTAAAAGCTAAATGTAATGGATGAGAAAAAAAACAAAAAAAACTACATTTAGAGATGAAAGTGTGAGTGGAATGCAGGATGTGGGTTCCAAGAAAAAAGCAGTGAAATATGGTTGCTTATTTTTGCTGTTGAGAGGGCAGACATGTCTAAAGATAATGGTTGTCTCATACATTAATGCATGTTTCACGGACAAGTACAAAATATGAATCGATGAATCAGAAGACTCCATCCAATCAAAACAGATGCTGAGTGTGTCTTTCTGCTGACAGATCACTGATAGCCTCTGAGGAACAACAGAGAATGTCACAGGGGTCATTGTTGTATTGTTTTTGTCTGAGAATATTTAACATTAACTTCATCTTTTGAAAGCAGCACAGCCAAACAACTCTGAATGCCAACGCTTCACCTGCAGATCCACATCTCATCAAATTTTGAGGATAAGTCTACTGTGAGTCATGGAAGTGCTCAGCCTGCCAGATCAGCTCAAGTTTCACAAAAGACGAGCCATATAAAAAAATAGATGGATGGACGCATGGATGGATGGATGGATTGGTTCCAACCATAAATGACGATCCAAAGGCCCTATTTATTACAATAAACACATGAAAAGATGCAACATGCAATGTATGGCTAATGGATGGGCAGCATATGAGTGGGTTATGTCAAAGCTGTAGTCTGAGAGCTCCAACACTAAATGGAAAGTGGGTCACAGATGAAATCCATTCTAACCTTCACAAATTCAACGTGACGACAGCTGCTGTTGCTCTCGGGGGGTTAGATGCGACTCGTGATGTATGGGTGATCATCGATTCTTCATGAATAGAAATCAAATAGCACAGAAACCTGGCCATTTTCCATCAGGCTCTTATTGAAAACGCCATGAACTGATCAAGTCTGACATATATTTTGAAGTGCTTCAACAAATAGACAGTCATCCTATTGAACTCATTAGACTGTCACCATAAGGAAATCATGTTGAAAACAGCTGTCTTGGCGCTGATAGTTGAACTGATTTGTAGTGGTAGGAATTACTTTGTGCATTTTGTGTCAAGCAGAACAAAGGATCATGTTTATGTGCAATTTAGAGGCATCATCATTGTGATTTCCGAGAAAATGTTCCAAGATATTATTCCATACACAATGTAATGCAATTGCATGGACTGTACCTGAGTGTTATGGATGGGGAACCAAAATTCTTAATGTTTCAGACATAAAATAATCACATACCAACAATGAGGGAAGTATTCAGAAATCAATCCACTGGACTTTGTGGATTTAAATAGTTTTGGATAACCATGACCTGGATAACTGAGAACCTACACAGATACAGTGGTACCTCTATATAAAACACCTCAACAGGAAAATATTGCCTCTGGTTATGAACGAAATTTCGAGTTGCAAAAGGTAAAAATACAGTATGGGCTGATACTCACAGCTCCCACAGGTACATGAACGCAACATTCTTATAGCTGCTCTGCCATTGGCTGTAACCTAGCATCCTGGCATCCCATTGGCTAAGAGGGACCTCTGTGTGGAGCCAGATAGGTGTCTATGCAGCGTCCTCGTCATTTGGCCCTCGACCCATGAGGTGTTCTGATAGTTTTACGTAAATATATTAACTTTTAGAGTATTCACTATGGACCCCAAGAAAGTGACGGAGAAAAGAGGAAAAGAAAAGACGAAGAAAAGAGTTTTCTTGTCCGTACAAACAAAACAAGAGATGATAGAAAAGCATGAAAAAGGGATGCGTTTGGTTGATCTCTCCAAAGAATATGGCCGTAATGCATCTACAATCACCACGTTATTAAAACTAAAGGAAGTTTAAGGAGTTTAAGGCATGGCGTGGGTGGTTGGAGAAGTTCAGAAGGAGGACTGGAATTCACTCTGTTGTTCATGGTGAGGCAGGAGCGCATGAACCAAAGAGGGTAAAGAACAATGAGGACAGCAGTTAAAAGGTTAATGACCATCATTTTTATTCTTTATTCTTTGTTTTTTACGTTATGCACAACTCTCATTTATTGTGTAATAATCTAATTGTAACATGTATTTGTTACATGTTTTGATGCATTTTTATGCTTTGAAAACATTGAAGTCTGAATTTTGTGGGCTTGGAACGGATCAGGGCATTTGCATGGAAAACGCATCTCTACTTTCAAAATTTTCTACTTTCTTCCAGAACCAATTCATTTCATAAATAGAGGTACCACTGTATTCAGATACACTTAATTATTCAGTTAAAAGCAAAACTCCTGCATTCTTCAAATGCATACATTTTTATAGGGAGAATATACTATTGTACTAAAAGTATTTAAAAGAATCCTGAATCTATTGATTTAAAATGCCTCCCTTTATTTACGCTATTTATTTTCTTTCATCTCTCTTTCAGATTGCATCTACATTAATATGCATTTTCCTGAATCCATATAAATGTAGATGGTTGGTTTCCATCGCTCTGACATCATTACCTATAAGATGACCCTAACCCATAGAACACACTGAACACCATACCCATGCAGCAGTGGTACATCCATCCCAGTACACTCACTCCACTCATTGGACAGGGGAGCAATGGGGGTGTATGCTGGGTGTCGTTGGCAGACCGGTCGATGAGCACACCTTTGACTCTCCATCAGTCTTGTCTCTGTGTCTCAGGCCAGGAGAAGTATTGAGAATCCCTGAGGGGGGGTTGGCTAAGAGCTGCCCATCAATCAGCACAGACATGTGACACATCCATTCCTGCCAGCTGCTGGAAGCAATGTGCTCTAAAGAGAGCACAATCAGCCTAAGGTCACAAACAAACAGACAAACATACGACTGTCAGTGTGAGCAGCGACAGTCTGACATGAAGGTTTGTCACAACAACTGGAATGGGAATCTTATACCAGATATATGACAGATGAGCGCTAACAGAAAAAAAATTCAAAAATCAAAAGGTTGTGTTTTCAATTTATGAAATCCCCCAAAAAATATAATCCACCTTTGTGTGGTAGCAAATAATTTTGGCAGTTTCTCAAAATATATTACAGATTAATAAAAATGTAACAGGAAAATGATTAAATGATTTCATCAAGGCCATTAAATGGTGACAATTATGCACACTTTGAAAGAGTTTCTGGGTCTCATTTAATGGCCCACTTGCACGTGACCAGCATTACAATGGGACAGAATTATCTAACGTTGTCAATTAGCTAATAGTGTCGATTTAAAGTGATAAACCACAAGGTTTAGTAGCACCGATTCTACTCTCGTCCCTCTACCCAGATGATGTTTTCCATTTCACAGAAAAGGAATCTTCTCAATCTATTAAAGAAAAACATTTTTCTTTAAAATCTATTAACAAAATACTAAAGAAAAAAAAAATTCTATAACTTACACCTGATTGCTGCTGTCAGTGAAACTTAATGTTTTATTCCTAATATTTCTTATTATTATTTACTTATTCGTGCCCCAGAATTTATCAGAAGAATCACAACTTTACAACACAGCTGTTGTAGACAAATTGTGTGTGTGTGTGTGTGTGTGTGTGTGTGTGTGTGTGTGTGTGTGTGTGTGTGTGTGTGTGTGTGTGTGTGTGTGTGTGTGTGTGTAGAACACATGTAGCTGTAGAGCCATTTTAGGAGATTTTAATATTTAATGATAAAGCTGCTGTTCTCCATGTATAAATGGAAGGTGGAGACACATTTATCAATACTATTATTTGGGATGGCTGAGGGTAATGTACTAAATATTGATTTTTAAAATTTTACCCGCACTCATGCCATCCCTTACTTTGTACCCAGATTTTCCACATTTTCCACAGAGTAAAATACAGGAATGAGGTGAACCTGCTGAGAAAACGAAACACATCACAGAGAAACATTTCTGGAATAAAAACACAGCGACACAGGCCAAAATGGCCCAGCAGCATCTCTTCCTGAGGAACCTAAAGAGAGGGGATCCCCATCATGTGGCCCCCCAACAGAGGCACCATTGAAAGCATCCTGTCCTGCTGCATCGCTGTGAAGTTTGGAGCTGCACCGCCTGAACCGTGAGTCCCTACAACGCAGAATGATTGTATGTGTCTTCTTCTACTGCATGCAGCTGAGAGCGTCCCTGCATAACAGCATAACAAGTGACATCACCCACCTCTCACATAGCATCCTCATCCTGTTGCCTTCTGGGAGAAACTGCCCCAGCCTCCGAGCTGGCTCCATTGGAAAAGCAAATAGTTTGATCCATCACACTATTAGGAGTCTGAACTCCACTTCCAAAAAACATCCAGAAAGTGACACTTTAAATATAGAACAAAATGCAAAGAAGCACTACTCGTCCAGTGGATGTAATATTCTGTTTATGTTTGTGATTTAATATTTTACCTTTAAGATTAACGTGGTGTATCGTCCACTTATCCTGTTAATTACTGGATTATTACTTTGAACTGTATTTATTCTATTTTAGTCTGACACCCATCGATTCTAAATGCGTCTTGTGCATGTGGCAGAATCGACATTAAAAGTTGATTTGACATTGAAGTGTAACATTTCAATCACTTTAGGACGTTAAGAAAAAAGACAAATATGGAGACCTGACTCTCATTAACTATGTGGACATTTTCTGGAGTTAAATATAGAAAGGAGTTTGTAATAAGATGGGAATTGAGGATGTGTCTCAGACTTAAAATGTCATTATTTTACACAAATAAAAACATTGAAATAAAGACTGCTGTATTTATCAATCTGTGTGAGAGGAGAAAGTGCTGACATCGCTGCTGTTGTCTACACAATTGTTTTAAATTGAATAATTTGCAAAAGGTGTTCGTCATACAATTTCAAACTATTCAAATAAAAGTTTTGTCAAGTCCTGATGTAAAACGTGGGAGCTTAATCCAACAGTTTGTTTTTTTTTCCAAGGTTTGTGAAAAATGTCAACTCCTTCAGATTAACCTTTAAACAATAAGAGGATGAAAAATCATGAGATTTTACAAACCATGACTGCATACTCTACATGGATGTGACGAGGACATGCGTCATTTATACACTGAAAAAGTTTCAAATGTCATACTCTACCAACAGACTGAATTCACAGAAATACTTAAAAATAGTATTTAACTGGAGATATCTGCATGCGAATCATCTGGTAAGACTGTTTTAAAGTCAGACTAAATTGTTTTACTGTAGCAAAGTCAAATCAGTGATGGATTATACAATAACACTAATTTAATGCAGTCTTCTTGTTTTGACTTTCTGAGTAAATGAACTGTTTTAAATGCACTCAACCAGTCGAAATTGGACTCTTGAGTGATAATGGGATCAATATGCCGTCTAAACACTAATTATCATTTCTATGAAAGTGAATTTATTCAGTTGAAGGCTGCTTTTCAGCTTCTTAGATCAGCGCAGTGAAATGAGAGTTGACTGAATTTGTGAATTTTTAAGTAGACCAGTGGGCCATCAATAGAGGGCCTTAATGATAATGATTTCAATTAATTTACTGAACTTGATTGATTCTATTCAGTGTCTACTTGCTCATTTTCTTAACCCCTTGCATGGCATTTGTAGTTTTGCAACTCGCCATGCGTTTCTAATTATGATGGTTCCTTCAGGCACAGAAATACTAAGCAGATGTTGGATTTACAACACGTACATTATACATACATTTAATATTTACCAGTAACATATGCTCAGTCATATTCACTATAAAATTGCAACATGGCATTTCAGTGTGAAGTTTCCGGTCAAATTGACAAAAATTCTACTGGGTTGCAAAACCATTATTTTGTGTTAAGGTCTCGTTCAGACTGGTCGCCTATATCCGATTCTTAGCCCATCCAGATTGATATTGGATATCCCGTTTGTAGTCTGAACAGTCCCATACCACATTATATCTGATTTTTGCAGGACATATTGTAACCGCTTTCAGCAGGTAGTTTCATATCGGATATGGACAGATGTATCTCAGTCTGAACAGAGCTACAGTAGATCCCATTTGGACACTTGCTAATGACAGTGTGAACAGTCAGACCTAAAAATCGGATATGGAAGGAAATCTCGTATGCCTGCAATCTGAACGCAGCCATAGTTAAATCAATGTTTGGTTATTTATTTCAATGTTACACTTATTTGTAAACAGCAGTATATAAATTAAAATTTAATTTTATAAATTTGTATCTTTTCTCATGAAATACAGGCTGCCCAGCTGACCTGCAATAAATTGCATGTGTTTGATTGTAGGGCCAAGTTAAAGACCTAGATGGAACATGGAACACACACACACACACACACACACACACACGTGTATGTACATCATGTACTGGTCTGAATTCACAAGGTAGATCAGCTGATTTCTAGTTGAAAAAAAATGTCCTAATTTGATTTAATTTCCTCCTATAACCCCCTTGACATTATTTTTAACTGAGCAAAACTACATTGCAAAAAAAAAAAAAACTACAATTACTCCATCTTCAATTTCACTGTCAGTGATGCAGAGCGACAGAGTACGTAACAATCTTGTCAGTGATGTTGCAGATACATCTATGAACATTAAATAGACAACAAGTGCACAACGTCTTGTAGTATGGAGCCTAATGAGTTCACACTTCCTGTCAATGAAGACGGAGCATGAAGACCATGAAAGACTGCAGTGAAAAGTGAGTATGTTATGACTTTAGAAGTGAGAGGAACAAAGCACCTGCCAGAGGTGGTTGTGGTTGCTCTCAGCAGCCAGCAGAAGATGATAAGGATATGTATTTTTAAAGAAGAGTACAAAGAGACAGAAACAAAAGAGAGGAGGGCAGGAGGAGAGACACGAGGGAAAAACCTGCTGAAATGTTTGCACAGTCAAAGCATGAGGTTCTACAATCTGAGATGGATAGCCAGGGGCCTTAGGGGTCTGTTTTTTGGGGGAACGTTACACTTATTGACTGAGATGAGAACAAAAAAGGGAAAATTTTTGGATGGACAAAAGAGAAAGTGTTTTAAAGACAGTGCAGTGAGAGGAATGATCACACATCCATTTATTGCTTGACTTGAGTTTCGAGGGAAGAAACTTGGTGCTGGAGTTCCACAGGAGAAGTAACGCTCCGTCCTGCTGCATCACACTGCCTCAGTCCAACACGAACTCTAAACTAAAAAAATAAATAAAAACAGAACAAGAAAGTGTGTCATGAAGTTAATCTATAGTGCAATAGTCAGCATCTGAATTTTCAACTTGCTATACTACAGACCTTAACCAACCCGGGACCACATTCAGAAAGATCCTGTTTAGGGAAACGCAAGAAACTTCTCAGAAAACAGAATTCCTCCACTGAAGTTTGTGGATTTTACTGAAGTGTTGTCACAACTTTATAATTGGTATGAAGTGTACCTGCAGCTCAGTTATATCCAGTGGACTGATCCAGTGGTGTAGCTCCAGTTAGTGAGGAATATTTCTAATCGTGTACTCCAGCCAGCAGCTTTGTGATAATAAACTGATCATCTCAAATATCAGATTTGTTAAGAAGCTAGACGGTAGCGCTGTCACCGTCAATTGAATAAATTATATGAATTTAAATTGGAATCTCAATCATACCTTTGGCTGACATTGTTATAGAAGTTCTATACAGGATATTGAGGTGGGAATCCTCGTCTGGAGGAGGTTGTCCTAAAAGGCCTTTAGCCGTGTCAATATTTGGACTTGTGGGTTTGAGATTTCAATTTGTAAGTCAAGAGGATTGAACTCTTTGTTTTTGCATTAATTAAAATTTCACACTCTGCCCTGCTCTTAGTCCCTAACTCCAGTAAGAGAAGAGCTGTCATATCTGACCATCAGCAGAAATTCAGGGTGCATCGTGGACGACAAATTCTTCCATTAGCTGGACTACTTGTCTGTTTTTCTCTGTTGACTGTCAATGTGGTGATACTGTGGGTGAGGCGGTGTTTGCAGGAACAAAAATCACTCTGTGGAGACTGAATTCTCTTTCCAGGTATTTTAGGTGAAAACTGCAGAGAACACTGCAGAGATAGGGTGTAGAATTCAAATGAGACAGTGACACAGCAGGAGAGATACGTTTACAACGATTTGCACGGATCATGAATCTTTGAAAATCATATTTTGGTCAGTATTTAAAACTCATTCAGTATTTGACCAGATAACATAATGTCTCCCAGGTAATATATGAATAAATACTGCACTCTGAGCGCCACATATACCCCTCCTGATATCCTGAAAGCAATAAAGCAGAGCTTGTAGTATTGATAGCAAAAAAGTCAATATTCTTACTAACACTGCATTAACAATATAATATCCACTTCTCATTAGAAGTTTCATTTCAAACCCAGACTTTAGCATTGAAGTCTATTGAATTATTCACAGTCAATAACCTCATCAAATCCTGCATTCATTCACTGAGTTTGATGCTTACCTCGGCATAACGCTCCACATTCACTGCAATCAAACTGTTCTGTGAATAGTTCTCTGGAGGATCTGGCAAAATAGTAAAATGTCTTAAAAACATTAACCAACTACACATCACATATAATATTTTGTAATAACAACAAGCTGCAAACAAACAAAAAAAGACAAATCTTTGGAAATATTCAATAAATTAAGTTAAATGCTCTCTTATATGTGACATTTACCTTCAGAGAGTGAGTATAGATGGTGAAACAGCCGCCTTTCTTACCTCTCTGTAGCGCTAAATGTGTTGAGGATGTTGGATATCCTGCACTCTGTTATGTTTTTATTTATTCTGCACAACTAGCCTTAATCTTTTTTTTTTTTGAGAAAGTTTTACTATCTTGAAGATTCTCCAGCTCAGCCTTATAATGAACTCATATTTGATGTTACTGAAGCAGCACAAGCTGCTTTGATAGTGCCAGTGCAAGTAATTGATGCAACAGAGAAATAATAAAAACCTTCTCAAATGTTTGCTTAACATTTGAGGAAGGATAAAAAAGGCTTTATATATCGAGTTTAGATGTTTTTTTTTATTGCCTGTTTGCTTCCGATGCAGGTGTTTGGAATAGACAGGTTTGAATAACAATATATTCTATGACCTCCAACTTTAACAAGTCTTTGAACAGTGGGAACCAAAAAGCATTGTATATTCTGTTCTTCAACTATTTAAACTATCGATCAAAAGTAAATAAATCACACAAATAGTTCAAAAAAGCTCGATGCAGCAGATATCGCAAGTTACAAAGCAATGTTTACTTTTCCTAACTATTTCCATCTTTAAATGATTCTGCCCATTTGAAGGGAAAAAAATGAGTTTGAGGCAAATCTGGATCATATTTTCTCAGCAGAGTCTCTTCTAATCCCTGATTGTAGTTAGAACCTTATAGAACCTTTACATAAAAATAAGTCATTTCATTCAACCCCTTCCCAAAGTGGTTCAGACAATTAAGGCCCAGTTCTGATTTCTTTGTTTGAGCGCCCGTGCTTTTTGACTTGCCCTTCATTACATAGTAACAAGGTTTAAAACTCAATCTAGGAAATGGGACACCAGTTTTTACGTCATCAGTATTTCTAACTTGGCAATCAAATGAGTCATGTCACTCAGTCCCACAGCGGTTTGGCAGCAGATTGATTTTCCTCTGATAATCGGATTAGCTGCCTGGTTTGTTCAGGTGAGCTTTAAGAAGTATGGTAGTTCTAAAGATTCATTTATTTTTCAGCTGCCAGTATAAACTAGTTTCAAATATGATTGCATTTACAGGACAGAACCAAAGAGAAGACGATAATAACCCTGAGCCCTAACCCTAACGTGAAAACTAAACCCTAACTACAAGCAACAAATACATATTTATTATTCAAAACTGCATTAGAATAAAGGGTAAAAACATGTAAACAGAGATTTTTTTTTTCTAAAGGTGCTTGTTGCAACAAGCCAATTGTTTGTCAAGTTTTATTATAACATTTATGCACGTCTTTTAGACGAAAGGTATGGACAGTTGGAATTCTCCCAAAGTTTGTCTCCAACACACAAATCTCTCTGTATGTCAGAATTTTCTGGATCTATTGCTTTCTCCTAATAACACATTGGTATGATGTCACACAAACTGGCACAAATTGGTTTCCAAGACCTGGAGGAGGGAGTAACCTTCACGGCGAAATACTCTACATCAGATAGGATGATGGGCCATTGGGTTTGTGGAAACGTTCTCACTAATCAGAAAGTGAAGGAAAATGTTCAGCTGCAAATTTAAAATAAACCGGCTGTCGGGTTTCACAGATTCTGCACTGAAATGTTGAATATTGAAACAGTACATGTCATCCAGAGTTCAACAGTAGATTAGAGACAACTTTATTTTCGTTGCACATCACAAGTACAAAGCAACTACATCACAGGACCAGAAGCAGAAATGAAATGACATATGATAAGGGTGCTATTGAGTCTGCAAGCTATGAAGAT
Source organism: Antennarius maculatus (assembly GCA_013358685.1). NCBI lineage: Eukaryota > Metazoa > Chordata > Actinopteri > Lophiiformes > Antennariidae > Antennarius > Antennarius maculatus. The sequence goes on along the minus strand of CM023626.1, from coordinate 2,089,676 downwards.
ATATATTCATTTTTCTTCACGAATGTTACAGGAATGCAGAGGCTGTGAACAGGTTATGACTATGACTATGCTAATACTGTGGCAATACAGTGTGAATTCACAACATAACTATATAACAACTAGCAGCTCAAGTTATTAATAACTTTTAGCAGGGAAAAACAGAATTTGTATCCATTTTCCCACTAATATGTTGCTTTTTACAGCCACAGTAAACTAAATGTGAAAACAAAAACCCTTGATCTCTCCAGCTTAAGGTATGGTCCTGAAAACTGTATCCATAAATTATATATCTTAATTTTTCATTGGCTGTAAATTCCCGACAACGGAGCCCTGAAACTTCAAAAATGACACAAGGGCATAAGTAGTGTATCAATAAGTAGTCTGAAGATTAAGGCCACACTGCTGTATTTATAGGTCTGCAGTCAGATCATGTTGTGAATATAAATATTTACAGTTTCATCCCAAAACCACAAAATTAGGATTGTGAAAGTTTGATTGGTTTTGAATTCCAGCTATTCAGCACTTTTATATTAATTCTGTTAAAGTTGGTGCAAGAAGTGCTGCATATGCATTGCAGTGTATGAATGCAGTTCATGAGTGCACAGCATGAAATGAATGTATAACAGGAAAAAGATGGGGAGAAAGCCAGTCAAACAGAAAATGCTACATTTTTTGAAGCAATAGATTATAGCAATATATTTGATTATTTAATGATGACTGCTTACCGCTCACATTCCTTTAACTGCATTCAAAAATGAGAGTTTGAAGCCTTATAAAAAAGTTTATGACACAGAATAAAAACATTCTTTTTCAACACCTGGTGTATGATAAAAATCCATTATAAGCATAAGTGCAATGCAACATGCAAAAAAAGAAAAAAAAACTCATAAACGAGTCAGATGTGATGGAGATGGCATCGGAGCTGCAGGATCAACTGCAAAGCTCGCGCTGGTCGGCATCATTCTGTGGAACTAGACAGGTGATTTACAGGCAAATAGCTCTTTCTGCTGACACGTATAAATTAATGGTGACACTCCTTTCTACATTTATCACATCTTTTCATCATCTTTGCCCTGAACTATGCTTTGCAGACAAAGAATATCATTTAATTTAATTGACACTTTCTTCCCTTTAGCTCATAAATTCATGAAGTGTAAAATATTGGTCTACAAAAGCAGAGTACATTTAAGCATTAAGTATTATGGATATATAGTTATCTTTGACACAGCCACCATCTCTCTCACAAAGTCATCACAACCATCACTGCGGTTTCCTTATTTGCAGAAATATAAAATATCATCCCATCCCTCCAAAATAAAACTATTTAATCAATTAAAAAAAAAAAATGAAAAAAGGTTATTTATTTTAGGACATCTAGTTCACAACTAGATCAATTTTGTACGCCATTGTACTATAATATTTTGTGAGTCTGTTCTCTATATATTTTTGTTACACTGATCCGAAGCTCAAATTTAAGGCTGTAAATAGTTTTTGTCCCATGATTGACCCACGTTAATGTTTTTCTTGTGATATCTTGTGGTTTAAGTGTTCTTTACCTCTGTCTCAAACCTGGTATTGAGGTAGGAAGAGAGGCTTACGTCAGTTGAGTTTCAGCTCCTCTGGAGAGAGTAAATACAGCAGCAAACTTTCTCATCAAATCTGTGCAGTCTTCCAAAAACAAACATATGAAACAAACATTTTTACTCTCATGTTTCCCACCTTGTTCTACATTTTTTGTAGCCAGACTGAAACTATTTTAAATAATTTTTCTTTCCGTTTCTTCTTTGAGACATTTTTTTTTTTAATTTGTGAAAGCTTTGATGTAAATTTCTGGCATGAACCTCTAACAATCTCACTGGAAAAAACAAAAAGTGTGTTGTTATTGTGCCACAGTTTGAATATCATAGCCTGAATAAATATCACTTCCACTTGAATGATCAGTAAATGGCAGTTCCTCTCTTTTCACCTCTTTGTATTGTTATGATCATTTCCCATCAACACTGAGTAGATTGCCTGCTAGAAAATAGAAACTTGGTCTCAGTATGAAACAAAATACTAATGGTAGGATCGAAATCAAATGGCCATTGATGGTGGAAGCTAACTATTCAGACGTTCTGACAAAGCTGGGCTTCATGGTCACTAATTCTGCAAAATGGTTTAAATTATCTTTTCTATAGGTTTTTTTTTTGTCATTTTAATTTCTTGTGATATTGTTAGTGTAGTGCTATAAGAGTACAAAAAGAAATGGAATGATGGACATTTGAATTCTAGAGACTGAGTCAGGTAGGCGTTCAAAGTCAGAATGCGTCACGCTCAGAGGACCGCCTGCATCGGAACGGGAAACTATAAGTTTAATCACTGAAAAGGGTGAAATGGTAACTAAGTGCCTGAAAAGTCTAAAAACACAACATATCACAAAAAAACACTGAACATCAGGAGAAGCAAGCAATGATTCAAGATTTTAGAGGAAAATGTGAACATGCAAATAGTATACTGTTGAATATATACTGCTGAAACTTCGCTAAATCTATAGCACTGTCTCAGGAAGTACATGAGGTGACACAATGCACATTAATGATTTGTATAGGAATAACCTCAAGATGATATTATGGCTGATACTTTCAAGACACAATAGGTCCAGAGCTTCACTGCACAGTATTACAAATGAAACCACTGAATACGTTGCATACCTTTGAAAACCAAAATGTGTTATTCTTCACACACCAACACAGTTTAGTCCTTCCAATAAAAATATAATTGGGAACTGTAACTTGCCTCAGGATGAGATAACTTCTTAAATAATTCAAACCATTGGTGTATCTGGGGTGGGTCCTGGCTCTAGTAGAATTCTGATTGGCCATTGAAGTACCTCTTCAAATACATCTTGCTATTTTATGTATTATTAGAATTATTCCTGGAGAAAGCTTATGACAGGGTGACCAGAGAGGAACTGTGGTATTGTATGAAGAAGTCTGGAGTGGCAGAGAAGTATGTTAGAGCGGTGCAGGACATGTATGAGGACTGTAAGACAGTGGTGAGGTGTGCTGTAGGTGTGACAGAGGAGTTCAAGGTGGAGGTGGGACTGCATCAGGGATCAGCTCTGATTCCCTTCTTGTTCGCTATGGTGATGGACAGACTGACAGACGAGGTTAGACAGGAATCTCCATGGACTATGATGTTTGCAGATGACATTGTGATCTGCAGTGAGAGCAGGGAAGAGGTGGAGGAGAAGCTAGAGAGGTGGAGGTTTGTCCTGGAAAGGAGAGGGATGAAGGTTAGCCGCAGTAAGACAGAGTACATGTGTGTGAATGAGAGGGACCCAAGTGGAAGAGTGAGGTTACAGGGAGAAGAGATCAAGAAGGTGGAGGATTTTAAGTACTTAGGGTCAACAGTCCAGAGCAATGGAGAGTGTGGAAAAGAGGTGAAGAAGCGTGTCCAGGCAGGATGGAATGGGTGGAGAAAAGTGTCAGGTGTGATGTGTGATAGAAGAGTTTCAGCTAAAATGACAGGAAAGGTGTACAAAACTGTGGTGAGACCAGCGATGTTGTTTGGTCTAGAGACAGTGTCACTGAGGAAAAGACAGGAGACAGAGCTGGAGGTAGCAGAGATGAAGATGCTGAGGTTCTCTCTGGGAGTGACCAGGAAGGATAGGATCAGGAATGAGTACATCAGAGGGACAGCACATGTTAGAGGTTTTGGAGATAAAGTCAGAGAGGCCAGACTGAGATGGTTTGGACATGTCCAGAGGAGAGATAGTAAATATATTGGTAGAAGGATGCTGAGTTTTGAACTGCCAGGCAGGAGGCCTAGAGGAAGACCAAAGAGTAGGTTTATGGATGTAGTGAAAGAGGACATGAAGGTAGTTGGTGTGAGAGAAGAGGATGCAAAGGACAGGGTTAGATGGAGGCAATTGATTCGCTGTGGCGACCCCTGAAGGGAAAAGCCCATCGTCTACACAAGATGTAGTCTACCTGTGTGCTTCTACCTCCACTCTTATAGGTCACCCTATGTTCCTGCCTCTTCTGGAAGAAAGTATTCACTACAGCCATTTCCATCCTTTTTTTAAAGTCAACTACCATCTGTCCTTCTGCGTTCTTCTCCTGGATACCAAACCTCCCCATCACCTCCTCATCACCTCTGTTTCCTGCACCAACATGTCTATTGAAGTGTGCACCAATGACAACTCTCTCACTTCTAGGTATGCTCTGCAGCACTTCATCAAAGTCCAACCAGAATTTCTCCTTCTCCTCCAGCTCACATCCTACCTGTGGGGCATACCCACTAACAACATTGAACATCACACCTTCTATTTCTAGCTTCAGACTCATCACTCTATCTGACACTCTTTTTACCTCCAGGACATTCCTAACAAACTCCTCCTTCAAGATAACTCCTACTCCATTTCTCTTCCCATCTACACCATGATAGAACAACTTGAACCCTGCTCCTTAACTTCTAGCCTTGCTACCTTTCCACCTGGTCTCCTGGACACACAATATGTCTACCTTCCTCCTCTGCATCATGTCAACCATCTCTCTACTTTTTCCTTTCATAGTTCCAACATTCAACGTCCCTACTCTCAGTCCTATACTCTTGGCATTCCTCTTCTCTCTCTTACGGACACACTTTCCTCCTCTCCTTCTTCGACCAACAGTAGTCCAATTTCCACCGGCGCCCTGTTGCTCAACAGCACCGTCGGCAGTCGTTGTTAACCCGGGCCTCGACCGATCCGGTATGGAAGTCATCTGTTTGATTTGCATGTTTGATTTGGCAAAGGTTTTACGCCAGATACCATTCCTGACGCAACCCTCTGTATTTATCCGGGCCTGGGACCGGCACAATAAGACACTGGCTTGTGTCTTCTTGCGGCTACATTGTGTCCTCTACATGTTTCCATAAAAATTACCTATGTGGTAATTTACCTTGCAGATTCAATCTCATGAGTGATGGTTAAACTGAGGTGTTTTGTGGTTCTAAATGTTGTTCTAAAGAAGGATAAACACCTTTGAAGGGGAGTTTGGCTGATCAGTATGCTCACATAAATGAGCACCAGTGCAGAGTGTATATTAAATTTACACTTCGGTTAGTCAAGGCTAGCCTTCTTAAATTAAACACTGACTGACAGCATTAAGCATTGTAAAAAGTGTACGTGGGGTTAAAGCTAAGCTATTTCCTACTTTTCATGAAACTTCACTTATTAAGCACACATCAAAATGGAGACAGATGTAATCCAAAAGCTGTTTAAGTCAATCCATCAGCTCAATCCACTGGACGTTCTTAACGTCCAGTGGATTGAGCTGATGCCTCCCCCGTCAGCTCACACTCCGAAGTGACTGGGCGGGAGCAGGAATTGAACCGCCGATCTACCGCTGAGCCACTGCTGCCCCTAAAAATCTTTACGCCCAAAAAGGGACTTGAACCCTGGACCCCCAGATTAAGTCTGATACTCTATCAACTGAGCTATCCCAGCAAATATAGGAAGTAATTGTTAGAAGGAACTGTGTATTTGGTGTTGTGAATGCTTCACAGATCAAAAGGTCCAGCACAGGACCAGCTGACAGAATGTCAGTCATTCTATACTGATGATGTCAATCAGTGGAACGTATTTCAAGCCAAACATTTCAAACATCAAAAATATGATTTATTGTTATGTTCAAACAGGAAACATTTCAATAAGAAATGGGAAAATCAAATAAAAAATGGAAATAAAAAATTATAATTGCAGCAGATTTATCCATCTAACCATCCATCCAACCATCCATCCATCAGACTGTAATCGTCTCGTCTTCAGCCACTTATCCTCCTAGTGGTTCACAGGTCTGCTGCAGCCTATTCCAGCTGGCTATGGGCAAAAGGCAGGGTACACCCCAGCCGAGATGCCAGTTAATCATAGGTACAGTTACAGTAGATGATATGTGAATCGGAGTCTTTTCTGCTTGGTCTCCCCAATGAAGTCCAGACAAAGATTATAAAGCACCAAGGTGATTATGAAGGTTTGTGTAATGGGTTGGAATGACATCCTGACATCAGCAGAAGGTTGATAATTAATAATAGAGAAAGAACATTTTGGCATTCCTGGATTTTGCTTTTAATAACAACTATTATATGGAATTATGTAAAAATTCCAAATGATCCAAAGTCACTATGAAAGACTGGAATAATTGCACACAGATAAAAAAAAGTTAAACAAGTTGTTCTGCCTATACCTGATGTACAAACTACACAAATCTCACTCTCATTATGCAACTGTCACGCTTCTGATAAGTCGGCAGGTGAACCAAATGCATACCAGGAGAGTAGACAGATAAATAATGAAAGTTTGGATGTAATTAAACAAGACAAGTTCAGGTAGTTCGAAAAACAAATCCAAACGGGAGGCAGGAAAGAGGCTGAGTCCAGGGAGTTCAAATCAGGTGGAGACTGGTTGGGAGGAAGGAATAGAACCTGGAACCTTTTTGCTGTAAGGTAGCACTACCCACTGTGTCACCTTTAAATGTTTTAAAATAAAAATAATAATTAGAAGGTGTCTAAATATTCTATAGCCATGGACATCCTATGAGACATTCCCATTACATACATTTCATGTTATCATTTTCTCAAATTGCACACACACACACACACACACACACACACACACACACACACACACACACACACACACGCAGCTTTTAGAGTTTTATAAGTGCCTGTGAAGGAGGAGGCTCCAATGCCTGATTAATGATTGAAGAGACGTCTGGCTGTGGGATGGAGAGCAGTAAACTGGCTCTCAGCTGCTTTCCTGAAAGGCTCCATCTGAAAGGGCACAAACACACAAGACTGTTGTGGTATGAAACCTGCTATTATGCAATAGAACACATGTTTTTCAAGTTCAATAAAAGATGTCAAACTATTGAGTATTAAAGGCTGGCACCAAAATTACAGAGGGAGAGAACCAATCTATTTCAATCTAAACATTTTAGTTCCTTTTTGCAATCAAATGAGTTTCTATCGTACAACAATTGCTACTTTTTCATTTCTATTTTATTTCTTTTTTTGTGGTGAGTTAATGTCTAAGCATGCACCCCCATCCACCTTCTCTCTCTCTCTTTCTAACTCTTTCTCTCTGTCTCACACACACACACATACACACACACACACACACACACTTGCCCAAATGAAAATAATCTTTTGCAGATTAATGTATATCCTTCTCACAATGTGAATTTCACAGTTTACATCAAGCTGAGCTTTCTAGGAACATGTGTTTGGAGGTTTGTTGCCACAGTCTGCTAAATAAAACAAGCCTCTCGTCTCGACAATCCGGTGCAGCCAAAGGCGAAATCAGAACCCACACAGACGCAGGGAGAATATGTACACCCCCCCACAGAGATCTCAGGTGGATTTGAACTCACTACCTCCTTGTTATGAGGAAATAGTGCTATCTAGTGCAGCATCAAGCTACCCAGATGCTATAATGTAAATACACAGTAGTTTTAAGTATTCATATAAGTTAAATCTACATGACACCTGAGCATATAATATATGCTAATGATCGGGGGGGGGGGTACACAACAATGGATCTACATGTGTGCTGCTATTCATGAATCATACAATCCAGTGTGGGTGTTTAGACAGTGATATTTATCAGGTGTGGCAAGAAAAGATGGCATGAACTAAATTGGCAAGACTATTCATGCAAGACAACAATACACAGTTAAAAATATAATTCAAAGTTAACATTAAGCTCATGTTTGTTGGTGGGAAAATAGTCATATATAATCTAAATGTGATTGTCATTCTGGGCATCTACATGTCTCTGCTGTGCTTTGCTAGTGATCTCATTTTCAAAAAGGACAAATAAAGTCAATTCTAGGATATCAGCCTTGAGAAAATGGATAAATCCTGAGGTATGACATAATAATACATTTAGATATTTTGATCTTTTGATTTGATTCCCATTTTATTTCCTTTCCTACTCAACCGGTCAAGGCAGATGACCGCCCTCCAGAGTCTGGGTCCTGCCCGGAATTTCTTCCTCAACAAGGAAAAGTTTTTCCCCACCGCTGTCTCTTGTGCTTGCTCTGGAGGGTTTTGTTGGGTTTCTCCGTCTGTTAAAGCGCTTTTGATTGATTAATTGACGGATTGATTAATTGATCTTAAATATCTTGCAGGGGCATGATATTCAAGATGGAACTCTGCCATTTTTCCTTCTTTTTTTGTCTATACAGGTAAACCTCATTTATGTCATTTTGAATTACGTCATTCTCGGTTATGTCGGTTAAAATCATACACGGAAAAGTAAAAATCAAGTTTATATAATTATACTCATCTTTACATCTGTCCACAACAAATATTGGAATTGTAAAATCACTATTAAACCACTAAAAGCACAGCAACACATTGCTCGTTGCAATCCTCGTTACCCACAATGAGGACGAAGCGGCTGAAGACAAGACGGCAATGTACGAGACAGAAATGATCTGTACTTTATGTCCGTCCGCCACAAATATTGGAATCGAAAAATCACTAGTAAACTGTCAAAAGCACATGATATCATGTTACTGTACAATAAATAAGGATAACATCATATAATATATTATTAGCCTGTAGCAACCCCCGTTACTCGCAATGCAAAAGAAGGGGCTGAAGGCGAGACGGTGAGGTTTTTCTGTACTATATTATTATATAAAATGTGATTGTAAGCTTAAAATAGATTTTTATAAACCATGCACTATTGAAAATTTATTCATAAATAAAGTACTGTACAAAACTGGGAATGGTTATCTTCACTTTAGCCTGGAGACAACTTAAGACGTCGCGTCTTCTAGAAAAAAATTAACGACAAGCTGAGGTTTACCTATAGTCGTTTGCAGTAAAATAAAAACACTTTCACAAATATGTATAGCATTACTACATTAGAAACCTCCCAGACAGTCTGTAGGTACTGCAAGTGTTCACAGCTAAATGCAGAAAATCCAGGTGCCATGAGCTGACAGACTGCTCAGTAGCTCTGGTTCATTGAAAGGAGACGATTGTTGTTGTGTGTGTTCGTTCCTACATCATTCTGACGATGACTGTGTGTTTACACACCGAGCACCAACCGGCTGCTCTGTCTTTACTCACAGCAGCTGCCACTCTTCCTCCTCTTCAACGTTGTCATCAGGTTGTCATATTTATTTGTTTATTTGTCTGTTTTGCTTTACAGTCCTTCATTCTTCCTCACTCCTTTGCCCTGCGTTGCTCTTCCCTTTTTCGTCCTGTCTGAGTGTTTCTGTCAGAATAAAACAGGCGCTCCCTATTTTGCCCCCACTCATCACCGTGACAACCACAACTGGGTGAGAGCAGACAACAAATTCCACAGCAAGTCAGATATCAGTGGACTGAGGTGTCTTGCTGTCTTGGCAATCCATTTTTTTTTTGGTTTCTTTTGTTTTTTTAAGTTCTTTTTGTGTTGGTGTTTCTACACAGGCTTCACACGTCACTAGATTCATACAACAGACAATATACAGTACATTACCAAGTTGTTGTAACAGATAAAATCAACCAACAAGTAAAGGACGCTATTTTTTTATGACAAAGAATTTTTATATCTCTTATATATGTGCAATTAATTTATTTCAATTATGGGATTAAAAATGAGCGACTGAGTTTTGACAAAGTAACCCTAATAATTCTTGACAAGGTAAGATTGAGCACTTTTTGAAACCAGCAACTCTTAAATCTTAAGACACAGTAGTGACAGCTGTCCCGACATGTTACTCACATTCGACAACTGACAGAAGTCAAAGTAAATGTCATTACAGGTGTGTCGTCACACCACATGTCCCTGGCGGTATTTTGCCAGCTGATATTCTATAGGCATTTTGACTCAATGACTGTTGCATTTTGTAAATGGTGAATTTCAGTTGATAATATTAAATGATACAGATGATTATCAAAAAAAAATATACAAATGAAATAGAGCTAACACGATTGCAAGTAAAATATAGCCAATCAGCACACATTGATTCCAGTCTCGAATCAAAGCAATCATGCTTTATTTTTGCAGGAGCAACTGGCTGTACTTACATTGTGTGTAGTATGTATTCCAAAAAAAAATTGTTAAAGATATACATACATCGATGAAAATTTACAAAACTGTCCCATTTTTAGTAATTTATCAAGACAAGATGTGCATAGCATAGTATAAGCATCTGGCAAATGACTTTCAAAACTAAATGTCTAAAAAAGATTATTTTTCGAAATACCTAAATTTACTTTAATTGGTGTGTTGTTTTGGGAAATAATCAAACCTGTGACTGATTGTACTGTGTGTGAATTGGCTGCTAAATACACATATACACACAAATAATAATGGCTCTTATGATTGCTTACTTCCTAGTTCCTCTCTACTATGACTACTACATTACTCCTTATTAATCCCCATTCAAATCACATTCCAGACACGTGTGATTCCTGGGATTCACTGTAATGCATGCGGTATGTTTTGCCCTGTAAACCACGTGACTCTTCCTTCCGAGTAAAGCCCATACAGATTTTTAAACTGACTGCAGCATAAATAAACAATTTCCCACCATTACTTTGTTCGGTTGCGTTGGGAACTGTTCTTTGGACGTTAACATTTGAAATATGTGCTGCTTCAGTTTAGTGCTCAGCAGGTGATGGACTCTGACTGAGAAAGGAGTTCATGGATTTAGATCAATGTGGTCATTGAATGTATTTTGTGTGAGCGTAATGGAAACGGTTTCACAGTTTGCTCCATCTAAACTTCTGTTTCTTACTGTGAAAGGTTTTGACAACAACACTTCAGTTTCGATCAATGCAAGTTAGCAATTGAAAACAAAAACGGGCAATGAAGCACGAGTGACTGATGAAACAAATTAAATTACCTCAATGGCTGCCAGCCAAGGACTGTTTTCTCACAGCAAGAAGGTTCTGCGTTCTATGCCTTTCTGTGAGGACTGTATGTTCTCCCTGTTTTGGCGTGGGCTGTCTCTGGGTTCCCCGGCTTTCTCCCATCTTCTAAAATATGCAATTTAGGTGAATTGCCCACTCCACATTGCCCGTAAGTGTAAGTGTCTGGATGGATGGATGGATGCCGGCCGTTTTCAGAGCAGAGCCCCACACTGCACACAATTTTAGGGGCATTTGGACTGATCTTTTGAGACCCACAGAATATTATGTTGTAAGACGTGTAAACATCTAAAGCTGTGTCAAGCGGAACAGTGACTTTGACACTAATAATTTTGCTTTAGTCACACCTCAAACATCTCAACATTGGTTTCCTTCTATAAAACAACAAACACAATACTCAGGGAGGGTTTTTTTGATGGCAAAATAAATGCAGCTCTCTGCGGTCCAGGGGTTGCAGTGTGACATAACCCTTAGCTCATGGTGAAAGGCAACTGAACATATAACCAGATGTTGGTAATGTAAACTTTTTTTTTATTAACACGAATCTGATTACAGTACAAAAAGTACAAAAACAATACAAAAAGAGGTAAGAAAATCTAACTTAGGGGAGAGAGTTGTGTTGCTCAATACAAAGAAAAAAACAGAACAAAGAGAGGACTCTCAAGTGTGACCTAAAATAAAATGTACCGTAAAAGCTCAATCACCCGTTTACTACGATTTACTTCTGGGGCACTTCAGCCAAGACCGACAGGAGATGAACGGCGCACATTGGGATCCATATACATACAGGGCACAGGTATGAACTGACTGAGGTTGTACAGAAACTCCCTGGCTCACAAAGATTGGAGGTGAGAAATGGGTCATGTCAGCGCCGCTGTTGTTAACCAACAGACTGAATGCGACTGACACCGCTCTTCCAAAGGGAGCATAAAACCACAAACTGCAACAACTGGGGATGCTACAAAAGTGAAGGTCTTGGCCACAAGCACCACCTGAAGGACTCTTCATCTGTTCCATCAATGCATCCACAAGGAGACAGCACAGGCAGGTCAGAACAGAGAAAAAAACCTTATAATAGCTGAAGAATAAACAATGATTTCAATACTTCTGGATAATGTGTGAGCTTGTAGCAAGGTTTATCTTAGAAAGAATGTTGTCTGACCAGAGGTGTATAAATTAATTCTGGGCCAATTTGTGTGTTAAAAACATAAATAATTGCAAATACCTTATGAAGCTATTTGCAATTTCACAGAAATCCCTCAACCCTTATATGCGATCACACATGGGGGAAATCTTTTACCATAACAAATGCTGTAACTTGGACTTCTGATGAAAAAGAAAGTTGCTGTTATTTGACTTGAAAAAGCTTTATCAAGCTCTCTTTACTGTAAAATTTCCAGACATTACTCATTCATTCCATCCAGCAGCCTTTTCCCAGTCCCATGATGTCAGAGAGCAACCAATAAGTTATTATTTTTTTTGTTCGTCTACAAAAGACGGAGCTGCATGCAGTACCATGTTTATGATCTGAAGCTGCTGATATTGAAACAGTGTTAATCACAACTGACACTGTCGATACTGTAGGTGCCCTCTTGTTTGTGTCTCACATGCTGTCTACTCACTGATCTCATATATAAAAAATAGTCATCCCACCACAAGCAAGATCTGCAGCAACCAATGGACAAGTTCTCAAATATTTAAAGGGTAAATAAACAAAATTGGGTTAAAAATAGAAGGCTCCTCTCACCTACATACTGCTCAAATATTTACATGTATTTACAATGTTAATGTTCTGACCTACTCTATCCTTTAGCATAACTTTTGGTACCAATCCCCACAGAGTGCAAACTATCTCAATCCAACATTTCCTAGCTTACTGAAAAAATATAAAGATCTCAGAAATACTGTCATTTCCTGGTGATAGAAAAACTGGAGGGGAGGAAGAGGTAAGCTGGTGCAGAGTTGAAATAGCAAGGGGTTCTGTCCCCTGACCAATCGCGTTGTAGCAATCAAATGAACAAAACCTGCTCCCAATTCATTCACACATTCACTCAGAAATGAACACACACCAAGACACGACAAAAAATAATGCAAACACCATAAATTGACCCTCAGGGTCATAATAGTGATGCCCCCAAATTCTTCTTATAGAATCTAAATTCCGTCCACTGACCTTGACGTCATGCCTGAGCTGTGCAACCACTCAGAAGAACACCACACTTGACTTGTGCTATAGCAATGTGAAAAATTGCTCTAAATCCATTCCCATGCCTGGGTTGGGGGCTCATTTTTTATAGTGAAAGGAAAATTTCTTTATCCAAATAAAAAACCTTGGGCAACCAAAGATCTTCAAATGATTAACATGAAGAAAAGTATTTTCTCAGGTGACCCTCAGGTAAGAAGGGCTGCATCCAGTTTGCATTGACAAAGCCAGAGCCAAAAGTAAATACAGGAATAAAATAGTGAACCAATATGTAAATGGTGATCACAGGTCAGCCAGGCGGGGCATCAAATACATGGCACCAATTAACCAGTGTAATGACAGCAGTATAAGTATAAATAGAATTGATCTTTGTTGCTTGCCTGATACGTTCAATGCTTTTGTTTCATGCTATGAAAAGTATGATATCATAAAATTTCAAGATGAAGTCAGAGTTTTATTAAAATATAAATTAAGCAAAACCAGAAAATCTCCAGAAATAGAAATGTGGATGATGCAAAACTTTTGAAGCTTGATAAAATATATAAACACCTGGAAAAAACCTAAATCTCTTGTTCATTTGCAGACTTTTAATAAAATTCAATCAGATATTTAAATTGAGAACCTAACATCTAATTTTAATCTGTATGATCATCATTTTACCTTTCTTTTAAAATTCTTACATAACAAAGTCACAGTGGCACAATGGAGCACAATGGAGTCTTGTCTAAAAACTCTTGTCTCTAACAATGATTCACCACATGGATGTGTCCTCTTTCCATTGATTTTCACTTCATATAATGGCAGCTGCGTTATTGCAGACAGCTTTCTGGTAAAATTTTCAGATGACACTGTTCTGTTTTCACTATTTCAGGACACCGAGTTCAATCATGATAATGCTCTTCTTGATTTCATTATGTGGCGTGACGACAGTTACCTTGATCACAATGTTTCTAAAACTAAAGAATTGGTTATTGAACTTTAGGAAACACCACATTCATAGTGAGGACATTTAAATTGTTGAATCATATAAATATATGAGTACTTTAACTCCCAGCTTAATTCGATTTTAACACTGATTCAGTGGTCAAATGGGCCCACCAGAGGATTCACCTGTTGCGAAGGATCAGTTCAGACAAACGCAAATAACTTCAGGTATTCACTCAGAAGACCTATTAAAAGTTCTAAGTGACATCGGGGGGACAAAACACGGAGTCCTACTTCTAAGTCTCCAACTCCAGGAGCATGTGGGCAGGAGAAAACAGACGTTAGTGCTGAGGGAATGTCTGCATCGCTCCCAGATGGATTGAGCTCCTTCAATTCTAAAGCAACCCCGTGCCATGGACGTACTATAGGCACTACACAACTGTCATACCCAAAGCAGATATACAGTATGTAGGTCATTTCATAGGATCAAATCATTTAAGGTACTTGATGCTGATGCATCCCTGGCTTAGCTTTCACGGCGTATAGAGATCAGATGGCAGACACGAGAAAAACTGCTCCTTTTATGTGTGTCAGGATATGCATATATTGAACCACTAACACACCTGGATTGATCCCTTACAATCGATCCAACCATGTAGCCAATAGAAATTTTATTCATGTAAGAACTTTGTTTTTTTATTTATTTTTTTGTTGTTGTTGTTGAACTGTGTTCTGTTATTACATTGTTTTTAATGTTTAATAGAGTGATATATTTTAAACCATGTGTCTCTCTTTACTGTTGTTCACAACCCTGGGCCCCTGCGAACGACTTTGACTTCTGAGTAATGGCTTATCTTTAATATACTTTCTTCATGGAGATAATGTAATCAATACCATGGTTAAAATTATAAACAAATAAAGTTTGATTATATTGATTGAATTCTTGATAATTGATGTGGATAATTTATAAGGCTGTGCTGAGCAGATGTACATGCAATATAAAACCGAAAATTCCACTAAGACTGTTCATTTCACGAAGCCAGATGTCAATGATGCAAAAAGTTAGAATATCTAGTCCACTTAAACACATGCCAAGAAGGGCTCCATCCCAGCTATAAAAATATACCTAGCTGGTAACAAGAGCCAGGACTCATAACAGGCAAGCTACCTATGCCGGGACGCGGCCCAGTCTAAAAGTAGGGCATCTCAGCTGAACCAGCTCTGAAAGGACGCAGGGCAGATACAGGTAGTTAGAGCTAGACCCTCCAGCTGCCTGACCCTCCAGCTGAGTAGTGCTTCGTAGGAGTGAATCTGGAGAGATCCTTCTGCACTGGGAAGACTGGACCCTTTAGATGGAGGGTTGAAGTGAAATCCATGATGTCTTCTTCAGAGCTTGTAATAGTCTCTTACCAGAATCTTAACACTGCCCAACAGCACTCCACTCCACAATCATGATGTGTTTTGAGTTGTCATATTATTTACCATCTTCTCCCTCCCAGACTCATTGAACTCACTTCATTTTTCTCACCCCACACATTTTCCTCTTCCAGACGGACTCACTGCCACCACACCCATGCTAAAAAAAAAACTGGACTGTGTAACAAAAACAACTTCTGCCCCATCTCCAACCTCCCATTCATCTCTAAAATTCTTGAAAAATCTGTTGCTTGTTGACTCAAACAACATCTTCATTTGTTTCAGCTTTATAGACATTTCAATTTGGATATTGCAACTGACACAGCAACGAAACTGCACTAATTAAAGTCATCAGTGACCTGGTGCTCACTTCAAATTCTGGCTCCCTCTCCTCCTCCTTGACCTCAGTGCTAACATCAATAAAATAGACCTGTCACGACTCGGACAAGACTGGTGGGGAACCCAAAATCGCAACAGGCAAGCAAGCAGATCAATAGTCTCAAAAGGTTTAATTTGACAGGCATGGTCCTGGTATTGGATACGTCAATTGAACAGGCAGACCAAACATGAGTGACAGGTGAACAGACAGGGTACAGAAATCGGGTATGGTCAGGCTTAAGAGTAATCAAACCAGGCAAACAGAGTCGATGAGGGGCTAGCAAGAGGCGGGGTCTGGAGAGCAGGCAGCATCAAAAAAGATTGTCAAGCTTCAGGCGGGATACAAAGGCTGGAGAGTCAGGGCAAACACTTAACAGTCTGGCAGAGGACTGATGGCTGAGCTGGGTGTATGAAAAGTTGAGGCTGATTGGGGGGTTACAGTTAGAGGAGAAGGCAGGCGAAGGGAATGAACTGATTGTAAGTGATCAGGGCAGGACAGAATCTGAAATATGTTGGCAGGTGAAGAAACAAAAAATAAATAAATAAGCTGAATATTTGTCCTGTGACATGACAAGACCACTCCATTCTGCTCCACTGCTTACAGTACAATATCAGTATAACTAGTTCAGCTCTGTCCTTGTTTTCATTCTACCTCACCAACAGATTCCATACATCTCCATAATCTCTATCTCCCACTCTATCCTTGTAATGCATGGTGCCCCTCAAGGCTTGGTGCTTGGTCTCCTCCTAATATTGTATATATGTTAACCCTTGGACACATCATTCATCACCACGTACTTCAATTACGCTGCTAAACCGATGACAACTTGTTGTCCAACTCTAACTACCAACAAAAAGTATCACTGCTGCCACAGTCTCCACCCTCAAAAGCCACCTCTCTGCAAAAGAATCATGGATTTCTTCAAACTTAAAGGAAAAAAAACTGGGATTCATAAAGTGGTCACAAAAGAATCCAGAACAACATCTTAAGAACAGCAGATCTCATTTGCTTCAGATTAGGTAAGTGTTCATAACTCGCCAATAAGAACAAAACTGGTACAAAATGTCAGCAATGGAGATTTATTAAGGCAAAAACCACTGCTGGGTAAATTCATCCATTTCCTGACCGCTTCATCCGCTTGCGCAGATCACGGGGAGCTGGAGCCTATTCCAGCTGGCATAGGGCAAACTCCAGGAGTGAAGCCAGTGCACTGCAGAGCTACACACACACTCACTTCTATGGGCAATTTGGAACGGCCAATTAAGCTGAAGCCGGAGAACCCAGAGACAACCCACGCAGAGACGGGGAGAGTGTTCAAACTCCTCACAGAGTGGGACACGAACCCGAACATGCCTTGTGGTGCGGCGACAGCGCTACCGACTGCACCACCGTGCCACCAAAGAAGACACCATTACACAAAAAAAAAAAAAAATCATTTTAACAGTTTAACAAGGTAGTGGTAAAGTGATCCTGGGGCTGCTTTGCTGCATCAGGACCTGGAATATTTGTCGTAATTGATTGAACAAATTGATAGGGAAGCTATCTGGTCATCGTTCTGTGACCTCAGGCTCACATGTGCTTGGCTTATGCTGCTTGATAATGATATGAAACACACTAGCAAGTCTAACCCTGAATGGATCAAAAAAGGTTTGGAGTGGTCATCAATACCAGACTTCAGTCTTAGATCCTGTGACATGACCTTGAACAGGTAGTTCACACTCAAAAACCCTTCAACGGTTCAATTGAACAATTCTGAAAAGTAGATCCATCCATCTGTCCTTCTGTCCATCCATACGTAAGTCCATCCATACATCCATCTTCAACAACTTCTCCAGGGCTGAGTTGGGGAGGCAACATTTTGAGCAGGGATGCCCACACTGCTTTCCCAAAGACACCTCATCGAGCTCTTTTGAGGAGATCCCAGGTTTTTCTGAGGCCAACCAAGACACAGGGTGTTCTAGGTCTTCCCCGAGGCCACTTTCCAGTTGGAAATGCCTGGAACACCCCCTCAGACAGGCAACCAGAAAGCATCTGAAATAGATATCTGAGCCACCTAAGCTGGCTCCACTCGATATGGAAGAGCAGCGGCTCTTCCCTGAGGTCCTCCCTGGTAACTTAGCCCCTCACCCTTTCTTTAAGGGTGTGCCCAGCCACCCCACAGAGGAAACTCATTTCGACTGCATGTATATGGGAACTTGTCATTTTGGCTATGACCATCGGTGAGAGAAGGAAATGAGATTGACCGGCAGGTATACGCTGCAAAAATTCCTCAACAGTCATGGGGAAGACTCTTTGCCAGTTATGGTAAACATTGGACTGTCTGTCATTCCCACGAATGGGGGGGGGGGTAGTTATTAGGTTTACTGGAAAATTACACTTTCTCATGCGTGATATATGTTTTTCTTTCATTCGATGGAATGATCATTTAAAATCTGTATTTTACGTTTACACTTGTGTTGTCTTTTTCATAAATTAAAAAGCACAGTGGAGCAGTCACTGAGCAGCTTCTGTCCAGTTATTCAAGAAAGTATACATAATTTAAAAAAAATTGTTTCTCCAGCTGGCCTCAGCTGTTTAAAAAGCTTCTTCCATTGAAGCAATTCACATGTAAATATATGTTCACTTGTTTCTTTTTCAAATAAAATTGCAGAACTAATGATTTTGTCAAGACACATAATGTAATATATTAAACAAGTACTATTACAAACCAATAGGTAATCCATCGTTCCTTGTTACTGATACTGCATTGGTTAAAATGTCAACAGCAGCTGAACTTTTTTGTTCACCAGTCAATCATGGTTTTCTGTCAAAAGGTTGTTATTGAATCCAGACATGGAGCATTTTAAATGACTCAGCTTTAACAAGTTGATTACTGGTGTCATTTGTGCCCTGTATAATTACCTCCATGTCAAACACCCTGCTATCTCCCTCACATTTCTCTTCAATTATTACGTTGTTTTTTTCATCTGTTCCTCTCACACGAGGTAGGTATTGCCTTATGAAAGATTAAGGCCAAAATAATTCCTCGCTCTACTGACTTTGCAAATTGGTAATGTCACTGAGTATTTCAAAGGATACTGACTCAGCAGATGGCTATGTGGTGCAGAAGCACTTCTAACCTGTTTAACCCAGTTTCCTAACTACAACCACACGACTAAGTTCTGCGGAATGAAAGTGCATGCGCTTGCTAAATTTCATATGCTTACTAAAACATTTGTGTTAATGCCATTAACATGTATGTTTTAGTAAGTTGAAGTTATTTGAGGTGATGGAGCTTTCCCTGTTAGAACTTCAATATGAAAGACCTCAGACCGAAGAAGTTATACAAAAGGCATCAGGTGATGGTGCAAATTTTTTGCTTCTTTTTGCTTCCTGTACTTTATCTATTTCATTTAATTTTGTCTTTCCTTTTAAATATTTTATTTTCTCCCAGATTTGACTTAGATGTCATAACTGTGTGGTTTCAAGAGGTTTCTTTACTTTAACAAAAGACAGAGCACAATTGATCAATTAAGGTAATTAAGCTACATTCATTCATAACTGCCAGACCAAATGGAGGAGACATTTTTTCCTTTGCGACAGATTTTTTCTTTTAATCACCCTCCTTCTTCCATTTATACTTACAGCATGGGTCATTCCTTAAAGAAGATCTATCCTCATCAGCATCACAATCTGACAAATACAGTCCTTCCCTGTTTACCACAGAAAATCTCAAAAATGATAAAATTACTGGTACTGGAAATTACTTGCTGTATTTCTGTTTATAGTTCTAACTTTTTTGGAGTCAAGGTCTCATAATTCAGATCCTGCATGTATTAAAGCCCATTTAAGTTATACTTGCACAAAACTTGTACTTGTTTGCACAAAATTGGCAAATAAAGCCAATTGTACTTTGATTCTAATACTGATTTTGATTTTATGGAAAGAGAGATGTGTGCTGTTAGATAATTCTCCAAACTCCAGATTGGTTACTTTTGATTATTTTAAACCAGTTCTAACATTCATACAATACTTATCATTATCAATTTAGATGAGAAAAGAACAGGCAGAAGTCCACAATGGTTGACATGGTTGTTTTCTGTGCCAACAAAGCAAAGCAGCAGTGATAGGGTGGAATATGTGACATTGGATTTGAAATTAGGCCGGGTGTCTGCAGGAGCAAACCGCTCTTTAGCCGACCTGCAGTGGCTCCTTTGAAGAAATAACATGGGAATAGCTAATTATTTTTATTATATTTACTATTATATTTTGTTGGACAGCAGATACTCTTTGGATGGTAATACATATGATCTTGGAATTCAAGATACTGTGGTCCTGAAATAAAAAAATTAATAAAATGCGTGGCATATCTTATTATGTCTGTGGCCCAGTGACTTACCCTGCTGGTGGCTAATTTTGAGTGTCAGACCCCCGCCCTCAGTAAGCTAATTATGGATAAATCTCAGAAAAGAATAGTCATGGATGAAAATAGCAAGTTTAATTCTGAGTTAACAGTCATTTGCTTTTACTCCTAACGATACAGGCTTACCTGAATGCCTGATTTGTTGCAAGAAATTAGCAAACAATGGAAATTTTAACAAGCACACAAGCATTTGCCAAAATACTAAGCTGGATATGAGTTAAAGAGACAAAACAGCTCCAAAAAGCTCAAGAAGGGTAAATGTGTTTTCAAGAAGTGGATCAAATCTCCAAACTTAACTATCACTACTATACACTTTGGTTGAGTTGACACCACTTTGGAGTTCTAGACGTTCTTAAGCTGTAATTATGCTGTCCTCGCTTTGCCAATTCTTGCTCTGACGTCTGCCTCTGTGTCGCCCTATCTGTCAGTGGTGCTGCCCAGGTATTGGAAGGTTTCTACCTCTTCCAGCTCGCTCCCATGAAGCGAGTCTTCGCTTGTTGTATTGATCTTGAGAATCTTGGTCTTGTTTTCATGAATCTTGAGGCCAAATTGTGATGAGGTAGCTGCCATATACATTTACATGTACATTTTGATGCACATTTAACTGGGTAATGCACTTTGGAAAGAAGGGAGATACCTTGTGATTTTTGCTCCTTTATATTGTTCACCATTGACATGCAGGCACAGCCTCGCCTGCAATAAATTATATGGTTATATTTACCCAGTGATGTGTATTATAAAGATTTTTTACGTTTATCGTCACCAATTTTAGATTATTTTTACTCAGAATTGCTGAATTTTCACATTTATCTCTGAAATCTTGATTAAAGACCTGCGGTGAGGCACCAGCCAGACGAGCCTCGCCATAGATTATCAATGACTCGACTAGCTGTGCTGGTAGCTATACAGTGAGACCGTAATGCTATCTCTCTATATGTTGCTATTAAAATGATCAAACCCGTTTGCTAAATGAACTAAATTTCCATAGTTTAGGTAATATCTATAATGTAGTGTTTTGTTGTCCACAACTGTATGTGTGTAACGTCTTTCTTGAGTTGAGCGGTCCTGAAACGGCTGGGAAAAGACACCAAGTGAGGCACGCAGCTCTTGTGCCTCATGGTAGGGGGCGCTGGTGATCCCAAGGAATTTTCTTGGGATTTTTCAGCCACAGAATAAGTGACAGCAAGTCAGCAAGTGAACTTCAACCATTCTTTTTTTTTTTTGTCCGCTCGCCTCGCTTTACTATAAAAATGGAGGATTACAGATCTCAACTCAAACATTTCTGCTTTTGATCGATGCTTTTGTTCAGAAGGAGCGGCGCATGGACTTCATTTATACATAAACATAACACATAAAGAAACATGTAGGTAACAACATAACGTTTTTTTAATCAAATGTGCTTATTTGTGTGTTAGTTTGTACGTGTAAATAATTCTGCTATGAGACTTTAAACGTAACCCGCTCACTATTGCTAATTAAATATTGAATAAGCTACACTGTAGGTTCATATGTTTGTAAATCTAATTATGATGAAGTCAGTGCCTCACCAGCCATGAACCTCACTGCACGTCGCTGTTGTTCACAATATTCTACATACCGCTGGTTTCACTAGTTCTTTACAAAATTTTTTTTTTTAAAGAAATATTCCAAATGGAGTAGTGGTTGAAAAGGAAAACTTTTATGAAACACACATCAAATTGCCACTGCAGCATTCCTTCGATATCCTGAAGGGCCTAGCTGCTCTGAAATGTAGCAAAGCTCATTTTATGTACCTCAGATTTGTGTTGGTGTTGGTTCACGCTGCTGCTACATTCCACTGACTGCTAAATCAGACCATGACGTGGAAAATTAGTTTGAATGTGGTCCGATGTTTTATTCAAACACAAATTAGAAATTATTGGAATGGATTTAATTTGGGTAGGATGAGGGACTTCACACGTCAAATGTGGGATTTCTCTGTTTTCACCAGGAGAAAATAAACTTCAGACCCACATTTTAAATGTTATTTGACTGCAATTCACTGTCATTTAAGAACAGGATTTGAGCATATAAGGAAAAAATATTTGGACAGAAATGTAAACTTCACAGTGGTTTTTTTTTTTTTTTTGAAAGACAGCTCTATGCCTTGAAGGAAAAAAAATTATATATATATATAAAATAAATTATATATATATAATAAATTATATATATATATATATAAATTATATATATATATATTTATATATAAATTATATATATAATTAATTATATATATAATTTATAAGATCTTAAGATTTTGACTGTTCTTCCTTTCAATTCATCCTACTCTCCAACTGTAAATTACAATTGCAATCATTGGTTAGAATTATTCTACACATGTATGCTATGTTATTTCCAAGAAAATGCATCAATATTTTTTTGCTTGAAGCTGCAAAAATGATTTATGTGCAAAAAACAAAACTGTCCTTTTCAATACACAGGAAGATAAGTATAATATATAATAGTGTGGTAATACATATTGAAGAGATTTAAAAACATGCTATTCATTATTTTGCTGGCTGCATAAGTATTTAGTTTTAATTATGCAGTAAACTTTTCTATCACTCTGTCTCAGTAAATTTTCACACACTTGAACTCGTCTAATTTGACATACACACATACATACAACATGGTTGCAGAGGCAGTTCCATTTGGAGGACATAGGCAAAGTTATCTAATCTGACAGACACACACACACACACACACACACGCACACACACCTACACACCCTCACACACCCAAGGTAGCAGTTCCAATTATGGAAGTCTTCACACTTATGGGGTGATCAGGAAGTAGGCAGGATTGTTTACAGGATGAGACCGGAGACGGAAGCTACGTCGAGAAGATGCGGCCGGAAACCTGTCACGATCGGATTGGTCCAGAAGACACCACATCCCCTCATGCATATTCTTAATCTGAATTGTTTAAATTTGACCGGGCCAAGATAGAATTTGCTCTTCTTCAGCTGCGTCTGATGTAAGACCCGTGTAGTACTGGCAGTCAGGGACTGTGGTAGAGCCCGGATATCTGTATTAGACTTGTTGTCAGGAATAAACTTTTTAAACTTATGACGATCGGCTAAGTCTCCTACTTTACCTCAATAACAAGAACCCACGGAATAAAGAAGCTTTGAAAAGACTTTGCTTCAGTTTTTGGCGCCCAACGTGGTGAGAGGGGGAGACGAAGGACCGTCAACTCTGTGACGACAGCGGCGACAGCGGCCGTGAACAGCAACGACGACCTCGGACGACCCGGTCCAAAACATTGTTTTTCATCTCCCAGTGGCCACAATTAACAAAGGTAAGCAGAAAACCTATTGTATAACCGAATTTCTGCAATTGGACTGATTAAATTAAAGGAGATGAGTGATAATATTGTAAGATCGGTTCAGTAAGATAAGGTAAGATAAGATAAGATAAGATAGGTTGGAGTCCTTCCGGAGAAGTACCATTGGGTTAAAGTCCCTCCGACGGCGATTCGGTAAATATTTTTGGGTTAAAGTCCCTCCGACGGCGATTCGGTAGACGTGATAAAGGGTTTTATTGAATATTGTGTTGTATTGCATTGCATTGTGTGAAATGGAAGGTGAATGTGATGAAGGGAGATTGTGTGAAATGAATGGAATGAATGGTCAGGGACAGAGTGTGATGTTTGAAAGGCTTGAAAAGAAAAAAAGGTAAAACTAGTTTAGATAGGGTTAAACCGGGAGGGCCACTGACTGCTCGGAACAGCGACATCCAGAAGACAGTGGTTCACAAAATGGAGGCCACCAAGTGAAAATCAGATACCTGGGGTAAAATGTTATGCAAGCTTGCCAAAATAAAGATTAACTAAATTCCAGCGAATTAAGCAAGGTCAACAGTTGATTGACTGAACAAATTGTCTGTAAATCTGATTGAAGGTCTGATGAGACCGTTTCTGATCCCAGAACAATGAGCTCACAAATAATAAATGTAGTAAAAATAAAGATGAGGCTTTTTAAAACAAGTCCAGGAGAGTAAGGTCTAGCATCTATCTTGAGATCCAATGGGATCTAAAAGCTATTGTGTGATCTCTGCACTCTATTTATGCTGCTAGTTTTGTTGTGTGTTGTCTATACAGTCGTGTTTATATGTCTCTTGTGTTTATTTAGTGTGAATGCTGTGCTGTCTAACCATGATAGCTGTATTCTTGTGTAACATATGCCGTACGACTGAACATGTATTTAACATAGGTAAATAATTTCCCTGTAGGATTATTAGAGTCTTAAAAACTTTAAAACTTTAGAGAAAAGAGGGAAATTGCAAAAAAAAAAAAAAATAGAGGATGATTTGAAATTCACTCGGGGTGTGATCCAAAATTGTGATTTCTTCAAATTCTGTGGAAAATTGCAGAACACACCCCCTGTCCTGTGCTTGGTGTTTTGGCTGGCGGTGGGACGGGCCCTCTCACGGCAGCCGGAGCCCATGGACAAGGACAACAGTTTTACTAGAGATAGGGAGGCATTTTATTTTGAAAACAAAGCTAACATTCCATTCAGGAACATGCCAACTCAAAGTAGAGAGGAACATTTCACCAGTGGGCCTTGAGCTCAGGAGAAATGTTAAAGCAAACACAAAATAACCCATCAACCACAAATGTCACAGCTAGTCCAGCTAGTCAACAAGCTCTGTGGCATATAAAAGAGGGAGTGTTTAAAACTGAAGAGGAAGGAGAAACAGATGATGCACGTCAAACTCTATTTCGATTAAAAATAGCAATAATAGCGAAAGAGAGGGACAGACAGAGAAGAGATAGAGTGGAGTATGAGATGAGAAAGGAACTAGAAGAAGTAAGACAAGGAAGTGAAGCGGAAGTTGTAAGTGAGAGGGGATATCAGCAATCCCAATCCCTGTTGGAAGATCACGAGAGCAAAAGAAAGTTGATAAGGAAGACAGTGGAATTTGTTGAAGAAAGAGCAAAGTCAAGCAGGGAAACAGTGGAGACAGAGATGTCGCCACTTCTATGAGAAATGCCAAAAGAAATTTGATGATTTAGCAACTGACTTATGCAAAATACAGTTGCAATTCGCTCAAGCTCAACTGTCAATTAACAAGACTGAAACCAAGACACAAATGACTCCTTGTCCCAAACTGGGCAGGAAGATGTGCACTTGTGTGTCTCATTTCTCCCATACAGATTTACAATGTGTCCAAGGCTGAGGTGACGACATGGTCACACCTGAGCTCATACACCACGATGCTGGAGGACAGTCCAGTCTACACAGATGCTATTGGCATCCCACGCTGATTTCCAGATGAGTATAAATTGACAAATAAAATAGCTGGTGAGAATGAATGGTACATTAAGTCAGCAGCACACCCTCGTGACGAAGGGGAGGAAGAAGATATCCCGGCACACACGCGTAGTGGTAAGACTTATCGTCAAATGCCCCTGAGAATCAACCAACAAGGTAATTTGGGAGAACATGAACCATTTTCATTTAATGATGTTGAAGGCATGGCTAAAAGTTACCGCCCCTGTCTCAAGGAGCGATCAATTGATTGGACACATGTTAACCATGACCTCAGGCCAAAGTTTAGCAGCAGGAGATATGTTGCAATGTTTAGGAACTGTACTAACCCCTATGAAAATTTCAGCTGTTAAGACAGCAGCAGGTTTGCATGGTGTGGGAGCAGAGAAACCGTTCGGACCGTATGATAGAGCCTTGTTTAATGTGCTGAGAGAGGAATTCCCGACACCCCATGGAAACACCCCTACCTCGTTCCCGTGGGATGGTAAGGAGGAACCATTGGTGTATTATGACAACTGCCTGGCCAAATGGTCAACGGCAACGGGAGCACATCCCTCCAACAATGAGGTAACTGAGACACTGTTTAGAACAGCTCTCTTGAATGGTTTGTCACTTCCACTGAAGAACAAATGAACAGGCGATCCAGGTTTCTTGATTATGGTAGAAGGCCATTTCCACCATCACCTTGTGCATAATTTAACACATTATCAGAGAACAGAGGCTGACCACAACACCGACATCAACCACATGCAGACACAATTACTTAAATTAAACTTAGCTTAGGCTAGATCCAAGTCAAATGATAAAAAGAAGTCTAATTCAGCTAGCAGTGTTATGTGGCAGGGTCGTGGCAGCTGGTCTGGGGCCCGAGGAGGACGAGGAAGAGGTGAAAGCTATGGCGGCAGCAGATCATACTCAGGTAATCAGCCTGGATGTTTCATCTGTGGTGATCCTAATCATTGGAGTCGCAGTTGCCCACAGGCCCGACTAAGACCACAATGTTATGGCCCACGACCACCTCGAGGCAGAGGATTTCCAGGACGTGGCAGAGGGGGCATCTATCCATGGGCACCAAACAACCAGCGGCCGGGGGGACCGACTGGACAACAGCAATATGGACAATATTACACTTGGGAAACAGTGACAGAGGGGGAGGAGGACCCCTACTGGTCAGCCTAGGGATGCCTGGGCAGCCCCGGAAGCAGCGGAATGGCGGAACCAATGCTTCCTATGACTGTGTGCGGTAAGGCTGTCAGCGGCCAGGTAGACACTGGAGCCACGTATTCCACTTTCAATACACCTGTACCGCAGTCAATGTTAACATCAGACAGCATATCATTGATGGGCTTCTCAGGGAAACCACAGGTTCTGCCTTTCACCAAACCGTTACCTACTGTGTTAGCAGGACATTGTTTAAGACACAGGTTCATTGCATCACCAAAAACGCCTGTTAACCTGATAGGCAGAGACTTGCTAATTGCCACAAACGCTACCATTTTGTGCGGACCACAAGGTTTGATTGTCTCCAGATGGTACTCAAGTTTTTTTGCAGTGAAGTTGGACACAATGGACAATGACTGATGTAACCAGTTCCAACCTCACCCACTGCTGACATCTACTGGGCAGAGGTCCAACCAGAGACACCCTCCGCTGACCCTGGTGTGTGTTCCGTGTATGCCATGTGGAAGCCTTGGATTCAGTCCTGTGCACCCTACTTGCCTCCTATCGATCCACTACATTGCACACTGTTTTATGATAGGGACCACGATGAAACATATGAAAATAGGTTCAGATCACACATAGATGATAGTTGGCAGTTACATTCCGAGCACATTTACATCTCATCTGAAGGCGTTGCGGTTTTGACACCAGAACAGAACACATTGTTTGAAATGGGAAGCACATCAGTTCCCCACATTTCATTGGCGGTGTCTTCAGGGCATGAGCCGAGGGAACTGGGACCCATGGTCAAACGCTTAGTTAGCCTTACTGATTGGCAGGATTCACAGATTCCACAAGTTCAATTCTCACCATCAACTAAATCATACAGAATTTTAGGTTCCATGACTGACATAGCGACCTTGCAACATCACCTCATTTCACGTGAACATGGCAGAGACTTAACAGATCATGAGGATAGCCAGGTAATGTTAGATTCTATCCCCGAAGGGATATGGTCTACAGGTCCATTTGATGTAGGGAATTGTAAAGATAATCCTGAAACATTTTTGATGCACAAGTTGTTTGCAGAAAACAGTACCCATGGCCGGAAGCAGCAAACGAGGGGAGAGTACACTATGTGGACTGTGGGATGCTGGTGTTCTGGAAGAATCAGACTCACCTTGGTCAACCCCATTGAGGCCAGTTCAAAAAGCAGATGGAATAAGTTATCGAATGGCACATGATTTGAGAGCCATAAATGATGTAACGCTGTAACGCTAACTCCAGTTCTACCTGTACCTGATCCACATAGGGTATTGACATCACTCTCACCTAAATTCAAATGGTTCACAGTTGTGGATTTGGCAAATGCTTTCTTTTTGCTTACCTCTACATCCAGATTCCAGAAAATACTTTGCGTTTTGGTATCATGGAGTTAAGCTGCAATATACTAGACTCCTGCAAGGATTTAAGAACAGCCCTGGAATCTTCAATCAGGCTTTGAAAACAATGTTGTCTGACATTCAGTTGCCTGAAGGCTGTGTGTTGGTACAGTTTGTGGATGATCTCTTATTGGCATGTGAGACACCTGGAATTTGTTTAGAAGACACTGAATGTTTAATTAGGAAATTGTTCTCAAGTGTCCAAACAGAAATTAGTGTTGCAGGAAATCCGTCACTTTCCTGGGACGTGTTGTGTCAGCACACGGTTCTTCAATGTCTACGGCTCATCGCTCTGCTATCCTGCACCATCTAAAGCCTGAAACAGTAAAAGACATGCTATCATTTTTGGGTTTGTGCAGTTACAGTAGACACTACAGCCCTTGTTTTACCCTTGTTTTGTCGAACACACGACACCACTACGTGCACTGATAAAACAACACGGTCACAAGAACCTCACCGCCAAACTTGCATGGGATACAGAAACGTCAGATTGCTTTGTCAGACTTGTTAATGCTTTGGCTACGGCGGTTGCCTTAACCACGCCAGATTCAGGCACTGCGTTCCATCTGGATGTCTCCATCTCAGATGATATCGCTAACGGCGTCCTGTATCAGAAGGTTGAAGGTGAAAGATGCATTTTGATGTATTGTAGTGCTCGTCTTGACCCCATTGAGAGTAGACAGCCACCTTGCGCCAGATATGCAGCAGGCTTTGCTACATTGGTAACCAAAACAGTACACATATTTCGAGGCCACCCACTTATCTTTCTCATAGAACATTCAGTCACATCGTTTGTTGCGTCTCAGGCCTTCACCATGTTTGCTTTGTGACAAACTAGATTATTTAAGATTCTTCAAGCGACTAACATTCACTACATCCATTCCGGCGTCGACATGGCAGAGTCATGGTGAGTATGCCACAGTCTCCTACTGTACGTCACCTGAGCAGACGACTTCATTAAAGGAGGTACTTACCCATCAGCACCCCGGAAGAATTGAATCTTTCATGTCTTATAGTGTGGCCTCTTTCGAGGCCAAGAGGGGGAATGAAGAGATTTAAAAACATGCTATTCATTATTTTGCCGGCTGCATAAGTATTTAGTTTTAATTATGCAGTAAACTTTTCTATCACTCTGTCTCAGTAAATTTTCACACACTTGAACTCGTCTAATTTGACATACACACATACATACAACATGGTTGCAGAGGCAGTTCCATTTGGAGGACATAGGCAAAGTTATCTAATCTGACACACACACACACACACGCACACACACCTACACACCCTCACACACCCAAGGTAACAGTTCCAATTATGGAAGTCTTCACACTTATGGGGTGATCAGGAAGTAGGCAGGATTGTTTACAGGATGAGACCGGAGACGGAAACTACGTCGAGAAGATGCGGCCGGAAACCTGTCACGATCGGATTGGTCCAGAAGACACCACATCCCCTCATGCATATTCTTAATCTGAATTGTTTAAATTTGACCGGGCCAAGATAGAATTTGCTCTTCTTCAGCTGCGTCTGATGTAAGACCCGTGTAGTACTGGCAGTCAGGGACTGTGGTAGAGCCCGGATATCTGTATTAGACTTGTTGTCAGGAATAAACTTTTTAAACTTATGACGATCGGCTAAGTCTCCTACTTTACCTCAATAACAAGAACCCACGGAATAAAGAAGCTTTGAAAAGACTTTGCTTCAGTATGTATGTACTAGTTTTATCAATCCAGCAATCCAGGTATACATTATTGGTTTGAAACGTAGGAAGAATCAAAAAAAGGATTGGCGGATTCTAAACTTTCTTCTGGACCATGCAAAGATGGTGATTTATCTAAACGGGAGGAAAAAAGCAGGAAAAGTTTGAAGGAGTGATTACAGTGCTGAAGCCATTTTAAGAAGACACTTTTACAAACTTATGGTGTGTCAAAGTTATCATGTTCCGTGTTGAGTGAGGAACTTGTGTTCACTCAGTGGTTGGTTTAATTCGCTTGTATTTTGCTGACGTTCCTACATATTTTATTACTTGTTTTTGAAATGATAGTTCCTGTTAGCGTTAATCTCTTTTTGGATTCTGTGACTATCTTGTGACTATCTTGTATCTTGACTTTTATGAATAAACATGATTTCAAAAATCCTTGTACAAACTTGACAGAGCCAAGGTTATATGTTATCATCTAATCTTATTCAAGAAAATTTCTACTTTGGAAGTTTATATTTTATTCATTTGCCCGTATTCAAAAGAGAGAGAAAGTAATTTAATGCAACAAGAAATTCTCAGAGAGTGTGTGACTGGTTCCCATGAAGTTTCAATGTTAAGAGACAGTGCTTGAACTCAAAAATACATGCAGACATAGAAGTACATGAGGTATTTTTTAATTACACTATGAGAGCAATGTCCATAAAAATAAATGTGAAAAAAATAAAATCTAACATTTATGAGATGAATCTCTTTAATACAGGTGATTGAGAAGATTTGATAGTCACAAGGTCTTGAAACATGCAGCTCTCAGCTGGGGGTTTGTGCCAGCTATACAGCTTGAGAAACGTATCAGAATTTATATGAACCATCTTAAAAAATGGGTTTAGTATTCCTGCATCTGTAACTGAAAACTATTGCAACTACTTAAACACGACAGCAAGGGTGAGCCAGGTGGACAGGTCAGCAGGGGGATGTCGTCGTCATCCCCACAATTTACTTGGGCAACTACCCCAGTAGATATGAACAGCCTCAACACAACAGCTGCTGACTGGAGAAAGAAGTTGTGCCCAATTAGAAACTTAGAACCTCTGAAAAATACCAATGCTGAGTTTCCAAGTACATTCAGTAGATCTGCTAAGGAACGGTAATGCTGAGTGATCCCTGAGTAATCTCAACAGGGACCATCACAGAATCATATAAGCTGATAAACAGTACAGCTACAGTAATCTGAAAGATGCAACTTGGCTTTGGACTGGTGTTTGGCAGGTCCTTCTCCAGAGGGAAGCTAGGATGAAAGTGACAGCAGATACAAATATGTTTCTGTGGGTCTGCATCTAAAGATTCTTGAAGATCCACTCAACATTACATGTCAGCAGAATCAAGTAAGTCAAGGAAAGCACTCTGCTCAAAAACGTAAAAATTTGTTGGAACAGTTATGACACTCTAAAATTATGTTGTAGTTATTTCTTCTCCTAACATAGCAGATGCCTTACGTCATATTGTTCACGTCATTCCTTCTGGCAGATGAGCCGTAATTGGTTGGGCGCCGTGATTGACAGGTAGTGGGTGGAGTTGGTGACGGCGTGACAGCATGACACTTTTCAAGTGAGCTTATTCAAATATACGTATAGGTGGGGAGACGGCTTTTCAGGCCTAACTTAAAAGCCAGTTGACAGTTTGAGCAGACCTTAGATGTTCAGGAAGTTTGTTTCACAGGTAAAGCACATGATAAGTGAATACTGCTTCACTAGTTTTGGTTCTGATTCTGGGAACACAAAAACCTGTCCTTGATAACCTGAGCCTCTGTATGTATTTTCATTCAGCAATACCAGGATGGAAGTTTTAGATGCATCATTGTTCAGATGACTGTCATGTCAAAATTTTATCTGTTTAGTATCATTACTGTGATGTTGTGAAAAATCAGACTGAAATTCATTAAAAAGATTGAAAGACAACTCTTTCAGTGATTTTTCCCAGAAATGAAAGATTTTAATATGGAAATCTTATTACTTATTGCTGAGAT
This sequence comes from Antennarius maculatus, assembly GCA_013358685.1. Taxonomy (NCBI): domain Eukaryota; kingdom Metazoa; phylum Chordata; class Actinopteri; order Lophiiformes; family Antennariidae; genus Antennarius; species Antennarius maculatus. Next base: position 2,057,841 of record CM023626.1, on the reverse strand, counting down.
ATTTATATTGGATTTTTTAAAATTGGTTTGATCGTTTGTCATTTTCAAGGTGTTAGGATAGTGCCCCGACTGAATAGAATTATTATTATTTATTAAAAAACCAAAGAGTAACTCCCCCTTCCTTCTTATGCAGTCTTACTTCACTCATGAAACTGAAGTTAAGAGAAGTTGTCTGAATAAGAACTGCTTCTTTCATTTCCTGCCCTTACCAAGTTTCAGTTAAAAACCTACAGAAGCTTGTGCTTTTTTAATGATCTCATTGATCAGAAACAATTTGCTCACCAAAGACCTAATAGTTAATGTTCTGATAATGTGTGTCCTTTTTTTAGACTCTGCTTGTCTCATGTCCTTGGCAAAGGAAACAGTGTGATACAAAGAGAAGCGTTGATGCAGGTGAAACATGAATTTCATCTCCCCGAGTCCAAAAACAGTTAAAATTGTCAATAAAATGCCCTGAAAGGATTTCACAAGCAGTTGAAAGCCATGTCTTCAGTGCCAGCAATCTACAAAATCTCTTCTCCTTCTGACTGATCATAAAGGCCCTAAAAACTTGCATCCAGTGATCTCACTGTGTTTAACAGGTTATTTAGGTCCAGTACCTCAGACTGCAGCTTTGTTGAATTTGCTGCAGCAATACTCATGATAGGCATGTTCTAGACTGTGTCATTGGGCGAGCATAGTATTTTTACATTTTTACTGTCCAAATTTCTCACATCTTTTACAGCAGTCTCCCACAATCAGAGTATTTAATCTTAATCTTAATTAATCTTAATCTTATGAGGCCCAGTCTCGTTCTGTAGCATTATCCCTCCTGATTTACTTACTTCCTCACCTTACCTTTCAAACATGACATATCTTCCAGGTCATCAGATGGAGCTTCACAGTCTTGCAGTAGAGGAGAAAATCTATTCTGTAGCTACATGCTCTGTTGTTTGAGCTTTTTTTTTGTTGTTGCTTGTTTCTTTTTAACTTCTGTCCATACGTATGCCTTCCTTTTAGGGCTGATGTAGATGATAGGGTTGGCCATCCTGTTTGGTCACAGATCTCTGTACTCTGGTTTCTATTGCTTAAACATAAATCAATGTAACAGAGAAAAGATTTATTCTTCAGTGGAGTATTTTATTGTGGACATGCAGGCCTCCCTTTGCTCAGCAGTCCTGCTAGTGCTACTTAGCCCCAAGTTAGCACACTGTCGTCCAAAATGAAAAGTTATTGTAGTGCTGTTTCCTACACATTAACCTCCAACTTGTGACTTTTGGTTTCCAAAGTAGAAATCTTCGAAATGAGTTTGTTGCAGACATTCATGGAGAAGACGTGGGCATCTTTCACTTCAGCTAAATGTTCTACAGGCTTGGGGTTCAAGTAGACAGCACTCACAAGGTGCCAAGTGGGCTATGGAAAGTGATGAAACACAGTGTTGACGTGTTAACATACTGTATCACCAAAAAAACATTTTTTCAGTATCCAGGGATATATTTTCACAGAGGGAAGAAAAAAAATCTATGAAAATAAACAGAAAATAAGCAGAAATGCAGGAGCAAGCAGGAAAGTGTCCTTCAGGCAGTCTCACTGAGACTGAGACCAATGCACAAGTGGCTATTGATGCAAGACCTAAGTTAAAAGTTAAGATGAAGGAATGAGTTTTAAAATAAAATTTACAGGCCTCAGTGTAACTACAATCCACTAACCGCTTAGGTTGTCCGATTTTAGAAGTTATTTTATGAGATGGGGACATGCAGGAAAAAGCCCTGAAGACTCTGCACTTCTTAGTTCTCAGGAGAGACAGAAATTCTGAACTCTGAGAGCGAAACGCACGAGGTGAGACAAAAGGTTTAATGAGTTCAGACAGATATAACATTTTGTGAGTGAAACAGTGGAGACGAAAGAAGAAACTCCAGGAGCTATCGTTATAAAACGGGGCTACAAAAGTGTTAACTTAGTCACAGCAGCTCAACAGCCAACCCTGCTAGAGACTACATCACGTTTTGCCTGCAGATAATTTCTCTGTTTCTCTGTTTTTCTCCTTCTCCCTGTAGGAAAATGCTCCCTGCTTATCTTTCATCACTCCCTCATAGGTACTGTGTGAATCTGGTCATTCCCAAGGGAAGGCTTGCGTGGACAGCCAAGAGCTAGAACTTCAGTAGGGGTACCTTGAATTGCAGCCCCATCACTCTTTGGATTTGAGTTGATGTGAGACTGTCAAAGCAACAATGAAAAGCGTTATAGTTTGCCGCCTCAGGCTTGTTCATCAGAAAGGATTGCTAGATGGCTTTTATCCTGAATCTCAACCAAACATGCATTATGGGCAATTTCCATATTTGTATAGTTTTTATCTAAGCCAATATACCCCATAGCACTCCCTTAAAGAATACATGTACAGTTTAATTCAATAAAGTCAAGGAAAAGCTAGGGCAATCTTTATGAACATGTCCTGATTAATGCATCTTTAAATGTGCTGGGTGCCATGGAAACAGGGATGTTGAATAACACCTTCTGCTGCTGATGTTAGCTTTGTCATTCTGTTGTCTTTATAATGACTGGAGGCTGTAACCAGGTAAAGGGTAGGGGATGGGATGGAGTGAGTTTTGAGATTCATTTGACATTCATTCATTCATTCATCTTCAGTAACCACTTCTTCTGCTGTCACAGGTCCCAGGGTTGCTGGAGTCTACCCCAGCAGACTTCAGGCTTGAAGTAGGGTACACTCCGTGTGCATCGCCAGTGCACTGCGAAGCCACATGAAGGAGCTCTCATTATATTCACTTAGAGATTGGATTATGATATAAAGTGACTTTTGGTAGGGTGAATGACAGCTACTTAAAGGCCTGCCCAACTGGAGGAGGTATCTAAAAACAAAGCTATAGGACTGGAATGTGAAATAAATGGATAAAAATGCATCGAAATATATTTGGTTGTCCTTTGTTCTTGATTTTATCCACATTTAAACAGCAATATGTTGAACATTTGTCAGATGTTTCAATAAGTTGAAGTTAAAACTCCATCGCTTGAGGCAGTAACAGCACCAAACTCAAAGGGCATTCCAGCTGTTTTTGGTAGTTCACAGTAGAAATCATCTATTTATTTCTGTCTTAATGGTAATTTGAGTGCAGCTTTTTGGATTCACAGCGATGAAGCTGAAACATCTTTAAGTTGCTTGAGTGAATGACACATCACTGTTTTGATGTGAAGCACAAGAAATTGTATGCGGACAAGTACAGTAATCCCTCGCGTGTTCGTGCTTCAAGATGCACGGCTTTACTATTTTGTGGATTTTTAGTAGGTAGTCATGTGATACCGTACGCGCTTGCTATTGGCTGATAGCATTCGTGTGTACGCTGCGTTCCCAGACTCACAGAACGCAGCCTAGTTAAAGAAACACTTTTCTTTAATACAAACATGTTTTAAACAGTCTGTAAGAGTGTGGGATAAGGTAATACAGGTATAAGGTGGTTTAATATCAGTATGGGGAGGGTTCATAAACATTTAAATTACCGTAAGTAATTTAAACGTTACTGTTACTCGCGATTAATGCGTCCTGGAACGGCATTAACCGCAAGTAATGAGGGAATACTGTAAACGTCTTCTGACTTTTCATCAGCATGACGGTGGGAGGATGGTGACTGGATCTTTTTATTGACCTGTTATTGTAGGTGTAAGAGACTGTTTACGATTGCACTTGATCAATGTAGAGGTAACTTGGTTGACTGGAAATGCAACATGGCTGAGGTTTCTATTTACAGTATATATGCTCGCATAGTTTAGAAACTGATGACACATTCTGTATGAATTTTTTTTTTTTCGCACTGTAACTCTATTTTCAAATTAATGTTGCAAATGTGCAAGTGTTACTCTTACTTATTTGTATTTGGAGGTAACAAAAAAGAAACAGCATCTCTAGCAACGCACTTCGGTTTAATAGTTTGAAGGGGTTTTTTTGCTATCAAGTATTTTTAGGTCAGTTAAAAATACATGTATCTTTTTTTCTTCTGGGACAACTTGATAACTTAGTTTAAACTGTCTTTGGATCATTTCTTTCTGATTAAATTTTTAGGCATTCCCATTAATTATGAATCTCTAACTGCCTCCCATCACATTCTTCCTGGTAATCTCTATCATGGGGAATGCCAGTGTTTTCATCAATTACATATTAAATACTTGTGAATAAACAGAACAGGGATTCATGCACTGACAACCTTTTTTATTGCATTACCATCCGAGCCTGTCCATGTCTGCTATAGATGATCATGATTTCCAAACAAAAGTCCTTTAGGTATTCATCACATTTGAGCTTTTTGGGTCTTATTTCAAATTCCATAGTGAGGTGAATAAGATGTGTCTTCCTAATCCTGCAACTGTTTTCCCATGTCGCCATTCTTTTATTCTTATATTTTCTCGACTAGTATTGAAATTGTCATCTTCTTAGATGTACCACGGATATAAATAAGCAAATAAAAATACAAACAGAGCAGAACAGACAGAAAAAACAAAAACTAAACACAAAATAACCATCAAATTTCATAATGTGGACTTTGAAAAATTCACTAATCTGTCAAACTGATAATTTCAAATAATTAGTAAAATTAATTGAAAACTAGCAGCTCAAATCTACTGCACTATTTCCTTCTCAGTTTGATTGAAAAAATGTAAAGCTTGGAGTTACTAAATTAGGTCCTTCCCAGATATGTCTCTAACTACCCAGTAGCACAAACTGGTGCCTTTCTCCGTGATGCTGATTCTCATCAAACACAGCGTCCAGACTGCAGCTCGTCTGGGCCTGACGGAGCATTCTGGCGGTTGGTTATCTCAGATCTTTCTGCTTGTTTGTCCGTCCTCCAGACCGTTTTTGCAGCTCTAGCATCACCATCTCTTTGGCCTCTGCAGCAAAGTTCATGTTTGAGAATAAACAGTCTGGATACCTCGAATCATTGAAGTAATGCTTGGCACCAAACACTTCTGAAAATACTGAAAAAATGTAATTTGCTTTCCATCGCATATCAGAGTAGACAAATCTTCATACATTCTATGTAAGCTTTTTCTTAACGAACATCAGTTACTTACATAAGTATCAAATATGCATTCTTTTTTAATTACTTGATTATTTCATTATTATTATTATTATTTCATTATTATTGTCATTATGATTATTTTTTTAAATATGCAACCCTTCAAATACCATTTTATTTGAACAATACCCTTCTTGGAAAACAGCCACTGACCACTGACTGTACCACTGACTTTTCAGGCAAATTGGAGAGAAAGTTGTCTTTTTTTTGCACTGTGAAATTGATGAATTTGCATTCTTTTTCATATTCAATAAAGGTCAGTAGCAGTAAGAGTAGTTTTGTTGTTGTTTATATTAATTGTTTTTTTTTGCATTATTACTTTCTTTGCGCAGTCGTGAACTAGATAAACACTCACTATAAATATACCCCCTTTTAGGAATTAGAATTTATCCCTACCATGCAATCCAAAATCCTGTTAAATTTCAAATATGAACAAGACAAAACTAAGTTTTTGAGAAGAAAAGAACAAAAACTGTATTTGTGTGTATGTGTGTATACATTCATGCATATGTATATGTGTACAGTATGCATGCTCAAGGGTGCTAGGGTGTGCAAACCAGAGTAACCAGTGACTGTTTGTTTATGTGAGACCCTGTGATGCACTGGCGACGCATCAGGTGTGTAGCCAACCTCTTGCCAGTAGCAAGCTGGGATAGGCTTCAGCAACCCTATGAAAAAGTGGAAAAAGCAATTAAGAAGATTAATGAATGAATGATCACTTGGATCAACTGAATTCAACTGAATTCTGCAGTCTGAGAGCTAGTTATTATATTAGTCTCACATTTATAAAATCACCAATTAAAATGTGTCTTCTTACATCAAGGTGATATTTTTAGAGAACTGTATTGTGTTTTTGTTTTGTTTTGTTTTCAGTATACTTTTTTTGATTTTATTTGCCGTTCTTTCAACATGACAGTAAGTTTCCTATGTGGGCACTTGAGGAAGATTTTGAACAACAATGCCCAACCGAACTGATCAGGCACACAGAAACACATGCAGGAACCCTTGTTACTGTTGAAAAGGAAGCTTTCTACAATCCATAAATAACCTGTAAACCGACAGGCAGATTACAGCTGCTACTTTTCACAACTGTCCTCAATGTGTATTGATCGGTATCAGGGAGGTTCTGCTGCGCACAAATAAAAAGAAAGCGATTGATTTTGTGCCTCTTCTTTGAAGCAGCAATGGTCCACTGAGATGTGAAGAAGGTGTTTGGTTTGGAGGAGGAACCTAATGAGACTGGGGAGATACTACCTGGATAGAAAGAGAAAAAGGACCATGATCATGTAAATTTAAAAGACCAATTAAACCATTTAATTTAACATTGAAAGGATGTGCATTTAAGACTGTAGACCAGGGGTTTTCTAATTTTTTTGTAAGGACGGGCAGATTTTGATCATGTGTATGTGTCTGAAGGCCTCTCAGTACGTCATGTCAGTACATACGGCAGGTCTGGTTGGAGAGCAGTGATATATATATAAAATATAAAACATCACATAGGTGGTCACTAAATCTTGATCGCAAACGATTCTTGTTCAAGTTCATACCAGAGAATATGATGAGTCAAACAAGCTGAATATTTTCTTTGTATAAATGCGCGCATCTCTAAAAAACTAATTAAAAAGACTTAAGAAAGAGCAGAAGGTGTTGATGTAATGTTTCCAAACCATGATGTCCTGCAGAGCTGGGAAGCACATGATGCAGGGCTCCATTGATGAGGACTTTAGGAAAAGTTGTAGCTTTATCTCGAAGACTAGCTTTATTCCTTGAAGGCTGATTTTCAGAGCATTCAGGTGCAAACACCTGCAGAGCTCTCGAGTGACAACTCTTCCCGAGCAAGAGTAGAGGCATCAGCATGCACTGTGATTGGTCCATTATTCAGTCTTCTTCGTTGAAGCTCTATGGCCATTGACAGACATGTTACACAACGTTTCCTCCATGTCGAGGAAAGGAACTACATGCTCAGGATTGTAGGCTGAATACAACACATTTTTAGAGATAAGGCCCTGGCCATATGAAATCTGACCTCAGACCATAATTGGCCTATGAAGCAGACTTTGGACACATGTATTGTAAAAAAAAATTAGGCTTAAAGTTAGAATGTGAGCTACTGTGAATATAATTCACAGCATATAATTAATTCCTAAATATCTTACCAGAATGTAGACGTGAAAAGAATAAAGCCAAACCTCTGTGCAAATTCAGTTTGATAATTTGATGATATACTCTTATCTTCATGTGGAAGTGCAGGCAATGGGTGTCTGCTACTAGGATCCAGATCGAACGGGCAGGATTCTCACCTTGGCCTTTCTTCCTGCACTAACACACACCTGAGATAACAACTGAGCTGCTCAAACATAAAAATGTGGTTTTAAACAGTTTTTTTGGTTCTTTAATTTCATTTTGAAAAGTTGTTTTGTAAATATAGATTTAGCTCATTTGTCTCATATTGAATGGGGTATATCGTTTAATGCTTGCACAAAATTTGATTTAGAGTTCTGTGAAGAAAAATAATTTTGTTATATGTACTGAAGATTTTTGGGGAATAATTAGACGTTTAACAACCTATATGCGATGTAGCAGTGTTTTTATACTGAATTTTACAATGAGTGTGACAATTCATAAAATTTATATTATTTTGAACTATGAGCCAATAGATTTGAAAAGCTTTTTCAGTGTGTAATGTTGGATGAGCATTTTTTTTTTAAATTAGTTGCTTGTTTTCAGTTTCGTCTTATTTAATGACGAAGGCATTAATATTGCAGGTGTCTTTGCCTGCCTGATTAGTACTGGGTAATCAAAGTGAGATAAATTGGAGTTAAAGTGATTGCTTTGAAATCAATATGAGGGAGGAAATGATAATCTGTTATGTGTGTGTCGGTGTGTGTGTGTGTGTGTGTGTGTGAGACATATTGTAGCCCTGGCATCCCTGACAACAGCCCAGCCACCAGAGTGAGTTCCTGCAGAGGAGAGGAAATAGATACCATTGTGTTTGACATTTTGTCAGTTATCGATTGTGAATTACTAGAGCATAGCAGGAAGTAGTCTTGGCAAAGTGTGAGGTGGAGGCTAGGAATCTCCACGTGGGGGGTACATGATGTCAAAGTCAGTGTGTTCTCCCCTTAGATCCATAACACCCTCAGTTCAGAGCGAGCTGCCAGCTGAAGACAGATATTTCAGAAAAATGTCAGCGTTGGCTTTTGGCCTCAATGCTGGAGAGATGTCGTGTAATGAGTTCTACTAGACAAAATAGGGAGGAATGAACTGCTTCTATGTCTTTTAAAAGAGAGAAGGTCTAATCATACATAACAACAGTGGTAAAATCACTATCTGTGTTTACAACTAAGCTTTCATGTATGGAAAATTGAAGGTAACTGCTGGATAAGGGATTTCTGCCAGAGAAAAGGCACTGACATCCCTTTCCCACATGAACATGGTGATCCTGATTAGATGAAATCGGGAATTAAACAATATACAGCCCAGTATATTGGGCTGATAATATACAGTATTATCTCTTTATATTAAAGGTACACTATGAAAAATAATGGACTGGCTTTAAGGACATGAATTTGTAATTTTAAAGACATGTCCTGACACACTGGTGAGTACCTGTAGAAACACGAGGTGGAGACGTTACGCTCAGATCACATCATCATGGCTTAATCTTGTCGCACTGTAATGTAAATGACTGTAAATATATGTAGCTGGTCAATAATCAAAAAAGATATTAAGAGTTTCCCGAGCCTCTTGTCAGATGGGTTGTTTTTTTTATGAACAGACATGGCTTCCTTGTAAATATTACAGTGATCTGGGGGGTCTGTTTTTTTCTCCATTTTCTCTCAGCAACTTGACAAATCCTCTAAATCTCAGCAACACTGGGATTTTGTCATTCAATGTCTATTTTTGACTTTTAACAGAGCAACAGTATTTAAAAGCAGATGAGAAGCAATTGTCGGATTTTTAGATAATATATTCAAAATGATGTCGGATGTGTGACTCATAATGGTGATGTGATGTCATATCGCAGCTTTGTTGATGCGGATATTCAGTTGTGCACTCTTGATTAATATAGTTTCAATATTTTTCAAGAGACACACAATGAAACATTGAATATTTCTTAATTTTTTGTGAAAAAGACCATGGTCTTCATCTTCAGGGAAAGTCTGAAGCTGAAAGAAGGAGAGAGTAGCCATCTTACCGCAGGAGACCTACTGGTGTGAAAATACATGAGTGGCATGTTTTTTGCAGGGCGAACATAGTGAAATTAAATGATAAATAGAATAAATGGTGAAAAGAGGACAAATTACTGCAAGACACCAATATCAAGAATGTTAATGACAAAGAATGTCAAGGTTTCAAATCTTTAAGGAAACAACAATGAGATGCATTCTTCAGCACCTTTTGAGAGTGATGGCTTTACAAGGCTTTAGACACTGGATTATTGCCAGAGATTAGAAACCAGTGATGTAAAAATCCCCCATGATGAGCTGGCTTTTTATCCAGGGTGTTCCCTGCTTTTCAGCCATAGCCAGCAGGGATATACTCCAGCAGCCCAATAACCCACAAGCAGCTGTACAAGACCATGGATGGACGGACGGACGGACGGACGGAGGGACGGACGGATGGTGATTCAGTGAGGCTGATAACAATGGATCAAGCTCCTGTTGCCTGGAAGTCAGATGATGAAAGAAACACCTGAAATGCGCTTTTAAAATTAAGAGGAATGTAAATGAATTCCTTCTTGGGAAAAGGCCAGAAGAATAGCAGAAATAACCTGATAAGTGGGTGGAAAGAGGCCTTGATGAAGAAGAATTAACATCCCATGAAGCAGACAACACATTACCAGGAAAGTATGCAGCGCTGAGAAGAAGAGCCAACGGTAATGTTGATATAGATTATCAATTTAAGCTACAAAGTTATGTATAACAGCTAAGTACATGGCTGGCTTTATATTTTTTTGTTCAATGATCCCACTGAATTTAATTTATCACATTTTTTTTTTTCAATTCATTCATCTTCAGTACCCACTTCTCCCACTGTCACGGGTCACAAGGTTGCTGGAGCCAATCCCAGCTGACTTGGGGCGCGAGACAAGTTACACTTCGGGCGCAATGCCAGTTTTATTTATTATTACATTAATTTATTAGTATTTATCATAATTTATGCACGTTGTTTTGCCCCGAAGTTGGATGATTGATAATGAGCAGATTTTGTCCTTCAGTCTGGATCTCAGATGAGACGAGACTGTGGGAGGGCTAGAGGGCTTGACGATAGCGTTAGTTTTGTGGGACCTTCACCCAAGTCAATGTCATTACATAAAAAACATCTCCCGCTTTGTCCAACCAATTGATGAAAACTAGTTTAGAGGACAAGCCTCTGTTCCTACACCAGTGAGGCAGTCGAGTCATGCCTCTAAAAACGCATGATGCAATTTATTTTCACTTATCAGCTCATTGATCAAAAATGAGCTCTTAGTCAACGATCTAACATTTAATAAAAAAAAAAAATCTATTTTAAGCTGCATGGGTTCTTTGGCAGGAAATAAATTTGATTGTGGCTGAAAATTGATCAAGGTAAGATTTGCAAGATAATTTGCAGCAGATTGTTGGACTCTAACTCTCCTCCCCACTGATAAACTATTAATAATCCTGTGTGAGCCGACCTGGATTCGGCTGACGGTTGTATTTGTTATTACAGGAGTGTGTGGCTGATAAAATGAATGATGATTTTGTTAATGTGTGACTTAAAGTGTTTCTGACAGGGATCGCTGAATGGTTGGTGGTGGTGGGGGGGGGGTCATTCCAGGGGAAAATATCGGTTCAGGCTTACGAACCACTTCATCTATAAAATTCAAGATTTATTTTCCTCTTTCTTTTCTGGATGAAACATGTCTTGCTTGGTCTGAATTGACTAAAAATTTGCAATTACTCCAGGACTTTATCAAATTTTGTCATTCAAGTGTTTTTTTTATTTTTTTTTAGATTTTTAGATTTTTTTTTAGATGCTCCTGATGGTGGTGGGATCAGGACACGTGTCCTCCCCAGGCTTTCAGTCGTGGAGGCCAGTGACTCCAGTTTATAGCAGAATTTAATTGAATGATTGTCTGGAACTAAAACTGTGGTGTTAGAGTCCGCCTCCTACTGAGGCAGTGACTGCTGAGGTTGCTTACAGCCCATTCATAACGTGAGAACTATGCAGAGCACTAAGTGCTGGGTCTGGCACTGCAGGAATAACAGAAGCTCACTCTTACAGTTTATTTTCATTCTATTTTTTTAGGGTTCGCTAGTTTCTGTAGCTTGCAGCTTCAGCTGTTTATTTTATCACAGCTACAGGAAAAAGAAATTCCAGAGCCACAGCGTTTATAAAGAGATGTTCTACACAAATATCATACTGGTGGCATGTTTGGACTGGGATTGACAGGAAAACTGTCGGTTTGCTCTCTTTTTTAATAGACAGGAGAGGCCTCCAACACAGTTTCAGTCAAGTCAGTCAAGGAAAAGCACAGAGTGTGTAGCTTTTCTCTCTTATTTCCTTTGTGTGTTTATTCTTCAAGTGTCCATACATAACAATGCTTTGACAAATGGAGGCGGAAGATCGGTGACAGTGTTGTAGGAGACTGTGGTTACAGAGGAAAAGAACGTAAAAGTTTCACTCAGTAAAATTGCAGTTGCATAAAAAGCTGCTGCTGATAATTAAACTCATTCATTCAATTCATTTTCCAAACTGCTTCCTCTGCTTTCACGGGTCATGAGGTAGGGAGACGCTCTGGACACGTTGCCTAAAGCATCACGGAACCACACAAAAGACGAACAGCCACTCCCACGCACACTCACACCTATGGACAATTTGGAACCGATAAATCTACATTAAGTGCAGAACAGGATCGGATCCAGGAACTGTACCACCGACGCTGCCTGATAGTGAAATTATTATATCTAAATAAATAATGTTTAATCAAAAGCTGGTGTGAACAATATGGCAACAATTCTGCTGTACCATGCAGCAAAGCCTCCCACTAAAAATCAGTAAAATTTTTTGGAAGAAAATGAGTGATATATTGAGGAAAAGATAAAAGCTGTTTGACTTGTGATCGATACTTTTCTCAATATTGCCAATTTTTTGTATGGATTTTGCCTGATTCTCTTAATTTGCACCCTTTGATATCTGTGTATTGAAACAGTAAACACTATTTTGAGTATGCTTGTCCACTAGCAACATGTTTTTATTAAGTTCTGTCTTCTCTCTTCTTTATTTACCCAGTTTATCACTTCTTACTACACAAACTACGCAGCCAAACTCAACAAAATTCAGTTCAGATGCACATCCTGATAAAGGGGCGGATGAAGAGACATTTGCAGTCAGGTGTTGAAGTTGTGACTTCTGAAGATGTGAAATGCGTTTTATCTATAAAAAAAAAAGAAGATATTTGTTGTCAAATCAAATTCAAAATGTATGCACAGGACAAGTACGCTCGCCTCTTATATTCAGGGTAGGATATACTGATGGATGTGATTTCCCAGTTGAACCCGCCTTCAGCCACTCTTCCATGACTTTATGATTTATACCGATCGTCTGTCATCTATACAGGTTTAGATATTCAGTACCGAGCCTCTTCTCTTATAGCTTACCATTTTCAAATTTGGGGAACACGCTCCATTTTCCCCCTGATATGGTTTCACTTTCATTCTGTAGCAGCACTACTGAGACTTTGGAGAGGCAGTTTGTTGTTTAGTTCTGCTGAAGAAATGGCTTTTGGGATGAAATGTGAAGTGACTCGTAGTGATAGAAATGAGAGTGAGAGAGAGAACTAGAGGTCAGTAGTTCATGCTATTTGACATATCTCACCCCAGGTATGGCTGTGGTTGGACCACGTTTAGTAAATATAATTGTTACTGGTAGAGCTTGATTTAAAAATAGATACTATTTTACAATTCACAACACACTATTTTATGTGATCATAACATGTTTAATGTAAATCTTGAGGTGTAGAACCCTCTTGATGTTACCCCTGGGGTTTGGAAATGTATCTTGTTGTTTCCCGTATTATTTTTAAATGTTGTTTCAGACTTTTTGTTATGATTTGTTTCCCTGTTTTTATGATTTATTTACATTTATTCACATTTATTTACTTCATTTATGTAGTCTCCATCCTAAGAGAGGTTGTTAACTTAGTGAAATGACCTAATAACATGGAAGTGGCAGCTGATGATAACGGCTATCCAAATTCTCTAAATGCAATGCTTCCATTTTTTTTTTTTAAATCTCTAGCATAGGTTATACTAGAGCAGGAAATTAAGTGACAGCCCATAAATTCATAGCATTGAAATATGTAGAATTCAGCAGTTCTATGACCATTTGAGAATAGTGTTAATAATAGGGATGAGCGAGTACACCACTATCTGTATCTGTATCTGTTCAACCAACTAGATTATCTGTATCCGAATCTGTATTCGGAACGGGCGGGGCTTAAACGGGAAGTGGGTGTGGTTTGACCGGAAATGGGTGGGGCTTACATCACTACATTGTTTTAAGTCTAAAATTGATATGGATTGATCACAAGTTGCTGTATTTTTGCTTATTTTAAAACTATTTAAAACTAAACAGCCTCAAAATTGAGATTCAAATAAATGTTTTTGATCACAAAAGTAAGAGAACTTTTTACAGAAGTTTTTATGGAACTGAGTCAGAACATGAATATTCTTAAGTCCACGAATGAATATTTACCGAAGAGCCTCAGAATTGAGATTCAACACTTTTGATCACAATAGTGAAGGAACTATATATAGAACGAGTAAACACAAAGTGCATTAATGAAGTGCTTGCAATAAAAAAAGTAATTAACTACAAAGTGTGCATGAACAAGAATTGTCATACTGAACAAAACTTTTTAATTTTTTTTCTTCTTTTTCATTTTAATTTTTTTCTAGTCCTTTTTTTTCAATTATTTATTTTTAGTACCAAATGCTATTGCCATTTTTTTTCACATAAAGTTAAACAATATTGATTATGGTGTGTGTGTGCGTGTGTGTGTGTGTGTGTGTGTATGTGCGTGCGCTCACGCGCTATGTCTCAGTTAAAATATTAAGTATAGACATTGTTAATTTGAACAGAGTTTAGAACAGGTAAAAAAAAAAAAAGACTGTAACCACCGAGGCGGTGGTTAAATGCACACGTACGTGCAACAAAAAAAAAAAAAAAAAAACAAGAAAGTTCACCACATAACCAAACATCAAAATAGAGGCAAGCTGAAGAAAATCTAATAAGGACGTGAGCAGCAGTGAAGCCACGAACACAGAGATCAGTAACTGCGTGTACCGGAGACAGAGTGGGACAGGGAAACTCCGCTCTAACTGCAGTCTGTAGGGAGGGGCGGGACGTATGTGTGACTGACCAATCACAGAGCGTGAAAACAGTCCGGCTGATTTTCTTTCAGTCCGATCACGAGTATTAACGGGCTTTATTCGTATTCGTACTCGTACTCGTCAAAATGCATTATCCGTACCGAATACTCGTATGAAACGAGTATCCAGCTCAACCCTAGTTCATAATACAGTGCAGTAACAATAGACAAATGAAATTGATGCATTTGCCAGTTTGAACAAATTCAAATTTAAAGTACGCCTGACTGATATACCATAGAAAGCCTGCAAACAACACGGTGAGAAGTTATACTGAATAGACCATCTTCTGCACATTGTAATTTCACCACCACAGACCCATGTTGACCCCCTGCCACTTGGTAGAAGTGCAATGCTTTCTCAAAAGTCCAAAGGTTTCTCGTAGTATTGGCATTCTCCATTGTCATGGAAACTTAAACTGGCCAACGGTGAACAATGGACACGTCTCGCACACAGGGATCGCTGCACAGTGGGACCTGGAGGGGCGTTTATGAGATTTATCAAGGCTGTGGAAGTTACAGCTGAGGAAATGACAGTTATGGCAGAGAAAAGCAGCAACATGTGACAACAACATAAACAGCAACATATAAAAGTAAGGATGATGAACCATTTTTAGATGAAAAAACCCACCAGCAGACGTTTTTAAAGGCGATGTAACACTCTCAATCAACTGTGACTGCCATTTCTTGTAAGTACACTGCTGCAGTATCCGCCTCAGTGGACAATAACATGTGTGTACACACGTGTGCACAAATTGCTGTTGTCGACTTGGAGCGCAGCATGTGGTGTTTTTGGTTCTTTGCCGGTTTGGTTTGCCTCGTGTGGAGTCGAGTGTTTGTCTCTCATGTTGTTGCAATTGTCGAAGTCTTATAAAACTTAATGGGAAAATAATCTTAAAGCCACCCTACCAAATCTCAGACATACTTTACTGAAAAACAAAGAAATGGGACATCTTTTCATATTTTAATTGGATCATAAAATCAGTTGTTCAAGAAAACAGCATTTCTGATTCAACAGTAATATTCAACACTTGGAAGGAGACATTCTCAGTCATTCATCAACAGCCTGACCTGAACAATATAACCTTTGCCTTATTTTACTTCATCTGCATGAACCATAAAATGGATATAAGACTCATTTCATCTAGAGAAATGGACATCTTCCTAATTTCAGCACATTAGCAGAGCATTTTGGCAGGGAGACTAGAAGGGAGGGGAGAGGGGGAGGGGGGGAGGCTTCCTTAAAATAATTCTCCGGGGAGGAACACTCCCTACAATAAAACCAAGAGTCAGGGAAGAGACACTCATTAAGAGCTGAAAAGAAGCGTAATTGGTCATTTCAAATTCTTTTTAATTATTAAAAGAGGATTTCTCTCCCAAAAGAGATAATATCAGCTTCTTAAAAGACAAGAGTGAAATCCAATTTTCCTTTCAGTCCACCGGGGGAGAGGGAGGATAAGCGAAGATGCAGACTTTGTTATTAAATGTAGAGATGGCCTCATTTCAGCTCAGGCTGAACTCCGGGTCGGCAGAGATGCTGACTATTATAGCCGTGTTGTCGTTTGTCATGGGAAGCACTCTCCGGAGGAAATTGAGTTGAGAGGACCTATGCTTTATGGTCACAGCCACTGATGAAGTCATTGTTGTGGGGGCCTTCGGAATTGCATTATATTATTTTTCTGCAAACAAACAATTTTAAATGTATGCTTTTCAGTGACACATCACAGAACTTTTGTTTATTTCTTACTTTAAACACACAAGAACTAGATAATTGGTTTCCAAGAACGCAGATGCCCCAGCTTCTGGAAAACTGAAAGCTTCTGCTGATGACAGAAAAAACATTGAAATCAATCAAAATTCACTTTATTTTAGAAAAAAAAACCCCAAAAAACGTGAAATTAGCCAGACGTAATATTTCTCAATTAATTAACAATAATCAGAATAATGCTGTTTTCCTTCTCCCACCTATCGATGACCCATTAAGTTCCTGGGAGTGTGATTTTTTTTTTTTCCATTCTGGTTTTTATGCATCTGTATCCACAGGAACAATGGGATGTTTTTTTGGTTTCACCTGTGATATTCGTGTTCATCAGTGAATGCAGAGTTCACGCAAAAAATTGAATGTTTTAGAGGAAATATTAGAATCATCTGTGTAAAATGTGATTAAATGACAATATGGACACTGTCCGCATCAAAACCAAGGGAGGCAGCGTGAATTGAGATGGAGTACTCTGAAGTGATGTCAGTAGCTTATGCTGAGTACTATAACAGTATCTGTTCATTCTGTGTGCGTCCACCTAATTTAGTGGAGAGATGAAACGCTTCACTGAGTCCCAGGTGTGTTTCTCAACACGCCAGCTGCGCAAAAATGTTGAGAATTTTTTTTTTTTTTAAGTTTTTGTTGGAATGTTTAAAGCATGCAGTTTGTCAAAAGGCAAATATTTCACAGTTAATGCGTCTTTTTAAAACAGAATAAGTTGTGTGGGTGGTTCACCAGATGTAGATATTGTAGTACTTATTGTTGTTGTATTTTTTAATGTATTTATTTAATTTTTTTATTGCATTAGTTGTTTATACCACTAATGTATAATGTTTATGAAGTTAAATGATAAGCTGAAGTTAGTTGACTGTATTTGTTGCATTTTTTCATAAGAAAATTATTAATTCAATCATCTTCCATACCCACTTCCTCCGCTCTCGCAGGTCACAAAAGGTCTATCTCAGTGGACTTGTGGCGTGAGGCAGGGGACACACCGGGTACAACGCCAGTGAACCACGGAGCCACGTGGAGACAGACAAACACACACTCACACCTACAGACTATTTGAGTTTGTCTGTGTGTATGTGTGTGTTCAGGTGTGTGTGTGTGTGTGTGTGTGTATTTGCTGTCCTTTAAATGGAAAGCACATTGCACATTTCTATGTAATGAAATGCAATGTAAATAAATTTGCCATTGGCGTAGCAACATTACAGAAAACATACAAAAAACAGCTGAAATCAATTAAACCTAAATGTGCACAAATAATAATTAAATCTGCTGAGGCCCGATAATGTTGCATCCATTTATCCTGGGGACACAGCGACGACAAGTCAACATGTCAGTCAACTATTAAGTTTGTTTTCTTGTGTTTAATCTTTTGACTGCTCCCAAAATAAATCTGCAATGTACTGGATGATTTAGTCTGCCAATTGAGATTATGATTCATGTCAAATGCTGGTAGGACAACAAGACATTGACATCAAGCACGACAGGTAGATTTATGAGTAAATGTAGCAGATACTGTTCAGAGGTATTCTTTAAAAAACTTGACAGACATGTTATCCAAAATGAGTTGCATGAAATTTATCTAGCCACGCCTTAAAAATAAAAATGAAAAAAAAAAAAAAAAAATCATTAGTGGATGCAATCGAAAATTACATGACATGATGAGAAGGAGGATTCAATCAAATTAGCATAATTTCTAAATCAACCCGGTCATTAAAATAAATTCAGTCACACCATTAGCCTTTTCAAAGAGTACAGTCTGCTATCTTGTGCGTCCATCTGCTTTGGATTCAAATCCATTCATTATTTTTTCCTACAGTTTCCTGACCATGAAAGTAATTGTGAATGTGTGAGCAGAGCAGAGGAAAAGGTTATCAGCAAAGTTTCTATTGAAGAGCACGTTTATATTTTCACTTTTTTTTGTAGCTAACAGACATGAAGAGCTTGAACAAACTGATGAAGTGACCCTTTCTTCCATCCGTAGCCATTTAATTTGGGTGATGGGAGACTTTGACACACCCGGGTTGCAGAGGACAACGTGATTCAGCCCGAATCAAACTGAGATGTTTCATTTTACAATGAAACATTTTTCTACTGTAATTCTGTGATTGTGGCCTGAATCTTTTGGTTTGCGCTTTAACGTATTATTTATTGGCGTATCCCAAAAACTAGGCTGACCATCTGCTGGACAAAGTCCACACACACTGATTGGCATGTCTGTTTCCTGCCAATAATTGGATCTATTAAGATAAAAATTTAAAAATGACTTCATTTTTATAAAAGGAAACAGAAGTGTCACCCAACACCCAGTCACACAACTAATGTTTTACTTTTCTGCTTCGACTAAATTATGGGGCTGATACAGTACAGGTTGATTGACAGACCCTCGACTGTCAATCATTTATGAACTCTTACCTTTACTGATATACTAGACTTGTCTTTCAACTGTCTTCCACATATTTACATACATTTCATTTGAAAATCATTATGTGAAAATAACTCCAAAAATATATTTTCTAATTATGATGTGGTAGTCCATTTGTCATAAACATGCATTTGCATTTCCTGAGGAAAAAAATCCAGTCTTATTCTTGTCCAATGCATCAATGATTTAAAGTCGAATTATGTGAATCTTAAAATTTGCAATTCATAAAGTGAAAAGATTCTTTTTTTTTTTGGTTTTGAATACATTCTTACAGAAAAGGAGTACCTCAGAAGCTCTGTGCAATATGGAATGTTTACCCTGCAGGCTATCCTGTGTACTTGTCATATTATAGAGCTCTGAATTCTCTTTGCCCCTTGTTGCATCATTATTGCCTCTCAGAGCTCTCATCCGACAGTAATCCATAGATCAAAGTGTGTTGAGCATGCTAATTATAGCAATGCAAGATTAGAACCACAAAGTAAGAAAGACCAAAATTTAAAATATAAATACTGAAAGTGATGATTCACTGCAACAATGGAATATGTTGCTGCTTCTTGATTGAGTATAGAATATGTGACAGGCTTAGGGTATACGCTGGCCTGAAAAAGTTCTTAAATGTTATGAATACATTAATGTTATACGTTCTTTTACAGATAAACGTTGGTCTATACTATCAGTGCTTCTTACTTTTGACGAACCAATGATTCCAGACAAGCAGTATTTATGTGCATTGAAGAGAACATTTTATTTTCCTCCTGTTTAGGTATGTTATTAACCTGATTTACAGATACATTACAAAGCAGTACAGTAATGCCTCGTTACTCGCGGTTAACGCTTTCCAGGACCGTCCGTGAAAAACTAAATTCCGACAAACTAGCGACAAACTATTTATTTTATTATTTACACTAATTTAAACGTCTATGAACCCTCCCCATACTGATATGAAACCACCTTATATCTGTATTACCTTTTCCGATACCCTTATAGACAATTTAAAGCACTTTTGTGTTTCACAGATTTGCGTTGCGTTCTTCCGGATGCTGTCAGCCAATAGCATGCCACATCAGCATAACGGCGGTCCTCAAAGGGCCATATGTAACATATAACTGTAACTAAACGTAACTTAAGGTAATGTAAAGTAAATGTCACTACTCCTTAATGTTAAATAACTGAATTTACTACTTATTCAAGTTAGAAACATTACAGTTACACAGAAAAAACATGTTTGTTTGTTTCTCCATTTTAACATAAAAACTTTTAATCGGTCAGATTACAAAACTCCATCAATCAAAGATCAAACTACTGATGAATAAAGAAAATAACATCAAACACAAGTTAGGACATTAACTTTTGTCAATGTTAAATTGGACTTAATTACTGTATTGTGGGAAATGTAGTTTTTGGTCAAAGCACACTTTTGACCTACTTATATTTAGACACTCTGACCTTTCATGCTCTCGCGGGCCACTTAAAATAATCCGGCGGGCCACATTTGGCCCCCGGGCCTTGAGTTTGATACATGTGGTCTTGGCTGACGGCATGTCTTCTGGCCACCGTTTTCCATGTCGTTGATCAGAAAGTGAGCATGAATGACAGGTTATTTCAGAAACTACTTGTCTGTCAAGCGGTCCCAGACTCCAACCTCTTGGTCAAACCAGAGAGAGGCCTTACATACAGAGCAGCGTTTGTTTTATTCGGCGTCTTCTTTGCCAGCCATCCATCACCACATGTCTTCAAGAAACATTTTCTATTAACAATGAACTTGATCAAAGCAATGGATGGGATGATTTATATGTTTTGGCATATGTGACAAAACAGTTTTTTTCTTGCTGTATCCTGTAGATAAATGTCAAAATCTTCTCTCTCATGAGGGGAAGGAGGATTGGGAGGATAACAGTACTCCCACATCCTCTGTGAAGAACACTCATCACTCATTAAAATCAAAAACACAGCCGTCATCCAGACCACTTCTTGTCACTCTCTTCATTAGAGTGCTAAGAGCACAGATGGGAACTTCATGGTGAGACACAAGCAACCACTGACATCCCATCACCATGGAGAGAGGAGAGGAAACATTTATCAACGATGTAGAGCTCCACTCAGGGCACCATTAATGGTGCACATTTGATTGTCTTTGCACTTTCTCTCCCACTGACTCGACGGGTCGCCATCCGTGTCTTGATGATATCACCAGAACTCCTGCTAAGTCACTTTTATTGGCTTCTCCAATCACTGTGTGAGATGTGACAGCATGACAGTGACTTAGTAATCAGATTTCCATCATCTTATGATCAAATGCCACCGGCATCCGATCCTTTGCACCCGGTTCACCTTAGAAAAGTTATGCCTCAATTTAACCATAGAGAGTTTGACAGAAAAATTTGCAGTGTAATACTGTCTATCTGAAAGAATAAAGACCTGTTGTCCATCCAGTAGTCATCAGCCTGCTGAACTGCTGACATCACTTGAGTGTAAAAACTTAATGCAACTAAATCTATAGATGCAAAAACATCATACAAATTTTTTTCAACTAGGATGCTGAGTTTTGAACTGCCAGGCAGGAGGCCTAGAGGAAGACCAAAGAGGAGGTTTATGGATGTAGTGAAAGAGGACATGAAGGTAGTTGGTGTGAGAGAAGAGGATGCAAAGGACAGGGTTAGATGGAGGCAACTGATTCGCTGTGGCGACCCCTGAAGGGAAAAGCCAAAAGCAGAAATGTATTTCCCTGAGTAAGGTAATTTTCCGTTGTTACTTTGTTAGCCCAGGTTTATTCCTCAGTAGGAGGTTTTTGTTGTTCCTTTGTTTGTCTAACTTTTCCCTTGAAGGTGATATTCTGTTGAATACCTTGTGCTTAATAAACCTTTTTTGCTCTTGAACTCTGCATCCGCGGTCCTGCCTTTGCTTTTGCCTCGCGGCTCATAACATAACCATCATTTTACTCACCAGCTCTAACCTTCCTTATTGACCCCTTGTGATCTAAGATGAGAAGTTTAAAGTCCGTACTAGAGTCTGTTTTTTAATGAAGCATGTCAAAAAAAAAAACAGGTGGAGGAGGGAGTCAGAGTTGAATTAGCCTAAGAAATCAGTCAGGTCAAGAGTGTGCCCGGTGTTTACTCTGCCTCACGCCCAAAGTCCAGAGGGATTGGCTTCAGCAAGGCTGCAAGAGTGGAGAAGCAGATACTGAAGATGAATGAATGAAAAAATTCACTCAGGTGGAAATGGATCCAAAACGACCAATTCAATCTCATCTTACAAGACTACCAGACAAATTCTAAACAGGTTCAGGTAATTGAGACATGTCTGTGTAAGCAGCACCAAAGGTTGAACATAGATGAAATATTCAAACATCAGCCATAGAGGAAGGGCATTGATGAAGTTGTTTGACAAGTCAAGAATTGAAAAATGTAATCTAAATATGGATGGATGGATGGATGGATGGATGGATGGATGGAAGGACAGAAGAACGGACCGACAGATGATAGACTGACTGACTTTGGTGATCCCAAACTGGGAAATTCACATGTTGCAGAAGCATTCAAGAGACAACAATGATAAAATTTACAAGAATGGGGGAAAATACTGTATACTGTAGTAAAAACATTACAAATATACAAGAAGTATGTAAAGTGAAATATAGATAGAAGTTTCTCATAAATATGAAATGTGGAGTATCAAAGACGTATTGTCTAAAACATATTCACACATCAGACTGTGGTGGACCTCTAGTGACACCAGTGTGTGGTGGAGAGGGTGATCGGTGTTATCCACGGTGGATAACAGTTTGTTCAGAGTCCTCCTCTCCACCACAGCCTCCACAGTGTCCAGTCTGCAGCCAATCATGAAGCCAGCCCTCCCTGGTTGAATCAGCTGGTTGAATCTGTTTCTGTCACTGGATCTGATGCTGCTCCCCCAGCAGACTACGACAAGGAAGAGTACGCTGGCCACAAAAGACTAGTAGAACATCTCCAACATCCTGCTATACACGTTGAAGGATCTCAACTTTCTCAGGAATGAGAGCCTTCTCATCTCCTTCTTGTAGACAGCGTCAGTGTTGGATTTCCAGTCCAGTCTATTATTGATTTTCACACCCAGGTGCTTGTAGTCCTCCACATCCTCTACCAGAATGCGAAGAGGTTGTGACGTGCTCCTTTTCTTCCTGAAGTCATTCACCATCTCTCTGGTCTTGTTGACCTTCAGTCACAGGTGATTGCTCCCAGCCAACTCCACAAAGTCATCCACCATAGCCCTATACTCCCCTTCCTTCCCCTCACATACAACATCAGAGTCATCAGAGAATTTCCGCAGGTGGCACTACTCCTACGGAAGTGTGTTGTGTATGAGGTGGACAGTACAGTCTACTGCAGAGCTCCTGTGTCACTGACCACTACATCCAGCTGCTTCTCACTCAGCAGCAGTAGCTGGATGGTGTCAAAAACACTGGAGAAATCAAAGAAAGTGATTCTCACAGTGCTGCCCCCACCATGCAGATGCAAATGAGCCCGTTAAAGCGGGTAGATGGCAGCACTGTCCATCCCCAAATGACGCTGATAAGCAAAAGTAGTAGTAATAATAATAATAATAATAGTATATATTAGTGCTGTCAGATGATTAAGAAAATTAATCTAATTAATTACAGGATTTGTATTTAATTAATCTAATTTATTGCATTTTAATCATTACAAATTGCAAAATTACAAATTGTAGTGCATGACTAATCAATAGAATGCACCAAGAAGAGAAGATTTGAAATCCACATTTTTATTGGTTAAGTGTGTTTTATAAATGAAATTCAAAAGAAAAAGGGCCAAGCACATCAGCAAACCAATTAGGCCAGGTGCATTTCTCAAAAATGCAATACGAATACAGATAAATAAAATACATAAAATTCAGAAATAAAATAAGGCTGAGTCTCAAATAGACACATAAGCAGACTCTCAATCAAAATGAATACTAGAGCTGACTCAATACAGCAATTCAAAATGAATTTTATAACATGCCTCTAAATAAGGCAACATCAATAGTAAGATGCCAACAGGCATTTCCTTTAAAAGGGTAAGCTAACTTTCTTCACATGTTTTGCATTTAAATGATCCGTTAGGCTGGAGCTGCTTCGGTGAGATGAAAATTCTCTTTTACAAAAGGTACAAATCACTGCGTTTTTGTTAATAGTCCCGTCTTTGTTCTTTTTAGAAATAAACTTTCCACCCAAAGGTCATAGCGGGCTTGCTTTGTTCTCCTGTGTCGCGTCCATCTCTGTTGTCAGTCACCCTGCTTTTGACTAGCGGCGCAGGTACGAAGTGACGTCACTGCAGCCTACGGGTCCCTCAATGGGCCAAATTTAACATGCTTGCTCCTCGACTTGCCACTAACAATTAATTGTGTTAATTTTTATAACGTGTTAATTTGCAGTGTAATTAATTGATCTAACTAACAGGTTAAACTGACAGCCCTAGTATATATGCAAATACTGTTTACTGTGGTATGTTATATATTAGGGAAGGCAGTGGCTCAGTCCACAAAGTCTTGGGCTGGGAACTGGAGGGACCCATGTTGGGCAAAAAATTTGGTGTGTGAGCTGTTAGTGGGAGGCATCAGTGCAACTGCTGAGATGATATGTGTATATATATATATATATATATAATATGCATGCGACTAACTACCAGTCTGTGTTAGAGTGGACAAACAATTCCCTTACTGGGATTAATAAAGTACATGATAATTATATTTACATGTCCTCACTGCTGTGGGTTCAGATCCATACTGTTGCATTTTGCTCCATGTCATCTCACTATGTGTCTTGATCCATTCACATTTGGTCATCAATGAAGGCCAATCACCACCAAGCTTTTGGGTTGAAACAAAATGCTTTATTCTTATACTCTTGTAGGAGGTAGAATATAGATTCATATTGATTTAGGACCAGTATTCATTTTATTAAATAAATGAAAATTAACGTGCTGGAAATCTATCCTGTGTATATGGAGCACATTTATTTGGACAATTACGCCAGAGGAATGTCAGAAGGAGGGATAGGTCCCAGCTGTTATGCCTCAAAATCTCTTTTGCTGCATCAATGTTGGAGGGCGGCCCAGTTGGCAGCACTTCACTGATGGAGACAGGACTGAGGGAGCTGACCCAGCATACATCTTCCCCCAATCTCATATTCACACAGCAATCTGCACTTTGGAGTTGGAATCCAGATTTAATTTTAAATGCTGCCGTCTGTGCTGGAGCTGAAGACTGGTGTCATCCAAGTATGACTGACAGGCATTTGTTACGGAGCAGCATTTCATTGACATATTCAAAGTGAATCCAAACTCAATGACACAACACAGTACTGTTACTGTGTCGCTCTAAGACATCTGACTGATGCACTTTCTGGTGTAAAGTAAAAAAGAATCCCATTTAAAACACAGCACATCATCCGCCTACATTGTACATACACACATCATGGAGCATTAGGAGACATTATTTGAAGAAGTTGTAATATTTAACAGCAGGGAAAAATCTTGATTTCCACTTTAATGGTAACCACTGAGCTCTTTTTTATTTCCTCAATAGTCTTTGATCCCAACCTTGGTCTTGTAGACTGTTGTATTGAAGGAGTACTCTGAACCTTTTTAATTTTCTCCTGTGGGTGTTTAAGAGTTCGGTGTTGTACACTGGGACCCTTTGTGGAGGTGGTCCACAAGGAGTACTCATTTTTTATCTACGACACTGCAGGACCACTATTTTTGAGATGCAACCTGTTACCTTTAATCCCATTGTTTTTCTTCTCTGGTTGAGTTGGTGTAACTTTCATCTACAGCTGCATACTGTTGTGCGAGGCTAAGCTGTCACACTGTCAATAAGTCAGAGCTAAGGTATTGTCAGGTGAAAGAAAGATAGAGGCTTAATGTCACCTGACACCCGAGCCACGTAAAAGACCGTACGTTCGGTCAATTGAACTTTGACCCCCAGAGCATTGCAGTCACCAACAACACACACATTTAGACAACACAAGCAAATAAAGAAAATCAATGTGACAACATGATAAATTCTAATTGAAACAGGTGTCATTACCTTGCCTGCAGGTAGTACTGAATTGGTTTTCTTGGGGGACACAGACACTGGCTGTTTGCAATTTTCTATTGTTCTTGTCTTTGGCTGGAAGTGATGACTGTGGTGTTATTCATGGTCACAAATTAGAGTAGAAATCTACAGGGATCTGCTTCAGAACTTGCTTCAAATAACACGTTGTGCTGAATCAGTATTTTATCCAGTCCAACAAGTTTGACAACCCACAGAGTTGTCACCTTGTTCAGTTGTTTTGGGGGGACTGCTCTACAAAAAGATCCCCGTCTTTTTGGCAATGTGCTGTTGTATTATTTGTTGATTACAATATCAAACTTGCCAGTGGCTGAGAAATCAAAACAGAAATAGAAGATGTCTCCACAGAGACTAGTGTGTTCTATTTTCTCAATGCTGACTTGTAGTACTCAATTACTTCAAACAAAAAGCTATGAAAGGAGATGACTTTCTGCATAATCACCGAAATTCGAGAGTTGTACAACAAATTTTCTTTTTTTCCTTGTTTTTTTTTGGTAGGATTGCTCAAAAAGAAACACAATGATTTGGATTTTTTTTTTCCATCACCTGGGTCCAAATGTCCAATCAACATTTTTTTCTGATTATAGAATATGGGCAGTTACCATCAACATCAACCGCTGTAGGTGCAGAGTTCCTTGAAGTGTTTCCTTATTCTTCTCAATAATTAAATATGAGGAGCAAAATATTACTGTGATCTAATCTGACTTTAAAATGATAATGTTCAATGTTGAAACTATGCATATATTAATATGATGTTGTATGTTTTATTCTTATTTATCTTAGAATAACATGGGATTATATGCTTTTAATTGTTTTCTAGTGATTTTAAGAGGCTGGGGAGTTTCCAGTGAAATTAGGGGGGGTTACCTTTAGTAGGAGGACTATACACACACGTGTACATGAAATCAGATCCTCAACAGCAGCCTTTTACTGCTGCAAGAGCACAAATTCAGTAATGTCTTTTGTAATACCAGCGCTAAAAAGCTGTGCTAAAGCTCTATAATATTTGCCGTCTGGGGAGCCATCAAACAAGCTAAAACACAAAACTATTAAACACAGCATGAAAATTAATCAACTTAAAAATGAGGAAAACAAGTGGTTGCCTGTTACACTGCACCATTAGAATTTCTTCAGACCTTTTTTTTTTTTTAAAACTGTAACTCCTTAGAGCATGTGTGGTCCACAAGAGCATAAAAGGTCCCAAAAGCTGAATAAGTAATAAATTCAGTTATTTAATATTAAGGAGTAGTTACAGTTATTTTACATTACACTGAGTTAAATTCAGTTACATTTGTGAGTTACATCTGGCCCTTAAGGGACAGCCGTTACGCTGATAACTGTTTATTTGTGTCTCACCTATATATTGAAATTCATACAGTGCATTAAAGCACAAAAAAAATGCAGCACACGTATTGACCTTAACACTCTCTGGGCAGATTTACAGTATGGCAGGCGAGCTGCAAAACACCGGACTGGGAATATTTATAAAGCAGGGGTTACAAGGTTAAAAACTGGGCCTGCACTCCTCTCATATGAAAAACATGTAGAAAAACTAATGAATTTTCTACATGTTTTACTATAGAACCCTGTAGTAAAGCCTAAAAGCGACGGGTTAATTCCAGGTCAGCCTTTGCGACATAATGGAGACGTGTTTAGGTACACAGAGTGACTTCTATAATGTGGGTGAAGTTCAAAGTGAGGCCGACCAAACCTTTAGCAAGGAGGAGTTTTAAATTATTCCTGTCCTCTGGAAAACCTGCACTCAGATAAAATCAATCTTTCATGTAGGCTACATCAAAACACTGGTCCACATTGGAGTCTTCCTCAGAATTTGTTTTCATTGGGAATCTGTTTCCATGTGTGGAAAACCCTGTCTCACAAAATGTAAATGTGATTATATTAGTTGTTTCCAACTGAATTTAATTATGTCCACCATTACTTATTATTTTACTTCTTTTGCTGTCTATTCATGCAACCTTTTTTTTTTTTACTACTGGCTGTGAAACCAATTGACCCTACCAGTTAAATATTATAAGATTTTGTCATCTATGGCCCATAATATTATCTACAAATTAACAAAATCTGGAGAAATATTTGAACTTGAGAATTAAGGACAAAGAACTTTCAGTAAATAAGCAGCTGTGGCTACACATGTAGTTTAGTATCACCACGTATGAATGAGGAGTGAATGAATAATGTAACCGGTGTGAAGCGCATTGAGTGTCCAGAAAAGCAATCTGTAAATATAATAGTAATAATAATAATAATTATTATTATTATTACTATTATTATTATTACAAGCTCAAGAACACTTGGGCTAACCAGTGTACTTCCTGCCAGGGTCTAAACACCAAGTACTGTAGATCTTGTTTGACAATTTGTCAAGATAATAAATTATTTATTCAACGTCTCAATGACTCAACAACTTTGAGGTCTCTCTTCCTGGTTGGTCACATGTTTCGGAGTTATCTGCGGTTTGTCTGCACTTTTTCCTGACTGAAATGAGGACTTACGCCACTCACGAAGTCGCCTTACTGTAGCTGCTGCGGACACCTTTGAGCAGGTCAACATTAAATTCTAGATTTACGTTCCCACACTTGTCTTTCACTCTTTCATGATGGAGTTTACAGTACCAGACACTGACTATGTGCGATCCTATTATACAGTGCTGATTTTTTTTTTTTGGAGCTGGATGGCTGGAGAGAACGTTGTGCTCTATCAGGACTGGATGACAACAACTCCTGTTAATATTACCATTTACAGACTAATATACAACAATATACATTTATCACAGTTCAATATAAACAACAGCCTCAGTAGAGAACATTGAAAACCACTTAATTTGTGCTTCATTAATTATCTTACAGTCTGTGTAAGGGAACGTCTCTGCAGAGAGACGCTGATGATGGATCAGTGGCTGCAGTGTGGAAGACTGGTTGGTAATTTAATTGTAGGTGTGATGAATCACCAATGCCCCATCCACTTTTCATATGACTCTGACAAACCAATTAACCCAGTATACCAGTTATCTCTGGCTACTCGAACACAGTGGATTCAATCAACGTGATAAAAAGTGATGCAGTGAGCGACGCAAACACTACCCACCACAAGGAGGAGTTCCAAACCCTAACCTAAACTTCGTTCATCATAATTTGGTGGACTTTTTTTGGAAATTAGACCTGTGGTTTTTGTACTGTACAGATCAATCCTGACCTCAATATATCACCTTCTGGACTGCACAACCTGTAATATCGTAATAGAAGGAACCCTGTAATGTCATTAATCTATGGGTTTTCCTCCATTATAAAGACCAACATTTAATTTTGTGCAGTTTATTCCATGCAAAAGTAATGGACTTCTCACCAGCCTTGTCGCTAAACTTGGTAATAATCATATTTATTTTTCAGAATGTTACCATCCTCATTCTGAACCTGTTTTGCTGTGAGACTTTATCTACCTGTTAACATGGCTGGAGATGTGGGTTACTCTATGCATGGATGACTGGATCTTTAAATCCTAACCAACTCTGTTTGCATCACATACAAAATTTTAAATTCAACAGGTGTTCTTCAGGATAATCTGAAAACACGCACACACTTTAGCTTCAGAAAGTAATGCTTTATCCCACATTACATGGACATTAGGATGATTGTGTTCGTAATCGTTGTAATCTTCTAACACAGCAGATGAAATGAACACTTGATCTGTTCCAACAAAGGAAGCAGAAAGATGAAACCTTTGCACGTTTAGGTCTCGTCCACATGTAGCTGGATCTTTTTGAAAACAAAACTTTTTTTTTTTTTTCTTACGGTTATTCCTTCGGCCCACATGACATCGCAGATATCCGAGACGAAAACAAAACTTTTTGAAAACGCCGGGCCAAAGTGAAGTTTTTTTGCAAACGCTGGGTATGCATTGATGCGTGGACGCTGTAATCGAAACTATGTAAATTCTTCAGTGACAACTGTAGCTATACATTTCAATATTTGTCAAAAAAAAAAAAAAAAAGAGGGCAATTAGTGTTAATGTTAAAATCTGATGGGCTAGAACTGTCAGCTCCTCCAGTATCGATCTCCCTGTCTGGCTATTTGAGCCCTGCTTGTGATGCGTTGTTTTAATAGCCTAGATTTTTAGATGACTAAATCCATGGCCAGAATCTGAACCAGGCACTATCAAAGTGACAAGAAATACTTTGCGTGGATGATTGTTTGACCAGAGGACAAAGGTGTTTGCTTTGTTAGCAGCAAAATGACCGTTCTGTAAAACTTACCTTTCAAGAGAGGAGAAGGGTGAGAAACTAGAATTTTGCACATCAGTCTCTTCTGGAAGACCTGAATAGACTTACATTTGATCGTTCACACAAGGTGGTACAAAAATATATTCAACAACAAAATTAAAAAAATCAGCTCTACACACCAGTGAGACCTGGTTCAGGTCAGCAGGAATCAAAACCAAATGACTGAGGAACGTATATAGGCTTTAAATGGACTGTCAGTTTATTTCCAAAAGGTTTAAATTTAAGTTATTTCCTTGAACAAATTAATCTCTAAAACCAAATTAGGATTCGGACTGTAAAGGTAAAATTTTAATTAAAACTTAAATGATCCAGGAAAGGAGTGTTTCCTCTATAATTAAGTGATAATTCTGCAAGAAAGCCAATGAAAGATGAGAGAGATGATGTTTGGCTTCCATTCAAAAGGAAAACTGATATGAGAAATGAACATCAGCAAACAGCCACCATCCACAGTAAGTTAGATTAAAAAAAATGACAAAGGCAGATGGACTTTGGCTTTTTTTGAATCCTCCCAGCTGTCTGTGACACCATCACTCAGCCATACAGAAATCCCTTAACAACCCTCCAACTTCAGCTCGACAACTATAAAACTGTCAAAGGCGGTACTATTGTTGTTCCAACGCCTGACATTTTCCTCTCCCATTCTAACCTTACTCTTGACCTTCAGCGCACTAGAATGGTATTCCAACCAACAGATTCAATATTCTCTATAGTGGCATACCAGCTGCCAAAGCAGCTTTGAAAGGTTCCTCCCTCTACGAGGCACCTCACCTGCAAACTACAAAGAACAGACACTTTCAATCACGGGTCTCAGATGCAGTGGCCTTAGTGTTCTTGGCCCCTGGGCGCTCCTGCACACGGACGACCCTTCAGCTCAGTGATTGGAGCGCTTCAAAGATGAGCAGGGACAGACAATATCTCTCCAGCTCTCAGAGATTCAACACACACACACACACACACACACACACACACACACACACGGATGGTCGGAACCACTAATTTTAAAACGTTTTGACAGAGGAGGTCATACACTATCTGTTACTCATCAGCTGTGATCTATAATAATAGATTGCTAAGGAACATTCTGTGACCAACCAACTGCAAGACTCACAAACTCGTACACTTAGATTAATATCTTTGAACTTTGCACAAAAACTATCCAATCAGCCCAACATGTTCCTTGTTAGTCAGTTCATGCATGTTCATCCCTTTTTAATTTGTCACCTAAAAGGAAATTGATGTTCCTTAAAGCTAATTCTTGTCTGTCGATTAGAGGATGTATATAAATCTGGTTTTCTGTTAGTGCAGTATTAACGAGTTTTCTGGGAACCATGATTTGTCATTTTGGATGACTTTAGATGAAGATTTTTTTTTTTGCACTTTCTATCATTTTGATTATTCCTGTCTCTCAATCTGCTTGAGTGTATTTGTACTTTGTTATGAACTTTTTACACGACCTTCTGAACTTTAGAATACCTTATTAAAACTAATCTTTTATGTTACCTCTGCAGCTAAGTCCTCTCCTTTAGAAGAGTGGTTAGAAGTGCTTTACCAAACCAGCAACCCGGGTTTGAGTTTACTCCTCTTGGTTGGTCACATGGTCTGGAACAAATGAACAGAACCACAGGTATTGGTACTAAACAGGCAGGCAACGTTCCATCAGGTTGAGAGTTTTTTATTTTCTTTTTTCATCCAGATCAACACTGTTGCACTAAATGTGTATATATTTTATTCTAACATTGTTTGATCATTAAAATTTCTAAACACAAAGTGATCTAAGTAATACTACCTAGAACTACCATAGGCAGTCCTTTTGAATGCTCGGACATTATTCTTATATGATTTGGATTATCATTAAAAATATTCATGAATAAAGTGGTGGAATAGGTAAAAAACACATCAGGACACTAAATTAGAACTATAATGATTGATTTTTTTTATTTATTTAATCGACACAGCATAGCTTCTCTGCAATTACACATCCAAATTGGAACTTTGTCCTTATAACAGCAGTGTCTCCAGCTGGCTGGCAGCCATAACAGCATTACTGAATATTCATAATAGTTAATAATTTTCATTGTTAAGACCTAATGATGACATCAACCTATTTTGAACCAGGATACATTTGTTTTTTGTTTTTTTTTTGTTTTTCAAAGACACATTTGTTGTTGTTTTTTGTTCTATTTTACAGTTCAAATTTGGATGTGTAATTGCAGAGAAGTTATGTTGTCTCAATTAAATAAATAAAATTATTCAATCATCATATTTTTAATGAAGTGTCCTGATGTGTTTTTACATGTTCAACCAATTTATTCTTGCATATTTTGTTGATAATCCAAATTATATACAAATAATGTCCGAGCAGTCAAAATGACTGCCTATGGTAGTTGTAGGAGTTGCAGAATCCTGGTACACCAAGTGTTAATAAACACACTGAAAAAGGGCATCAGCTTTATGAAGTTCCTGCATTGGATTAAAGTGGCCTTCACAAAAATATATCGTTTCTAGCTTTACTGGACACAGACACAGCTTTGAGCTCAACCTTCATCTATATTCATTTTCCTCCAGTCTTGATCCATCCCAATCTCAAAACAAACTTTCTAATATGAATCGTCTAAAGCATATAATGTCTAACTTTTGGTGTTTCGCAAGGAACTTTGGGAGAATTGTGTTACTGTTCATTGTTTGGTATTTATATTTTGTCATTTTTCTGTTTAATTTTAGTCGCACATACACACACACACACACACACACGTGTATGCATGTGTGTCTTCAAAGCCTCGGCTATAGTTCACATGATATTTCCGATTATCAGTCTTTTTTTAAAGTGCAACAAATTCCCATTCCTCCTCCTATCTAACAACGCCACAGGTGCATTTTGCTTCAGCACATTCAGCCACACACCAGCATCCTTTTTTTTTTCTTTTTTCCTCATTACTCCTAAACATAATTGTGTATACATATGGGCAAAAACTGGTGAGGTAGGAGCCTTGGTGTCAAACCCAAATAACTGCTGCAGTAATAATAAATATATTCTATCAGATGTTGGCTGACTAAAATCTAAAAAGATTTAAAAAACAACGATTCCTTTCAATCACAACAATCCCAAACATTGTGTATTACATACATACCATCAGCCAAGACTATCTTTGCACATACGTTATGTCTCTCTCGGCTCCAGTCTCATTAATTTACCATAATTATCACCGGTGCTGCCCTGATGAGGTGCTAAAGCAGGACAGCATGATGAGGATGTTTTCTTTCATTCCTTCATTTGCTTGGTTTTTATGGCCTAGTTAGGACGGTCCCACGAGACTTCTGTCTGTGCTGGAACAAAGGAGTGGGGGGGTTGGGGGTTGTACCAGAGGACTGGAACAACAGATCTGAAACCATGAAGAAAAAAATGGAAAGGGAGCCTTAAACACAGTGAAACAGAGATTGGAGAAGAGGGTACATTCAATCTTTAAATGTGTAATTCTTGGGCACTTCATGTCATCTTGGTGTTTTTGTTTCTTCAAGCTTTAATAATGTTTTTTTTTTTCTCTTGTGTTATATGTGCTTTATACTGTATTTTATCTCACCTGCCCCATACTGGTCTCCTGTGTACCAGTTCTTTGCATTCCCTCTTGTCAGGTCATCTATATTTGTTCCAAGTGTTTCTTCTATGAGCCTGAGGCCTCTAATATGAAGCAACAACCAGTGCTATAATCCGTGTTCACATATCAATGAGATGTATCACCCTAAAATGCTGCAGAAAAATATAAATTTGAGAGTAAAGATAAAAATGTACAAATCAATATCACGCTCATTCACCCACAAGTCAGCTGGGTCAGGCTCCAGTAATCTACACTACCTGTCATGAGCAGAACAGACGGTAGATGATGAATGAATAAATGATGGATCAAGGTCATTCATCTCATTCCTTCATCATCATGAGAGGAATTCTCCTGCAACAGGTCACAAAACTCTAAATAAGTTTTCTATTCAATAAAAAAAAAACATTCCTGACTCGTTATAAGAATACTTCAAGCTTGGCTGTCAGACTTCTGACACTTCCAGGGTCTAAAGCAGTAAAACACATCTTGGCCATACATTCATGTACAGGGTACAAATGGAACTGCAATTAAATATTTCAATGATGGAGCTGTTATAAAATTAGCCTGTCAATATTTTTTTAAGTCACTTTATCCAATGGAAGCATTCCTTCCTGACTTTGCTGACATTGCGTTATTTTTGCACTGGATTCTGTTTATGATTCATTAATATTTCCATTGCTATTACAGGCTTTTTATTAATTAATTTATTTATTGGAAGGATTCATTCTCACTGCTGGTTGACTTATCAATGTTTGTGATATGTTCAGTCACATGCTGCTATCCTAGCTGCTCTTATGAGAGGATTAGACCTGAGAAAGAAAATTTGAACTATTATCACACTCACTCTGATTCATTATGGAATTTTCCTTTATCTATAAATGCCATGTTGATTCTTGTTGAAGTGACTGTCATTTGAAGTACAGTAAAATAATCATGAGAGAGAGACAGAGGGAGACATTATATAAATATAAATGTTTTTTATAATCAGGGTATCCATACATGGTGTTCATCCATGGTTCAAATTTTGAAAAAAACTTACCTCCACTGCATCCATTGTGTCAAAGTTCAACAACGGACAGATAAATGAGACATTGACTTATTCCATTTTAAAATTCATAGGCTTTGATTTATTGGAACGGATAAAAAGTAAACAGAACAGTGAGGACATGGAGTGAGAATCGTCAACATAAATCAACACTGTTGAGGCCATGACCTGTAATTGTACTACAAGTGACAGTGATCTAAAACAGGTCAATGAAAGGTTCACATCAAGCAATATCTTCAACGAATCCTTAAAGAGCCAACTGTTATGTGCACCCCTGTTTATGTTCTTAAACTATCTGAAACTCTGTAGTGGAGTAATTAATGCAAATAGAGAGAGCTGATGTTGATGAGTCAGCAAACCGAAGAACGTGAGTGTTTTCCTTCACTATGACTGTAACGATTTGGCATAAATGTCTCAGTTAATATTCCTCATTAAAAGAATCTACAGCGAATATTCATTCATTTTAAGACATTTTCACGGCATTTCAAGTTTAACTGTTCAGCTGGGAGAGGCTTCAGCTCCCATGTGACCCTCATTCTAATGAGTAGCATTACATACGGACAGATTCTGAAATTATAAATGTTTAAAAAAAATAAAGGGGGGGGGGGGGGGGTGTACACAAAAATAAATGTAAATTGACTTTGATTCTCTTCTTCCTCACTGCCGTCTTTATCTGTTACAAGTAGAATGCTTTAGAGACATTGAGTAACAAACTGCATCAGAAACATGCAATGCATAATGAACCAAAAACAAGTTAATGAATAAAATAACAAATCCGCTAATTTGTCACAGTTCCCTCACTCTTCACTACCTCGACTGACTGCTGAATTATTCATCGCATTCCGTTTAACTAGTCGTCCCTTGTAGCCATCCTGTCAATCTCCAGTGAAGGCCTGCCAGTTGGATTGGACTGAGCCCTCACTGCTTTAACTCCACCGTCAGAAGAAAGGTTTACATTGTGTACTGGTGTCTATGTACATGTACAGGAAGTGTGTGTACACATGTGCTTACATCCAATGGATACAATGAACTGACATTCGAGCTTATAGGTTGAATGGGATCAATGCTTTTCATCACATCCTGGGAAAACATTGATTATTTGGCTGCCAAACTCTGGAAAACGAGTTGGGATGAAGAACAAAGAGTTCAAGTGAGAGCAACATGGTGAGGATCCAGGTGTGTCCTGATTTTAGAGGACATGCAGGTGAAAACATCAAATAAGTCACATTATTAACCTAAATAGAAAAAATGTTTTCACTTACAATACAAAGATATTAAATATTAAAATCATTTGGGACATTGATCAGTATCCTAAATTACACACTATCCTATTATATCTTATTCAGGATCCCAACACTATTCACGATTAATTTCCAAGATAAAAAAATCTAAGTTTCATTTACTATAATTTTTTGAAGCACACACACTTTATTAACCCAGATTGTTTCTGGATGATCAACATGAAGCCCAAAGTATGAATTTACTGAACAGTTCAACAAATCCATCCATTTTTTCTGCAACTGTTTGCAACTAGTGGACCATGGGTCTGCTGAAGCCTATCTCAGCTTGTTACAGGCAAGAGGTGGGGTACACCCCAGATAAGATACCAGTTCATTAAGGGGTCACACGAAAGACAAATGTCATGTAAGCTGCATGGTTTTTTTTTTTGGAGGTGGGGAGAAAAGCCCAAAGAGAACTCACACAGACACGAGGAGAACATACACACTCTAGACAGAAAGGAATCAAACCTGGAACCTTCTTGTGAGGAAACAGCGCCACCTGCTGCCTCAACTCAAGCAAGTTTTAACTCTTAAATCTAAAAACTGAACGGAAAAAGTCTGATCTCTTTCTTTCTTATTTGAATAGCAGTGTGTATTTCACTCATTTATTCATTTATTCATTTTCATGTAGCGGGTTGCGGGGAGCTGGAGCTTATCCCAGCTGACTGAGAGCGTGAGGCGGGGGAAACTCTGTGTTTGACGCCAATGCACCGCGGCAGTGTCTATTTCTTCTCTTTGAAATATATTATAGTAAAAATTGTATTGCTTCACCTTTTGTTCTTATATTCCAGCTCATTCTGTAAATATATAATGAATTGCAGATCAAAATATTTTTTTTGTGCCGTCGTGGACTTCACAGAGACACATTGAATGCCACTAGTGGTTTTCAATATCACAATGTGCTGTGCACTGAGCCAATTCTTAATAATATTTATCTCAGAGGGATATAACGTATGGTTGAGAAAAGGTCAGTGAACAGAAACACAGTGGAGGATGTGCTGCATCGGGAATCAGGCAGGAGGACCGAGGATGTTGCTGCATCCTCAGTCTGACTGATGAAACAGGTAAGTCATCAGGACATATTCATATGCTAATAGAGAAAAGGCCTCAGTTCATGGCACATTGCCTTGGGACCAGATGCTAACCTGGAAGCTATATCTCACACACATTCAGAGAAACACACATTAAAAAAGGAATGGGCCCAAACTTTAAATCGGTTAGGTTTTTGATTTTTTTGCGGCGTCAGCACGCCTGTGGCTCCAAACTTTTGATGATAGATGACCATCCTCTCGCCCAAAATAGGAAATTCTCTCAAAGAAATGTGATAATTGACTCATTTTTCACGAAGCGATTGAACAGAAAGAAGTTTTCTCTTGACAGGATGGCAGATCATACCGACGCCCTAGCCAAGGACGTCCTCAGCCTTCACCATAATTGTCAGTGTATTGGCTGACGTACGTGAACAATAGGTTGTGTGGGCTGTAGGTTCTTGTTGCAGCAGCGAGATGGATCAGTTAGGCACAACAAAACGATGCTCCATCGCCCACACAGAGAAACTCGAGAAAAAAATGTAACCAAGGTTATTAATTATATGAAAAAAGAACGAGCACCATGCTTTGTAAGAAGGTTGTAATTCACAAGTAAATGTTGTGTTTGACTTGTAGATTTAATGTCGACAGGAATGTGTGTTTCTCTCATTATTTATTCAATCCTTCACTAATGATTCAGAGGAACTATAATCCACTAGGGTTCTTTTTTTCCTGATGGAAAATTAAAGTAGAAGAATTACTATCATGATTTTATTCTTAGAATGTGTGAGAATGTCAGAAAGTGGAAAATCAAATCTTTAGTCTTTGTTTCTGAATTCAAGAAAAGAAAAAATTAAAATTAATTTGTTGAGCTGTTGTTGTAGCTTGACAGAGAAAGTCTACAACTTAAATAATGTTATCTAGGGTAATTACCTGGCCATATCTACCGAAGTTCTCATATACAGGTAGTCTTCCATTTACAAACATTACGAACAATTGGAGACACAAACAAACACGTGCTGCCATATCTGACTATTGTCCTGCAGTTCTTATTTCTGCCACAACCCCTGACGAGCAGCACTGCTGCGATCACGCATCTCCTCCTCTTGTTGTTGTTTGTTGTTGTCTCTCAGAGCTTCAGGCTGTTTATCGTGGATGATAAAGCAATTGGACGACGTGTTCTACTGATGGGTGGCCACTGCCAACCATGATATGATTTCAATATGATATTGTGTTTTTATTCTTATTTATTGTACGGTAACGTAGCATTATGTGCTTTTAGCAGTTTTCTAATGATTTTAAGAGTCCGGTTTTTGTGGTTGACAGACGTAAAGTCGATTGAAATGAAGTAAACTCGAATTTATTTTCCCGTGTATTTTTTTTTATATTTTTTTTAATTTTGAAAACTAACGTAGAATCGAGAACAACTTTACTTGAAATGTCCTGTAGCTGTATTTTATTTCATTATGTGTTGTTTTTATGGCCTGGATTTGTTTATGTTAAGTCTTAGGTAATAGTACTTTCATATTTAGAGTAGTAATGACATTTAAACGACCTTAAATGGTGATTATAGATGGAAATTTAATAAACAACGTCTTACAAACATCTCAGAACCAGCTGTGTTCATAGGTTGAGGACTATCTCTATTCTTTCTAATATTCAGACATTCATAACATGCTTCTGCCCTCTCACTCTGCTGTTTCAGTATTTTTCCACTCAGCTGATGCCCACCAGTCTCTATTCAAGCTCCACTCACCTATTTATTGTTATGATAGGAATTAATATTTATTATACAATTTCTTCATTTGTAACATGTCACTGACAAATGAACCGTCAGGCTTGATTGGTGCCCCCTCTGGCTCATCCCTGATAGCAGTGTGGGGCTGAATTTTGCTGTGATGTTGTAGATAGTGTGCCCGAAGGTCTCTTTGTGCTGCCTGTGGGCCTCTTCATGCTCTCAGACCACTTGAGATGCACACTGCATAGATGGACTAAATTGCCCCCACCACTCTTGATCAGTTGTGTCACAAATCTCCTTCACCCTTGGCAGACAGAATTGTACATCCAATCCTTTTTTTTTTTTTTTTCCAGTATCATTCCAAAAAGCACATCAGAATGCTCAATAATCCCATTAAATGTCTCAAGCAAAAAAAAAACAAGACTCGAAATCATTCAGGCATGAATTAAATCCATCAGCTCCAAGCCTCGTGTCCTTATCATCCGTGATGGTCCAGTGTGTTGTCAAGCAACTCTTTTAGTGTAAACTCTTTTCTCAAAAACTGTGCTAATCTTTATGTATACTTCTGCCGAGTTGGAGCAATGGGAGGAGGACATTGCTTGCAATGTCATCCAGTAGTTAGGCGATGTCATTCAAGTTTGCAAAAAAGACCTTGCATTCTTAAAGATTTGAGATCCCCTTGAAAATTAGTTGATGTCCATAGCAGTCAATGAATGCGGCCATCGGTGCCTTCTCCTTAACTTTAGCCTGCACCCCATTTAGTCAAGACGACATACCGCTCCACAATGTGCCAAAACTGTCTTCAGACAACATTCTTCAAAGAAACCTAAAATAACAGCGGTAATATCATTAGCTTATCGCCGCTGATAACATGTTGAAATTCGACAAAACTCAGCTTGACACCTGTGTCTGTCACATAGCACAGGATCGGTGCGAGCTGTGCTACATTACCCATTTCTGTCTTAAAAATGACAAAGGATGTTTTTCGATCTCATCTCCCAAAACTTCATTCATAGTATAAATCAGGTTATCCTGTAGTTTGTCTGATGTCCTAGTAAACATTTTTTTAGTGGACAGGTGGTGATGCATGTTTGTGTTGTTAACAGCAAAAAAAAAAAAAAGTTCCTGTGACATAGTTGCCTGTGTCTGTGGACTCTTTCATCATGTCTCCAAAATGAAAGTTCCTGTTTACCCAAAAACAGGACACAATCTATCAGTTTATTCAACATTTCCCTATTTTTCTTCAACCTTTTGTTGTGAAGCCCTATTTCCCTGCAAGCGTTAGTAAGCTATAAAATGAAGGGAATAAACCATGGAAAATAATTGAATACATACAGTATTTGATGAATATTTATGACAAAATATTAAAATCAAATTTACTTTCTAATGATGTTTAGACCAGCAGAGAAGGCCTCAATGGCCCTGATAGCCCAGTACTGTCTGATGGTGATGTAGACAAACCTCACATGAACACTGAAGACCATTCTTGTGTGTGTTCTTGTGTAGTTATTTGGCCATTTTCAAGTGTTATTGGATTTTTTTTTTCCAGTCCTGCCTTTGGGATTCTCAATTGAATTTGTTTTTGTCAGACTGTCTTCCACTTTGTTGGCCCTTCCTGCTCCATATTCATCAGTAGTGTAGGTGCCTCCATTTCTATCATTAAATCCCTGAACTTCTCTTTCTGAACTTCTGTTACTTCTCTTTCTTTGCTTTTCCTGCTAAAATTAAATGAGACTTTTTAAATCCTTGCAAGACATTGCCGCTGTCTTTGTGCTTCTGCTTGACAGATGGGGAACAAGTATGGAAGACAGGAAATACAAAGGCCTGGAAATCCTGCCCCTACTTCAGCAACTACATCACAGTTTGGACTGAAACTTATTTCTGGCCTATCCGCCAATCAGTATTTACTTTAAATACTGATTTTAATTCCCTAAGGGAAATTAGTGGCTCACTCTAGTTGATTCATGCATATATATCTGTGTACAGGCCCTGAACACGCAAACACACACACAGGGGGCTTGTGAGCATGCAGAGGGGGTTAGAGTGGCAGACAGCTCCTTCGTGGTGCGCCCAAATGAGCAACTTGTAAGGGGGACGGCGCTGTGCTCAAGGGTGCCTCGGCAGTGCTCCGGAGGTGAGCTGATGCCCCCCACTGTCAGCTCACACTCTGGGTGATTTTTTGGGGCGGAAGCAGGAATTGAACCGCCGATCTTGGAACATTAGGTTCTGCCCGGAGTTTCTTCCTCAATGAGGGAGTTTTTCCCCACCACTGTCGCTTATGCTTGCTCTGGAGGGTTCTGTTTGGTTTCTCTGTCTGTTAAAGTGCTTTGAAATGTCTGATGATGTGATAAAGCAATGTGATAAAAAAAGGTTGATTGATTAATTGATTGATTGATTGAAGATCTGCCTCTGTCATTGTCTTTTAGTCCCTGATGTGCTGCCTACCTTTGCTATGGTTAAACTTTTAAGATTTTATTTCTTCAAGCAATCTTTTATATTATTTAGTTACATAAAGTTAAAACAACTATATTAAAGTCCCCCAGGAAATACTTGTAATATTTAACATAAATTCGTATGACTTATTGAATTTTTTTTTCTTTTTTGTTTGTGTGATACAGCTGACATTTTGGTATGTGTAGAAAACAAAACTTTATTTGACACATTCACTGGCAGCTGTATAGCGTACGCCACTCGGGACCACTTGGTGGGGAAAGTTGGGGCCTGTTGTCCAAAGGTGAAGGAGTGCTGAACCGGAAAAGTGATGGAGCTCCTCAGTGCAGTGGGTGTGCGTTATGGGAGGTGGAAGTCAGTAACCGCAATGGAGGACAGCCTGTCTGTCATCCACATCTTCACCTTATCCACAAGCTCCCGGGGCATCCAAGGACAGAGCTGGACTTTGTAAACCAAACCACACCATAAACCTGAGCAGGTAGAGTCTGCTCTGTCGTTTTTTGGAAAAGTGTAGCACTGTTATTAGTCCAGTCCAGTATATTGTTCAGATGAACAACCAGGTACTCACCATCTTAATGTCTCTTCCCTTGGATGTTCTCTGGCATGCTGGCACTGGAGACTGTAGGCGTCTGAATAAACGGATCAGGAATAGCGGTGGCAGCCAGGCATCTCTGGAGGACTTACAGTAAATCTCATGAGAAATTCTGAGAGAGCCTCTATCCTGCTTTCATGACTAACAGTCATTGCCTGCAAAGCGTCTGCCAAAAAAGGTTAATTGCCATCCATGGGGGTTGAAACATGAATGCTTGAATTGATGGCTCTGGCTGAGATAGGTCACTGCAGACTGGGTTCATGTTGGCCAGATTGGCCAGATTGAGTCCAGGGATTAAGCAGAACCAATACACAGGAGTCAGGCAGGAAACGGGGATGCTGGAAAATAGGATGAACACTAATGCCCTGGCAGGAACCTGAGGGCCGAACAGAGGAAATGTAGGGTGGAGACATATTTTTTAAAATCTTATTAAACATTTTAAAAATTAATAAAAATCTTTTAGAAAAAACAAACATTTTCATAAAATGTTTTATATAAATTCCATACAAAATTTTATACAATTTTAATTGTGTGACCTCTGTCACACAATGCAGCTGAGGGTATTAAACACGAAACGACCACGGCCACCATAACTTTTTAAGTACATCCATATTGAGCAATCATCACTGTTGTTTTTCTTTCTTTTCTTTTTTTTGCACATCCAATGATCCACTTTCACATGTCTTTCTTTGCCTACCATTATAGCAGTGGTAAGTCAGGTGACACAAGCCTCAGTGAATATATACAGTGAACCGATTTTACGATAGAAAATAGATACCCTCTGTAACCCCTGGGCTTTCTACCCTGACCATCAAGACACAGGAAAATGATGAATGTAGACTGAAACAGCAAAGAATACCGAATTTATAAAAATGTGCATTTGAATATTTGAATAATTCACAGCAGACATACACTGTATTTTCACAACATTCCTTTGACCTTACACTCAATTCTTTTTAAAGTCAAACTCACACTGAAGTACATTGTTAATTATACAAAACCATAAAAGAGGCCGGCATCTTTGAAGTTAATTATGCACATAACATTCAAGCTGCCTCAGCGCTCAAAGAGAAGGGACTGTGAGCTGATATAACTGCTGCTACTATAACTAGTGTACTAATGTAAAA
This sequence comes from Antennarius maculatus, assembly GCA_013358685.1. NCBI lineage: Eukaryota > Metazoa > Chordata > Actinopteri > Lophiiformes > Antennariidae > Antennarius > Antennarius maculatus. The sequence continues at coordinate 2,014,951 of CM023626.1, read as the reverse complement.
TATTATGGGCTTCTTTTTCTCAAGGAGACTTTGATATGGATGATCTTTGAAGGTGCACGTCATATTATTTGTTGTTATACATAAACACAACATGACAAATGGCCATTTCCAGTAGTACAGTAAATGCAGGTTTGGAGCTTCTGGTTACATATATTAAAAAATGCGGTTTCACTCTCTGGATTTTATTTTGATGATTTTACAACATTGTGTGTGGATTTTTATTCTACATTTTGTGTTTATTAATATTGTTGTTAATATTGTTATTGTAATGATGTTAGGGTTAGATTCATTTTAGGTCTCTTGTTCTTCTTCTTCTAAAAGAAGTCAGCAAAGTTTACACCCATCTTTAAAACGAACTCTTGACACAGCCAGTGTGGACATGTGTTCAGGCCAGGAACAACCGTAGCACCATATGACTAATTTTTTACAGCAACTGATAAATCTAAGAACTACAGACTTTTTTTTATTCATTTTTATGCACTACATCTCAAAGCAGCAGAGTAGATTCATGCTCGTAAATTATGTGACATTTAATGGGAAATTCTGTCATACATACTCTCAAAAAATAGTTTCAGCAATTCTTTCAGGATCACAAAAGAATCATCAATATTCTGAAGGTACAGACAAAACAATGTGCAATGAAAAACCATTCCAATATTGACAGGGGATGTATATGTAGCATTACATAATAGAAAATAAAAATTTTGACCAGGTGACAGGACAGGGGCATGAGCTCTTCTAGGACTGAAAAAGAGAAGAGGTTGTTGGAGAGGAAGAGAAAGTCGGACTGTATCTGCAACAAAAAAGCGAGCAAGAGGATTGCACAGGAAGATGCAAAAGAAGCACTGCTTAGATATACAGCCAAATAAAGGAATGCTGCTAGATGTAAAGTCCTAGAAACCTTCAGTGGGAAGGTAAAGAAGAAAAGGTTTGCAGCATCAAGAGATGGAATATTGCCAGGCATAAAATCCTAGAAATCTCTCCACTTAAAGGCAAAGAAGTGCTGATGGAAAACTTTTCAATATTCTGTATACGATTCAAAATGAATAAAAACGTAGCTGTATTTTTACTACCGTGAAATAAATGTAGTTTGACAAATAAAAATCAATTTAGAAGCAGAAACGTCAAAGACTAAAGTATGATAGTGTTTGTTTGAGAATCCAGGCTTTATTTACACAACCTCTGTTTTAAGGAGAGGACATTGTTGAACACATCCAAGAGTATGTTGCCCAGTGACATCCAAGACTATCTGTGTCTTATTGATTTAAGTATATCAAATATAATTTACTATTAATTTAAACATACAGCACATGCTTTGGCAAGATATTTCTTCTTTTCACCATATATATCCTTTACGTTTGGTATATTCTTACAGACATTAGTCTTTTCCAAGAGGTGGTTGATAACAAGCAGGGCTCAGAAACAACGAGCATCAATTTGCAGTTGAGCAAATAAAGATTCAAATGTCTACTAAATGTATAGATGGTGTCTGGAACATACCAGACACCAATAGTAATGGCGCCTGGAGACTGCTTGACTTCGGACGAAGTTTGTGTTCCACTGAATGTCACTATAGCGTCTTTGCTAAACTAGACAAAACCATTCCATCTGCGTTCCTCTTCTTGGGACCATATCTTTCCATCACACCCCCATTGTATCCATCCCCGTCTTTAACATTGAAGCCTGCTTAATTCACATCCCTTGCTTGGGAACAGTCTGAGCCGTTTCATTGAGCTCACTAAAGGACTCTTCTTTCTCTAACATCTCCTACATGCTGACCGCATATTCACCACAACATCATCTACCTCCATCTTCATAATCATCAGTCCATTTGCAACTCTCTTCACCTCTAAAGCACTCTTGACAAGTTTTTTTCAGAACAGTCCTCACTTCTTTTCTCTTTCTGTCTGTTACATGGTAGAACACGTTGTACTTCCCTTCCACTTGTTTACCTGTATGCACAGTCCATTTACCTTCCTTCTCTCCATTACGTCAGCGAGCTTCCTCTCTTCACTATTAATGGCACAAATGGTCAGTGTATTTGTATTTGTATTTGTAATCTGAATACAGGCAAACCTCGATTTACGACCACAATTCATTCCTGAAGGCTGTTCGAATGCCGATTTGTTCTAATTCTAAATACATTTTTCCCATTACAAATAAAGTAAACGGTCTTAATCCGTTCCAAGATGCTAGAAAACTACCTTTTTTCAACATAATATGTCATTTCATAATGTCATTTATATATCAAATTGTATAGTAATGAAACATATCAAAGAAATGTAAAAAAAAGAAGCAAACATGAAAAAGAAAGAAAAAAAGAAAGAAAAAGAAAAACATCAACGTAATCAGGTTAGCCTAAGGTACGAGTTACCGTCGTCTTTTGAACAGAAGTTTAGGTACCATAACTCGTACCATAGGCAATGGAACGCAAATTAAATGAAAAATCTTTGAACACAGTAAACTAAAATAAAACGCACATCACCGTCACGTTTTCTCTCGACTTTTCTCGCCGTTTCTCGCGCTTGGCGGCAAGAAATAATAATAATAATGGCTTAGATTTATATAGCGCTTTTCTGGACACTTTCAAGACGCTTTACATTGGATCCATTATTCATTCACTCCTCATTCACACTTGGTGATGATAGACTACGTGTGTAGCCACAGTTGCCCTGGGGCAGACTGACGGAGGCTGCCAATCTGCGCCTACTGCTCCACCGACCACCAGCGGAACAATTACACACATTCACACACCAGCGAGTGCCCCACTGGAGGCAAGAAGGGTAAGGTGTCTTGCCCAAGAACACAACGACAAATGACTCGGCGGGAGCGGGAATCGAACCGCCGATCATGAATCATTGGACGACCCGCGATACCGCGGAGCCACGGTCGCCACAAAAAGGCGTTCGTTTCGCGTTCGAGTTCCAAATTTCTTTCGATTTCTAAGACAAAAAAATTACAAATTTTTTGGTCGAGTTCCGATTTGTTTGATGTCTAAAGCGTTCCAAAACCAAGGTTTGCTTGTATTTAATTTTCTCTCTGGTCTTGGAACTGGCACTGATTCTAAACTGACCCGTCTCATCAGTGGATAAAGTCGCAAACAAAGCAAAGATATTCATCTGAAATTGTCTTTTTGATACAGTTGGAGAAAAGATGAGTACACATGCACTTTATAGTGTATATTTTTAAATTTGTGCTCATTTATCAGAAAAAATGCTGTGCCTTCTATATTTAAATAGACTTTTTGAGCATGCTATCCATTTGACTTTGTGGCGGTGGTCATCTTTTCAGTGTAAGATGTTCCATAGAAACACAAAGAACAAATTTTAAATCCATGTTAGTGAAGAGAGTTGATGATCACAGCAAAGTTTCAACTGTGAAAGTCAATTCAAGATTAAAATTTTCAAGTTTATTCCCAAATCTAAGACCAACATAGTCCAGTCACGTGTCAAAATCAAGTCCTGAATCCAATCAAGTCAGATGCGAGTCCCCAATCATGATCAACACACAGCAACTGCGTCCCCAAGACCATTAATAAAACATTACAAACGCGTGTTGTGAGACAATTTAAACTGACTTTATACATATTTTTCAGAAGGTCAGAAAACAAGTTGATGGAAACATCCTCTCACCCTCAACCAACCCACTGCCCTCCCTTTGGAGTTATCTCTTATTCTGTGGATTGATGAGTTTCCTTCTGCCTGGTCAGCCAACTGTAAAATCCTATGTAATACATTCCTTTTTAATTTGAGTCACAATCAGTCTCTGCATACCAATGCAGTGTTGCAAAGCCTGTATGTAGATGGCTTTTAGTCCTTCTCTGCTTCGTAATTCGCTGTCAATCGGTCCGCTATCAAACCGTCTGATCTGAACGCAAATTTAGGGGGTGTAAACGCAAACTGACAGTGGTGTAAACAGCTATCTGTGCATGTAGCTGGGTACACTGCAAATTCTGAGCAGCATTTGGCTGTGTGTGAACAGGAAACAGCTCAGACCATTCCTATTCAGTTCTGTCAGGGAGGAGTTAATTGTACACATGCATGGGCTCAAGAACACTGGCAATACTTTGGATCAAGTGAAGTAGAACGTGCAAGGATCACTGTGAAGATGCAGAGAGAACTAACAGAACAACAGACGTGTGAAGAGAATGAAGTCGGAGCAGAAGATCACTTGGCAGGAAGTTTTGAACACGTTCACATAAAGTTAAAGTTGATAAACCTGCAGAGCCCCTGCTCGCCCAGGAAGAGACCCCTGGTGCACTTCCTGAGTTGTTTCTCCAGGGCTCTTAGTGAAGGTTGCTATCCTTGGAGACATTAACAGATCCTCACATCCATCACTGAGGAAAAGTCGCAAGGAGATCAGCAAAACCACATATGTCCACACCAGACTGGGTACTGTTAGTTTATGTGATGCAGATGAATATTTCATCGCTGTCAACCAGCTGAGGACTTGCGTTGTTTTGGTGTCATGAAACAACAAAGTATTAGTCCAGCGTCTCTAACTTTAGCATTCATAAACTACTTATTTTACAATACAAGTACACCGATGTGGCCAAAACCACATTCATGTCCATATGTCTAAAAATGTTAATTACGTCTGCTAAAGAGGTTATATTCTCACAGTTTCTTTGCTGGTGAAATTGGTTGGTTTTGTTCTAATTGGATGCGTCACTCAAAAAACAAACAAAAAAACCCAAAAAACTATGCATTGCAAAAAAGTACATGCAGAAAATAATCACTGACTGTCAGGATCAAATATCATACAAGCAAAGAGATCTGTCCATCCAGCAGCATAGTTTTACTTACTAGAAATCTAGTAATAAATTTCAGATATTAGACCAAATAAAAAAAAAAAAAATTAAATAACTGTTGTTCCTAATTTTAGTTTTGCAATTCATCTCAGGTTTCCAGTTCTAAAGTCTCATATCAAATAGAGAACAATTGGTAGAATGAATTACTACACAACATAGTGGAAGGATGAAGTATGAATCAGGACATTTTGTTTTACCAGAATATCAGTCAGTCGATGCTGTACAAAAGAAGCCCAGAGGGTTACAGATTTCTTATTATCAGCAAGGGACAACACAGAGATCAAAATCTGAAAATAAGAGTGTTGAGTGACAAATGGAGACACAGTAAAATATATCCATGGTAACAACTAAACCTCACTGCCACTTTCCGTTTTGGTGCAGAGATATAAAACACTTGAAGTGAGAACAGATGTCTCACTCATATTTAAGTTCAGTTGAAGGAGAAAGATTTTTTTTTTTTTTTTAATTATGAATACTGTTAGTGAAAGTAGAGGATTGGTTATGAAAGCTAAAAAATCTATGGAATGGTGTTTTTTTTTTTTAGATAGATAATTAACAAATAGAAAAACAATACAAAATAGACAAATAAGTAAATTGGAAAAACATAATACTTGTGGCTCACGTGACTCTGCACACAGAATCAAAGCTGCAGCCTTGTGATGTGGCTCTACAGATATTTACAGGTCATCACAGCCTCCTTTAGCCTTGATCCTTAATGAGAACGAGGGACAGACAACACAAAGCCCATGCTGGGTGATGATACTCATACTTGTCTGTCTCTGTTGATTTATTTCCTCTTCTTTATCTGCCTCTGTGCCCTCAGTCTTTCCTTTTATTCTCTGTCTGGCCAAAATATAATTAGATTGATAATTGTTAGGCTTGTTTGTCTCATCACAGCCGAAAGCAATTTCCAAGCTGTAGGATTTGTTCATAATACATTTATACAAGTCAACTGTCCCCCCCATAACGGCTGTTAACATGCATCTTGTATTTTAAACAGAGCACTAGTTTAAAGTTAAATACTACATCTAACATTCCCTTTTGACAGTCATATATTAATATTACTACTACTACTACTACTGCTACTACTATAACCACTACTACTTCTATTAATAATAATAATTACATTATTGTTACAGTGCGCCCTCGCGCATTTGCGCATCAACGCTCGCGACTCCACCTCATCGCGGATTTTTGGAAGGCAGTCACGTGATCCTGTACGCACATTCTATTGGCTGACGGCATCCGGAAGTGCGTCCGTTCCGTAAGTCTGGGATATACGTGAGACACAAAAGTGCTTCAAAGAGTCGATAAAAGTGTGGGAAAAGGTAATACAGATAGAATGTGGTTTGATAACAGCATGGGGGAGGGTCATAAATGTTTAAATTACCATGAATAATAAGAGAAATAATTTGTCGCTGTATCACGGAATTCGTTAATCGCGTGTGGTTCCTGGAACGTATTAACCGCGAGGAACGAGGGCGCACTGTATTATTATTATTTTGATCCAGTTTAAAAAGCGCTAAAAGCTAATGGTTTTCACTGGGTACAGGGAAGGGGAGGGTGTCTAACAATCAGGTGTTTGTTTGTTTTTATTAATTCTATTTGTTACTTACTTTTCTGTCTATTATCTTTTCTTGTATATATGTTTAAGACTTCATTTGTTTATTTATTTATTTATTTTTGTACTATGCACTCGATTACTGTTTATTTATTTATTTATTTTTGTACTATGCACTCTATTACTATGGGTAGGGAATTCAAGCTAATAGAGAATTGAAGAAGGGGTAGGATTAAATAAGATTATGCTTCATCCTACTCCTTTTTGGGCATGTTTTGTGTATTATTATTATTATTATTTTTGTCTTGATTCCTATTATTTTTGTCTTGATTATTGTTGTTATTCTTCACACATGTTCGAAATAAAGCATTCATTCATTCATTCATTCATTATTATTATTATTATACATTCTAAGACACTGATTAGCAGCAGATTAAATGATCCAAAAGCTTCCCAGACAATAATTAAGACTGAAAATTGAGTTCAGTGACACAAAATTCAACAAAACATCTCAAGGATTAAAAGTCTGTGGTCACTAAGTGGTACGGTACCATCATTTTGACCGATGATGGGATGTAATATTATTAACAATGAACTTGTCGGAGGTCAACATCACCCAAAGCTTCAAGTAAAGACAATCATTTTGAAATTGGCTGAAAGTCAGTGTGCATGGTCTATTCTAGGTTTGGTGTGGGTAAAAGTTGGATGGGTGCGCCACACAACAGGAACCAGCAGAACTCAACTCTCTGACACACAGCGTGTTCTCTGGTATGACTGTCCTATCTGATCAGAGCTGCTCACGTCTATTTGTTCATGATGTCTCTTCTGTCCCCAAGGCAAAGTTATCTCGTGTCACTGCTGATCAGGGAAGGAAAGCTGAGCACCTTCCTGTCCTGCTAATCTTTGGCCTCAGATAAGCAAAGAAGCAATTACCCCTTATCAGAAAACCCAAAGGACAGATGTTAGAAGAGATTAAATTCATATACACAGATGTTTCAGACACTGATGATCAGGAGTTATTAGTCATTGGATCTGAGTAATGGTACCAAGTGTCCTTGACCTTATTTGTCTTCATTTTTGTGCTGCAGAGAGAGAGAGGATGTAGTAGGACAGGAGGAAGAGTTGTGGACAGAATCTCTTCAATGAAAGTTATGGATATTCAGCCACAAAAACGAGGTTACTCTCCTACACAGCACTTTTTCTCTTGTTCTGTTGTCACACTCCTTCACAGTTCGATGCATAAATACACTCTATCACAAGCACAAACAGATGCCTTCACTCACTTCCACACTGCTGTCATAAGGGTGTGTGTGTGTGTGTGTGTGTGTGTGTGTGTGTGTGTGTGTGGTTTTGTCCATTTATACTATCCTGGCTGCTGACAGCAAACACTAAACTTCAACAAATTTGTCTTCATTCCATACAAAGGCCCCCCAAGTCAGTATGACACACATCAGAAACACAAACACAGAATGGGCTACGTCTGCAGGGACTGGGTAAACTGGATGGACGATATTGAAGCACTGCGTATTTGCGATTAATTGTTGTTACATTTATAATCAGCCTTTTGATATTTCTATCCACACTGCACATGAATGACAAACCGTTGATGTTGCTGACAATATTGACTAAAAATGAAAACTACCTTTATGACTTGAATTTGCAATTTTCTGACTTGTCTTTCAACAAGATTTTGGAATTCCATTAAAATCAGACTTTAACATTCAGATTTCCAGTGAGCGTACATGAAAAAAAAAAAAAAACAGTTAAGCGGTGCAACAATCTGACAACAGATGATCGCCGCAACCATCAAAATCAGGTGTTAACTTGTGTTAATGTTGATGTGAGTAATTTGAATATTGATGTCTGATTCTTTATTCTGTGACGTGGAAAAAAACCACACATTTAAACTTGATTTTTTTTAGTCACTTCAAAAAGGTTAAAAGTATCGTAGGCCTATAAGAGACAACAGAGATCGAATGAAAGCATGTGAAGGATATATTTGCTTTCTGACATGAGGTTACATCATAGATAATGAATGCAGCAGTATGTATAGGAAATACATTCACTCCACTGTCATCTACACACCACTGTTTCACGCTGTCCATGAGTGACGCCCCTGTGGAGCGGTTCTGAATCAGTCACATCACTAGAACTATTATCCTGCTCAGTCACATTACAGCTGATCACCTGAAGACATCTGAGTCATCACACACACACACACACACACACACACACACACACACACTGCTCACGCAGGAATACACTATATAATGTCACTCTGAAATATCAAATCACACATTATTCACCTTTAATTATTAATTTGGGGCTATTTATTATATTTGTGGAATCTTGAATGTCTGATTTGTTCTTCTTTGTTTTATCCCTTATGGTTGAGAGTCAACACCAGTGGGTTGGTCCACCAGGGAAATTAAGAAATGGATGCATCCAGATAAAGACTGTCATCTTTTGTCTCTAAGCCACAATAAATGGGAGATAAAAAAAATACTGAGAGAAAATACTTCAAAAATGTAGGTGTGGTATTGATCGTGTTCTATTGCGATTAATCACAAGGTGTCACGGTTTTGTATTTGTGTCATGTTGCTCTGCTGTGCTGGGGTGTGGCAGGAGGTGGGGCCAAATTTATGAGCGGAGCCTCATCTCTACACCTGTTCCTCATCTCCTCACCTGTGTCTCATCAGGCTGATTAGCCTGGGGATTTTTTTAAGCCGACTTCTCATTTGGGTCTTTCTTCTACCCTCCTCATGCTTGAAGTTGGTTGGACTTGGAGTTTTCTTGTTTTGTGGATTTTTGATAGTGATGGTCAGATGAAGCCCCATGAAGCATTAAAGCTTTACATCCCAACCGGTTCACTGAGGTTTGAAGCTTCATGAGGCTTCATTTGCTCTAGTACGACATCTAATGGACGCTAAAATATCAGTTGGTGTGAGTTTGTGGCATTTTGCAGAAAGCCTGTGAATAAAACTGTCAGCAAAATAAGGAAATATGCGAAACATGTGCATTTTAGTGATGGCAGTACAGTGTGTGTGTGTGTGTGTGTGTACAACTAAAAAATCAAACTCAGAACGTCCACTATTACAACAAGATGTGTCTACTCCCCTGACTCAACTACAACCTTGAAAACTACCATTATGCAACATTCAAAGTCGATAACATTGTGTTTGTCGCACAAACGTAATCTACTTTAAAGAAAAAACTTTGGGCTGTGGCACTGTAATTCAAGAGTTATTGGTTATTGTTGTCCTCAGCCAGACAAAGATCGGTGAATAGACTGTAAGATCAGTTAATTTAAGAGTCCCCCACCTTCCCACACTTTTAAGGTCGAGGCATCGACAGAACAAACACCACTTCTAATTTCAAGGTATGTTCAGTCAGCGTAAATTAGAAGTCGGTTTCACTAGAAGATATCCATTATCAGGGATTAATGGACGCCCTGCAGCCGATCATCTGAACTCCAGGATGTTCCAGCTCTTCAACACTTGTCTATCCATCAGTGAACGAGTTTATTTATCCAAGTGATGTTTCAACCATGTCTCTTGAACACAACACATTCGTCTTTATCAGTAGACATGTTCATTTTCTGTGAAAGAATGTGCAAAGCTGCATCTTCTTAACACATCAGTCCTGTCAGTCTCAGGTGATTTACCGCTGCTATTACTGGCAACTGGATATTTTCAGCTCTTGACTCTCCTCCAGCTGCACTATTCATCACCTCTCTGATCATTGCCATCAGATTTCTTTCAGAATATGGATATCCCCCACTGCACCCTATTGATGTAAGACCTTTGACCTTTGTCCATGGATGTTATTGTGAGCGTGAATGATTGTGTCTTTGTGTAGCCCTGGGATGAGCTGGCGTCTCATCCAGGGTGTATCCCACCTCTCGCCTATAGCCAGCCAAAATAGGGGTCATAGATTATGCTGGAATCTATGTCAGATTACTGGTTGAAGACTGGATGATTTTGATAGTTATTATTATTACGAAACCAGAAATAGCTCCACTTTTGACCTACTGGTTGATCCTCATGCTAGTCATCCCAACAACACTGATTTCTTTAACTTTAGTTGCTTAACTGATTAAAATACTGATTAAAACATTTTCATCACACTAGAAATTCCATAGATTCCCTCAATTTAAAAACTAAAATTAAAATATTTCAATTTTTTTTTTTTTTTTTACACATTATAGGATTTCATTAAGATTATCTTGCTGGGGGTAACAATGAATACATCACTATTATCATGAAGCAGATGTACTCCAATGAGAAAACAAGCTAAACATTTTATCAGTTAGATACCTGTGAGCAGCAGTCACATTAGTCTACTTAATGTTAGCATATTTACTGCTGCTTTACCACACTGTTACCCCCTTTGGGATGTCCCACCCATTGGCCCAAGTGAAATATTGATTAAATAATCCAGATTGTAACTCCCAAAAATGAAACATACTTTAAAATTACAGCTCTAATCATCCGTGAACAGAAGTGTGAGACTTTATCTGTGAAATTTGCACACTACCAGATAATCTGTTCCAAATAGTCGCTGGCCAGTTACTCCACCAGGAGGCATGGAGTTGGCTTTATCTTTCTGATGTGTGAGACTTTACTTGTCTGCACTTCTTGTTCATCCAAATAAAAAAGTTTCGATCAGGTTGCATTTTGTAAATACTCACACACTGAGTGCTGAACAATATGCAGATTTGTCACCTGTTCACCATCTGCTGGTGAAACAGCTGACAAAGTGCTCGCCATCCTCCAGAGCAAAATGTCCTGCATGCATTTGTTATTATGAATCTATACTCTGTATGAATACCATTAGTTAGTTTTTTTTTTTTTTTTTTTAGGTGATGCAGATTGATAGATCACATTGGATATAGATCACATTGGATATAGATACAGCTATCTGTAATTATGAGTGTAATAAGTCAATATAACAACACAATACCTGTTCTGAGCAAAATGTATAAACTGAACCGAACAAAGTGATCTCTCATAGAATACATCCTTAATGTCTGTTCAGGTTCTAAAATGTTATGTTATGTCTCTAAAACATCATTATTATAACCAGAATCGACCCATATGTGGAGGTTCTCTCTAGTAATAAGCTCTTTCATGGTGAAGAAGAAAGACTGGAGTGGTTAAGTAGATTTCTAATAATAATACCTCTCAGGAAAGGATTTGTGTTTGGGTCTTAATTCATGAAGGCCTACATTTTGCTTTCTAAACATCCTAAAGCTTGAAAAGGACCTGTGACAGTCTAATCTTTGATTTTCTTTTGTTGGCTGAAAAATCCTTAATTGGAAATGCGGATCGGTACTGGGAGATTACGTAAGTTCCCTGGCTTTTTAACTGTCTGTGAGCTTTCTGGGCTCAACAATAGTGGTGCAATGCCCCGAAGGGCTTGGATGGTGGGAGAGGACAACTCCAATCACACAACAACAGTATACTACAGAAACTGAAGGCAATAAAACATTGTAAGACAAGCTGAGCATGACCTCTGAAGCAGGGTTATTAGGAAAAAGCACAAGGAAGCAGTGCCACAGAAACCATTGAATGTATGAATTCACGTTATTCTTTGTTCCTTCTACTACTATGTACTGTGCGTCAGTGGTTCTGTGTATATATGATCACAATGTCAGCAGCTCACGTGGAATCCTGGATGAGGCTGATAGAAGAACAGGAGCCCACAGGACTAAACCCCCAGTAGAACCCGATTGCGGCACACATCATTAAGATGCTCTGTACATTTTCAATTTTTTTATTTGCTTTTTGCTGTTACACAAGATATGGTGACATGTGAGTGACATATCAGTCATTGCTTTGCCTCAGCAGCGCACCTGGTGGGATGGACTATATGTACTGTACTATCATATCCTTGCAAAATGTACCTGAACTATAGGCATGTGCTATAAAGCATATGGTAATTGGTAAATACAGGTCCTTCTCAAAAAATTAGCACATTGTGATAAAGTTAATTATTTTCTGTAATGTACTGATAAACATTACACTTTCATATATTTTAGATTCATTACACACAACTGAAGTATTTCAAGCCTTTTATTGTTTTAATATTGATGATTTTGGCAAAATTATAAAGAAAAACCAAAAATCTCTATCTCAAAAAATTAGCATATTTCATCTGACCAATAAAAAAAAAAGTGTTTTCAATACAAAAAAGGTCAACCTTCAAATAATTATGTTCAGTTATGCACTCAACACTTGGTCAGGGATCCTTTTTCAGAAATGACTGCTTCAGTGCGGCGTGGCATGGAGGCATCAGCCTGTGGCTGCTGAGGTGTTCTGGAGGCCCAGGATGCTTCCATAGCGGCCTTCAGCTCATCCACAGTGTTGGGTCTGGTGTCTCTCAACTTCCTCTTCACAACATCCCACAGATTCTCTAGGGGGTTCAGGTCAGGAGAGGGGGCAGGACAGGTGAGCACAGTAATACCATGGTCAGTAAACCATTACCAGTGGATTTGTCACTGTGAGCAGGTGCCAGATCGTGCTGAAAAATTAAATCTTCATCTCCACAAAGCTCTTCAGCAGATGGAAGCATGAAGTGCTCCAAAATCTCCTGATAGCTGCTTTGACCCTGCCCTCGATAAAACACACTGGACCAACACCAGCAGCTGACATGGCCCCCCCCAGACCATCACTGACTGTACTTGACACTGGACTTCAGGCATTTTGGCATTTCCTTCTCCCCAGTCTTCCTCCAGACTCTGGCACCTTGATTTCTGAATGACATGCAATATTTGCTTTCATCCGAAAAAAGTGCTTTGGCCCACTGAGCAGCAGTCCAGTGCTGCTTCTCTGTAGCCCGGGTCAGGAGCTTCTGCTGCTGTTTCTGGTTCAAAAGTGGCTTGACCTGGGGAATGCGGCACCTGTAGCCCATTTCCTGCACACACCTGTGCACAGTGGCTGTGGATATTTCTACTCCAGACTCAGTCCACTGCCTCCGCAGGTCCCCCAGGGTCTGGAATCAGCCCTTCTCCACAATCTTTCTCAGGGTCCGGTTACCTTCCTGGTTGTGCAGCGTCTTCTGCCACACTTGTTCCTTCCCACAGACTTCCCACTGAGGTGCCGTGATGCAGCACTCTGGGAACAGCCTGTTTGCCCAGACATTTCTTTGTGTCTTACCCTCTTGCTTGAGGGTCAGTGATGACCTTCTGGACAGCAGTCAGGTCAGCAGTCTTACCCATGATGGCTGTTTTGAGTAATGAACCAGGCTGTGAGTTTTTAAAAGCCTCAGGAATCTTTTGCAGGTGTTTAGAGTTAATTCGTTGATTCAGATGATTACGCTAATAGCTTGTTTAGAGTACCTTTTCATGATATGCTAATATTTTGAGATAGGAATTTTTGGTTTTTCTTTATTTTTTTGCCGAAATCATCAATATTAAAACAGTAAAAGGCTTGAACTACTACATTTGTGTGTAATGAATCTAAAATACATGAATGTCTATTATTTATCAGTACATTACAGAAAATAATTAACTTTATCACAATATGCTAATTTTTTGAGAAGGACCTGTATGTTACAACTATGTTCAATGCAAAGTCAATCTGTAAATCACTCCTCCATTACCTCTTTTTTAAATCAACCTTTTCGAAGTATGCAAACTCTCACCAAATCCCATTCTGAAATGTAGTGATGATTAATGTGCTGCAGCCCCTGACAGTCAACACACACACACACACACACACACACACAGATCAGATAAAAACTGGGGAACTTATGATAAAAAATTTGGGCGGAGCATCGGGGTTCAGGACCAGACGATCAGGAAGGGTTCAGGCCTCTTGTTTTCAATATTCCAAAGCTGACTGTTACGGCCGGCTCATGGACTGCAACCAAATAAGGGAGATGTACAGCGGGTGGCTCCGAAGATCAGCAAAAGTTTATCCAAGATAAAGTATTTAGCACAAATAGCAGCAAGGCATCAGTCAGAAATCCAGACTGGGTAGATAGCACCACCAGCATCGGTAAGGAAAAAGGGATATAAAAGACGATATTTTTATGACTAGGCTACAACAAAGGGCAGTGTCGTCATGGATGAGATTAGACCTCCCTTGTGTCCTTCAATGTCTTGTTAATGTCTTCCTCTTGCTCATCAGTTAGTGAACCCTGTGTGTATCATGTGACACAAACAGGAAGAAAATGCACTTTGCATAAAAGAGTATTGAAGAGTACAGTGCCACAGCTATTGCTGCAAGAACTTACGCAATTTTAGTGATTATTATGGAAACCACAGAAAACGGCTAGATACCATTACCATGGGTATATATGTAAAAGCCCTGAAAAGGGAGTAATTAACTTAAGCATACACGGACACAAACTTTCTCATGTCGGAAGTGTATTAACTGAGGGGAGAAAGAACAGTGTCCCTTAGCGTAGCTTTACGAGCCTCTGCTCCCCCTGCTGGAGCCCTCCGGTATTACTGCTGCTCTAGGTACACTGTCAGCATCAAGAAACAGAATTACTGTGTTCAGCCTGCTGCAGCTAACAACAATTATTTTAAACATAGGATACATTCCAACATAGAAATGTAAAGATGTCACTATGTAGAAAACAATACACACCAGGCAACCAAACAACCTGCTACTGAACATAACACACATTGCTCCATCCATCACATATACATGACAATGACCAGTGTTTGTGCAAACTTTTTTTATAATGTGCATGTGGTAATTTACTGTGTTATGTAAGAAAATCACAAAAGGGGTCAAAATAGACATATGAGCTATTTTTCTTAGATTTTTTTCCACACAAATGTACCGTTAATTCATTAACAGCACTTTGAGGAAACAACGTAGTGCGATATTCTTCCCATGACTGTATGTAGGTCGAGCCATCTGACAATACTTGTGTCTTGGAGGGTGGGGTCAGACGATGACGTCCCTCCAAGGATCTCCTCAGCGGCTGGCCTTTCCCTCATTCTGGTTCAGGGTCAGCTCTTCTGCCCCCATTAGAGGTGGATGTGCTGGACCACCACTCATTTTTCGGGCATCTGCCTTGTTTCCGATGGCTGTGGTAACGTCTGTTACTTACGTTTCATCATTTAACTGAATTTGATGGTTGTGACAACAGCATTACGGCGGCGTTAGAACTGCAGAATAAAAACAGCCACTTCATTTTTCCTGTTCAATATCAAACATGATGAAAATGAGAGGAAACTCCCATGAGATGAAATCTGACTTGAGTGGATGATGTTTGTGTTTCATCTCCAGCTGTTTCCATGTGCGCTTCACCCTCGTGGGATTGCACCAAAATGAAATTAATGGACCATCATTCACGCCGTTTCGCAGCGTAATTCTATTGTGATTACACGGTGCTACATTTAAACATTTCCTCTCATGCCTTCCCCCTCTCCTTTGCAGCCACAACGCTGTTGCTCTTTTCTTGAAAAAAAAAACAGTCTCCCGTTTGATTTGCCCAACTAGCACATGGAAGATGAACGGGTGATAAACCACATCGATGTTCACGTTCACCCTTGGGGGGGGAAGAGGATCATAGGAGAACATTGGAAATATTTCTAAAGCCGTAGCATCTGGGATGTGTGTCAGAAATAAACTGGTTTTGTCAAGTTCACCTCCTCCACAGCGTGTTTGGCACCACAGATAAGATCAGGTCACTTCAAGTGTTGGTTGAACAAGTTTGGCTTTGTTGTTAACTTTCAGATAGCTACATACATCAACTTTGCTGATATCAGTTACATCACAGTTAAAAAATAAATTACTGAATTTGAAGTGTGTTGCATTCTGGGAAAATCCCATCAAAGATCAGCAAGGGTTGGGATTTAATCGCCCACTATATTTGACCCTGAAAATCACGGCAAGCAGACAAAATAAAACCTGAATGACAAATAATATTTTAATACTTCATTGTGTTACAGTATATGTCCAGTCGCATATGAGGCTACGGATAGCATCTCATTACAAAATGAGACATGCAGCTCCTCTGATAAACATGTTGAGTCAAATAGCAAGACTAAGAACATCATTATGAGTGTATAAATGCACCTGCTGAATGTAGGCAGGCTAAACTATGTTCTGTCAAGTAGGCCAAAAAATGTGAATCAGAAAACAGCGCCACCTACTGTTACTGTCAACACAACTGATGACGGTGGCATCTACATCAGTGTTATACCCGTGTGCTGGCACGATCCTGGATGGAGTCTTATTGGGAATGGCGATCCATTGGAAACATGTTGGTCTCAACTGCTGCCGTAGAACTTTGCTTGTTCTTCACCTAGAAGTCTTCAAAAATGAAACAAATTGAAAAAAAGTCAAGACTGATGACATCATGGTTATCCTGGATAACCGTGACCCGGATGAACCTGCACAGATGACTGACGAGTTGATAGTGTTTTTGGATCCAATTGGTTGTTTTCAATATGCAGATTTTGGATTACCAAATCTGCTAGTTTGTACCTAATCCACCCTGCTTACCTTTTCAAGCCATGGCCGATTTGAATCAGTCGACTTCACATCCAGATTCTATTTCCTTCATGGCAAATATGTATAAATGTGATTTGTGATTTACAATTTTTTTTCATGATGCAGTTTGGAGATTTTTGGTTGTCATTTTCAGTCTTCCAAAAGATCCATCACGTAGCACTACAGCTTCTCATAGTTTGGCATTCAAGATTCATTGTAATGGAAAGTTTCGGTACTTAAATTGGCCTTTGTTTCATAGCTATACAGTATAATGTCACAGACATACTTTTGTCATTTAAATAAACAACATGCAACCCTCCCATTTTGTACTTGAGACAAGTGCACTTTCATTTATTTATTTAACCTATTTGTTCTTTCACAGATGTGTCAGAATTTACTGATGCACGCTGTGTTGGATTAAATAATTTAGTGGAAGTTTGTTGCAAAAAGATGCATTTCTGACATGCATCCTAAACATTAGTTTATTCCACATACAGTTAAATTATATCCTGTCCCCCAAATAATGTCCTGTACCTTTGTGTCAATAAATCGTATTATAAAAAAAGTATTATAAAGGTCCCTCGCAGACAGAATGTGTTATACTGTATCATCTGTAGACCGTATCCAAGTACTCCTTGTTGGCATTAGGGCTCCATGAAAACGTTGGTTACATGTGAAATAATTTAATAATAACACAAACATCATTAACAACTTATAACTGATTTTTGTCATGAGGTGTAGGGTTAGGATCCATATGCAGGACACCAGTGGAGAAGCTTTCATTCATAGTTTAATCAGGCAAAGGGCAAAACAATCTGACACAGAACCAAAGGAGAAGCCGGCTTAAAAAGCCTCAATCTAATCAGCCTGATGAGGCACAGGTGTGGACACGAGGCACAGGTGCGGAGACGAGGCTCCGCCTACAAGTTCCGCCCCGCCTCCTGCCACACCCCAGCACAGCAGAGCAACATGACACAAATACAAAACCGTGACACCTTGTGATTAATCGCAATAGAACACGATCAATACCACACCTACATTTTTGAAGTATTTTCTCTCAGTATTTTTTTTTATCTCCCATTTATTGTGGCTTAGAGACAAAAGATGACAGTCTTTATCTGGATGCATCCATTCCTTCATATTTCTTAATTTCCCTGGTGGACCAACCCACTGGTGTTGACTCTCAACCATAAGGGATAAAACAAAGAAGAACAAATCAGACATTCAAGATTCCACAAATATAATAAATAGCCCCAAATTAATAATAAAAGGTGAATAATGTGTGATTTGATATTTCAGAGTGACATTATATAGTGTATTTATGACACAAACATCAATCCGAGAATATAATGACTTATATTCAGTAGTTCGTGATCATTTGGACTAGTCATGTTGATGTATACCTGAAAATCAATTTTTAAAAAAAACATGTCATTCAAAGAGTAGTCATGAGTAGAGAAGTGCTGGTTTGGGGTAAAGACATGTATGCAGCAGGGTTGCTGAATTAATGAATCTAAAATCACCCCAACCTCAAATTCACCTGTTTCTGCAGTTTATTTCATGAGCTGCATCACAAACACCCTGAACTCAACCCTGAACAGAGCCCAGCCACATCTGACCAGTGCTTTTATATTCTCACCGACAGAATTAACATTTTTCAAAATAGTGTTTATTGGGCTAATTTGTGTTATAGCAGCCTGATCCAGCCCATCATATGTTGTTCTTCTGAAATGGGAAGATCTGGTTTTTATTCATGAAAAAATGTTTCTGTTCAATATAATCTTTATAAGGACAATGCAATATTAGGAGTCTAGAATTTTCACTGGAATCTAAATGAAAATTACAAGGGGCTCTTTTTATGCTTATTTTGGTAATATTAATACAATATTGAGATGCTTCTAGACTATATAAAATGTATGTATTAATTTTATCTAATTTCTTATATCTAATCTCAAAAGATTTTGGAGGAAATGTGTGCACACGGAGAAAACTGATCCTGTATACCTGCACTTTCTACCCTGACTATGAATGTGCCTTATGAAGGGTCCTTCCATACCTGTCTTTTTCTGCAAAGCAACACCATATGAACAGAGGTGAACCTGAAATGTGCAACTTCTCTCTACTGTTAATTAGAATTGCAGTGAGATAACTTAACGTTAATTGCTGGGAACATGAGGTCATGCGCTAATGTGGGACATGAAGCATTTAAAAGGGAGAGATGTGTTGGAGTAATAGCATATAAAATTTATCATGCATGAAAAAGACCCACGTGAAAAAAGACTCTAAATAATATTAAACACAAACAACTAATGTAGCAGATGTATGATTATGATAAATTGATGTACAAGTGACAAACAAAAAAAACCCCAGTATTATTAAATTATACATTGTTAACTAAATAATAATCTACATGGGCTGTAGTTAGCAATAGAAAGCTAAAACATTTGCAACAGGTACGTGTAACGTTAAACTTCAAAAGGTTTAAAAGGTTCTTTTAAACACAGCGCATTGGAAACACAGTGCAAACGTCAGTGAATTAAGTAAAAAGTGTTTCAGTGTTTCAGTCCTCGCTGAAGATAGCGCTCAAATTAACGCTCCTCCACACACAGGAACAGGTAACGTTAGTACTTCACCCGTTGCACCTTGAAGAATGGGTTGCAAGAGATGAAAAAGACATAGATTTTGAACAGATCTCAACTGAAGGTAGGTTTAATTACCTTGTCATTGTGTTACGCTCGTCTAAACTGCCTGAAACACAGTTAGAACTTACTAATTACACTAACCAAAGTTCAACTAAATAATAAATAAATTAGTATTATTAGACTGGATAAAGTCTTGTTTTAAAACCAAAGTTCTCTCAGAAAAAAACAAAAATCAATCTAAGAGGACTAATGAAACCCACATGAGTCCACAAAGCCAGAAGAACCCAATAGCATCATTGAAATCCAACTCCTGTGGATTCTACTGACCACTGAAATAAAGTACAACAGTGGCAGCAGCTGGGCGAGATCGATGGCAACTTTTCATGATGGACAGGTGGGATTCGCTCCATTGCTACAATTATCGCATTTTGAATAAAGGTATAGCCAAAGAGTTTTACTTTGGTCAGTTTGTGTAACCTTTGCCACATTTTAGTGGTGACTTCTCTACTTTTGTGGTCAGGGTAATCTCCCTCACCCTGCCTTTGAGGACTGACAGAATACACATATTGAAAGAATATTTACTCAGACATGTGACCATTAGAAAACGGAAAAAAAGTCATTGTAATTATCTTTAAGATTCTCATCTTCACCCTTCTGAAATGGCGCAGCATGTCTCCAGACTATAATCCCCACAAAAGGTGAGTTTAGGCTGACCTGAGAATCTCACTGATTGGATGATCAAGCCTGTGTGCTCTTCACGCCTGAGTCTAATCAGAAGGAAATGTAATGATGAGTTTCTCCGCGTTAAGGTTGATTTGATATGTATCAGGTCATCTCAACTCTTCCATCCTAATAGTCTCAGCTGCAAAAGGAGGAAGAAAACTAATAATTGACAGTGAAATGGCACAGGGCGACCGGGGGGGGGCAGAGAATGGTAGTAACAAACACTTCACTTGGAAAAAAGGCACATCCAATCCTAATGAAATCAACCCTCCCTTTCAATTTGGACTCAGACGCTGGAGTTTTGCTGCACAGATGAGAGCGAGTTCACTTCCTCAAACAGAGTCTCTACTCTGAGTCTTTCTGCACCGGCTGTAAATTGAGACCCTTTTTTTTTTTTTTTTTTTGCTCTCCTTGTTGCATTGTATAAGCCAACAATGAGGAGTGCTGTTTGATTCCTCACACTCCTCATAGTTTGTTAAATAGGCTCCAGTGACAGCACGGATGCTGTTGGATACTTTTCGTACCTTTTTCAAATATTCTCTCGAATGGAATCTATTATCGTAAAAGTAGAGAGCAAAGAGTTATTCCGTCCACAAACTCTTCCCAAACTGGGTAGATCACAGATAAAATAAGGTGATTAATTCATTATTTATAGCACACAAGCATTTTTGAAAGGACTGTCAAACAAACATTAGCTCCAAACATCATACATACAAAAACTAAATCAATTATGATCAGATATGATCAGATTGCCTTTCACATTCTCTGAGTGGCTTTATCCAATTAGGCCAATAATCTTTTGGATTCCCTCCCCCTGCATTACCTTGTATATTGCCGATCACCCCTGCATTCTGGTTCAATATTGACTCTTTTCAATAAAGTTAGGTGTCAATACTCCTCTGTGGAGAAGAAGGGGTTTATTTGGTAGGGGAGGGGGTCATGAGGCAATCACATCAGCCCCAACTCCAGCATCACATGGGCTGAAACATCAGAATCGGTAAGAATGGAGAATAAATTGTGACGCTGTTCACTTGACAACTATCTATACTTTAATAAACCTGTTCTCTTCTTTCTTTTCCATATTCTGCTTTAATCCTGACAAAAACATTATGAATCATAAGTCCATATGAAAAACTAAAGCAAATTCATGTGGTGTATACAGTTGTTAGAGACTTGTAATATGTCCCAAGAAAGTCAAGGAAATGAATAAATTTCAATCTTAAAGTGCAACCTTACAGCTTTTTGATCATATTTGGACATTTATTGATTGAGCTCTTATGAAGAAAAAAAAACTACTTATTCTGTGCGCTGGGGGGGGGCATAAGGTGGGTTTGTCAGCGGGGAGAACCGGAGGTTTATCACTGAGGAATAGTGTTGAGATTTGGGCAGATGGCTGACGAATGAAAGTACCATTACAGGTCAATTATGACTCATTTGAGGTTTTTCATAGCTGCTACTGGCATTACACAGCCAATTACACAGATGATGAGCGTAATATGAAATAAGTGGCATTGAAGGAGTTGATGGGCTGTCTTTGAAACACCCCGAGGGCCAGAGGGCAGGAGAGTGCTGAACAAGGGTAAAACGCTAGAAGGAACACCAGCCATGCTCTTGTTAGCACGCCGCTCTCTATACGAGGACATTCATCCATCTGTCCCAGACTCACACAGCCGTACGGCTTCAACGCCACACGCCAAGTTTCAACGTCGATGGACTCAACACAGAAGTGTAATTGCACTCGTCTCCACATGATGGATGTCATTCCGTTTAATTTAATTCAGGTTTCATCAAATATTAAAGAACACTTTCTCTAAGAAAAGTGAAGCAGCTGGACTTTAAACTAAAAACCATTATGCTTTATTTCTTTTACCCAGTTAGTATTTTATATTTTTGGTTCGTTATTAGATCATTATTAGCCTTTTAAGAGTGTTTTTGTGGATGTCTTTTCTAATCATTATATTTATTCCAGCATCTCAGCAGATGCAGCGTGTGAACATCCACTTTGTGTGGTGATGATAGAAAATATACCTCATGAAAAGAGCAAAAGAGCCTTTTATTCTCTCAGGCATTGTGTAATACAGTTGTATAACATTCATTTATCTGATGTTCATATTTACAGAGTGGCTGAAGCAGCTAGAAGTGATCCCGTCTTCCAAAATATGATGTACAGATGATGTCCACCAAACAGTCCAGTTGCTTTTTCACCCGGTGACCTTTATTGATATTGAGGACAAGCATTTATGTTTGTGTTGGTTATGAAAGTTGCTGGGAAAGAAGGTGGAAAGAAGGAATCTGAATATGATTTTGTTTTATCACTCAGTACTTGTATGGAAGAGAAAACACTTTCAATTTAATAGAAATGAAACCCCCATGTTTTAATTTATTTAAACTCAAACTGAGTAAAAAACATTGCAATAAAAATCGACAGCTCTGGTTTGACTTTATTTTACGTAAGATGCATGGCACTTATTTCAAGAAGTTTCCCAATTTTCAAACAACTAGTTAATTATTTAAAAAAAAAAACGTGTAACAAGTAAAGTCATCTTGGTTTTCTAAAATCATACTATTTCTTTTCTCTGTCTTCAAACTTAGATTTATGCTTCAGATACAGAATCAGACTGAAGGAATTAAATTTACTTGCTTTGTGTAAGCTGGAAAACACGAACTCCTTTGCTATTTTCCATTTTCTGAAGTTCAAATGAACATATATTCATCCTCCTAATAATTCACCATCCTGCTCTTTGTGGCTTGAGTCTGCTATGGTTGTTCTTATTTGGTTCCAAATTGGAGGCTGCTTGAATTAATGTGTGCACATAAATGACATGATTGAGACTCTAAGTTTAGGACTGCTTTGCACAAATGGGGAAGCATAGCAACAGCTATCCCTTCTTGCATATCCTCACATCCTGTCCTTAATTAGGTAGCTCTGATTTAGATGTCCTGTTCTTGTAGCTCATGGTTTTAGTATGCAAAATTCAGCCCAGATGTGAGAAAGACTCTCAGAACTGGGTCGCCCACTTCCATAACTCTGGAGTACCAGATATCTATAACACAGAACTCAATGGGGGGGTGGGGGGTGGAGAGAGTGTCCTCCATCCTTCTGGACAAAATGTGTCTGCTGATATTCTACCCAATTGTAGGTCAACACACGATGCATATTCATTGATCACGCTGTCAGTTATACTGAGATCTGGATCTGCCCGCTATGAACAGTCTGACCATCTAATATAGAATGAATACAAACAGACATCAGTTGAAGCTGATGAGCCAATGTTTTAATATGCATTGTAGAAAAAAAACCTCTGAGCAAAGCCAATGGTAGAAGTTAAATATAGAGAGACAAACTGTGTTGGTTTTGTTATGGATGATCAATATGTATACAAACAAGAAAACATGGTGAAGAAATAAATATACATTACCAAAGAAAAGAATTCAGTTTTTCATTCACTGCCACAAAACTTTTTTAAAAACTTTTCTTTTTTTTTTATGACATTTATTACATGGAGTCATCCCACAGCAGCAGAAATGATAGGTGCAAAAATATTGAATTGGATCAATAATATTTATATTTTATTTAACATTGCCAGACCATTATTTTTCAACATTGTCCTTATTTATATACAGGCACACAAAAAAAAACACTACTGAATAGTTTCTATGAAACTTTATGGATTATGCATGGTTGGATGTGCATGATTCAGGAAAGCTACGGTATAACAGTAGGGTAGGTGTGAGACATGTGATATTAAGTGACATGGTCAATGTTCACAGAGCAAAATCATCTAGATTGAAGCATAGTAAATATATCCAAATAAATCCTGAAGCACGGGCAGAAGTGCCCCATTTTAATGACTGGGGTTGAATGCAAATATTTTTGTAGCTATTGATGGTGTTGGATAAAATCCATGCATTAAACCAGGCATTAGAGTGAAACAGTGCACATAGATTTACACATTTATTGGCCACACAATGTGGGTGCTAGGCATGAAAGCGATAGCTGTGTGTTAGGAAAATAGATGTGAAGAAACATATCTCCAGCATAAGAAACCTTCTGTGGCGGGGCTGCAGCGAGATTACATGAGAATTGTATGGAACGTCAACATCTCCAAAAAATACCACAGGATCAAAGTATTTTACTATTATCATAATTATTACTACTGCCACTCCTACTATTGTGTAGTAACAATAGTATTAGCATTTAAAATGTCAAAATATTTTTAAAATGTCTCCTGTTTGAAAATCATCACATCATTCACTTTCAGTGTTGATCTTGTTTTGGCTGACGGTGAGGCTGGAACCTCTGCAGGCTGACTTTAGGGTACGCCCTGGACATGTCGCCCGTAAAACCCAAGGACAAGTGAAAGACAAATAACCAGCGACTATGGCATTCATGCATTACCATTTGAGCCACTGGTTCGCTTATATTAGGGGGAGGAATTGGAAAAACACAGCAAAACCCCATGTAGACATGAGGCAAACTGTACTGAAAAGTCCCTCCCAACAAAAACTGTAATCAAAAGATTAAACTGTAATAAACGGAATATACCGACATCTTTATCATACAACACAAATGCTTTCATTTGTGTTGTTCATGTTGTGTCAAATCCAGTTTTATTATACTTTACTCTTGAGGACAGATTATCACATCGGTGGTTCTTTACACATCACTTGTAGCATCAGCATTACCAAAACCAGGCCAGTACTCAGCTCAAGTGTACGTTTTGTGAAAGAATCAAGTGAAAGACAGCAGATCAGATTAAAAAGTGGCATTTCATTACTGTATTTGAATGAAATAAGTAAATAAAAGAGGAGAAGAGATTAAATAAACACGGTAAATCTGAGCAGATGTCTGGTAAGAAGACATAAAACAACCTGTAACTAGTAAACAATAATCTTGTTGTGCCTGACAGATGCGTACAAAGGCAAAAGTTCAGGATATCAATTTACTAAATGCTTGACTCCATTTCCCCTGAATAAAATCTGTTATGTAAACTCTCCATTTTTTTTTTTTAAAACTACAATAACTTAAGAGAGGAAAGAAAATCTTCAGTCCGTGTGCTTTTTATGGAACATCTACCCTTTTCAGGACAATGTAAGGAAGTGTTGAGCATAATCTGTCCCAGTAAACAAGGGAACAATGATTTGCAGCACATTGAACAAACAGTTGCTTCTGAAAAAAGATCGCTTTCCAGCCAGATTTGAAAGCCAGTCAGAACAGTAATTAAATTCTGTTAAATACAAATCCACAACCCCGCTGTACGTTAACCACGTGTGTGCAAACCCTTCACCAAACATGCCGTTATTACAGGTTTTAAAAGTGACAGGGTTGACAGGGTTTTTCCTGATAAAACAACATTAATACACAATATTAATATACAATATTATTAATACACATTAATACACAATTAATGCAATAAAATACACATATGATCCTTGAATGATGATATATTTGATAATCAGTCGATACACAATAGAATGAAATCCAAGACAGAGGTGCGGCTACAGAAGTCAACAACTAAGTAAAAGTCGTTTGTGTGTGTGTGTGTGTGTGTGTGTGTGTGTGTGTGTGTGTGTGTGTGTGTGTGTGTGTGTGTGTGTGTCTACAGACAGGTACGCTTTGCAGAAGTGAACTTTTTTTGACATAGCCATTGCTCATTCCTGCTGGTTGAGCCCTGTTCCCGTTCCTACTGCCAGAGATTATGTCTTTGTTAAAGGGCAGATTTCATTAATACTGGAACAAAGTCATTGCTGGCAAAGATTGAAAACCCAAGGAAATGATAAATAAAGCTTTGTTGAATAATGCAGCAAATGAATAATGTAGCTGTGGGAAGTGGGCTGTGTGAAACGGGAGGCTATCTTATGATGGTGATGCTACAGGACTCTTTGTCTTTTTCTCATTTCAGGGTTTCCTGCACACTGTTGGGTTTGACATGTAATATGACGAGCATTCTGTGTGTTCTGGGGGGGGGGGTTTATTCAATAACCAACACATAGAATGATTTCTTGTGTTATAAAGTCAGACATCAAAACCATCGGAGTCAAGTAAGGATTGGCTAACCCAGCATATCCAGCAGTGGAAGATGGAAAAGAATCTCCACGTCTGTGTTTTCATTCCATTTTCAGCTTGGGGATTTTTCTCAGTGTGTAGTAAAAGAAAATGAAATTTAAGGTTATTTAAATACCAAGTATCACACACACTCAGTGCAATATCAGTATGGGCTGCTGTACTTAGCACTCAACCAATACTACGTTAGATTATAGCTTACATACAATACAGCTAATAACTGGCAGTTGAGATCAGGATAATAAAATAGTATCCATGGAAACATAGCTGTATTTTTACTCTATGGGATAGTTCATGACAGGAGAAATTCTTAATATAAATGTCCACTAAAACAAATATAAGTATGTTCTGGACCTTTCAGGGAAGTTATTTTTTTCTTGTTTAGTATTCTTTTCAACAGTTATTTACATCATTTTATTTATTCTTTTTTATATTGAAAATATTCTAGGCTAACAGACACACAGTTACCGTAGTACCTTGATATATGAGTTTAATTTGATCCATCTCTGAACTCGTAAGTCAAACAAATTTTTCCCATTTAATTAAACTAAAATTATTTTAATTCCTTCCAGCCTTGTAAGAAATTTCAAAATTCCTCTAAATTATGAAAAGAAATTATCAATCAATCAACATGCATACTCTTACCGTGTATGATTGATTATGTATAAGTTACATAAAAGATGATAAAGTACAAAAAGAAACGCCAAAGTCACAAGAACACATGAGGTATTTATAATATCAGTCAGATATATTATAGTGAACATTAATGCCAATAACTACACAGATTTAAAAACAGTCTTCTGGACAGTAAAAACAGTCAAATTCAAAACTGATTACTGGTAGAGAGAAAAGGATTCTTCATCCCGTTCAAACTCATCATTTTCTCTGACAGTTTGCGAGAGAGTTTTTTTTTTTAAATTATTATTCACCTGGTAAAGAACACGATGTCTTCCAGGAGAGAACAGATTGTGAGCATCTTTTAGTATCTCATCTAAGAGCTGGCTCTAGCCCAGCTGGGTTTTTTTTTTTTAATCGACTGAATAAAATGCTTCTCGGACTAGACGCATGTCTGTCAAACTGCAAACTGATGGAAACCAAAAAGACTCAGAGTGCACGAAATTACAGTCCATCTATTCATCTATCCGTCCATTTAGGTCTACCTGTGAATTATTGAAGGTTGCTTGTGGATTGAGTCATTTTAAGAAAGAATAAAACATTGTTTACCATGCCGAATAAATAACTGTGTGGTATTATTAAAGAATTCGGCAAACATCAATCTCAGGAGAATAAGGAATATTGTTTATGACACGTAATGCTTTTGAAGTTCACCACATCCTCAGAGGGGAATCAAGAACTCTGTAGGGACAGAAGTGACACGTGACAAGTATATATGAGAGAGCAATATCAGACGAAGTGTCATCACCAACATTTAGGGGAATTTGGAATGTATTGACATGCAGGCTCACATTCTTAATTCTATGAGGTTGTCTCAGATTTGGACGCGCATTCAGAGGACTGTTGTGGCCAGGCCCTCACAGTTTGCTTCAAAGTCTGAGCCCGAAGCCCCCTGAAAGCGTGCCTGGGGCTACGCTGGATGCAGAAATCCCTCTTCAGCCCACGCATTAAAAAAAAAAAAAAAAAGGCACCATCATGCAGGTGATGGAGGAGAGCAGGACTGGATTGAGACAATTCCTTAAGATTTGTCACATGACATGCATATTGGTCCATTTCATTGCAATGGGATTGACTATATCAGAAGCTCATGAGTAATTTAATACCATACATTTGCATTGAGGCCAATGAAATGAGAAATTGGTTAAATATGATGAAAGTAGCATGCCAGTATGATATACTATGGGTAATACGAATACTGTTTAGACATATGGGATCACCAGTATGATATATAAAAGGTCAAGATTATTTTATGCAAGGACGGAGAGCAAAGCGGCAGAAAAATGGAGTGTCCTTAACCCCAAGGAAAGATACTGCCCTTTATTCTACTGGTATGGCAGCGTATCCTGTTAATGCCAAACAAAAGTGTGCATTGGTGTTAAGGGTTAGAAGTGATGCCTAACACACATCTTGTGATAAAACATGATAGCGTTGAAGTACAACATTGGTAGTAATAATAATAATAATAAAGAAATAATTAATAAAAAAAAAACTTTTCAAGAAAGTACAAAAGATGGTTGTTGGATGTTTATGGGAATTTCTTATTAAAGGAATAAATTATCAATTCAAAAAGCGTAATCTTTGCTTTCTCTTCTGTTATCTTGGTAGTGCAGCAAGTATCATATTGATGACAACTTCAACAATTTGTTAGTCTACATACAGTGTGTGTGTTTTTATGGTAAAATTGAAGCTGATGTAGCATTAACTAATTACTGTACTTTTTTTTTCTACTGCAAACATGACAGCAGCAATCACCTATATCATTCTAAACTAGTAAAGAAAACTAAATCTTATCATTTAAACACAAAGGAATGAGTTTTGGTTTGGAAAAAAAATGTCAACAAAATGTTCTTTTATATTATAATTGTGGTATGATTTGGGTGAATAAAGGAAGGACATGCATTAGTGGCAATGTTAATCAACAAGTGTCATGAAAAGTACTATTATAGGGGAAAACCCTTAAAAACGTTAATGTTTTTAATGATTCAAATAAATGCAAGACAGGAAAATGTAGAACAATTAAAGGTTTACATAATTACTGCTTTTGTCGTACTAAGTTGGTTTGTCGTTCTGATTATTTTTGAATACACAATGTGAGATGTTGGTCCACACACACACACACACACACACACACTGCAGCTGTGAGGAGCTGTCTATCTGTGGATGGGTGAAACAGGCTGATTTTTAATTAGTCGACTGAGGAATGGCTGCTGAGGATGACAGGAAACAACACAAAACTCTGTTACTGGCAACTTTGAGAAGCAAACACAGCATGGGAAATGAAGCTCTGGATGCGATTTAGACCTGTGAAAGAACACCTTTCTTGGCAGAAAACATCAGAGAATATATTGTTCTCTCATAAATTATAAAGCCATTTACTGTAGGAGTAAACAGAGATGTTGTTTTATAATCTTCTCCTGAAAAACACACTTTGTCTCAGCAAACTGTTGTTGGACACGAGGTGTTGTCAACCCCTGTTGTTTTTGAAACGCTTCTGTGAAATACAGAAATTTAGACGTTAGCACGTCCTCTCAGCTTTCAGAGCAGTTTTGTTTACATCGGCCAGAGAATATTAATGCAGAAGACAACAAGCACAAGAATGATGATGATGGTAGCGGCGTTGAGTCGGTCCGGGAAGTACTTTTTTTAAATCACTTGGCCACAGATTTTTGGAACTAGTGAGAAGCAGAAAGAATCAACATTTGCTGACCGCATGTAAAGTTTATGAATGGGGAAAAGTTCCTTCATTTCTTTGTACAACTTCACACTGACTCATCTGTTCTTGGGCACCTTAAATTGCAAAGAACTGATATTCCTGCAGCATTGCCACTAAAAATGTTTTTTTTTTTTTTTCAGTTTAATGTTGAACCAATGAGAGCTTGTCAGCTGTTTGTGACAGATTTAGAGTAAAATTGTTGTCAAGGAAAACAAAATACATAAACTTAAAATAAACCAACATATTTGATAAAAATATTGCTTTTTTTGTTTGTTTATTTGCTTATTTTTTTCTTCAGTGCTTTGCTTTGCCCTGAAGAAAAGAATTAAATTTTTTTTTTTTTTTGAAATACGTACATATAGTTTACAAGATAGTTTTGAAAACACTTCAAAGAACTCTCGGCCAGTTTTTTCAAGCACAACCAACAACAGTCAGTGGTTGATGTTGACGGTCCACACACATCCATGCCTGCAATTTAAACCACCAACTTGAAGGTAAGTTTGAATGAAATTGAATATTAAATGTTTCATTTTGTACAATTGCAAAATACTAATAATTTCTGTATTTGTTTTATAACCCCAAAAAAGACTTTATTTTATCATTCATTCATAAATGAAACATCCACAATATATAATAAACATTGCCAAATTTTATTTGTAATTTTTTTTCTGAGCTGAATTTTTTTTTTTAAATGTAAGATTAAAATAGATTTGTATTAACCATGTATTATAGAAAATTTATCATGGATAAGGTACAGTACAGAACTGTAAATGGTTATTTTCAGTTTACCCTGGAAACAAGTTAATTTGGCGTAAAGTAGTACCTTGAGATACAAGTTTATTTTGGTCCTTGACTGAATTCATGACTCAACAAATTTTCTCCATGTAACTAAAATCATCATCCATTCCAGCCTTGTGAAAAAGCTCCTAAATTACGGAAGAGGGCATATTTCTTATCAACTAAAGGACACGCAAAATGCATCTATGCATACTTAATTCTATATATAAGTTACATAAACAATGATAACGTATGAAAAGAAATGCAAAAGTTACAAACATGTTATTTCTCCTGGAACCAATTAACGACATAGGGTGAGTTATGTGTTATTATATGTGTTATCAATGATTTCTATTATTAAACATTAGTATAGACAGAATGTTTTGATGATTTAGAACAGTAACATTTAGGTCGATGTCATTGGATAGCCAGTATAACACATACAGTGATCGGTGAACAGTGGATGGATTGTAAATGTTCCCTCCAAAATGAATATCTCTCAGATGGTAGCACCTCAATTTGCTAATTATTTCACTTCAATCTACAATCATGACTAGTCTTGTGTGCATTTGTCCAGTTTAATTTACTCAGACATCAAACAGCTTTAGTAAAAAAAAATTTAAAAATTTTTAAAAAAAACTTCTCTGCTGTTGCTGCTTCTCCAGGGCTTTTATTATGACAGGATTAAATTGTAAAATTGTATTTCCTACAATTAGGAGAAGTAATTTCCCTAGTGTTCATCTTTTTTTGCCAAATTCTTTTCTATCCTAAAACTCCATATGAACTAATTCACACCTTCACACACACCCCTTCCCACATTATCCAGCCCAAATGGTAGAAAAGTGCCTGTCTTTTTCTATTCCAAAGAGATAAATCTCATTTTGCGACACCAGCTGGAGCGTCCCATCTCCTTTTTGCCACACAAGCGATAATAGACGGTGTGAGATTCACAAAGTATTTTCCATTCTGGTAGCAGGGCTGCGCTAATGCAGCCGAAGTGATACAAACGCCTCAATTGCATGCCTGTACATTTCAGTTACTGTTTACATTCATTTTGCAGAGTTCAGGCGGTGGTCTCCCCGTCTCACTGCTGGTGTGTGAAGCTTGGTTCTGCTTATTTAACCTCTACATGTGTTTCTCCCTAACCAAAGAAGAATGGGGTAATCCAGCTGTGTTACACCAAGCTGGCTTTACTTGTCTGAAATAATTGGAAGATCCGGTTGGGCAAACACAGAGAGACTGACGCGTCGCAGCACACCAGCGTCTGATGCAATACGTTATCTGATACCTGTCCTCAAAGGGCCAGATGTAAGTTATAAATGTAACTAAATGTGATGTAAAACACATGTATTAGCAGTGTATAAAAAAAAAAGTAATAAAAAAAAAAAAGTTACGTAAATGTAACTACTTTTTAATGTTAAATAACTCTGAATTTATTACTTATTCAAGTTACAAACATTACAGTCACACAGAAAAAACATGTTTGTTTGTTTCTCTGTTCGAACATAAATCCTTTTAATTTGTCAGGTTATTAAACCCACAGAACTCCATCAATCAAGGATCAAACTATCAATCAATAAAGAAAAATAACATCAGACACAAGTTTTGACATTAACTTTGTTTTTTTTTTGTCAAAGTTAAAATAGCTTTAGATACTGCATTGTGGGAAATGTAGTTTTTGGTCAAAGCACACTTTTGAACTATTTATTTTCAGGGCTTTGAACCGGTTCATGGAACAAAAATGAAAACTGGAAACTTTTGGTATTTTGGCAGGAACAAAAACGAAAACGAAAACTTTGTATTTTTTAATGTTCCGGAACAGAATCGGAACAGAAAATAATTGTAAACCGGTTAATACAGTTTTTTTTTTTTCATTCTTGAAAAAAATATTTGACCTGATGTTTCACTTCCTGTCATTCACTGGACGTGGGATGAGAGCGGAGAGAAGTAGCGGCTATCAGCAACAGTTAGGAAAAGGGAAGTCTCCCAGTCACAGTTTAATCATAACAGGTAAACACTGCAGTATGTCAATCTTTAAAATGTATGATTTAGACATGAACTCATTGGCTGCAGTCATTTTCAGTGCGGTGTGTCCCTGTACTGCCAGCGCTTTGTAGTAATATTGAGCTATGGGAGAAGCACAATGAAGATCTGTTCAGCAATAAATGACATGGTGGAAGTTATTCTTGTCTTATTTCATGTAGTGTCTAAGTAGGAGGCATAAGCCTTAACTACAGTGATACAACTGTCATAAAGCAGAGGTGTAGTGCTGTGGTACTGTTTACTGTAGGGTAGGGATATATCTATAATTATAGTCTATAGTATATAAACTAATTGCTTAGTTGCCAATTTAAAAGTCCTTAAGTTACCGTATTTTGCGCACCATTTGGCGCATTGTATGAAGAGGCGCAATCTAAACTGTGGAGTTTATTTCTGTACTTCGATGTGCTATTTTCTATGTGCTGGTGCTTTCTGTGTGCTTTTTCTGTGTTTTGCGTACTTACTATGTTGTGTGCGACGGAGAAATCAATTTCCCCGTCCGTCGGGGGTCTTCAGCCAAACAAATGTGGTTAACAGCATACCTGCGGTACAGAACCGGCATTACCCCATACCGGTACCTACCGGAGGTGTGCCGGACGTAGCCTCAAGTCATTTTCTCTGATTGGTCCATCGCTGCCGGCGTACGTAGTGACGTAATACGTCCTATGTCAGTGGACAATGGTCGATCTGGTGGATCGTTGACTAAAGTCATACAAAAACATTTTTACAGATTTTGGAACTCAGTGAACACATAAGACACTTCATGATAAAAGGCGCAGCGTTGATTTTTGAGAAATTTTAAGGCTTTTAATGGCGTCTTATGGTGCGGAAAATACGGCAGCTACATATTTATATTTACAAGGTACGTTATTAACCGGTTCAGGAACTTTAGTTTTTTGTTCTAACCGGTTCAGGAACGTCAGTTTATGGGTGGAACACAAAACCTGAAACGTTATAATTCCGTTTCTGTTCAGAACGAACCGCTTGGCAAAAAATTCTGGTTCAAAGCCCTGATTATTTTTAGAGACTCTGACCTTTTATGCTCTCACGGGCCAAATAAAATGATGTGGAGGGCCACATTTGGCCCCCAGGCCATGAGTTTGACACATGTGCTCTAGTGTGATGTAATAAACAGCGCTTTACAAACAATGGAAAACAGTGTTAAATCATTAACCTTCTCCATTAAGTGGCAACTGATCTTTTATTTAAGTGCAAGGAGCTGTCAGGCTCGCACTCTAAAATAAATTACATTTACGATTGATTCATGTCTTCTTTAAGTTGGCAGCTAACTGCTGCCAGTTACTTATTAAATCTTCCAATTGGGAATTGTGTGCACATAAATTATGTCAAATGTCACAGCTCCTCCCTGTCCTTCCAACTTGTTCTTACAGTCATTGAATTTACTTCTGTTTCTTCATCGGAAGATGAAGACCGACCCCTGATTTTACCGTCACTGCTTCAAAACAGAACGGTAGGGCAGCATGCAAACAGCAAACACTCACTTACACACACACACACACACACACACACACACACACACACACACACACAGTAGCTTCACAGAAAGGTGGGTTCAGATCCATCGGTGACGTTTGTGGGGTACTCTGGCTTCCTCCCACCAGCAAAAACATGCAATACAGGTGAATCGGTCACTCTAAAATAGCCCACAGGCATGAATATGAATGAGAATGTTTGTCTCTATATATAGGGAGACAAACATTATAGGGAACTAGGTGAAAAAGATACCAGCAACTTGAGTAAAATAAGCAAATGTTTTATTTTTTTACTGCAGCATGCTGTCTGTTTGTCCAACAATTTGGTGATTAATGGAAACATGGATAATCATAGGCTATTCCTAAGAGAGTGCATTTGTATTGGCTGCTTGACAAATGCGGATGAAGGATATCCATTCCATTAACCCTTTATCGAGCAAGTGACTATATTGGTAATTTGATTTAAAACAAAGCTTTTTTTTTTTTTTTTTTAATGTTACTACAGAAATAAGGTGTTGTTATGTCCTCCAATGACACTCCAAGGTTGAATTTTTGAATTTCAAAGTATTTCAGTCAGTGCCCTATAAAGGATTCAGATGATGAAAGTTTGATTCAGTGATCCTGCAGAATTCTGCATTATATAACTAACAACTAGTAGCTTCAAAATTATGGTAACAGGCTAAAACATGATGACAGAACACCACTTGAGTTATTAGAGGTGGGTCTAATGAGAAATAAATTAATCTGCTGTTGCTTGCTGCTAAAATGTTGCTGCTAAAATAACATTTGGCTGAAATTTCAACAGGGGAAATATGGACCATCCTCTTCATCTGTGTGTAAGAGTGTTTGCAGCTGCGTTTGAAGCCTGGGGCGCTTTGCCTCTTTGAGACTATGAGTCATGACAAGTGGGACTGTGGTTCTGACAAGGCTCACGCCATAAAGAGCAGGTTCTGGCACACGATTCTGCTGTTGTTCTAACTTTTTGCATTTGGCAGGAGTGGTAATTCAATGAAGCAACACATTTTAGTTGCTACAAACACAACATTGTATTTATAAAAAACACAAAAAAGGACAGAAGCAAACAAAAATCTCTCACCTGTTAATGAAGAATAACTGATCATACACATTATATGATCAGACAACTGTAAGTAATGTGAAAATAGGAAATTTCAAACCCAGGCTTTGGACTTTTTTTCACCGGAGAGGACAAACATTCGCAAAATATTAATGATTGTTGGACATAGGTATTGTGAGCAAAGACTAACGAATCCATCTAGTAGCTTAGCAGATAGCTGCTGCTCAAAGTTTCACAGTTTTATCTAATAAAGCCAATAATTGGAGGTTTGGGGCCAGGACCCATCTTGAACATTCGTCAATCTTTATCCCATGAGTAGTTAATTTTTCAAAATGAATATGGCAGAACCGTGACCCATAAGGTGGATAAGCAGCTGTAGACAAGATGATTGTGGACGTCTTGTCTGCAAGAAAATGTATGGAAAATGTCAAGACCTTTAGCTTGGCTAATTTTGAGTAAATGTGATAAAAAATAACGAGGACGTGGCGTAAAACTAAGAAAATAATTAAATTAAAGCGTATCTGACTCAATCCTACAATAGAAATATACAGTATATACAGTATATGTGTATATATATATATATAATCAACCAAAGAAAAAAGTATTTTAGCAAAAAGATCTTAATCATGCAGGGAAAGTTAATGATAGTATTGCTACCATTTGGTCTTCGTGAGGAAACGCAACCTGAAAGCGGATTGGTTATTACCAGCTGTAGCTGGATATATAATTAGCATTGTAGCACGGAACAATATTATTAAAAACAAAAACAACATTGAATGTTTTTTTGTTCTCAGAGTAAGCCTACACCTTGACACAGTGGTATTAGTCTCAATACATCATGTCAGCCCTAAACAAGGCTTTTCTAGCATAATTTGTTTTCCCATTTGTTAGCTAATTATGGTTTAATGACCTACTTAGAATGCTGACTTTTGCATTTTATGCTGAAAGAGACACATGTGGATCCAGTTGACAATTTGCGAATCTTACCACTGAATGTATTTTGAATGTTTGTTTTTTTTTTCAGATACATGTATGAGGAGTTGTTTGAGAAGTCTATGGACTGAAATCTGTCCATGAAATAAGCATGTTAAGAAGCTCTACTGAGGCAAAATATGAATATTTCATTTAAGCCACAGAAAAACAGTGGGAGAATAAACAATGAATTTTCATCTCTCTAAATTCCTTTGAATAGATTGTAGGAGAGGTGGAATTCTGGAAAACCTGTCAGAAGACAGAAGCAAACATTAGAAGCCAGAATTACTGAACCACTGATTGGTCCCACAGAGATTTCCCAGGGAGATGGAAAGCACAGAAAACGAGGGAAAAAAAAAAAAAAAAAAACTTCTGGATGCCTCCGTATAAACTCACTAATAATGTTTAAACATAAGACATAGCCTGGGGCTAACGGCACAAGAGCATGGGGGTGTGGAGGTGGTGCACATAGAATAGAGTATGATTTGTGGTTTGTCTGTACATACATACTGTACATTGACGATTATTTTCTCGGCCATATGAACTGGAGAAAAACTTAGGAATGGGTGGATGTTGGTAAGATGCCAGCTGTAACGCAATTAAGATTCTTTCATGATGAAAAAAATCATAGCGGTTACAAAATGTGAATGTCGCAAAAGCAGCTGAAATTGTTAAATATTGTGCAGAGCTGACTGTAAAACCTTCTCTCCTGAATTGATGAACTTCAGAATGATCGTGATAGAGCTGTTAGCACTTTTTCAGAAGGTTGACGATTTTATTACCAACCTGCAAAGCCGAATGTCCCGGAGAAAAATACTGGACCCAAAATTACTCAACGTATATGAAGTTATTAGATGGTGAGAGGTACGAGCCCCAGCCTTGCAGCCCACATGTCACTGTTGAGTGATGGTAGGAATGGTTACCGCTCCTAATGAGCAGGTGGTGCCTGGTGCAAAGGCAACCATCATATGAATGTTTGTGTGAATGTTGACTGCTGGCACTTTGAAGAGTCAATCAGACCAGAACGGTGTCACAGTCTGTACATTCACCTCAAAGTCGCAGTATTTCTTCACCTGTTCTTCCTCCTACTCCATTATTTGCCAGTCACTCCCTCCTCATCAGCCCAACTGCACTTACCTATTGGAGCTGCTGCTTCTGGTTCCCAGTAATCTATTCCCCTCTTCAACTGCTCCTTATCACTCAGTCATTGCCAGATTGTTTTTTGCCCATTGCATGAGACTGAGCTTTGAACACCAGTTTGTAACTCAGTCTGCCCACATGTACTTTTTGTGAATTGGGCTTATACTACTCAGATGTTCTGATAAAGACTATGCATAAAAATGTGTAAGCTAGACAATTCTTGACTTTGAGATCGGCAACAGAACCCAACAGAACCCTCCAGAGTAAACATAAGCGACAGTGGCGGGGAAAAACTCGCTCATTGAGGAAGAAACTCCGGGCAGGACCCAGACTCTGGAGGGCCTTGACCGGTTGGGTGGAAATTTAAATATACTGGCTTCTCTCTCTCCCGCTAGAGCGGTTCTTTCATGTTTTTTTTTACTAGCCGTGGGTCTGAGCGGACTGTAATTTCATCTGTACTGTATGTCGTGCATATATGATACATTTGACAATAAAGGCAGTCAGAGATAACAAAGAAGAGCTTGGTTAGGGCTCTGGACTGCGCTAGGAAGATGTTTCGGCTTTGAGTAATAGTCACTGGCCTCTTGCCTGTGCGGGGGAATGATGAGACTTATAGTAGATTAACAGCTATGAACCGCTGGCTGGCGCGCTACTGTAAGGAACAGGGTTTAGGCTTCATGGATAACTGGCCTTCCTTCTAGGACGCCCCGAGCTGCTGAGAGCTGACGGCCTGCATCCTACTGGGGCAGGGGCAGCTCTTTTGTCCAGGAATATAGACAGGGCCTTACAGCGTGTTTAACACTAGCTATACAGCACTCGGGTTGCAGGTGATAAGAGAACCTGCTAGGGTAGTTGTTGATGCGGTTGTGTAGTCTAGACCAGGAAACCATCAGACTGATGGAATAGTTAGTAACATTGAGACTGTCTCCTTCCCTCAGATTTTTAATAAAAGGACCCGGGACTTAAACATGTACATTAAGCATGAGAATCTTACTTCTGTTCCTATCACCAGTGACAATGTACTGTTCAGTGAAGCACCTGATCAGGTTATACAAGACTGTATACCTGAAAGTATCCCAGTCATTTTATCACATCGTGTTTATAGGTCATTACCTCCCAGATTCAATGAGACGCGGCATCTGATTAAGATTAACACATCTTCATTAAACCGTTTAACAATAATGTTAGTGATACTACCACATTTCAATTTGGCCTTTTAAATATTAGATCATTGTCATCTAAGGCCTTGCTTGTGAACGATTTAATTCTTCAGCATGGCCTGGATGTGATTGCTTTATGTGAAACATGGCTAAAACCAAATGTCTTCTTACCGTTGAATGAAGCTTCACCACCTGATTTTACATATGCTCATGCCGCAAAGGCTGATAAACAGGGTGGAGGTGTTGCTTTAGTTTACAAATCTATTCTGAACCCGACTTCTAATCTAGATATTCATTTTACCTCTTTTGAGGCTCTTGTTCTAAAACCATCGCCTACAGCTGTAAACAGCAGGCTTCATCTTGTAGTAGTCTATAGACCGCCTGGTCCCTACTCTTTATTCTTAGAAGAATTTGGTGAATTCATTACGGATCTAATTACTCATTCTGATGAGGTTATAGTGACTGGTGATTTTTATATTCATTTAAATAACGCTAGTGATCCGTTGCGTAAAGCTTTCTTAACCCTCCTTGACATGTTAGGTTTCACTCAATGGGTACATGAAGCAACTCATTCCAGTGGTAATACCCTAGATCTGATTCTATCGCGTGATATAAATGGTACTGCTGTGACTGTCTCTCCTCTTACGTCAGTGATATCTGACCATTTTCTTATTACTTTTAAAGCAGCCTTTATTTGTCAAGATAGCATTACTCCTGATTTATTCACTACTCGCTATACCGGCTTGTCTACGGTATCTAAACTTAGCGAGCTTCTACCTGAGGTATTGACTCCTTTCACTGTAGCAACAGGATCAATCGAAAATTACACTAGTGATCTAAACTCAGCTCTTTCTAGTCTGTTGGATTCAGTTGCACCTCTGAAAACTAAAACTATAGGGGTGCGCAGGTCTACACCATGGTTTAATGAGGAGACACGTGCCCTCAGACGGGCCTGTGGGAGTTTAGAGCGCTGGTGGCGTAAATCAAAATCTAAATTATGCTACATCTCTTGGCATGAGTGTGTCTTAAACTACAAGCGTGCTCTGTCGACCGCTAAAGCTGCCTATTTCTCCAGATTAATAAGCAAAAATAAACACAATCCTCCATTTCTGTTTAATACCGTAGCCAAATTGACCCAGAAATAGCCAACGGCAAACAGCTTGTTATTTGCGGCTAACGATTTTCAAGATTTCTTCTGCTGTAAAATTGATAACATTAGACATAAAATTACTTCTTCAGCTTCATCGAAATTTGATGTGGTTCCTTCTCTGGGTGTTAAAACACAACTTCTCTCTTTAACACACTTTGAGACGTCTCTCTGGAAGAATTATCGAAGTTGGTCTCAATCTCTAATCTCTACTACATGCCTCTTAGACCCTCTCCCAGCTAAACTTGTTAAAGAATTATGGCCATTGCTGGGCCCTACTATGTTAAATGTAGTTAATCTTTCTCTTGCAACTGGTGTTGTTCCCATTAGCTTTAAAGCGGCCGTAGTTAAACCT
Organism: Antennarius maculatus; assembly: GCA_013358685.1. Taxonomy (NCBI): domain Eukaryota; kingdom Metazoa; phylum Chordata; class Actinopteri; order Lophiiformes; family Antennariidae; genus Antennarius; species Antennarius maculatus. The sequence goes on along the minus strand of CM023626.1, from coordinate 1,975,147 downwards.
CTGCTTAAAAAGCCACATCTTGACCAAGAGTCTTTAAATATTATAGACCAGTTTCTAACCTCCCATTATCTAATGTACTAGAAAGGGTAGTATCTCTACAGCTCTTAGATTATTGATCATCAAGCGGTCTTTTCGAACCATTCCAATTAGCTTTTCGGGCCTGCCATTCCACTGAAACAGCACTTACCAAAGTTGTAAATGATCTCCTATTAAATATGGACTCTGATGCCACTTCTGTTCTCTTACTTTTGGATCTTAGTGCAGCGTTTGACACTATAGATCACTGTATACTCCTTGACCGACTGGAGGGACAGTTTGGTGTCTGTGAGTTAGCTCTTGCATGGTTAAAATCTTATCTATCTGATAGGACTCATTGCGTCTTCTACAATAATAAAACTTCTGCCTTCTCCGATGTCAAATATGGCGTACCTCAGGGGTCTGTACTTGGTCCTCTGTTATTCTCCCTGTATGTTGCACCTCTTGGTCAAATTATACGCAGCTTTGGAATAAGTTTCCATTGTTATGCTGACGACACACAACTTTACATGCTCATAAAAGCAGATGATCGATCTGAATTAATTAAACTAGAGGCCTGTCTTTCTGCCATGAATAGTTGGATGTCCAGTAATTTTTTGCTCCTAAATCCAGACAAAACAGAGATGTTAATCATTGGCCCTGCCCGACATAGAAACCAATTTCAACAACTAACAATATCTGTAGATAACTGTTTTATAACCCAGAGTTCAACAGTCAAGAATCTTGGAGTAACGTTAGATTCAACTCTTGCCTTTGACAAAGATCGCCTTCTTTCATCTACGTAATATCTCCAAAATTAGGTCCTCTCTAGACATGGCTGATGCAGAATTTTTAATTCAAGCCTTTGTGTCCTCTAGACTTGATTGTTGTAATGTTCTGTTATCGGGGTTGCCTCGGTCTAGTACTAGGGGCCTTCAGATGGTTCAGAACACAGCAGCAAGAATATGAACTAAAACTAAGAAATTTGACCATATCACCCCAGTATTAGCTGCATTACACTGGCTCCCGATTCATGTTAGATCTGATTTTAAGATACTCTTATTGACGTATAAAATCATTAATGGGCTTGCTCCAACCTATCTGTCTGATCTGGTTAAACCTTACACTCCGACTAGGGCTCTCTGCTCTCAGAATACAGGTCTCTTGTGTGTTCCTAGAGTTAAAAAGAAGTCAGCTGGCCAGAGGACCTTCTCCTATCGTGCCCCTTTCTTGTGGAATAATCTCCCTATAGGTATTAGACAGTCTGAATCTGTAGATGTCTTTAAATCTAGGCTCAAAACGTATCTGTTCTACCTAACATATAAGTAATATCGGGGGTGGCAGTCTCAATGTTTAGGTTTAGCCTAGTCCTGCCGACGAGCCGTAGGATTTCTTAGTTAGGCCCCTGCCTCCCATTAATCCTCTGCCATTCCGGTCCCTCTAGCACCACTCTCGCCCCTGCTCTCTCTATCGCTCTCTCTCCCTCTCCTGTTCTTCCTCTCAGGCCTTGTGTGGTGGATCATCAGCAATCGGCTACCTCTGTCTGCTTAAGTGGGTGGCGATATCACAAGCTGCACAATGGTACTGTTTCACCATCCACTAGGGGAGTGCTGGTTCTGCCTCATTTGGTTCTGCTGTGATTTTGGGGTTTTGGCAGAGTAATCTTAAACTATAACTTTTTTGAGATCAATGATTTAGGCACTGTTTGGTCTGTCCTCAGAGTGGTGGATCCTCGGCAATCGGTGACCTCTGTGTGCTTCATCGGCTGGTGGTGACTCGCTCTACTGGATGGATCAGCGTGCCTTTGTCATACATTTATTATTGTTATTATTATTACTGTGTTGTTAATCTGTACATGCGATATCTATTGCTTCGTCTGTCCACGCCTGGAAGAGGGGTCCCTCCTCTGCAGTCTTCCTGAGGTTTCTCCCATCCATTTTTTGCCCTGTTAAAAGGGTTTTGGGAGGAGTTGTTCCTTATCCGATGTGAGGGTCGTACTGCTCGCAGTACACAAAGGTCAGAGGGATATCGTCCATGTGCAGATTGTAAAGCCCTTTGAGACATTGTTTGTGAATCTGGGCTATATAAGAATAAATAAACTTGAAACTTGAAAGTTGACTATGACTATGACTATGACTACATGCAGAAAGTGAACATTCAATGACCGGCACTCTTCCATACCAAAAATAGCTGCTGGCTAACTAGCAGTGCACACAATCCTCAGTCAGTCTGGGATTTGCACGTTAATGAGTGTGCTAGAAGTTAGTTATCTGCTGAGGACTGTCCCAAACATGATGGATGTCTTTGATTTGCATCTGAGTGATGAAGAAAAATAGAGACAGGGGTGTTTTCCCTCCGTATGATTGAGTGTGCCAGCATCCGTAACCTTGCCTCTCCTTAGGTATGAATGTCTATATTCAGCCACCATGATGAATTTGCCGGAGCTGTGTTAAACTCCAGCACAGAGTGAGATCGTTCATCTGCTACCATGTAAAATTGCATTGAACTGGGGCAATCCCTCAGTAGAGGAATGGAACAGAACTTTAATCAACTTTACTGCCAGGGAGAGGGAGCAGAGTGTGATGCATTTGCATATGGATGCTGGCCCGACTCGACAGAGGACTGTGGTGAACGAGCCTCATAAACGTTTTAATCTACCACCAGGCATGTTGATATTGTCATACTTTACAGATAGCTTTGAGCGATCCTCTCACTATGAAAATGGTTATTGTTGCAGAGATTCATTACTTCATACGGGTGTAAAAGGCTTTAGAGGAGGTCCCATACCAGATTGTAACATATTTCATTGTTGCTGAATTGACATATTTATGTACAGAGGAAATGATCTGTGTACTTTGTGATACTTTGGACATTGTGATACTTTTTTAATATTTTTGGCAGCAATGGAATGTTGGATCCAGTTATTTTAAGTAAAAAATAGAGAAGGTGGATGGATGTAATGCGGAAGACAGGGGGACAGTTGGTGTTAGAGAGGAGGATGCATAAGACAGGGGTCTCCTTTTCCATGTCAGCCTAACAGGACACGCCCAAAAGGAAAAGATGAACAAGATACATCAAGAACACCTTTATTGTGAAATGTACAGGTGAGTATTTTGGCAGAATCAGTGGCATCCAGCATGCATGGAAACTGCAACTGGAGAGGCTGGAAGGAATATGTGGAAACTAAGCGTCTTTTCCACAAGTAACAGATAAATTGATCTCGACATGGACAGGTGGATTACTGCAACAGTTATTCAAGTACATACCATAACTGAAGAGTCTAGGTTGATCTAGAGTAGTACTGTACTGTGAGATGCGAGGTGCTCAACGTACCAGCTTTTTGAGATATGAGCCACTGCTCTGTTCATGCTTTTGTTCGACATACGAGTAGAAAGTTGGCTGATGGACACAACTTTGGCTGAAACCACATCTCATAAGAGGACAGACCTGTTATATTCCTGAATCTGGCTAATGTTCTGGGGTTAGTACCACATAATCTTTTCTAGGAGGCCTTTGATTACTCCAGAGTCCTTGGTAATAGGCCAATGGCCCAATGAAAGACCCAATGAAAGCACATTTTCAGATATTCAACTCTGTTTTACCATGGTGGAACACACCACTGCATAGCAGCAGCTTGAGTTATGCATTATGTCGGGGTGTACAATCTCCCTACTAGCTTTCACAAAGGCAATGGAGGTCATCAATAAAGCCACAAAAAGGGTAGTGGATGGAAAAAGGCTGTAGGGAGGGATACGCCTCCCCCCATTAGGGCCTTTACTGTCAACGGGACAAACATGGCCTCAACCTCTTCATGCACTTATAAATGTTTGGATAAGTTAAACAGCAATCTGCCATGGGTTAGAGGGAAGATGAAACCGAGTAAATCTCCGAGCCTTTCAATCATCAAATGGAAGGCAGAGTATAAGTAAATATAATGAGGTGGTGCACACACTGTAGGAGAGTCTGGGAAGATGATATGGTACAAACCTCAGTGAAAAGGCACAGTTTATAAGGCAGGATACCTTTGAAGATATTTTAAACATAGTACAGGTAGTACTTTGAGATGCAAGTGTAATTTCTTTCGTACTGAGCTCGTGGAGCAAACAACTTGTTACTCAAACAAATTTTCCCCATTTAGAATGAAAAGAAATGCAAAAGTCACAAGCATACGCAAAGTTCATCTTTTACTCCATGACTGGAAACAAAAGCATCTCAGCTGATGTTGTATCCATCTTCCAAATAGCGATGGTGTCCCGAAGCAGGGCTTGTAATGCAGCTTTTCACTAGTGTCTAACTAAAATATGGACAAAGCAACATTTTGTATCCCAAAAACTCATAGGTTGAGTAGTTTGTATCTCAGGGTAGTACTGTGTTGACAAGTCAGGCTTGCTTAAGCTGTGGTGAATGTGTTTTACCTTGGGTTATGGTATTAAAGGGATTACAACATTTTATCCTGTGTATTAGAAAATTTCTTGACATTAGACCTTATTATATTTGATGATGATATTTATGTTTTATTTAAGATTTACACAAACTATTTTCTCCACTGGTTGGATGAAGGTTGTTTGACTACCCGTGTCTCTGTGTCTGCCTGCTTGTGTAGCGGACATCCTAAAAAAATAACTACTGTTTGGATGGGCCTCAGGAAAGGTTGGTTAGACTCTGGTTGGTTAGATAGCTCCAGAGTTTTTATAAAGTAAATCTAAAATTTATAAATATAATTATATACATATAATGTCAATGACTGTAATTTAATTCTTTAAAGTGAATTAAAAAATAATAATAATAAATAACATTTCCAATAAATATAGCCTTTTGTTGTGCTGTGTCTGGAAACTATTTCCTGTTTGCTCCAGTGTTTTTGTCTTGCATTTGCTTGTAATGGGCAAACGGATTGTGGTGTAAAATGCCGACACTTTAGGAATGTTTGTGTGAATGGTGAATGTTGGCTTTTGCCGTAAAGTGGTTTAAGAGGCCTAGTATTCTATAAGGACAGTCCATTTACCATTAAAATATCTTCAAGTGATATTTTTTGTGCTACAATAACTATAACAATAACAGCCATATTGTGACAAGCATTGTCAAATAAAAGACGGACTCTACACTCAGTCATAACATTTTAATTATATCTAGGATTTAATCAGATAAATGAGAAAAGGCCTGCATACGCATCTTTTTCTTTAAAACTTGTGGTTTCTGGGTGTCATTCTGTACCACAATGGTTTTGATGGTTTCTCTATGTCTTTTAACACACAAGTCTCCACCATATGCCACTGACCTGCTGCTTTTATCAAAGGTGACACAAGTCAGAAACACCTTTTTGTGACCTTTATAAAGCATCGTGCTGATGAAGAACATCATCAGAGCAGACAGGGAGAACACAAAGGGGTGGGACTAGCTGGTGTGCGCGCAGCAGAAATATAGGTGTATAAGTGTTGGGAAAAACATATTAACTTCGTGTAAATCAGATATATCTACCCTCGACTAAAGCTTCATTAGTACCCTTTAGGTTTATGTCTAATTGACTGAAATGAACAAACGTTTTTGACAGTGAAAAACTACCTGGACTCATCCCTTTACTGGAGAGACATTATCCAAACTAATTGATGGTGGTGAAAGCCTATCCTTGGGGAAGGTGTTTGTGAAAGTAGAACTTGATTTGTAGAATGAGTTTGTAATTAAAATTATAAATTGTAGATGTTTTGCTGAAATTAGGCTTAATCATTATGTTCATTCTAATATGAAATACTTACATGAGAATTTTAGATGTTGTAAGGTATTTCATCCTATCAGTCAGTACTATAATACACTTAGGTGGCAAAAAATCTGTCAAAGTGAAAAAATAAATGATGTCTTAATTGATGCATGTGACAGTAGTTGTAGATGGAAACCGATGACCGATTTTTTCTTTTGTGACTTGCTGGTGGTTGCATTTTAAGCTTGGTAAATTATATTCCCTGGTTCCTATTCCACAACAGAAATGCTGGAGCTTCACAGTAAAACAAAACTGTGGCACTGTAAAACAGCAGCTGAAAATGAAGATTTTTTTTCGTCACTTTTTTAAAAAAGCAAGAAAAAAAACCCACAAAACACAAAGATTCCATTCAAATTCTACAGGGCAATCCAAATCTCTTAAATTTTAGCTGAAATTGATTAAAAAAAGTTTTAAAAAATCAAATTGGATGTTTTTATGCCTCTGGAGATCTGGATTGCCCTGAAGAATTTGAATGGAATCTTTGTGTTTTGGGGTTGTTTTCTTCCTTTTTTTTTTTTTTATCATTTTTTTAAAAGATTTTTTTGTCACTTTTATAAACAAGCAAAAAAAAAAAAAAGACTCATGTGAGGTATGACAGATTGTCAGTTTTTTCATTATTAATTTTCTTGCTTAAACATTGTGGAAATAATCTTTTCAAATCAGTTTAGAAAACTTCACCACATTTTGCACTAACATTGTATTATATAAACTGTTCCTTCAAATATGTTGTCCAGACTGAATTGGACATTTTACTTGTTTGCGCCTCTGAACATTTGTACATTTTTCTAAATGTCATCCTGCAATCACTCAGCACCTGTCGGAGGTGAACACTATTGAATATCCTGTAAACACACTCAGCTCCTCCATATCTCCTGCATGCCATTCTCCTTCCTCGCTCTGCCTCCCATAATCTGAGACCTCCCACTCCGTCCTGGATTGCCTGCAGTGAGCTGCTGTTCTTTGAGGGCTCCGTGGCTTCTCCTGTGTTGCATTGCAACAGGAAGTGGTAGGTGGAAGCGGTGGCCCCCGCTCTGACCAGGCCTCAGCATCACTGAGTAGGAGGCTCAGGAGATGGAGTCGGTGGGAGGACTGCCGCCCCGAGACAATGATTTCAGGTCAGTTACATAACGTCTCTAAACTGATTTTGGATGGAAGGTTTAGAGAATTCTGAGGCAGGTAATGTGAGGATGCAGTCATCATTATGGACCACTGAGAGTGCAAAATAGAAGACCTTCACCCACGTAGGGCAGATGTGCACGTCTGCATATAATGGAGACAAAATACTGCCAGACCTTAAATAACATTTAGGAGTCAGAATAATGACCTGATAATGAGCTCTGGCATACTGCAGATATGAATTAATGCTGTCACACTACGTTAATACATTAAAAACAAATAAATAACAAAATACAATGTAGACAAACACATTTTTTATATATTTTGCTGGTGTACAACTTTATTAATGTCCAGGGTGCATTGTGAATATTATGGTGTTCCTTATTCTTAAATAGTACACACATTTTTTTTTTTCATTAACTCCTTCAAAATAATACAAAGTATTGGATTCTGTCTTGCTGTAGTGCAGACATTCAAATGGTACACGTGAAACACCTGAAAGGAATTCACTCTTTTTTTCACCCGAGAAATCACTATGAATAGATTCAAAGAGTGAAATCAGCTGAACCATGGTGTCCTCTGTGATGAGAGCCAGGTGTAGCTGCAGCTAATGACAGAACTGTGGAGCAGAAAAAAACAGGTCACAGAGTTGCGAGGCGGTGGAGCGTACTCTCACTGCGCTCAGCGGGAGTCTGCTGCAAATATAAAAATGGGCTCTCCAAGGTTTATGCTGGATGACACGCGAGACCCTAAAACTCTGGTGTGAATGCAGGATCTCAAATAAACTGTCACTTGAAAGGTCAGAGGTATTTAACCCTGCAGAAATTGCAATTTCTATCTGGCCAAAGATGTTTAACATGGGATTCCTGTTACCAGGAAGAAAATGTGCATTATTTCCCACAGGGCCTCATAATTCTTTTAACACACAGTCAACCATTATTAAGAGCAGAGAGGCTGTGATTTTTACTTTGTTTTAACCTCAAATAGAATCAGAAGTAAATACGTCCTTCCAGTCATTATAGGTTGGCCAGCTTTTCAAAATATCAAAATATCATAACGTCTTGGCACTAAATACCAAAACTGAAATAGCATCAGTGATTATTTCATTAAACACTTAAATATTACTGATCAAGTCCACCATAATCAATCAAATTGTATCACAATAGAGGTAGACAGACAGATATCCACCTTAAATCCTCCAGTCAGAGGCCGATTTGAGCAAAGTGACGTATCGTGTTAATGCTACGCTTCACACGCAGCCCCACTGTGGTCACAAACTGGTCTGAGCTGCTTCCCACCGGCCCACTGGAGTGGGGCAGGAGATGAAACCCGAGGAGACAGTAATGCTTTACATCTCATGGCAACCTGCACCACGGCCCAGCAAGGTAATGCACCCAAGTTACTGACACCAAATGCTGGTATTGACCACAACCTGGGGTGGGTGGGGGGGGATGGCATTCAGAGACGATATAGAATGGATAGTTATTGTTATCCAATAGCCTTGTTCTTTTATCCTCCTTTTTATATCCACAGAAAGAAAAAGCAGCTGCTGTGACGTCCCAGGTGTGACGCCACATTGGATTGGTTACAATTCCCTCACAGCTGAACCCTTTTCCCAGCTGTAACATCGGAATCTCACGCTCCGTTTTGTTTTTCAGAGCGCCACCTCTCTGCCATCCTCTCTCTGCACCGTCAGGTTCTAATCCTGTGATTGAGATTTCACTCTTCAGTGTTTTGACACACTCCACAGCCCCTGACACTGATTACAGCATCCTACAGGACCGCATTAGCGCCGCATGAACACACACCCTGCGAGTGTGTGTGTGTGTGTGTGTGTGTGTGTGTGTGTGTGTGTGTGTAAAATGTGAGCTGTGTGCACTCATGGATGGTAACTGTAGCCACAATACTTGCCACGTCTGACGGCGCCACCTGTTACCAGGTAGCAGGAACATCTAGCTCAGCCAAACCTAGAGCTCCTCAGTCTGGATCACCCCCCCCAAGTCTGGATCGTGTCCCACAGACGACCCCCTTGAGGGAAAATTGCTCCAGGCACCGAAGTAACGTCTATAATGTCATACTATGTCCGTATGTGTGTGTGTGTGTGTGTGTGTGTGTGTGTGTGTGTGTGTGTGTGTGTGTGTGTGTGTGTGTGTGTGTGTGTGTGTGTGTGAGACCCAAGGCTGTGTTTATCCTTTTAAGCTGGAGGCGGTTGCATGAAATTTATCTTCTAACCTCGTCTCAGGGGAAACTCATATTGACTCCGTTGTTACTTGATAAAAGGTAAATAATATGTTTAATGTCTACACACACACACACACACACACACACACACACACACACACCCTGACCATTATATCTCTATTTTAAGGGTGGATGGGTTCCCAACAAAGTAGTTCCTACGGAGCGTCGTCAGCCAACTCTCTGATGAGTCGCTCTGCCTCCTGACCCACAGCATGAAACATTAAATGAAATATAAAGAGGAGGAATAAAAGCATTAAGTCAGCTCAAAATTATATTCCACCACACTACCCACTATCCTATATCATTATTTTCTACATACTGCATACTGAATGAATGAAAAATCACGGCTTATTAACAAGAAAATGTTCGTTAATACATTTCTATCACAGTTAATCACGAATCTAAATGAACACAAACTCATTTTTATACTTTCTAATGATGGAGAATCTTCATCTGTTTTATTTGAATTAACAGATGATGAGTTGTAGATACTTCAGAAACTGCTGACTCGTAATGTTGCATTTCTGAACCAAAGGTTGGAATTAAATCGACATGCATTCATTAAGAATATGTTTCAGATGAGTCAAACCCTTCTTGATCTTTTTTTTTTTTTTGGCGTGCGGGGGGGGGGGGTCTTCTATCTGGTAAAACCAGCTAATGGAACAGCCTGAGACTTCCTCACCAAACAGTAAGTTTTGTTTCTTTTTTTAAAAAAAAGCAATTGACTTTCTAATTAAAAGTGGATGACAGTAAACATTGTACTTACGCTTGAAGAATATAAAATCACTTTAAAATCACACAATCGACCGATGTTAGTCCAACCTTCTACATATTCAAAAGCTATTGTGGGGAAGGGACTTTCTTATCTCTGTGTGAAAGAGGCTAAAGAGTTCTGAGTCACTCCCGTTTGATCAGCTGTGTCCCAAATCCATCTAATGATCCAAAGCTGCATCATTAATCATCCTGGTTAATAAGTCCAAAATCTATCCACCTATTAGTATCTGAAAGGTCAAAACTGAGGTGAATAATTCAAATTCAAATCAAGCTCATTCATAGAGTATGAACAGCTTTCCACAAAAGTTTAAACCCAAACACACACATAGCAACAGACAGATTTTTGTCTTCTGTTATTCTCCTCACACACTCTTAAATATTCATGGTCAAACAAACACAAACACACACTCGACTGAATCTCTTTTCTGCACTGTGTTTTCAGTCACTTAACATTTCTGCCTTCATCAGCATTTCTTTTTTTCTATATACCCCTAACCCTACTCCCCACCCCCACCCCCAAAAGGCCTTGGGAGCTCATTCTCTCTGCAAAGAGTTAACAACTCCCCCTGGGGGTTATGACAATGCACTGAAGCAAGGCAAAATGTCAACAGCGAGAAAATAAAAAATGGATTCACTGCTCTCTGTCCACCCCAGTACATCTCAGCCCCTTCAATAGTTTCATAATTTTCAGAGATCTGTCATAGGAGAAAACAGAGTGGAATGAGAAACAGAAAAGTTTGGATTTCCAAATCTCAAGACAAAACAACATGTATTTGCCAAAGGGAGTGTCAAATATAAAATTGCCGTGCCGAAAAAAGTCCTGAAGTATCCCACCTGGTACATAATTTTGCATTTCCATCACAAAAAAAAATATGAATATTTTCTTTTCTTAACATCCAGTAATCCCTCGTTCCTCGTGGTTAATGCATTCCAGGAACCACACGCCATTAACAAATTCTGCGATAGAGCGACAAACTATTTATCTTATTATTTATGGTAATTTAAACGTTTATGAACCCTCCCCATACTGATATTAAACCACCTTCTATCTGCATTACCTTTTCCCACAGAATTGTATTATCGCTATAGCAAAACATTTCCAGTTCAGTGAAGACACTGCCGTTTCATTTTCACAGCATCCTCTAATAGTCTAGCCTCACCTATTCAGTTTGCTGCTTAATTTTACAACGTTTAAATGTAGTTTAGAGGTGTTTTGGAATGGAACTAGGCCTAACGGCTGAGCCAAAGTTTTCTTGTTTTAATGTCACCACACTGCCACTAACAAAATGTCTTGTTTTTAAGTTAGGCAGTGTTGATTCATACTATCCACACATTAGAGATACAACATAGAATGACTTCAAGAGATGTTTGTATTGGTGAGTCTGGGCAATGACTCACAAACCAAGTAAATATGATTTCTTTATTAAAAATCAGAATAGTGGCCCTCTGGCCCTGAAGTGTCCTGTCCTGATTTCATTGCTTCCTATTAGATGCATGTGTTATTTAGCTGGAACTGTGTACTGTCATTGGCTAAAGGCCTAATTTCTGTCTTTTATATTTCAGTTCATCTAAAGTATATTTGAAATTTATTGACTTTCAGCACTTTAAAATATTTAAAGAAGACATACAGCAGTCATAACTCACATAGACTGGGGACAGTCTAGCCCATTTGTGGGTGGCATCATTGAAATATTTTGCAGCTTTGGGTTACTGAGTTTTTTTATTTCACAGAATGTTTTAAGAAAAACACTAAATTTAGATGTATGGGCAAAATTTAGTAATGTATTCAGTTATGTGTACCTTTGTTTAAAGCAGACATGAAATAACATCTAAATTTTTTTTTGCTGGGTGATCAGTCAGGATAGGCTGGTCAGCTCGGTAACCAGACTCTTTCAAGGGAGAACCATGTTGTTGTCATACATGCAGAATGTGGTTTCATTGTGTTACTGAAATCACCAAGACCTTTTCAGAAAAATAAAAATTGCCTACTTCACAGAGGGTTAGTAGATCCCAGTCCTGCAGCCCACATGTTTACTGGACCCCAAATTGCTCCCAGTAGCTGTTCCACTGGTGTGTGAATGATGGTGTAACCATAGAGCTGATGCCTACCACCACTGTATGGTCAGTGTGAGAGGCTGAATGCTGTGTTGTAAAGAACTTTGAGTAATCAGTCGGACATGCAATATAAGTACTGTCAATTTTCTATTCACTATTTTTCAGCACAAAATCTGACTATATGGTTCTGCATTAAGGGAACCTTTACTAATAGGCAGGACAAAGGACTGGGAGAGGACAAAGGACTGAGTAGATGTATGAAGGGTAGAGGCTGATGAAGGGAGTGGCTGCAGGTGAGTGAAGGGAAGCCAGGTGCAGAGAATGAACTGAATACTAGTGGACAAGAGTAAGGCAGGATCCGAACAGATATTATATATTAGAATAAAACAGCAAAATAAAATGGAATGTTTAATAGTCCAGAGACATGACACAGATTGCTCCATTATTTCAGTCCACAGACTGAAAGCACAGACTTTTCACATTGTTGTCTGAGCCTTGAAGATTTTTCAACCTCAGAATTTATTAATAAGATTACATATTTAATTTTTTTTTGTGTGTGTGTGTGAAAGACTGTTATTTAACTACAAATCCTTTATGACATGAACATACCCAGTATGCACTACCACATCAACAGCGCCATTATCTACTGTTAACCACATGACTCCCAGTAAGACGCCACCTCGATATCTGAGAAGCCACATGCAACAGGGAGGATATTTGTTTTCTACACAGTTTTTCTTTTTCATTATAGATGAGAGGTGTATAAATAGTGTTGGGCGCCAATACAGAGCAAAAAAAAAAAAAGAGCCAGAATTTGCTGGGTATCACAGAGTCAGCAGAAGTGTTAGCAATACCTCTGGGGGCTCCTGTCACTCTTAAGTGGGTCTTGCTAGAAATAGGTTCCATATATGAGACAGGGAAAGTGAGTGTGGTGCCACCTTTCTTTGCTAAGTATGACCCGAAAACACATGAAATCAATGCTAATTTAGCTGTCAGAGAGACGGAGGGCTTCATTTATGCGGGTACAGGAGGACACATCAAGCTGCTATTGATCATTCAGTTTTTATTCAGAGGAAACAAACAGCGGCCTATCTCTAAGGCTAGATGGTGGGGTCTCAATGTCTTTTCAGATAAGCATATAAGTGGGAAAGGTCGTTTAAATGCAGGACCAGCCCTCTCCTTTAGTGACTCGGACATAGAGAAGTGGAGATTACTATTTCATGGACTGACAAGCAAACCTATTTGTATGTCATGCATGCACACACATCTATCTATATTCATTTGGAACAAGTTTCTCTTCTTTCATTGCAATGATCCTCCTTAAAAATTATATAATATTTATAGAAGAACATGACTTTGGCAGGTTTTTTATTTTTTATTGATGAATACAAACTTGCAAGACATTCATACTGACCTTACCGCAAAAACCTTCACTGTAAATATTTCATTTCATTAGACTTTCATTTGACTTGAATGAGTTCAGATGAATAAAAAAAATAACAAGTAAGGAAACGGAAATGGTTTTTGTACGTTTTATTAAATGAAGGTCAAATGAACGGACAGCGTCTCATCAGTAGTGTCATGCAAAAAGAGATTCATTTGATTGTTTTAACTGTATATTCTTTAACATCAGCATGATTTTGTATGTAACAGGTAACAGAACTCACATCCTGGAGCCCGTAATATGGGGAGAACACGGTGATCATGTCAAGGTTTCAGCTGCAAAGTCTACAAAGAGTTATGAAATACTTCATATTCAGTGACCAATGTTAGAATTTGTTGCATCTTTAGAATTCTTGATGCAACAGTGGACATGAGCAACCCACCAACGTGGGTTTCTGGCCCATCTGTCAGTAAGTGATGATGGGAGAGATGCAGAGCACTCAGCTAATTTGTTGGGATATGTGCAGATTTCACTTATAGTGCAGTATTTGCACCCAGTGTCAGAGAATATGCATGAGGGTTTTTTTTTTGCACTTCACACCAGCAGAAACAGACTCTGTTAATCTGCGTCAAGTGTACAACCATTAAGTTTAATAGAGACCTAAATCTTTGAGCTGGCAAATGTTACAACTGGGCATCAGTTATGCCAGAGTGTAAAAATGAAGTGCGAGAACAGCTCAGAAAGGAGGTGCCGAAAGCAATCTTCATACATCACCATGGGCACAAATTAAACATGGTGCAGGCCGTGTGAATTTTGTCAGTGATGCAGCAGAGCGTTATGAGATGCTTAACAATTTTTTTTGTGTGTGTTGTGTTTTTTGTTTGTTAATCTGGATTGGTAGCCCACAAACAACAAGGACAGCATGTAGAGCTGATCTGTGACGTCAGGATAATAAACAGAACTTTCCTGGATGACATCATCAGCCACTCAAACTCACTCCAGTGTAAAAAAAAAAAATCACAGACAACAGCTTTGTTTTTGAGGCTGTATTCTGAATAACCAAACTCTTATCAGATGATGTCCAGTCTGTGATCACTGCCCTGTCAAAAAACACACACAATTGACAAATGGAGAGAAATCCTAAAGCTAGAAGAAGATTTTTGTGCATATGTACAGGAATTGAAAAATAGAATTCAATAGAGGAGAGATGGCTGACCCAAACAGCTGGACATCTGGAGTGTTTTGTTGCGGAGGCCCGATTAGAAAGGTCAAGCTTAGACATTAAATGACCTGAAAACACACTTTTTATTTTATTATACAGAAGTTGTTCACAAAGACAAAGCAACAATTTTCCACGGAGACAAATTATGAACAGAGGAGTACCAGCTCTAAGCCCCAAATACACATCTTTTCTTGATAAATAACACATCCTGCCCATAGACCACCATCATGGAATCAGTGAGGAAAACCTGCATGCAGACCTCTGCTAGGCGCACCAGTTTCTGAACGGGGTCATACTATGGAAAGCATTTAGTTTCTTTCCTCATGAAGCCCTACAAAGATGCATCCATGTACAGTTAAACCTCGGCTAACGTTGTTAATTAGTTTCAGGAGACATAAGTCTAAAAACAAGGCCACATTGAACTTAACCATTCCCAGTTTTGTTCTGTACTTTATTCATGAACGCATTTTCAAAAATTGTTTGTTCATATGAAAGTATATTAAGATTACAATCAAATAAATTTGACTTCACAAATTCCCACACTGTGGGACAATAAAGGTTTTATTATTATTATTATTTATTATTATTAAATTACATTTTTTAATATACTACAGAAAAACCGTTGTCGTCTTGTCTTTACCCGCTTCATTGGCGTTGCGGGTAACGGGGGTTGTTACTGGCTAATAATGATATTGTGTGTTTTTTTTCCTTATGTACTGTGCAGTAACATATTATGTGTTTTTAATATATAATCGAGAACGACGTAACTTGAAATGACGCCAGCCGAAGTTTGTCTGTACTTGTACAGAAAACATATCCCTGACAGAACAGGTAAAATTAGTCAACTCAAGGTTTTTCTCATCTGTATCATTTAAAAACCTACTTGAAGGACAACATCGTCGACTCTTGGACCAGGATCCTGGTACTGCTGGTACTATTAATGCAGAGAACCAGAACCCTAGATAGTAACAATATCATGGAAGTATTTCAACTGAACCACAAGAACTGATGTATTGTTTTATGAGAATGCTCCTTTTATTGTATATCATTTTAAATGTGTTTACTACTTGTGATTATGTATTCCAATTAAACTTAATGCGCATTCTGACTATCAATGTACATTGTGATTATTCTTAGAATGCATTTCATAGAACGTTACTGTTGAGTCATTAGCTGAGGTGACAGTAACTGGCAAGCAGCAGGAGTTTGTGTCTCAAAATATGTCTGTTTGCTTGTGTGTGAGTGTATCTGTGGCCTCATTATGTGAAGTGTTGTATCCAGAGGTGTGTTTATATAGACAGGCTTGACAACCACACATTCATCCATACCATACCATTTCCCTGGGGCACACTGTGAAACACAGAATGTGGTTGTTAAGGAACAGCGTTTGTGAGCCTTTGTCCGTGTGTGAGTGTGTGTGTGTGTGTGTGCCTACATGTTTCTGGGGTGCAGTGCAAAATACATTATCATGGGATGGGTGGGCCAATAATAGGAAACCCCAATTTTCAAAGTAACTCCACTAAAGATGTAAGCACCTTCATAGCCCCCCCAGAATGATCTCTGGGACAACCTTTGCTCTAGCGCTGCTCACGTAGGCGGTTAGGGGAAACGGTGTGGAAGGGAAGGTGTTTTTGTTACTAGCAGTGAGTGATTGTTATAAATCATTTTTAAAAAGTAAGATGGGTTTTTTTCTTATTCCCACCAAACCTTGCTCCAACACAATATCCAACTTCACTGTGGCTCCGCGCTCCAACCTCCAATCACACGTACATACACAAAGTGTGCACGTGAGGTAGGAATATATTTGTAAACCTATATGATACAGTGCCTGTGATGAAATAATCTGTGTAAATACATGTATTTTGTGATATCTATCTGCCATATCTGTCTTTAATATTTACCATCACCTTAACAGTGGTTGTATTGTGTTTCCAGTTCCTTTTGTAGACACTGTGTAGCCAAAAACTATAAAAACTATAATTATTAAACTGTAAAAACTATAATTATTTCTTTATAAACTCTTCTGAATGATTAAACCCATAAATGTAATCCATTTAAAGCCATACCTGCCCTTCTTCCTCTTCACACAATCCAACAACCCTACCATCATCCAAAACCCCCCACCACATCTGTGGCAGATGGAGTGCTGTGGAGAACAGGGGCTACCCCGGGTACAGTGCTCTCCCCTTTTCTTCTCACCCTCTACACCTCTGACCTTTTGTACAACACATCAAATTTCCATATCCAGAAGTTTTCTGATGATACAGCAGTCATAGGGCATTTATCTGAGGGAACGACCAGGAATACAGGAACACCTTCATGACGCCTCAATACCAAAATATAATCCATACTGGTCATGAGCTATATACAATACAGGTATTTACACTGCATCATAATGGTGATGTGCAAATAGTTTTTTTTTTGGTTTGGTTTTAAACTGTAATCTTTCTGCCGTCTCACCTGTCGTAAATACTTCCAGTATCGCACATACCAGGGGCTATTTATTTATTGTCACATAATATATACAGGTGGGCATTTGCACACCTTTCTATTCTGTTATTGTTTGTCTGCAAGTTCAATTTATTCTTATTATTCTTGCTATTGTTACTGCCCATTGTTCTGATATGCTCTTGAAACAAAAGGAATTTCCATCTTGGGGCAGGAATGAATTAATATTCTATTCAATTCTATTCTAATCTGATTTTTCATTAAAAACTAACATAAATACTACATAATTTCCCCACTGTGGGACAATAAAGGATTATAGTATTTTCTTTTAAGTCGGTTGGGCCAGCAGGGGCTTTGGTGGTAAGAAGGTTGTCCACTAATCAGAAGGTCGGAGCCCCAGTTTCCCCAGTCAATGCTGCTCGGGTTCATTTCTTTTGTTCCTCAGGATTCAGACAGTTTAAATTGTAACTATGATGGATGTCAGAAAAAAATGCCCGGTTTCGTAATTGTAGGTCCTTCATTTGCTGGTATGTGTTTAATGTGTAATGAATTCTTCATTTTAGTTCATTTTAAGTTTGTTCTACATCAAAAATTACTGAAATAAGCTTCAAATTCTCAAAATATCAAAAAACACACCAGTACTTGACATTTCACTGTTTTTACTAATAGAGGATTTTTTTTTTAACTTATAAGCAGCTATTACACATGATTTTGCTACATGACATTTAAATTTTGTCTTTTTCTTTTCCAGTGTGCATTTTAAATGAAATGATCTGGGCCTCTAGAGAACACCTGACACCTTCTCTAACATCTCCTTCCACTTCAGAGAAGTGCTGAGAAACACTGAGGAATACTTTGCTTAATTACTATTTTGGTCAAGTGATGACTTCTCAGCCTTACAAGACCATCTGGTACCGGAGCTCTTACGTTCTCCGGGGGGAGACGGATGCTGCTTACTTCATTAAAAATACAATGGTTGCCATGATATTTGTGCAGTTAACTGGCATGTATTACCCTAGAAGTCAATTGGCAGCCTGTTTGTGCTACTGATCCAGGCAAAATACACACATAACTATTTCACACTCTGCCAACTATGATACTTCAACCTGATTCAGCTTACCCCTGCTGCTGCAAACAGCTGAACTGATGTCAAAGCCTGCAGTGGGGAATAGGAACACCTCTGTGAAAGGTGATGCTGCGGCAGCAACAGACGCCGTTAGCAAAGCGCCAAACTGATGTCAAGGCATATTCGTCAGCTGCCAGCCCTTTCACTTATGGGTGCTGCTTCTGTGACAAGGTGCCAATGAAGGTTTGGGCAAAGATGGCTATGAGGGCAACTATTTATGTCAGGCAACTTGAAGGACAGTAGAGAGAAGTCTCCCTGCATGCCCAGGCATCAAGCTTTACCCTGTTCTTCTATCTTTTTCTATTATATCAAATGCTTTGCAATCAGGACGTAAGCTTCTCATGTTCTGCATTTACCCCTGGGGCTGTTAATTAATGGTGGCTGGCTAGTGATACGATTTAAGGAGTGGCACATCATGCATGCGGTCAATTCAACATTAAAATGGAACCACAGGCACAAGTGAAGTTCTCTTCAAGTTCGTACTTTACCCCAACCCAAAGGTAGTTTGGTTCAGCTCAAGGCCGACATAGTGTCGACATAGTGAGTAAAGACTCTCACACATCAACCGACTGAGACGGAGATGTGTTCTGACACTGCTGCATAATCCATGTGAGCACCTGTAAACTACTTCCACAGAAAGTATTCTGTTTGATGTACAGTCGTGTCTGGAGATACAAGTTTCTGTGACTGAGATCATAAGTCAAACAACATTTACCCATTTAAAATAACTAAGCCCAAACCCTTTCCATTTTTTCAACCAATAGATATGCACACTTTACCTGTGCACAATTAAAGTGCATAAACAATGATAAAGTATGAAAAGAAATGCACAAGATACGTCTTCACTCCACTATCGATAATGAGATCCGGTCTCAGCTGATTTTGCATCCATCCACCAACTAGCGGTGATGTCCTGAAACGCAGCTCGTATCTTGGATTTTGCTCGTATGTCAAACAAAAATAAGGACAGAGCGACGGCTCGTATCTGAAATGACTCGTATATCGTATGTCGTATGTATCTCGAGTTACCACTGTGTACGTTTTAGACTAGAAAGAAGAACAATTTCTCAATGTACTGATGCTCTCCTACTCCCTCTCTTTTGGGCATAAATGCAGTATTTTCCACACTATAGGGCGCACCCAAAAGCCTTTAATTTTCTCAAAAACTGACAGTGCGCCTTATAATCCAGTGGGCCTTATTTGTAAAAAAAAAAAAAAAAAGCTTTGAAATAGGCCATTCATTGAAGGTGCACCTTATAATCAGATGCACCTTATAATCCAGTGTGCCTTATATATGAAAAGGGTTTAAAATAGGTCATTTATTGAAGGTGTGGAAAATACTGTAGCTTAAAAAAACATTTCTGAATCGCAATGGCTGTAGTCTTTTAACCACTTTGACTATACTTAATAATAAATCTAACCTGAAAGAATAAAAGATTCTAAAGTAAAATGTCAGAAACTCTCAGAGATACAAAAGAAAGGCAATAAGAGTCTGAAACCAGTAGTAATAGAATATTTTCATGAACCTAAAATAAAAAATCTTTTCTGTGTGTCTGACTCCTTTCTGAACAAAGTTTGCATGTTCTCTCTGTGTCACCTGGGTTCTCTGTGGGTTCTTCACGTTCCTACCACAATACATGTAACTTAGGTAAATAGTTCATAGGTGTGAGTATGAATGTGTGGCGAGACAATTACTGATTGTCTCGTCTTCAAGAAAATGAATGAATAAAATCATGAAAAAGACTTTCTTTACTATACTTTTTGATTTATTTTTTTTTTACTAAATGTATTAAATTGCTGAAGTTGAATATCTTAAAGAATCACAGAAATTTGTCAGAGCACTAAAACTAATGTTACAATGTGGATATAAAAGAACACTGTGTGCGGTCGCTCTCATCTCAAGGATATAGATTGATAATTCATAAGAAAAGAAAGGAAAGCCCTAAATTTGTGGGGGGAATATGGAGATTTTTTTAGGAGTAGGATGCTCACCTGTTTTGTCTCATGATTTATTGGTTTATGCATCATTTTTGAAATACCACACAAGACCAACGTCAAATGCCGCGCCACAGACACAGGTTACTGAGTACTTTTGCACATTGGACCACCATTAACAGCTGTTACTCTTATCTACTTTCACGCATCTGAAAGATCTTCTTTGCAGCTTTGAATAGTCCAGCAGAGGTTGATGCATGCTGCAATAAAACCATTTATTTGAACGTACCGGCTGACCTCAGAGGTCTTGCAAAAAAAAAAATCACCAGGATTGAGTAAGATTTTAAATTTCTTAGCATTAACAGGATATAAACATTTTCTCTGTAAACGTTTCCCTTGATGTAATCTCACCGATTTTTTACGTAAATGTTATTTTCACCTTCTTCAAAAACTTTCCTGTTCGATGTTCTCAGCAGCTGTAGAGCAGGCAATTAATGGGAGACGTGGAGGCAGTGTGACACGGCCATGTGTCGCACGTCATGTGGGCGAGTAGCTTTAAAATGTGACCTCTTATTATTCTCTGCCTGCACCTAATTCATTCTGTCATCCTCCGCCATGCAACACCACCTCCGTCTCCTCTGGTCGCCCTCCTATTTCTTTCCTCTTTAAAGCTCGCTATTAATTTCTCTGAGATCTCCATTCACCCCTTCTGTCCATCAGTCACTCGGTAACATCCCTCCTCTGACGGATACATTTGTCTGCCCCTACTGACACTTACTCTGACTTTTGTTCAATATTTTTTTAAACAGTATGAGAATCATTTCATATGTCAAAATTAGTTCTCTGCTCCTTTTTTCTCTTTTTTTTTATTACACTGACTAATTCACTTGCCATATGCTTCTGCCAGTGAATTGACATCTTTTTAGGAGAAAAGGGGTGCTAAAATATATATATAAAGAAAGGGTGCTAATATACAGTATATATATACTGTATATATATATATATGTGTGTGTGTGTGTGTGTGTGTGTGTGTGTGTGTGTGTGTGTATACAGTATGTATATATGTGTGTGTATATATGTGTGCATATATATATATATATATATATATACACACACACACACACACACACACACACACACACACACACAGTCAAGACACAAGTCTTGTTACTGTGGGTGGCCAGATGATATTGCCAGTAATCTTGTGTATAAATATTAAAGTACAGAATTAGTGGAAAAACAAAAATGATTCATGCTTGACCCCTATTTGTACCTCAGTGGAAAACATTTTTATGATATTCTTGGTGAAGCAAGTCCACAAAAATAAAGCGATTTTATTTGACTTACATGAAACTTTAATGACACCCGTGGAGACGGTTCATTGCAGCCTCAAAGAAGAGCCTGGTGTAGAGGTGAAAGCCAGTCAGTGCTCAGTTTACAAAATTATACGAGACAGGAAAAGTCAGTTAATGAAATTGTAGATGATGAAACTAATCTATTTGGCCATGCAGCGCTCCAGCATGTGTTATATGACTTCACCTGAGGCACAAACACTGCCAACATCATCAGTGCTTTTCATGAAATCGGCAGACACATTGGGAAATGAGTTCAACAGCTAATTTTCCAGACAAGGGTGAAATGACTCCAAGAGATGCACAAAATATGTTGTCTTTGGACAAATACATTTAAAACACGATTGGTAAAACGATGGCAGTTTAATTCTTATTAATTTGCAAGTAAGTAGGAACAGGATGAGAGCAGACATGAAAATACTGGGCACTTTTTCTGCTCCAATTTCAACACTTGTCAGTTTAAAAAGAAAAAAACATAAATAATTCCTTTGTAAATATTTTAATACATAATTTTCTACTAGCCCACATCCAATAAAGTTTGGAACCATGTAAAATTTCAATACAAACAACATGCTTTGATTTTAAATCCATCTCTATCTAAGATAGATTATTCTTTTCAATCTGTTCAAACTCAACCATATATTAATGTAATTATTATTCCCTGAATGTAGTCCCATGTGCTTTTGATTGATTAGTTTAAATAGAAATGGGAATGAAGTTAGGCCTATAATTATCTGTCTAGATGTATTATTGTATTTACCAGTAAAGCTACTTGCACCACTATTAAAGCAGACAAGTCGTCTTATTTCTCCCCCTGAGGAGCGACATAATAACATCAATAAATGCTGTTCAGCGGCTCCTGATATTGTGAGGCAAAGGGCTCGACTCAAATCTGTAGTCGTGTCTCAGCTGAGTTTGGTTGATGTGTTTCATCATGACCTATGACCCTTCACATATTGAAGTGTATAAACCCACCAACACACTATCATACTGTATTTGATCACTGCTGCCAAAAGTGACTGCATAATATTGTGATAGAGTGGCTGATGTTTTAGGTGTGATCAAACAGATTGTTGGGCTTCCTTTCCTTTATTGGAAAGCTTTTAAAACAATGAAAATGAAATGTTACATGAATATTTTTATATGACTGCTACACATGAACTCAGCAGAATAAAACTACACAACATAAAGTCAGGCAGAGAATGCTGAGAACTGATATAAAAGTAAATGTAAACTTTACTGCTTTGACTAGTTTGCCTTTAGCCAGAAGGATATACCAGTCAACTCACACAAGGAATCAGACTGTAGCTTTATTTTGAAGCTATAAGGGTTAAATACTCCTCTTCTTCTTCTTCTTCTTTTCCTTTCGGCTTTTCCCTTCAGGGGTCTCCACAGCGAATCAGTTGCCTCCATCTAACCCTGTCCTTTGCATCCTCTTCTCTCACACCAACTACCTTCATGTCCTCTTTCACTACATCCATAAACCTCCTCTTTGGTCTTCCTCTAGGCCTCCTGCCTGGCAGTTCAAAACTCAGCATCCTTCTACCAATATATTCACTATCTCTCCTCTGGACATGTCCAAACCATCTCAGTCTGGCCTCTCTGACTTTATCTCCAAAACCTCTAACATGTGCTGTCCCTCTGATGTACTCATTCCTGATCCTATCCTTCCTGGTCACTCCCAGAGAGAACCTCAGCATCTTCATCTCTGCCACCTCCAGCTCTGTCTCCTGTCTTTTCCTCAGTGACACTGTCTCTAGACCAAACAACATCGCTGGTCTCACCACAGTTTTGTACACCTTTCCTTTCATTTTAGCTGAAACTCTTCTATCACACATCACACCTGACACTTTCCTCCACCCGTTCCATCCTGCCTGTACACGTTTCTTCACCTCTTTTCCCCACTCTCCATTGCTCTGGACTGTTGATCCTAAGTACTTCAAATCCTCCACCTTCTTGATCTCTTCTCCCTGTAACCTCACTCTTCCACTTTGGTCCCTCTCATTCACACACATGTACTCTGTCTTACTGCGGCTAACCTTCATTCCTCTCCTTTCCAGGACAAACCTCCACCTCTCTAGCTTCTCCTCCACCTCGTCCCTACTCTCACTGCAGATCACAATGTCATCTGCAAACATCATAGTCCATGGAGATTCCTGTCTAACCTCGTCTGTCAGCCTGTCCATCACCATAGCGAACAAGAAGGGGCTCAGAGCTGATCCCTGATGCAGTCCCACCTCCACCTTGAACTCCTCTGTCACACCTACAGCACACCTCACCACTGTCTTACAGTCCTCATACATGTCCTGCACCGCTCTAACATACTTCTCTGCCACTCCAGACTTCCTCATACAATACCACAGTTCCTCTCTGGGCACCCTGTCATAAGCTTTCTCCAGATCTACAAACACAATGCGGCTCCGTCTGGCCTTCTCTGTACTTCTCTATCAACATCCTCAAAGCAAATACTGCATCTGTAGTACTCTTTTTTGGCATGAAACCATACTGCTGCTCACAAATGCTCACTTCTGCCCTTAGTCTAGCTTCCACTACTCTTTCCCATAACTTAATTGTATGGCTCATCAGCTTTATTCCTCTGTAGTTGCCACAACTCTGCACATCTCCCTTGTTCTTAAAAATGGGCACCAGCACACTTCTCCTCCACTCCTCAGGCATCTTCTCACTATCTAAGATCCTGTTGAACAACCCAGTCAGAAACTCTACTGCCACCTCTCCTAGACACTTCCAAACCTCTACAGGTATATCATCAGGACCGACTGCCTTTCCACTCTTCATCCTCTTCAGTGCCCTCCTCACTTCATCCTGGCTAATCTTTGCTACTTCCTGGTCCACAACAGTCACCTCTTCTAGTCTTTGTTCTCTCTCATTTTCCACGTTCATCAACTCCTCAAAGTACTCTTTCCATCTTCCCATCACACTGCTGGCACCTGTCAATAGACTTCCATCCCTATCCTTAATCACCCTAACCTGCTGCACGTCCTTCCCATCTCTATCTCTCTGTTTTGCCAGCCTGTATAGATCAGTCTCTCCCTCCTTACTGTCCAACCTAGCATACAAGTCATCATAAGCTTCTTGTTTGGCCTTTGCTACCTCTACCTTCACCTTACGCTGTATCTCCCTGTACTCCTGTCTACTCTCCTCAGTCCTCTCAGTGTCCCACTTCTTCTTAGCTAACCTCTTTCTTTGTATGCACTCCTGTACCTCCTCATTCCACCACCAAGTCTCCTTATCTACTTTCCTTCCAGATGACACACCAAATACTCTCCTACCTGTCTCCCTGATCACATTAGCTGTAGTTGTCCAGTCATCTGGAAGCACCTCCTGACCACCCAGAGCCTGTCTTAACTCCTTCCTAAAGGTCATGCAATACCCTTCCTTTTTTATCTTCCACCATTTCGTCCTCTGCTCTGCCTTTGCCCTCTTCATCTTCCTCACCACCAGAGTCATCCTACACACCACCAACCTATGCTGTTTGGCTACACTCTCACCTACCACTACTTTGCAGTCACTGATCTCCTTCAGGTTACATCGTCTACACAAGATGTAGTCTACCTGTGTGCTCCTACCACCACTCTTATAGGTCACCCTATGTTCCTGCCTCTTCTGGAAGAAAGTATTCACTACAGCCATTTCCATCCTTTTTGCAAAGTCAACTACCATCTGTCCTTCTGCGTTCCTCTCCTGGATACCAAACCTGCCCATCACTTCCTCATCACCTTTGTTACCTGCACCAACATGTCCATTGAAGTCTGCGCCAATGACAACTCTCTCACTTCTAGGTATGCTCTGCATCACTTCATCAAAGTCCAACCAGAATTTCTCCTTCTCCTCCAGCTCACATCCTACCTGTGGGGCATACCCACTAACTACTCCTCTTCATTACTGAAAAAAATAGAAGATGGTTCCAATATTATGGATACCCAGCCCATTCCCAGTGGGCTATTCATGGCTTTCTGGTAAAACCCTAAGCATCTGCATAAGGACAGTCAATATTAGCTGTCAAATTAAATTAGAAATGTAATTGGAAGCGGTTGTGGCCTAAAAAATGAAGGATCACACCAAATGTGCAGAACATTACAGATATTCTTGCTGGAGGGGCTGTAGCAACATCAGGAAGAGGAGTAGACGAGTGGAGTGGACAGGTGGAGAATGAAGCTGTAAAGAGGCACTCTAAGGTAGGAAATATGTTTATCCTACCATAATGATGATAATACCATCATATTACCATAACTCTATCGTAAAAAAACAACTGTCAGTCAGCTGGTGCTCACAGACTCAACAACAGAATACCATATATTAACATGTAGTGATGGGTGAGGACACTCTTATTTGTGCTGCCAGTTGACTTCAACCTACTCACTTATCTGCGTCTGTAACAGAATCCTGAAATACTGAAGTCACATCCTCCTCCATTCATCAAGTGTACAAATTGTTTAGGGTCAGGAACAATTGGAAACAATTTGAACGCGACAAAGAAAATAGACTTCTTTTTTTTTTTAATGATTCAAGTATTGTTTTATCTGAATTATTCATTGTGATTGTCCACAAGAAAATGGGTGGTTAGTGCCAGAAAATAACTTAATCACTCAAGACTGAGAGAAACTACAGATAAATAAGATGTTAAAAATGACAAATAAACTTGAAAAACATTTTACTGTTTGATTTCTATATGACAATTAATGGAAAACCTTTCGGTTCTGACTTCTATTCATGTGAATTTTCCCAAGTCATGTATTGTATTTCTACTATTCAGTCATTAGTATTAAACATTTTTATCACATCTGAGTTTTTTTTATTTTTATTGAGGACGTTAATAAAAATAAAGACTTTGGTGAATTGTCTTCATGGAGTTCTAGGTTATCTTTGTAAATGATAATTGCTTCCCACCTGACTCTCCTGGTTAAATAAAGGCTAAAATAAATTATTTCATTATTGAAATTGAATTTTAAACCAATTAGTGAAAGATGTCATCTGTCAACTATGTACTTAACTGCGTAAAGAAAAGAGGTAAAACTTAACCTGTACAGCACCTGGAATGCTGCTGGTTATAAAGCAAAAAAAAAAAAATTATTTGCATTCAGTCACATCTTTAAAAAAAAAAAAATGTATTACATCAATTACAGAATAACTTTCCAAGTTTTTTCCCATTGAATAAAACATGAATGTAAGCTGAGCAGAGCAAGTGATTGACTGAATAATATCATACTAATATATTTCTACTGCTTGTATTTTCAATGAAAGCTCAACCAAAGCCCTGAAATGGTACTTTTCATGGGAAGTTACTCTCCAAAACGACACACAGGCCAAGAGGAAATAACGGTTATGTTCATTTGAGAGATAAATCCTGTAAGACCTCAGTGTGTGCTTTATCAACAGTGGGTTTATTCAAGGTGAGCAGCCAGCAGGCTTCATCAACCTTCAGCTGACAGCAGGTTTGCTTTAAAACTGATTCTTATCATTCTTGTCATCAGTGTGTTGAGCGAGGGATTGAGATGCTGTGTATTGATACACTTTGGGCTTCACTAAGAAGTGTCACATGAACACATGTAAAATTGTGAAAAATGTGCTCATAGTGTCGTACCAGAAGGCATTTAAAGTATGAAGTGTTACTCAAGTGTGGGACACTTGAGTTTTAGCTGTACACCCAAATCACTGCAATTAAACAGTATATGTGGCACGTTTGTTTTTCTTTATTTATTATAATTTTAATCATATAATCAATGGCTCTAAATCTGACTGTGGTTATTTGTGGTTCATGTGTAGATGACAAAAGAGGTTGGTGGTAAATCTGTTCTGGTTTGAGTCTGTTAAGTGTTTTCTGCAACACACACACACACACACACACACACACACACACAGACACACACACACACACACACACACACACACACACACCTCTTTTTGTTCTCCCTGAATGCCTTTCTTTCTATTGTTTATCAGCAACTTTACACAAATGACAAATGAACATGTCACCTTTTAGACTTTATTTACTTAAACTACAATTTTCTCAACTGTAAATTAAAGCCCAGATCCAGATCTGGGTTTGATTAAGTCGTGACTTAATCAGAGGGGACAGTTGGTGGTGTGTGTGTGTTTGTGTGTGTGTGTGTGTGTGTGTAGATTTGTGCTTTGCTGCCACTGTAGTAGTGTAACAAGAAATAAAAAAGACTATAAAAACTGACTTCATTTGAATAAGTGCTTAAATGTCAGAATTCACTCTAAGCCTTTGCAGCCTTTGAAATGTTTTTTTTTTTTTTTCTCCTCAGGTATTCTATTAAAGTGCTACAGTTCAATCCTCCTGTGCGATAGCTCTTAATGGCTTTGCAAAGTAAAAGCAGGTAGTTCAGTGAGAATGACAAAATGACACTCGGAGCACTTTCAATCCAGCCTGTATGTGTCTTAGATAACCATCTGAAGTGGCTTTTCTACCACAAATATAAGAAGATAAGTCAAAAGTCATCGCTAGCGGTAAACCCTGCTCAACCCATCACGGTTGTTTTTAATGTGAGCACTTGAAGAAAAATAGTCAGGAGAATCATGTCAATATGTAGAAATGTTGAAAGGCTGATGTAGGTTTATGTCAAGGGAATATGCAAAAACTAGAAGTTAGTAGTCTCGTTTGAGCTGATCTGAGAAAAGGCACGAAGGCAAGATTTTCTTTAACATTAAATAAATTGATTCTCTCTAAATGTTGGAAGAGTGGGTCAGGTACACCAGAAAGAATTCATTCAAAGAATTCTCGAGTTAGACAACCAGATACATAAATAACAGTTTGACTGGTCCATGTTCATTCCTATATTTTAACTTCATCACACTAATCTTGTCTGAGTAGCTGAATGAATGTAAAATATCACATCGTGATCAACTATCAAGTGTTTGTGAGGATGTTATGTAGCCGCAAGAGGGCACAAGCCAGTGTCTTATTGTGCCGGTCCCAAGCCCGGATAAATACAGAGGGTTGCGTCAGGAAGGGCATCCGGCGTAAAACCTTTGCCAAATCAAAGATGCGAATCAAACCTATGACTTCCATACCGGATCGATCGAGGCCCGGGTTAACAACGACCGCCATCGGCGCTGTTGACCTACAGGGCGCCGGTGGAAATTGGATTACTGTTGGTCGAAGAAGGAGAGGAGGAAAGTGCGTTCGCACGAAGAAAGAGAAGAGGAGCGCCAAGAGTATAGGACTAAGAGTAGGGACGTTGAATGTTGGAACTATGACAGGAAAAGGTAGAGAGTTGGTCGACATGATGCAGAGGAGGAAGGTAGACATACTGTGTGTCCAGGAGACCAGGTGGAAAGGTAGCAAGGCTAGAAGTTTAGGAGCAGTGTTCAAGTTGTTCTATCATGGTGTAGATGGGAAGAGAAATGGAGTAGGAGTTATCTTGAAGGAGGAGTTTGTTAGGAATGTCCTGTAGGTAAAAAGAGTGTGGGATAGAGTGATGAGTCTGAAGCTAGAAATAGAAGGTGTGATGTTCAATGTTGTTAGTGGGTATGCTCCACAGGTAGGATGTGAGCTGGAGGAGAAGGAGAAATTCTGGTTGGACTTTGATGAAGTGATGCAGAGCATACCTAGAAGTGAGAGGGTTGTCATTGGTGCAGACTTCAATGGACATGTTGGTGCAGGTAACAGAGGTGATGAGGAAGTGATGGGCAGGTTTGGTATCCAGGAGAGGAACGCAGAAGTGGAGGAGAAGTGTGCTGGTGCCCATTTTTAAGAACAAGGGAGATGTGCAGAGTTGTGGCAACTACAGAGGAATAAAGCTGATGAGCCATACAATGAAGTTATGGGAAAGAGTAGTGGAAGCTAGACTAAGGGCAGAAGTGAGCATTTGTGAGCAGCAGTATGGTTTCATGCCAAAAAAGAGTACTACAGATGCAGTATTTGCTTTGAGGATGTTGATAGAGAAGTACAGAGAAGGCCAGACGGAGCTGCATTGTGTTTTTGTAGATCTGGAGAAAGCTTATGACAGGGTGCCCAGAGAGGAACTGTGGTATTGTATGAGGAAGTCTGGAGTGTTAGAGAAGTATGTTAGAGCGGTGCAGGACATGTATGAGGACTGTAAGACAGTGGTGAGGTGTGCTGTAGGTGTGACAGAGGAGTTCAAGGTGGAGGTGGGACTGCATCAGGGATCAGCTCTGAGCCCCTTCTTGTTCACTATGGTGATGGACAGGCTGACAGACGAGGTTAGACAGGAATCTCCATGGACTATGATGTTTGCAGATGACATTGTGATCTGCAGTGAGAGTAGGGACGAGGTGGAGGAGAAGCTAGAGAGGTGGAGGTTTGTCCTGGAAAGGAGAGGAATGAAGGTTAGCCGCAGTAAGACAGAGTACATGTGTGTGAATGAGAGGGACCCAAGTGGAAGAGTGAGGTTACAGGGAGAAGAGATCAAGAAGGTGGAGGATTTGAAGTACTTAGGATCAACAGTCCAGAGCAATGGAGAGTGGGGAAAAGAGGTGAAGAAACGTGTACAGGCAGGATGGAATGGGTGGAGAAAAGTGTCAGGTGTTATGTGTGATAGAAGAGTTTCAGCTAAAATGAAAGGAAAGGTGTACAAAACTGTGGTGAGACCAGCGATGTTGTTTGGTCTAGAGACAGTGTCACTGAGGAAAAGACAGGAGACAGAGCTGGAGGTAGCAGATATGAAGATGCTGAGGTTCTCTCTGGGAGTGACCAGGAAGGATAGGATCAGGAATGAGTACATCAGAGGGACAGCACATGTTAGAGGTTTTGGAGATAAAGTCAGAGAGGCCAGACTGAGATGGTTTGGACATGTCCAGAGGAGAGATAGTGAATATATTGGTAGAAGGATGCTGAGTTTTCAACTGCCAGGCAGGAGGCCTAGAGGAAGACCAAAGAGGAGGTTTATGGATGTAGTGAAAGAGGACATGAAGGTAGTTGGTTTGAGAGAAGAGGATGCAAAGGACAGGGTTAGATGGAGGCAATTGATTCGCTGTGGCGACCCCTGAAGGGAAAAGCCGAAAGGAAAAGAAGAAGAAGAAGATTGTGAGGATGTCATGTGCAGTAAAAGAGTTTTCCTCCATCAGAGGGTTGTGTGTTATACACACTGAACGACAGATCCTTATAGATCCCTCTATTTTCCACGGATATTTCCACGGATCTTTAATTTGTATTAGCAGGCTAATCGCAGCTGAAGCTGCTTTGATGGAGTTTCTGTTCTCACAGCCAGAGACGACGTCCTGCTCCATGGTGAATGGTGCTCAGCAAAATGAAATATATCTCCTCTTTGGATTATGTCAGTTATATTACCTCAGTGCACTTAAACTGTATGTGATTGATTGACAGCAAATAATGTTTTGTGTCAAACATCAGCTTTATTACTATAAGTCCAATTCCAGTGAGTAAGAAACAATTTTAATACTTAAAAGGCAGTTTTGCTACATTATTTTTTTTCCATAATAGAGTTTGTATTACAACAATCAGTAACCGTTTCATCTTCAGTTATTTATCTTGAATTCGGGTCACAGGTTTATACTAGAACCTCTCCCAGCTGACTACAGGCAGAGGCTGACTACACCCTGGATAACTCGCCAGTTTATCGCAGGGCCGCAAAAAGTGACTAGGAAACTAGTTCCTATTTTTTGTCTCAACAATAAGATAATAATACTCTCTATATCTAAATATATGTTAAATAATGTAATATATTATACATCAGCGGGCCAATTCATATGAACAGCAGTGTAGTACAAGGTAAAGTGAAATAGTCTGAACTGGAGATTCAGCAGTACAATCCTGTCTTTTCATGAGCTCTCATTCAACCTGTGGCCTTTATAACTGGGGGGGTGAACTTTGTTCATGTAAACTTGATTAGCTTTATTCAGTGAGTCAAACTAAACTGGCGTTATGGAACAATGCAGTGGGTCCAGGTGTTGCCTCACAGCAACTGTAGTGAAGAGCTGGCAGTACATGGGTTCCTGTGAAATTCTCCAACTTCCTCCAACCAACAAATTAAATTAAATTAAATACATTAAATTCAGGTGAAGTGGTGACTATAAATTGGTCGTAGACATGAATGAGTGAATGCTTCTCTCTCTCTATGTGGCCCAGGGTTGGACTGATGATTGGTCTAGCTCGCCTCACCAGCCCCACATGAACCTATACAGGACACAAATGTGTGAATAATGTTATGAAACAGACATCACTTTAAATGTTGGTTTGTTTGTTTTTTTTCAGAATAAATGGAAGTGGAATAACACAAGAGATTAGCAGCACTGGAAAAAGAGATACATCAGTTCAAAAACAGTTGAAAAAGTTTCTTCTTTTATGCTTGAGTCTTTGCAATAAAGTGAGAAAGTGTTAAACAAATAAACATGAGAGAGTCCATCAAGACTACTGAAAAATGTATTTTAAAGATACTTCAACAAGTGACATTTAAGAAAAGGAAAGAGGCGGATAAAGTATGGAGGATGGAGACGACAACAGCACTATGATATTCTGTTTTAAGTCTGGGTGTGATATCTCCGTTCAGCCAGCAAGACGCCCTCTAACCCTATCCTCTGAATCAATAAGACGACGCAGCCGAAGACTGAATTTAATGCAGCTAAATCTGATGCAACAGTGACACAGACCACAACTTGGAGCTGCTCATCAGTCATGGTTTAGACAGAAATGAGCGGATTAAATGTCATAGCAAGTAAGCCAATACATGCAGCTTTGTGTCCGCAGATCATATACATGGAAGTTTAAAGTGCTTTTAAGTGGGTGCAGGTGGGGTGAGTGATATGGAGATAAGAGAGTAATGAAGACTGTGGAGGAATGATCCAACTGCTGTGGTTAGAAAATAGCACTACTCTCTGCGCACACTGACAATGAGAGCACCACTGCTACTGTAGTGGATGTGCAATTAC
Source organism: Antennarius maculatus (assembly GCA_013358685.1). NCBI lineage: Eukaryota > Metazoa > Chordata > Actinopteri > Lophiiformes > Antennariidae > Antennarius > Antennarius maculatus. The sequence goes on along the minus strand of CM023626.1, from coordinate 1,942,834 downwards.
ACTTTATTCTAGTACGGCAAAAAAAAGCATGTTCCCCAGGGTCATACGCGTCCCCCCTGGGTCTCGTGTGCCCCACTGTTTGAGAAGGGCTGATCTAACCACACACTTAAACATGGTGAATCCCTTCCATCCAGGAAGGAAGCCTGGATGGAAGAAAAGTAATAGTGAAAAGTAATAGTGAGACTTGTTCAGATTATAGACCTACATCACTACTCAATGTAGATTATGAACTGTAAATTTCAATTATTTCAAAAAGATATGAAAATTTGATCAAGGACATTATAGATGAAGATCAAATCGGCTTTATTGGGGGGTGTCAAAGCCATGACAACATCAGAAGAACTCTAGATGTTATTAACCACATCCAAGATAAAAATATTGCAGCTACCTTGAGGATAATATTATAATGGTCGACAAGACAGAGCTGCTGTCTTTCACCAATTTTATATGCAATTTTCATAGGCAGAACAAAGACCTTAAAGGGATAAAAAATGGGGGGAAAGACCATATCGTTGGACTTTGTGCGGATGACATGACCTGTTTTTTAGAGTAGCGGTCCCCAGTCTAAAGATATTTTATTTTGAAAGTGACTTCTGGTCCATTATCAGCCATTACCCTAAAATGAAGCGCCCACAACTGTGTCAGTGTTCGGGATTAAAATCAAGGCAGAATATCCTGAGATCGCCTAAAAATCATTGAAAACCAGCTTCCATTTCCAGCCTCCTGTCTCTGTGAAGTGGGATTTTCTGCATTGAATTTCTGCGGAATCTAGTTTTCTTTTACATAATTATTTATTATTGGTCTGGGAGGCAGACACCCTCTCATTATTTGAGACTAGACTTAAAACATTTGTCATTCAGGAAAATTTACCATTAAGCCAGTTTAGGTTGGTAAATTATTTGCTATAGGCCTACACTGGAGACTCCACATCAAGACTCGCTGAGCTCCTCTCTCCTCCTTCTTCTCTTTGACCCTCTCTGTTACTTCTCCTCTCCGACCTCTCACTCCTAGTCTCCATTCACACCTTACTAACTCAACTTCTTCCCTGGAGTTTCTGTGTTCTATGCCCTAACAGGTTTTCTCAGGTTCACCTTTCATCAGTCAACTTCATCTTCACTTCGTGATCACCTCTCACCTCTCATCCGTCCACCCACTGTGGACCTGCTCCTTTTATCCCACCAGTATCACCTCTCATCTATCCCATTGGCTGGAGTCCTGCTTCCTTTCTTCCTCTGTACCATCATGCAGTCATCCATGCAGCTGTAATTGTGCTTTGAAATAACCAACTAGATGATGGGGAACATGTGTAGGATAAAACAACTCAGGAGTCGGTGACTTTCTCGTCCCCAATTCAGTGTCTGCATCAAATCGGCTAACTATAACCATTAAGACACTGACTGTGTCTGGCCTATCTGCCACTCTCTCTCTGTCTCTCTCTTTCCCTTACCCTGTCCTTATCTTTATTGTATTTCTTTTCCACCCAACCAGTCAAGGTGGATGGCCGCCCACCAGAGTCTGGGTCCTGCCCGGAGTTTCTTCCTCAATGAGGGAGTTTTTCGCTGCCGTGTCACTTATGCTTGCTCTGGAGGGTTCTGTTGGAGTTCTCTGCCTGTAAAAGAGCTTTGAAATGTCTGTTGACATGAATAATCACTTTACAAATAAAAGTTGATTGATTGATTAAGACCTGCATGCAGGGAAAACAGTGTTTCTCATGAGGTCATGGTGGTGCATCTGATTTAGAGACACATGAGGGTTTAGAAAAATCCATTCTGATCTTAAAAAGGACGCACGAGTATTTCATCTATAAATATGTCACAAAGGTCTTTGTGCCAGTGCCTTTCTGCAAAAATTTGATCTTTTAACTGTTCTATCTCAGCCAGTTTGAGTCCAAAGCTGGGGTAAATGCAATTATAGTACAACCAATAGCATTCATGGAGGTAAAAGTATAATTTCATTCATTTAATAGGTGTTGCACATAAGGCCTTAACAGCTGCTGAGATAGAATGTCTTCTCCCTTTATGTTTTCTTGGAGACTCAGCCAATAATTTTAAGGTCATGAACACAAAATGAGTAAAGCTGTGAGTCTCCAGAACAAGATAAAATCAGGCACACAACAGCGAGAGCAGGGGCACAAGAGTGACTTAATGATAAAACTTTCATTTTAGTTCCACATTTTTCTCTGTATTTTATGAAGCAGTTTATAGCGCTGGGATTTGTAGGTCACATATATGCGTCTTTGTCTCATTTTGTGCTGCTGTGGGTGAATTTGCTTCCATATTGTATTTCTTAACTGACTTTGGAGGCTATTGTTCTGAATTTAAAATTAACGTCTCCGGAGACAGATATCTCACTGTTATGCTGTTGTATACGTCACTCTCTTTACCAGCTAGGTTTCGTGTGTGTCTGCTCTTTGGTGCTGCTGTTCCAAAAATATTAAGGAATGGCATTAAGAAAGCTCAAGTAACAGTGAGAAGAACAGCAACCAGCTGATTCTCTGGATGTTTGTCACTGGAATCTCATCTCTTACTTAACACTTTTCACTTTTTGACTGCAGAGGACAAAGTGGGCAGTGACTTATGCACAGGGTGCATATATGCATGAACACATACTCTACATCAGTGTCAGATTGAATTAGCATGTCTAACATTTATGTTTAATTTGTTTTACATTACTTCCTTTAACATGAAGAGCTGATAAAAGTGATGTGCATGTAAGTGGATTCAAAAGATCTAAAATATAAATACAGTATTTTTATCACATCACAGCTGACTGGGGCCAAACACAGCTCCTTTACTTGATTATTTGGGGATTTCAAAAAGAACTTTCTTGTATGTTGTTTAACTTTGAAGATGAATCATTGACTGATAGAAGTTCCCTACATCCTGATTTATCATCCAAATTTTTTACGAATTCTGACTGAGTTTTATGTAGATGCTGTAGAGTTTCTGGTTGTGCCCAGGTTGGGTTTGCCGTGGTGGACGACCACTTTGTAGTTGTTTTCTCCCCTTTCTCTTCTCATCTTTCTGCACAGGTTGCTGAGCTGGTGGCCCTGATAGAAGCCTGTAAATAAGCTTCTGATATCTTGTCGTGGCAGCACCTGTGCTGACACGGTCCTCGGTCCTCTGCCTCCTCTCCCTCCCCTGTTGCTCCTTTCTCAGATCTTTTCTGTTTTGTTACTTCATCTGATGTGACCTCCTGGACTTCTGTTGGCGTTCGTTCCTGCGATGGAGTTTGGTATGGTTCGGAAAGCAAAAACAATGCTGTTTTTACCCATATGCTAAATTAACACATGGGTTTAGACCATGTTTCAAAAGGGGGATGAGTGGGCGGTTCAAGTTCACCGGTTCACAAAAGGGTTCAACTTACTTAATGCCGACTTTTCCACTTGCTCATCATTGTTTTGGTAACATAGTTGATATTAAATTGAATATTTTTTATCCCTAGGTTGATTTTCTTGCCAGAACTGTGACTTTTGTATGGATTTCTTTTTTGTTCCTTGTGAAACTTTGTAGTTGCTTGTATAACCATATATTAACCATTGTGTTACCCTGTGTTAATTCTCACAGCTGACTGAGACAATTCACGATATCCACATATGCGTGTAACCAATCTACCAGATGTTTAAATGTTTCCGCTAAAACAGCAATCATTTGTCCAGAGTCGGGTTCAGATCAGGTCCAAACATATCAATTTTTCCTGGGTGTCAGAGATCACAACGTCACAACGGTATAAAAGATAAATAGACATCATAATCTTCACTCACTTCTCCCAACCAATCTGTTGCTCATGTCAACTGAACCCAAAGCTTTGACGAAAGTCACAAAACCAAATCTTAGTTTTCTAAGTTTTTATCCTGATTTCAGTATTAGCGATTGCCTCCTTATTTAAAAACACACATTCATGTAAACATACATCTTCAGTACCTGCTTCTTCTGCTGTCGCGGAGTAGCTGGAGTCTATCCCAGGGGACTAGGGGCGTGAGGCAGGGTACACTCCGAATACAATGCCAGTGCACCGCGGAGCCACACACAAGACAGACAAACACACGCACACACACTCACACCAATGTTGTGGCATTTATGTCTTTTGGCTTTGATGTCTTGGCTGTTTGGTGACTGGTTGGTCTCTACTAGGGATGAGCGAGTACACCACTATCTGTATCTGTATCTGTTCAACCAACTAGATTATCTGTATCCGTTCAACCAACTAGATTATCTGTATCCGTATCTGTATTCGGAATGGGCGGGGCTTAAACCGGAAGTGAGTGTGGTTGGACCGGAAATGGGTGGGGCTTAAATCAGCACATTGTTTTAAGTCTAAAATTGACATGGATTGATCACAAGTTGCTGTATTTTTGCTTATTTTAAAACTATTTACAGAACAGCCTCAAAATTGAAATTCAAATAAATGTTTTAAATCACAAAAGTAAGAGAACTATTTACAGAAGTTTTTTATGGAACTGAGTCAGAACATGAATATTTTTAAGTCTATGAATGAATATTTACCGAAGAGCCTCAGAATTGAGATTCAACGCTTTTTGATCACAATAGTAAAGGAACTATATATAGAATGAGTAAACACAAAGTGCATTAATGAAGTGCATGCAATAGAAAAAGTAATTAACTACAAAGTATGCATGTGTCACAGTTCCTGCCTCTCATTCCCCTCCTGTCACACTGCTGCAGTATATTTCCACTCTCCCTCCCTCTGCTCCACTCTACCTGCCGGCCACGCCTACTGCACCAGCCCACTCTGCTCACCTGCTGCAGATCACTGCAATCAGGCCTGCATATAGTCTCTCCAGCACCTTCACTCCATGCCAGATTGTTCTTCAGCGTCATGCGAGACTTTCCAGCGTTCATTTCCTGTCTGATCTCCCGGTGTCGACTCTGCCTGTCCCTGACCTGCCATCCTCGTCGGTCTCCTGGTACACTCACCTGCCTTCTGTCCCTGACCTCGTGCTCTGCCTCAGCGTCTCTGGTATCTGTCTGCTCGTCTGGTTTTGACTCCTCCGCCTGGCCTCGTCTCCTCTCCTGCCCGCTCCCCAACGGTGCCTCTGTCTTCTCTGACTGCTCACCTGGCTATGACCCCCCCCGCCTGTCTACGACCTCTCTTCAGCTTACTCCTCGTCGGCCTCACAGCACGTGCAGCCGGCTCATCTTCCTGCTAAGAATAAAAGTCATTACCGACTGTTCCTGTGCGCCTGTGTACTGCATTTGGGTCCGTTTCAGCATGAACAAGAATTGTCATACTCAACAAAACTTTTTAATTTTTTTTCTTCTTTTTCATTTAAATTTTTTTCTAGTATTTTTTTTTTCAATTATTTATTTTTAGTACCAAATGCTATTGCCATTTTTTTCACATAAAGTTAAACAATATTGATTATGGTGTGTGTGTGTGTGTGTGTGTGTGCGCGTGTGCGCAAAATATTAAGTATAGACAATGTTAATTTGAACAGAGTTTAGAACAGGTAAAAAAAAAAAAGACTTTAACCACTGAGGCGGTGGTTAAATGCACACGTACGTGCAACAAAAAAACAAAAAAAACAAAGTTCACCACATAACCAAACACCAAAATAGAGGCAAGCTGAAGAAAATCTAATAAGGACGTGAGCAACAGTGAAGCCACGAACACAGAGATCAGTAACTGCGTGTACCGGAGACAGAGAGTGGGACAGGGAAACTCCGCTCTAACTGCAGTCTGTAGGGAGGGGTGGGACGTATGTGTGACTGGCCAATCACAGAGTGTGAAAACAGTCGGGCTGATTTTCCTTCAGTCCGATCACGAGTATTAACGGGCTTTATTCGTATTCGTACTCGTACTCGTCAAAATGCATTATCCGTACCGAATACTCGTATGAAACGAGTATATAGTCTCTACTGAGTGTCTAGAGAAACAATTTGCAAGAGTGAAGTACAGTCATCAACTTAAAAAATCAGTTAATGTGTTCCAGGACCACTCGCGAAAAACAAAATATATTTTTAAATATTTATTATTTAAGTATAATTTAAATGTTTATGAACCCTCCCCATACTGATATTGAACTGGCAGCACGTTTGGGAGCCATTGCAATCGTTTTGCAAAGAAAAAATTCCACTTCACAAAGCAAAAGTAAACTTTCAGGAGGAGCCATGAGTGTTAGGATGCAGTGCATACATGGATCCTGTCAGCCAATAGCATGCATTTAGAGTATCATGTGACTACAACTCAGTGGAGACACTTACTCATCGCCTCTCGCTCTCTTTTTCTTGTCCTTGATGAGATGAAACTTATTGAGGACAATATATAATATATATGTGACCAGGCTATGTGTGGCCAGCCGGACAACACCGAGACACACACACAGTCTGATGGCTCCCCAAATGTGGGCTCTATTTCCCGACTGTTCTCCCCAAAAGATAACAAATGAAAACTTCTTGATTAAAACTAAAAATTAAACTTTCACAAGACAACACCAGACAGGACAAGACAACAGTAGTGGCCATTTCTATAAAATAAAATACACACTACTGATTATCATTCTAAAAATACATGTGCAATACAACATCACAGAAACATCTTGGATACACAGTACATTGTAGTTATTTCACTTCTAGAAATAGTGACGAACACCCGAAAAACACGTCAAGCGGTGTGCTCTCCCCTCTGCATAAACGAAATCAGTCAGCAACATCCCCAAACAAGTCTTTCATATAATGCCAAAACTGATAAAACAACCTTAAAATTACTTACGCCAATAAATTAATCCTATTCTCCACAACGTGGTCAATTCGGCGTCTTTCCTCAAACTCGGCGATAACCACCTGTCTCCGCTCCGCATCTCTCTCATCCACAAAGTGAGTGTGCGACTGTAGTGCGCCAATCACGTCCCACGTGACCCAACGTCAGATGCGTGACTTTCGCGCCACTAACATCCCACGTGAACAGACGTCAGCCCAGGTAAACGTCCTGTGGACGTAACTGAAATTGCGACTCCTACTGGCCAACCAACGGCGTAACACCAGGCAGTATAAAGAAATGTGTAACTGCTTTATTATAAATGCGTTTTCTATTTGACCTGGCTACATATAAAATATATAATTTTAAAAATCCACAATGAAGTGAAGCAGCGCATCTTGAAGCAAGAATAAGCGAGGGGATACTGTAATCACCAAATGTCTTCAGATTTCCCAGGAACCATTTGACACATCTTAACAAAATCGATTATGCAATGGTTGGTCGATGTCCCAAAACACTGAGGTTTTTCAGAAAATTGTAGTTGATTTTCTCATTTGTTTCAGATATCTAATGTACGCCTCCCTGCGGAGGTGTTCCGGGCATGTCCTACCGAGAGGGGACCTCGGGGAAGACCTAGGACATGCTGGAGGGACTATATCTCTCAGATGGCCTGGGAATGCCTCGGTATCCCTCCGGAGGATCAATCAATCATTCAACCTTTATTTATATAGTGCTTAATCACATCATCAGACATTTCGAAGTACTTTAACAGACAGAGAAACCCAACAGAACCCTCCAGAGCAAGCGTAAGCGACAGTGGCGGGGGAAAATTCCCTCATTGAGGAAGAAATTCAGACCCAGACTGCCGGTTGGGTGGTCATCCGCCTTGGCTAGTTGGGTGGGAAAGAAAATATATTGTGGATAGAGACAGGGCAAGGACAAGAGGGAGAGACAAAGAGAGAGTGGCAGATAGGCCAGATAGAATTTTCAGTCCAACAGAGAAAATACATGCAACAGTCTGAGTGCATTTTCTATAGCATCTTATATAGTTGAAACTGTGTTGTTTTTAATAGTAGACTTGTCTAGGAGAGGCGGCAGTAGAGTTTGACTGGGTTGTTCAACAGGATCTTAGATAGTGAGAAGATGCCTGAGGAGTGGAGGAGAAGTGTGCTGGTGCCCATTTTTAAGAACAAGAGATGTGCAGAGTTGTGGCAACTACAGATGAATAAAGCTGATGAGCCATACAATGAAGAGTAGTTGAAGCTAGACTAAGGGCAGAAGTGAGCATTTGTGAGCAGCAGTATGGTTTCATGCCAAAAAAGAGTACTACAAATGCAGTATTTGCTTTGAGGATGTTGATAGAGAAGTACAGAGACGGCCAGAGGGAGCTGCATTGTGTTTTTGTAGATCTGGAGAAAGCTTATGACAGGGTGCCCAGAGAGGAACTGTGGTATTGTATGAGGAAGTCTGGAGTGTTAGAGAAGTATGTTAGAGCGGTGCAGGACATGTATGAGGACTGTAAGACAGTGGTGAGGTGTGCTGTAGGTGTGACAGAGGAGTTCATGGTGGAGGTGGGACTGCATCAGGGATCAGCTCTGAGCCCCTTCTTGTTGCTATGGTGATGGACAGGCTGACAGACGAGGTTAGACAGGAATCTCCATGGACTATGATGTTTGCAGATGACATTGTGATCTGCAGTGAGAGTAGGGAAGAGGTGGAGGAGAAGCTAGAGAGGTGGAGGTTTGTCCTGGAAAGGAGAGGGATGAAGGTTAGGTAAGACAGAGTACATGTGTGTGAATGAGAGGGACCTAGAGGTAAGATCTTGTGCCCGAACCCAAGTTCGGGCCCGACCCGACCTGAAATTCCGGACGGGTTGGATTTTTTTTGGACTCGGGTTCGGGCTTAAGATCCGGCCAAAATTTTTAAAATAAATATATATTTATATATTATGTATCTCAAACGATCTATGGGTATTAAACTAAGGGATACCCTTATAAAATAAAGAATTTAGGTAAAACATAGAAGGCGCTGTATGAGAAACATTCCTCTACAATACCTGCTCCGTTCCCTCCGTGCGTCAACTGTATTTTCTCCTGTCACTTTACCTTTCCGATCGTATACGCGCTGAAAGTAGAGGTAAGATCTTAAGCCCGAATCCAAGCCCGAAAATCGGGCCGGTTCGGGCTCAAAATGTCAATAATTACGTTCAGGTCAGCTCGGACTTTAATACCCTCGGGCTCCGGCCGAGTTGGGCTTTGATACCGTCGGGCTCGGTTCGGGTCGGGCTGGATTTTTTAGGCATGATCTTACCTCTAGAGGGACCCAAGTGGAAGAGTGAGGTTACAGGGAGAAGAGATCAAGAAGGTGGAGGATTTTAAGTCAACAGTCCAGAGCAATGGAGAGTGTGGAAAAGAGGTGAAGAAGCGTGTACAGGCAGGATGGAACGGGTGGAGAAAAGTGTCAGGTGTGTGTGATAGAAGAGTTTCAGCTAAAATGAAAGGAAAGGTGTACAAAACTGTGGTGAGACCAGTGATGTTGTTTGGTCTAGAGACAGTGTCACTGAGGAAAAGACAGGAGACAGAGCTGGAGGTAGCAGAGATGAAGATGCTGAGGTTCTCTCTGGGAGTGACCAGGAAGGATAGGATCAGGAATGAGTACATCAGAGGGACAGCACATGTTAGAGGTTTTGGAGATAAAGTCAGAGGCCAGACTGAGATGGTTCGGACATGTCCAGAGGAGAGATAGTGAATATATTGCTAGAAGGATGCTGAGTTTTGAACTGCCAGGCAGGAGGCCTAGAGGAAGACCAAAGAGGAGGTTTATGGATGTAGTGAAAGAGGACATGAAGGTAGTTGGTGTGAGAGAAGAGGATGCAGAAGACAGGGTTAGATGGAGGGAACTGATTCGCTGTGGCGACCCCTGAAGGGAAAAGCCCAAAGGAGAAGTATGTATGTTTTTTGGTTGTTGTTTTTTTTTGGGGGGGGGGTTATTTTTTTGAAAATTGATATCCCAGAATGTAAAACGAATTTAATCTCAGGAGACTAACTCACTCACAGTTGCCTCCTTATTTAGTCAAAAGAAATTTTCCACGACACCTGCGTTCCACTTAGAGTAAATTAGTAGGCAAACTGGAGTGTCCAGAATAAACCTTTATTAAATGTTACCTTATTGCCTCATAGAGCTGTTTTTAAGAATAGGCTAAGAAAGGTAGATACAGTCAACAATTGTTCATCAATTAGTAACTCCTGTAACTCCTGGAATGGAATTACTTCTTTCATCAGAAGGTCAAAGCAATTAATTATGTTGATAGAAGTTGTGGTTTGTCAACTCGCTTAATCTTGCACTTTGGTGGGTTCAAATAATCAAACTGGTTAATAAGCGGCAGCCATTTCTTAATCATGTACTTCTTGAAATGCTGGACCTCAGCAGTTGGCATTAATGCGCTATCCTGCTGTAAGTCCTCACGGAGCTTATCCTTGGTAAAAATGCCTGGGAGGAATCTTGGTTTTTCAACCTTGACAGTGACACCCCGTAATGTAGCATTGTAGATTTTGAAGTTGCGATTGCTTTTTTTCAGGAAGGACCTTGTTTCTACAGAGATGGGTGACATTTCCTCAGCTACAGATTCAATGGGTTCCGTGACCCTCTGTTCATCAATGTCTGTTTCTCTAAGCTTTTCTTTGCTTTTTTCAGAAAGGGGTAAGGGGAGCACTGTCTCCTGATCGTCCTTGCTTGGTTTCACATCTACAGCCTTCTTCTTTTCCTTCCGTTTAACATATTCTAAGTAGGACCTTTTCATGAGCTCTTTTCTCGGTATTCTACGTATCTCCCTCATGGATCTTTCCAATTGCTTTCTCATTCTTTCAATTCTTTTTTCCTCATCCTCCCTCTGCTTTTCAGCAACAGCAATTTTCCTCTTCTCAGCATTGACAGTTATTTTAAATTTGTGAAGCTTTTCTTTAGGAATGCAGTCAGTTAAATCAATAAGTTTGTGCACACGATTACTGATATGGGATAACATTTCTGTGGTGCTGAGGAAGTCCACCACATCCCCACAGCAGTGATACACTTCTTTGATCTTGGCATTGATGTCAGCATGAGAAAACAGGTCATTAGATTTTATTGCCCCAATCTCATTTTTTGTTTTTGTGGCATCCCTCTTAAATTTGTTGAGTCTATTACTGGCCTTCATTTGCAATTCTGTAATCTTATTCAAGTTGTCTCTCGTGGCGTCTAGGCGTTCCTTTACATTTTGCAATTCCTCTTCCACTTCTGGGATTTTATGATGCTGTGATTGGTCTTGGTAAAACGATTCCATACAATCCATGAGGTACGTGGGATTGAAGAAAGATAGTGTGTCTTCTTCAGCATATTCTTGGCTGTCAGTATCCAAGATGGACAGTGTAACATTGTTTTCTGAGGACATCATGGACGGGCAAGTGGAATGCAGCATGAAAATTGTGTTTTTGTAATACCTAAATACATCTAGGAGTTCTTCAGTCTTTCCAATTTCTAATTTTTGGGTCTGTATATCATTAGATAATGTCTTAGTTTCAGTTATCTTGTCCTTAAAGGATTTGCAGACTTTTTGATAAAGAGTGTTTGCATTCTCCATTTGTTCCTTAAGTGACTCGTTGTCAGCTTCATATTGGGAATTGTTTCTCTCAATTACTTGTTCCAATTGCTTAATTTGCTGTTTCAGGTTTAAAATTTCTTTATCCACTGACTTAATTTCTCTTTGTTTTGCAGCGAGGTATACATCAACCTGAAGATTTTGCTGCTCAAGGGATTTAATTTTGTCCTTCAATAGAGTAGTCATATTTGTTGCTTTTGTTATGTCTTGATTGGGAGTTTTTCGTCTCTAAACTTGAATTTAAGTAAAAAACATCAAAGAAACAGACATCAAACCAACATGATAAAACACATCTGTTGAGTCTTTCATGTGACACTTTTGATGTGATTTGACTTTAGGACACAGAATAATATAAATATGAAAGTCAATAGACACCTGCTCCAAGATCTCAGTTTATTCTAGCATGAAAAGCCAGAAACCACAGCTTCTCACCAAAACTGCACAAGATGCAGCAAAGAAAAGGGACACCCAAGAGAAGGAGATCTTTGATGCTTTGCAGAGTGACCTCGATGCTCTTATTGCTGATTTACAGGAAAAATTGCTGGAGGCAGATAAAGCTGACAAAAAGTTGTTAGATCGCAAAGAAGTGAAGAGGAGATTCGAACGGCTCATGGCTGAGATGCAAAAGACGGTTACAGAATCTGAGGATCGTACCACAAGTCATGCCTTGTTTTTGCTTCATCAGAAGAGTTGTGATACTTACGAGGAGGCAGAGAACTTGACAAAAGAGTGCCTTAAACAAGAGGATGAGATTAAGAGGCTGAAGGAGGATTATGCACAACTTGAGGAGAAGAACCTGGAGCTACAGTATCTGGTGCAGAGAAACAAAGTTTATAAGGAAATATTGGACAGGGTCCATAAATTAAAAAAAGCGAAATTCCAGAATTTGAAGGATGTCATTTTTCACTTTGAGAGAGCCATCCATTATTATAAAAGGCTTGAGAAGTGTAATAAGCACAATAATCAAATCAAACGCTTGAAAGAGGAACTCCTGCTCATAGAGGAACAATTGGCAAATAAGAATGTAGAGCTGTCCCAAATTCAACTTGAGCAATCAGATGCAGAAAAGGAAGACAGGGAATTGAATGCTCAGAAAAATAACCTTGACAAAATGAAATACATAAAAAATTCAGAAATACAAAACGGAATCCTCTACCTAAATGACATGATAAAGGAAAGAGAAAAAATATTGAAAGATACTGATGTGAAAGACATGGGAGCACAGCTGCAAAATATCAAAATGTTCATTCAGGACTACACTAAAATAGTGAACATGTATCAGGCCGAGACAAAAGACTAAATCCACCCCCCTACTTGATAGAATTCAGGGCATATTATTTGTAATAAGCTAGATCTGCGGTCAGGGAAAGTCCTGATCTGGACCTGAAGACCAGAACAGACCTTTAAACACAACAATGATCTCTTAGTCTTAGTCTCTTAACAATTGAAGATTCAATAATTCTACTAAAACTTTTAAAAAGTCACAATTCATGTTGTTTTATTTTTAGGAACCAATATTTTATTTAGGGTGGCACGATGGAGGTTGTATGTTCTTTATGTATCTGCGTGGGTTCTCTCAAGATTCTCTGGCTTCCTCCCACCTATAAAAACATGCAGCTTCGGTGAACTGGTATAATATAATTATTACATTATATCATATTGAAAAGATGGGCAGCACCAGTGAGTTGAAGCATTGCCTCACAGCTAGAGGTTTTCTGGTTTGAGACCTTTACGTGTGGAGTTTCCATATTCTCCCCAGGTCTGTGTGGGTTCTTTCTAGATTGTCTGGCTTCCTTCCACCTCCAGAAACGTTCACTTCAGGTGAATTGATCATTCCAAGTTGCACATAGGTGTGTGTTTGTGCATGGTTGGTTGTCTTCCATGCAGTGCAAAAACGCCGCGCTTGGAGTGTCCCCCATCTCCTGCCCATAAATTTGCATTGACTACTATTAATCCATTACTATCACCATAATAATTCTGCTTGTCCCTCCATTTGCAAATGGAGGGACAAGGATATAACATGGAGGGACAGGATATAACATCAGATGACTAACATTAAAATTTTCAAACCTGTGACCTTATTTCTTTATTCATTAAGTAGTGGGACCTGTGTAAATTACACTAGTTCTACAGTCCAGAATGGTTGGGTGTACAAACAGTTAAAGACATACATGGATGAAGAAAAGTGAAAGGCAAATCACTTCACTCTCATTTTATCCTAGTGATGCAAAAGCACGTCCATCTGTATCTTGAAGATGGATAAGAAGTCCTCCTGTGGTAGTGGTTCTGTTACAGCAGGTCCTGAAACTGAACAGAACCACGGACTTCATATCTTGCAAGGAAATTCTTCCAGGTACATTGAGAGTTGCTAATTATCTGAAGAATTACGGAGCTCGACTGAACTGAGTCATGTTTGGTCCGAAGTGAATCTCCTGCTATTCAGAGATGATTTCAGAATCATTCTCAGGATGAAGTGACGGATTTCAACCACTATGGCTGCGTTCAGACTGCAGGCATATTGGATATGGTGACATATCCAGACTAGTCTGACCAGATCTAGCTCTGTTCAGACTGGGCCACATTATCGGCCGATCTGACAGGTTGCCGTAACAACTACATCGGGGCAGAGGTGTCGTTCAGTGGGTATAATCTTGTGAGGTCGACGAACATGAAGTTTTGTTACCTTAGCGTATTGGCGGTATCACTGTCAGGTAGAGGTGGACACACACACACCAGACATTGTCAACTTGTTCCATTTTTTACCGCTCCATAATGCGCGATGCTCTTCCTTTTGGTGCCTTGCACTCACATTCTGGATATGATGTCACAGTCCAGGCCCCGCTAGTTATTAGTATTACCAGAGATCAAGATGAGGAATTAAGGGGAGTTCCCTGGGGATCGAGCGACAAAAGAATCTCCAGAAGTATTTTTATCACAATGTAACTGACCTGTTTTATTACAACATATGATTATATTTCTCATTGTTAGTTTTGAAACACTATTACCACCATTGCTGTTTATTTTTATAAACATTTCTATTGCGCATGTCTCTTCATAAGTAAGTACACCACAGATGAAAGCACGGGTCATAAGACGCAGCAAAGAACCTTTGGTCATGGCAAGAGGAGATTGGTTCTCCGGCTTCCTCGCACCTCCAAAAACATGCAATTCAGGCGAATTGGCCAGCTTCAAATTGCTCGTAGATGTGTGTGTATCCGTGGGTGTTAGTCTCTATGCTGGTCCGCCGCCAAAGAACATGATAGTTCATAGACCAGATTTTCCTACCTGTGACCTCTCACCTTAGCCACTGAGTGACAAATATTGTCAAAAATAAGTCAAAAATGAATTATTTTACGTATTTGATTATATTTTCACATCATCCAGAAATACAAAAGACATTACTTGTTAAACAGACAACAAATAACAAAAAAAATCAAAGGAAACAGAAGGTACACTAGGGTGACTGGAATCTTGGTCAAGCTGTGACATAAAATCTTCATCTATTGTGAGTCTTCCAGGGTTTGAGGCGTTTGTGTTCTCTCCTTTCCTCCTCGTCATTAGAGTCTCTTTTCCGAGATAAACCTCTGCGGTTCTCTTCTTCCTGCCCTTTGTTGGATGGACCAGGAAGAGGGTCTTCCTCAGCAACCTCATCAACATCCTCATGTTTAGATGTACTGTCATCGTCGTCGTCATCCTCACAATCAGTGCTGTAAGCTTGGCTGTCAAAGGAGGACTCAAACCCTTCCCACCATCTGAAGCTATCGTCATCGCTATCCTCATCATCTTCCCTTGACTTCCTCCTTGATGTTCCAGCTAAGACATTGTCTACTTCGATGAAGTCTACATTGACATGATTGGTGTTGTCGACATCATAAACATTAACAATATAATCAACATTGTTTATGTTGAAGTGTTCAACATCATCTAAATTGTCAACAAGGATAGCGTTGAACTCGTGAGGATGGACATGGGGCTCTATAAAAGCCTGCATGCCTTCAGCATTCTCAGGATTATGCTGACGTTGGTGAGGCCAGATCTGATCCAAATCGCCACTAGGACCCCAAATGAGCAAGTGTTCATCAATATTATCTGCAAGACTAGTTAGAGAATTATGTTACCAATGAAATACATAGAAAAGATGTAAATCAGTTTACATTAAATAGTTATTGGACAGACTGTAAATCGGAGAAGCCTGTGTGAAATGATGTAAAACATTCCTTACGATGCAATCAAATCGGTCCTCTCTCCTCTTTCGTCTATTTTTACCATTAAAAGAAGCTTACAACTACCAAGTAACTAGTCCACACTGTTCAAGAGTTTTTATAGATTTTTAGAGCACTTTGACTTGAAAAGACATTCAAAGATTCTTTGAAGTCACCATGCTATCAAGTCATTATGACTGCAGTCCAGAACAGATGGAAAATGTGTATTAATTCTTCTATTAGCATCCCGCTTCAAAGCGGTGATGTATTGTGATTGTCAGTGTTTGTCCGTTAGTAATTTAATCCACCAAATATCTTCACAACCGTTGTAGATAGAAAGATGAAAAAAAAAAAAGCTGATTACTCGGGCAGCAAAGGGGATGACAGTGAGATGATGACATTGACCTTGAGAAAAGTAGGACAAGGTCAAATTTCAACCTTTGTACTCTCAGGGACTGGATAAGATAGAAAGACAAGGGAGAAGGCCAGGGTGAGTGAAACCGTAGATCAAAGTTAGTGCTTTGATCAATGAAAGCTTTGATCTTTGACCTATGCCAATAGGTCAAGGTATAATTCTGAATTCAAGGGAAAGCAGATTTCAGGATTGTGTTTGCCATGTTGCAGGATGTTGCAGTCTGACTGCCTTGGTTCCAGTTGTAATTGTGCGTGTCCCTCAGTTAGCTAGTTAGTGGGTTAGTTAATACACATGCCTGTAACAAAGACCGTAGAGCAAATCATAAGCAGGCTGCAGTATAACCTAATAAAGAACTGTAGATCAGAGCACATGGAGAGTAAATTTGCTCATTCCACTTCATCAACTGAAAATCCACTTAGAGGTATGGAATAAAATCAATGCTTTTTTTTTCTTTTCTAAGTAGCCAAACCAGAGCATTAACCCTTCCAAAATGTTAGTTAGCAAAGAACATTACTTGGAACAACAAAGGAGCATTGTCCGGAACAGATGAGAATGTTGTAGACCCAAATTGCAGGAGATATTGAGAAACTTTATTATAAAAGAGTGAAAAAACAAAAAATCAGCTGCCGGTAGCCTGGTGGTACCAGGAGGCTAGGGCACCAAGAAACAAAAAGGCAACGAGGCGCCAAACAAACAAGTTGAATTTATCTGGCACTGCAGTTGGAGTCAAGACCAGCTTTATAGTGAGGTTGATGAGCTTTGATTGAAACCTGGTGTGTCTCATTGTCACGCATCCTAGAAAAATAACAGCCCTGCAGGTCCTGACAGGACAGGAATCTCAAAAGGGTAATACACAGAAGCGGTCAGGGCCTCAAACACGACTGGCAGGGAGAACCCAATAGCAATACAGGGAAGCAAGCGGGTCAAGTCTTCGGGTGATCAGTCCAACAAGCAGATGAATAAGACAAACGACAGACGGACGGGCAGAGTCCAAAAACCAAGCGGGGTCATACACAACAGGCAGCCCAAAAACCATGCAGACAAATCCGAAGAGGGATTGACAAAAGTCAGGTTCCGGGAAACAGGCTGAGTCAATCACAAAAATCTGAGCAACAGGTAGGATTCAAAGGCTGGAAAGTCAGGGCGAACACTAAACAATCTGGCAGTGAAGCAGAGGGCTGTCTGGCATATGAAGAGTGGAGGCTGGTTGGGGAGTGGCTGCAGGCGTGTGGAGAGAAGCAGGTGAAGGGAATGAGCTGATGACACAAAAGTTAGTGATACAAAAACAATACAAACTATCAGACAAGAGGTGTGACGAAAGCAGCCACACAGCTTGCACTAGAAAACCAAAACCATAACAATAAATGATGAGCAAAGAGAACATTGTTAATGCAGAGAAAGGGTAATAAAAAAGTTACAAAATATGAACAAAGACTATAATATGAGCAAAGGAGAGAACAAGATGTCCAGAGTCATCGTGAAAGGATCCAGTATTATTAAAGTAAAGTGCGCCCTCGTGCATTTGTGAATCAACGCGACTTCACCTCATCGCGGATTTTTGGTAGGAAGTCACGTGATACTGTACACGCATTCTATTGGCTGACGGCATCTGGAAGAGAAGGACGTTTCGTGAGTCTCGGACTTGCATGAGAAACCAAAGTGCTTTATACAGTCTATCAGAGTGTGAGAAAAGGTAATACAGATAGAAGGTGGTTTAATATCAGTATGGGGAGGGTAATTTAAACATCTATGAACCCTCCCCATACTGATATTATGGGGAGGGTATTTATACACATCCATTTATTTATTTATTTATTTATCTTTATTAACTTTTCCCATACTGTTATAGACTGTTTAAAGCATTTTTGTTTTAAAGAGAAGTCGCAGAAGGAACCATGAATCAGAACGTAGTTCACACACGGATGCATGCACGTACAGCCAATAGCATGCACGTACGGTATCACGTGACTACCTACTAAAAATCTGCGACGTAGTGTAGCTGCGCATGTTGAAGTGCAAATAAGCGAGGAAGTACTGTATATCATGTCATATCATATTAATGTTAATCATGATCATCAAGGTCTTTATTCATCATTATCAACATCATCATCTTCTGTATGAGAACTGCTGCTTTTTGAACTTATGCTTTCTTCTTAAATGGGTTCCAGTGTGCAAGGACAAACAGATGCAGGCAGGACACTCACTGACTTTACTAAATGTCTCCAGTTATCACACAGAAAACCTTCTTCACCCTCGCCAACTAAATTCTGAACTGTAACTGAGCTGTTAATGGAGCCACACCCCAGTGTGACCTTCCCCTCTCTGTTTGACTGCACAACAAGCACAATTCACTTGTTGTATCACAAACTTAAACCTCTGGGCTACCAGTATACATTATTTATTTTCTGTCTTTGTTTCTTTTGTTATTTCTTTGTGTGTGAGAATTTTGGGAGGGAGCAAATCGTATGCTCTGTGGATCCAGGCGTTGATTTTTGATGCTGTCATGAATAAGTGATGCCACGGTAACTCAAGAGACTGCTCTCTGGGACTTGGCAGTATTACAATGCAATAAAAGAAAATCAGGTCAGGCCCTCTTTGCCTCTGTTATGTTACACTCCAGGTCAGAGTGAAGCAGTGGGAGATGCACATGGCAGAAAGGCTGGTGCATGCAAAACTCTCTGTAATTCTTGAAAAAACTTAGTAATGGCTTTATACTGAACTACTTTTTCACAGTCATGGCTTTGGTTAAATGCCACAAAATTTGACAATACTCTATTTGAGCAAAGGAATTGCTGTTTTGTTGGGAAGGTTCATTTTAATTCATCTATAAAACGTAATATCCCAGACCCACATGATCACACACACCAACGCAAAGTGCAAACCAGAGGGCAAAAATGAGAATGTACCCCCTACTGATGAATATAACGCTTTCAATATTGAGAATTCAATATTAGATTCTAGATTCACATATGAATCCATGTTAATTTTCCATGTCCATGCAAGCATGATACACAAAAGTCACCTCAAATTAAATCCTTTAGGGTGTTACAGCATAGCGGCGACAGAGGTGATGCAGAACAAGGTAGGTCAAGAGGAGACAAACATTGTTCTGAATGAATTGTACAGCACAGCCAAAATACAGACTATAATTAAGGCCCAAATGGTCTTCACACAGGACATAGAAATACAGTGGTACCTCTACTTACGAATGTCTCTACTGACGAAATTTTCTACTTACGAAACGCCTCAACAGGAAAATATTGCCTCTAGGTACGAAAGAGTTTCAGCTAAAATGAAAGGAAAGGTGTACAAAACTGTGGTGAGACCAGTGATGTTGTTTGGTCTAGAGACAGTGTCACTGAGGAAAAGACAGGAGACAGAGCTGGAGGTAGCAGAGATGAAGATGCTGAGGTTCTCTCTGGGAGTGACCAGGAAGGATAGGATCAGGAATGAGTACATCAGAGGGACAGCACATGTTAGAGGTTTTGGAGATAAAGTCAGAGAGGCCAGACTGAGATGGTTTGGACATGTCCAGAGGAGAGATAGTGAATATATTGGTAGAAGGATGCTGAGTTTTGAACTGCCAGGCAGGAGGCCTAGAGGAAGACCAAAGAGGAGGTTTATGAAAGGTAAAAATACAGTATAGGCTGATACTCGCAGCTCCCAAAGGTTCCTGAACGCAACATTCTTATAGCTGCTCTGCCATTGGCTGTTACCTAGCACCCTGGCATCCCATTGGCTGAGAGGGACCTCTGTGTGGAGCTAGATAGGTGTCATTGCAGAGTCCTCATCATTCGGCCCTCGATCCGTGAGGTGTTCTGATAGTTTTACGTAAATATATTAACTTTTAGAGTATTCACTATGGACCCCAAGAAAGTGACGGAGAAAAGAGGAAAAGAAAAGACAAAGAGTTTTTTGTCCGTACAAACAAAGCAAGAGAAAATAGAAAAGCGTGAAAAAGGGATGCATTTGGTTGATCTCTCCAAAGAATATGGCCGTAATGCATCTACAATCACCACGTTGTTAAAACTAAAGGAAGTTTAAGGAGTTTAAGGCATGGCGTGGGTGGTTGGAGAAGTTCAGAAGGAGGACTGGAATTCACTCTGTTGTTCATGGTGAGGCAGGAGCGCATGAACCAAAGAGGGCAAAAAACAATGAGGACAGCAGTTAAAAGGTTAATGACCATCATTTTTATTCTTTATTCTTTGTTTTTTTACATTATGCACAACTCTCATTTATTGTGTAATAATCTAATTGTAACATGTATTTGTTACATATTTTGATGCATTTTTATGCTTTATAAAACATTTATGTCTGAATTTGGGGGGGCTTGGAACGGATTAGGGCATTTGCATGGAAAACGCGTCTCTACTTACGAAATTTTCTACTCAAGTAATTTCTTCCAGAACCAATTAATTTCGTAAGTAGAGGTACCACTGTATATGGATAAAGTGTTACGGCACACTATAGAGTAGAACCCAATTAGTGACACCAGGGTCCAAAAATCCAAAAATTTGTGTTTATTCAAACAACAGCAGGCGGAGGATCACAGCGGGAGTGTGGTAAAAGGGAGCAGCAGCCGGGAGACCCGAATCACCAACATCAAACTAGAGCAACGATCTGGCACCGTCTGCGTGAAGAGCTGGGTCTAAGAAGCCGGCTGATTGCAGATGGGATCCAGGTGAGGCTGCTCCCAGGACGACTCTGCCCACACACCCACACATATGAACACAGGAGTAGGAGGAGAGGCTGGAGCAGTCACCAACACAGGGCGTGACAGTACCCCAACCTCTAGAGGGCGACTCCAGGCGCCCAACCAGGCTTATCAGGAAAAGCCCTGTAGAAGTCATGGAGGAGTGAAACATCAAGGATGTGGCCCCGCGGAATTCAGGAACGCTCCTCCGGACCATACCCCTCCCAGTCCTCCAGATACTAGAACCCCCTACCCCTATGCCGGACGTCCAGGACGCAACGGACAGTAAAGGCCAGATGCCCATCCACCAACCGGGGGGGAGGAGGGGGAACAGATGGAGGGCACAGAGGGCTGCAAGAGACAGGCTTGAGGAGGGATACATGGAACGAAGGGTGGATATTTAGAGGACGGCAACTTAAGGCGGACGACAGAAGGGTTAATCACTTTTTCAATGACATACAGGCCAACGAATTTGGGTGCCAGCTTACGTGACTCCACCTGGAGAGGAAGATCCCGAGAGGAAAGCCACACCTTCTGACCAGGTTTATAAGCAGGGGCTGGCTTACGACGCTTATCCGCAAGCTCCTGATTCCGAGTTGCCGTAGAGTGTAGAGCAGCTTGAGTGGTCTTCCACACGAGGCGGCAACGTCTGAGGTGAGCTTGGACAGAGGGTACAGAGACATCCCTCTCCTGGTCAGGGAACAGAGGCGGTTGGTAGCCCAGACATGACATGAAGGGGGACATCCCAGTAGCAGAAGAGACAAGGGAGTTGTGTGCGTAGTCAATCCATGGCAAGTATGTACTCCAGGAGGATGGATGGCATGAGGTTACGCAACGCAAGGCAGACCCTAAGTCCTGATTTACCCGCTCAGCTTGTCCATTCGATTGTGGATGGTAACCTGAAGAGAGAACAGATGTTCCCAGAGCAAGGCAAAAAGCTTTCCACACTTGAGATGTAAATTGAGGTCCTCTATCAGAGACTATGTCAAGGGGA
This sequence comes from Antennarius maculatus, assembly GCA_013358685.1. NCBI lineage: Eukaryota > Metazoa > Chordata > Actinopteri > Lophiiformes > Antennariidae > Antennarius > Antennarius maculatus. Next base: position 1,921,180 of record CM023626.1, on the reverse strand, counting down.
ATTCCATGCAACCTATATACATTATTGACGAGAAGGTTTGCAGCTTCTGTAGCAGAAGGTAATTTAGTTAGGGGAACAAAATGCACGGACTTGGAGAATCAATCTACTATGGTAAGAATACACGTATTACTTTCTGAAGGAGGAAGACCCGTGACAAAGTCTATGGCGATGTGAGACCATGGCCTGCTGGGAATTGGGAGTGAGTGAGGGAGACCAGCTGGCTGCTGATGAGAGGACTTGCTGCGAGCACAAACAGTACAAGATGAAACAAAGGAACGAGTATCCTGCTTTATGGTGGGCCACCAAAACCTTTGTTGCAGAAATGACAGTGTGCGGTTATAACCAGGGTGACAGGTAAGTTTAGATGAACGGCCCCAATGAAGAACTTTGGACCGGACAGAGTCTGGGACAAATAAACAATTTGGTGGGCCATTACCTGGGTCTGGCTGAGAGCGCTGAGCTTCCTGAACTGCCTTCTCAATCTGCCAGTGCAAGGACCCAATCATGCAGGCAGGCATGGTCACCAGGTAATCCACAATTTGTGCTGGAAGGAGAATGGTCTCAGGCTGAGAATCGGGTTCGTCAACAACTGACTGACGGGATAAAGCGTCCGGTTTAATATTCCGAGAGCCAGGCCGGTAAGGGTAAAGTTAAATCTCCCCATGAAAAGAGCCCATCTAGCCTGCCGAGAGTTAAACCTTTTAGCTGCCCGCAGGTAGGAGAGATTTTTATGGTCCGTCCAGATAATGAAGGGATGCTCAGCTCCCTCTAACCAATGACGCCATTCTTGGAGAACCAAAACCACAGCTAACAGTTCTCTGTTACCAATATCGTAATTCTTTTCTGCTGGAGAGAGCCGGCGGGAAAAGAAAGCACACGGGGGAAGTTTTGGTCCATAGCAGAGCATTGAGAAAGGAATGCACCTACTCCAGAGTCCAAAGCATCAACCTCCACAATAAATTGCCTGGTGGGATCTGGGTGACAGAGAACTGGAGCTGAAACAAAAAGAGTCTTAAGCATATTGAATGCAGCATCTGCTTCAGAGGACCACTTATATGGGATAGATATGGAGGTGAGTTGGGTAAGAGGGGCTACTTTCCTGCTGTAGTCTTTAATGAATCTGCAATAAAAGTTCGCAAAACCAAGACAACGTTGGAGTTGTGTGTGGAGGGTTGTTGCTGGAACACCAGAGAGCGCTGGAGGAGGACGCGACCACAAGCGCCCAAATCATCAGAGTATCTTTCAGGAATGGGCATGAGGGGTTCCTGGGAGGAGGAAGGCTGAAGAGGTGGGCCCGATGGTGGAACAGCAGGGTCAGAAGAATTACTTGGTCCAGGAGAAGCAGCAGCAGCAGCGGCGGAGGCGAGAAGAGCAGAGAGCTGGTTCATCTGGTTAGTGAGCTTGGAGATATTTGAAGACAGGTCGTGAAGCTTCTCCACTACTCCCCGTAATGTCTGTTCATGTTGGCCCACAAGAATCCCTTGTGAGGACAAAGCGTGTTTAAGAGCGTCTAGGTCACTTGGGTTCGTCATGGCCAGATTGTTCTGTTTCTTCCAGAACCAATTAATTTCGTAAGTAGAGGTACCACTGTATATGGATAAAGTGTTACGGCACACTATAGAGTAGTGTGCCGTAACACTACTCTATAGTGTTACGGCACTATAGATTTTTGGCACTCTGATTTCTGGACCAGAGTCCAAAAATCCAAAAATTTGTGTTTATTCAAACAACAGCGGGCGGAGGATCACAGCGGGAGTGTGGTAAAAGGGAGCAGCAGCCGGGAGACCCGAATCCCCAACATCAAACTAGAGCAACAATCTGGCACCGTCTGCGTGAAGAGCTGGGTCTAAGAAGCCGGCTGATTGCAGATGGGATCCAGGTGAGGCTGCTCCCAGGATGAGTCCGCCCACACACCCACACACACCCACACATATGAACACAGGAGTAGGAGGAGAGGCTGGAGCAGTCACCAACACAGGGCGTGACATAAAGGCTGAAATGAAGATTGAATGTTGGGGTGGGCACGGTGGCGGAGTGGGTAGCACTTTCGCGCATGGAGTGAATGAGAAGAACCTGGGAAACCACACTAGAGGCAGAGGAGGAAAAAGACAAAAAGGAGAGTTAATGAGGATAATAAAGAAAAGAAGAGTAGTGGAAGAGAAAGAGAGAAGGGGGGAGAGAAGAGGTTGTTGAGAAAGGGATGCCAGCTGCACCGACTCCCAGTGTAGTAGAAAGAGATTTAGCGAGGGCACAGTAACCCAAAGTGAACTAAATATCTTTGATAAAAACCAAATTAGCGGTGAAATTGATGTGAGTGGGATTGTGTTTGAACCAACACATGCCGTGCCTGGAATGCCTCAGGAAACATCTGCACTCATAATTAGACACTTCAGTGGATTGGAGACGGTACAAGGGGACTTGAATCAAACTTCACACTATTGCTGTACTTCGAAGACTTTTGCAGGCTGCCCTCTGAGGAATGGAGGACAGATCAGAATCTCTGTGGGTCCACTGCTGTGCCACCTCTCAGAGAATTCAAACTGTGCAAAGTTACAGCATCAGTTCACCCCAGAATTAAAATTCAGGCTCTCTGTACTCTCTTTTACAGCTGATTGGGTTGCAAGTTGGGTGAAGTCCTTACAACATTTCTGCATCTCTGCATATTTCTATACTTAAAACTCTTAGAAGGGGTATATTTTTCGCTTTGGGTTAAGGAGCATTAATTTCTACAATGTTGTACAATATAATGGAAAAATGAAGCAGTGACTCAAACAGAATGCTTAACAAATTATATAAAAACCTGCATAATTGCTGAGTGAATATTCAAAGTGAGGTCATTGAGGCCAGATTGATGAGTCCACAATGTCACACAAAGTGTGTCCTTATTCACCCACTGTCGGGTTAATATAATGCAGGTCTATTTCAGCAGTAGAGGTGGTTATTCCTTCTGAACACTCTCTGAGACGGATGACCGTATTTTTTACAATGATTTATTTCCTTTTTAGCTTTACTGAAGCCCTTTACACCAGCTTATGTACATCCTTAGACATAGAGGCCTGCATTTGTAAATAATAATAATAATAATAATAATAATAATAATAATAAGCTGCTCTAAGCTTCATAGAACCTCCCTGTTTATCCTGTCATGAGAGGTTAGAAAGCTACTACTAGGTGCTGCTGGTACACCAATAACCCCAGTGTGGACACCGAGAATCTTACCCATTAACACTCTTTCCTAAGTTTACTGTTTCTTTTAGAGTTTGTTACAACCCAGCTAGAGGACTGGATAGATAACATAATAACAGATTTAAAAAGGGGGAACATAAAACATTTATTCAAATTCTCATTTATTCAAAGATGAAAACTTCCAAAACTTCCTTAACAAAAATACTCAAATGGAACACGTTCTTAACAAAGGTCAGATACTAACTCAATACACACAAGGTCACAATTTGACGGCGTCAAAGGCGTGCTGCCACAGTCAGACAGGCGCACCGACTAACTGGCTTGCAGAGCTTTTAAAGTGTCCCTGCCAGGTGACGTGGCAGGGCTTGGGCCAGGCAGGAAGACAGCACACCAATCAGGAGATGGTCATGATGACGAGGCGTAGTCAGGAGTCCCAGAGACACCACACCTGGCACTGACGGAGGGCGGAGCATCTGGGAGCAGAGCAGGTTAGGGCCATCAGCTCAGAGGCAGGGCCGCAGAGGGACACACAATACAAACAGATGAGCTACGGCCGTAACAGAGTTTTTAATGTGTGCATGTCTTCTAATGTTCGTGTGATTATTTTTCTCCGGAAGCACTGCCACATTCAAAGTGTAGCGCCGTCCTCATAAATAATGAATTACAGAGACTAAGGTGTGTGCAGCAACTGCAGAAAGAGTTGATATGCATAGCTGAGATTGTGCAGACTGCAGTACTCTCTAAGCCTTGTTAATGAATGTGTAGTGTGGGCTGAGGTGATGCTGTTTGTAAGAGTACAGAGAATATTCAAGATAAAATACATACGGTACAGAGGAATCTCCTACAGGAGCACAAACACATTGAATGTCAGCAGTTGTCACATTCCATACTCAGCGAGGTTATTTAATTAATTATGAGGGCTGTAGCGAACCGGGCTGTGCTCTCTGTAATTGTGTGGATTCCCTCTGGATGCTTCAGCCCCCATCCACAATCGAAGAACATGCGGCACGGTGACTTTAAAGTATGTGTAGATGTGAATATGAGTGTGAATTATTATTGCGGCCTTCTGATGATGGTAACTTATACCCTGGTGTCCACCACCCCTCCCTCAGTTCCAGCTGAGATAGGACATTAGCTAACTAAAGCAAACCAAGCCAGACACTGTTTTCTTAAGTAGCAGCATCCCAGGTGTCACGATCCCTCACTATTCCTCATTCATTCACTCATTCCGCTGCCAGGGAGATGTTTCGAACAACATTCTTCAAGCTCCACAAATACCAAACTCAGAAAGTACCACAATAGTAGATTTTGCCACAAAACCACGACAGGTCTGCCTCTACAGGTCTCAGTCAAGCAGTATTGATTATATGTTGTTAAGCTTGAACTGCAGTGACATCACTGCACCATACAGTAAGATAACATTGCAGTGTCTTTCAAGTTTTTTTCTAGTTTGTTCCAGAAGCGGAACAACAGCTCATAACCACCAATCAGAGGGCAGTCTGGAAGAGGCTGATTGAGATTAAGGAAAATTGCAAAAACAGAGTTGGTTCTCCACAATGCGTTGTTTCATTGACATACTTCATAATTTTTCTGCAGGCTGTGAACAGTTGGAAGCCTTTTGGAGAAAAGAAAAAAAGATGTTCTCCCATACTGTGCTTAGCGCTGTGCATCCAAACAGCTGCGTGTGACTGGATTCTGGACCCTTTCACAAATTCGAGTCATCGCGCCCCACGACACTCATAAGGCTGCATGTCATCTCCCCTGCTTTTCTCCTTCTATGCCAATCATTTATGCTAGACAACTGTTCCTTCAAAATGTTTTTCAAGGCAAAACGAAAGCATTGTCATTGGTCTTATCAATGACAGCACATGAAGTGGGTTGTATAATACTGTAGCAGAGCCAGCCTCTGATTCACTATCTTTTAACATATTTGAAGACTGAAGGATGGAAATCAAATCCCTGGGTCATATCTTAAACCAATCCATGAGCTTGAAAGACTTTTTCAAAATTGCTCAGTGCTCTGAGTGGCTGTAGCTCTTTGAAACAGAACAACAGGAACATCTTTAAAAAAGGCCCCAGACTAATGCACTTCCTCAGACAGCTGAAGTGTCACATCAACAAAATCTGTTGTTCTGCATCTATAGAGAAAATCCTGAATATCGTTCTTACACTGTTGGTGGTTGGGTTGCTCAGACAAAGAAAGAAAGGGGACTCATTTGTCCACTTCACTCTCACTTAAAGGCCACCTCCAACTGATATTTATTCAACTTCATCCAAAATCATTATTTAACCATTCAATTAACAAATATTCAATATCTATTCTAGTTTAGGAAGTTGTGTTGAGTATGACAATTCTTGTTCATGCATACTTTGTAAATTATAATTTCCTATTGCATTGTTATATTCATTAATGCACTTCATGTTCTGAGTTCATAAAAAACTTGTTCTGTAAATAGTTCCTTTACTATTGTGATCAAAAGCATTGAATCTCAATTCTGAGGCTGTTCTGTAAATATTCATTCATACACTTAAGAATATTCATGTTCTGAGTTCATAAAAAGCTTGTTCTGTAAATAGTTTTCTTACTTTTGCAATCAAAAAAATTTATTTGAATCTCAATTTTGAGGCTGTTCTTTAAATAATTTTAAAATAAATAATAAATACAGCAACTTAATCCATATCAATTTCAAGTCCAGTCTCAATGTTAACCAAACAGGAAACATTATGGGAGTTGCTTGGCTGTTCATAAACTTTCTCAACAGAGTTAAAAAAGTGCAATAAAATCTATTATTTAAACTTTGGAGGTGCAGTTAGAGAATCTTTCTACATATTTGATGGCTCTGCCTTGTTTCAGTTTGATCTGAGTTTGGTGAGAAGTCTTTTTCTCTCTCTGTGAGATTAAAAATGACTTTAGACAGAGGCTGCTGTCACTGTGGGACTACTACCTAAACGGTAACGACCAGTTGTGACGCCTCTGTCACAGTTCTGTGTGGAGCAGCTCACAAAAACAATGCCCCAGATGCAAAGAATTCAGCTGGGTTTGGCTGGAGAGTACTGGGTGTGGCATCTTTCAGAATTATAAACTGTATAACTTTAAATTACGTTTCTGTCATACATTTATGTACACATTCACTTCCAATACATGCTGCAAAAATTGCTTTTCAGGTTTTCTAATGAACCCGTTTATCTTTTCTTCATGTACTATTTGATGAGAAGTAGAATTCATAATAGGTTTTATTTTAGATACCTAAAAAAGTAATCTGCGTGAACATTATTCTCTTAATATCTCACACTTGTTCCACTTCCCCTCACTTGAGATTTAAATGAAAAGTAGGAGCTTAATTGAGTTTTTTTACAGATAAAAATGTTGCTCAATGAGGGTGGACACCTTCTTGGAAATACATAAAATAAGAGCAGAGCAGTAATAACCGTACGTCTCAGTAGGAATTGAAAGCGTTGGCTCTTTTCTGGATGCATTATTGAAAAGCCGTTGGCTCCTAGTGATGTTTAGAAAGATCTTGTGGTCCATGAGCAGCAGCTCCAGCATCACACATCACACTTTCTAATGGGAAATGCTAATAAGGTGCAGGTATTTAGAATACATCAACCCCAGAATGCAGTGCAATCACTCATTAGATTGGGCACTGCTCACATTAAATCATGGGAATCAGCCTCCAAACAAGTTTTTAATAGCACCCTCCCTTCCCATGAATTAATTATTCACAGCTATCTATGCATAGCTGAGTGTGAATAGTTTTTGTGCTTGATGTGCTTTCAAGAAGCTCATTTAAATAACTACTTTTTAAAGCGTGTTTCTTCCTGCAGTGGTTTGTTATACATTTACATTTGGTGTGAAATTTCTTAAGCTGGCCTCTCCTAGTTCTTCTCTGCTGGAGCGTTTGAGCATTAAGTGCTCCAATTTACAACACACCAGCATATTTTAAGTGTTATTCATTTTCTTATTTTCCTCATCTGCTTCCTGCTGCTGGGAGGTAGTAATCCTGAGATGACATCCAGCTCCTAAACTTTCAGGACTTCTTAACATTTTGACACGTTCAAGTGCAGCAAATACAAAATGGGATCCAAAAAGAAATATCTAAATGGATTTTTCACAATTTCTATGTAATGTTTGGTTTACAGCATGAAGCATGCCGTGAAAAATATAATCCACACTAATTTTGCATACTTATAGGCTCCCATTCAGTCACCATCTCCATCAGAATTTCATCAAATGTCCCGCTGACAGATGTTCTTGTCAATCTGAAGCGTAAATCCATCACTGCACAGTCTGCAGTGTTACATTTCTTGGAGAAATTGCTTCCATGTTCTTTTGCAAGAACACTCTGTGATAGCAGCAGTGGAACATAGACAGAAAAAAATATGATTTGCATTCAAATTGACAGACGTTAAGTAATGTCTCTCTTATTGGTAGATTCTTTGAATAATGAAAGTAAAGCACTAAAGCTTGTCCTATTTTTTTTAAAAAAAAGGTCCTAGGCCTCTGCTGTCAGACACATACTGTTAGGAGTTTGGCTTCATCAAATTTGAATCAATTTTCCAAATGTGAAATTTAAATGTTTTCTTCCTTCAATGAATCAATTTTTTATACAATAATTGGCTCATATATTGATGAGCTGGTGGAAGAATTTCAGTTATGAACGGCTGCTTCATTAAAGTTCACAACCTGTAGCCATAACCTGAAAATGAGCTGAGTGTCATAAGATATAAATGGTTGATTAAATATACATCTTGCAAAACAACAGCTGCAGCCAAACACACGCCTTCTTGGTTCAAGCACTGATAACCTCAGATTCAGAGACTCCGTCTCATTGAGTCCAAATGTTTCTGACTAATACGAATGAATCTCGGTCTGAGAGCAGCGGTGATCTTGTTCTGGAGCAAACTAAAACTGATTACGCTTCATTTCTAGTGTGAAAACCTTTTTTGCATGATTGAGTTTTGGGTCAACTGCAGTAAGTTAGAGCAGGCCATGGGATATTATAATGGTCAGATTATTATGTTGTATTATGTCCTCCAACAACTGGAGATGTGTTTTTTAAATAGCCCCCTGCCCACCACCAGGGGGCTGGAGGTCCATGACCTCCTATGAATTGGATGCTACCCAGAGAGGACTCGCAGTGCTCGTCTCTACCTGTTAGGTAATGCTTTTCTGTCACTGCTATTCTTTTAAATGTATTCTACAGCACCTAGTTTTCTGTTATAAAGCCCTGCAATCAAATGCAATCAAACATTTGGAAGGGTTCAAGCATGAATTGCCTGTTTTAGGTCATGCTCCTGGATCTCAATCACATTTAAGTTAACAGTTTGACTAGGCCTCTACAAAACATTATTATTATTATTATTATTATTATTATTATTATTATCATCATGATTATTATTATTATTATTATTATTATCATGATTATTATTATTATTATTATTATCATCATGATTATTATTGTTATTATTATCATGATGATGATGATTATTATTATTATTATTATTATTATTATTATTATTATTATTATTATCATCATCATGATTATTATTATTATTATTATTATTATTATCATCATCATGATTATTATTATTATTATTATTATTATCATGATTATTATTATTATTATTATTATTATTATTATCATCATCATGATTATTATTATTATTATTATTATTATTATTATTATTATCATCATCATGATTATTATTATTATTATTATTATTATCATGATTATTATTATTATTATTATTATCATCATGATTATTATTGTTATTATTATCATGATGATGATGATGATTATTATTGTTATTATTATTATTATTATTATTATTATTATTATTATTATTATGTGCCATTCAGAGGTAGAGTTGTTGGTAGGTTTCAGAATATTGGTGCAGCAAAGCAGCCACAGATCATCACACCATCAGCTCTTAACTTTCACTTTTATCTCTTTAGTCCAAAAAATGTTTTCCAAGAAGTGTTTGGGATCCTTAAGATGTTTGCGTTGGGGCTTTTCCCTCTTAAAAAAATGGAACTTTCATTAATAAAATGCATTTTATATTTATTGTTTTATTGTTGTCCAACACTAAACAGGCAAATACTTTCTCACAGAGCTGTCCATTTACCACTTAGCATTGGTTGAACACACAAGCCGCTGCAGCACTGCTATTTAAATCAAGTGTGAAATGTTTCCTCAATCCTGCGATGCTAACCTAAGGAAGTGGAAGAAAATAAATTGTCAGTCATACTGATGTTATTGTAAATTGTATGTGGAGAAATGACGTTCCTATACCCACCATCATCCATCTTGTGCCATTTCAATAATCCTGTTTGTGGTCTTTATTTAAGCAGAAAAATGACAGCTGAAGGTGTTCAGTTCTCAGAGGACCTCCCCAGCAGACAGCTTATCTCAGAACCCCCAGAACTGTTGGTCTGAAAATACCAAATGACAGGTCACTTGTGACCGCTCATCAGCTGAGATGATGTGAACACAACGCATTTTATTGGTCTTTACTGAAACAGAGTTGCCAAGACTCATGGGACTCCTTACAGTCAACACAGAAAACACAATTCCAGCTTGACAAATGTGAACTCGTCTCACATTGTGTTTGGAGTTGGTGCTGTTTTGAAGTAATTCCATGATATAATGATGGAAAATGACAAATTCATAATTTTTTCTCCATTTAATTGCTAGCGTCAGACACACAACTCTCCACAAACCAATGAATGCCAGAAGTATTTAAGTCATGTCACATTTGTTAGCATGCTTGGACAATGGATACCTGAAAACATACATTGTTTTTTTATAGAATTGGACCGAAAAATGCAAAATTCAGGACACTGAGACAGGGTAGGATGTTAAACAGGGTTTTATCGAACCATGGAGTAACAAGTGAATTAAAAACTGCAAAACGATCGACCGGCTGACTGCAGAGAAGCAAACAGACAGACAGATATCTTTGTGACAGGTGAACAGCTCAGGGAACAAACTGGGATGAGCTTGATCGGAAAACAGGGAGAAGAAAAAAAACAGTGGAGGAGAAAAGAAGCCTGATAAATCTCAAAGCAAACCAACCAGGAAATCTTGGGCCTTGATTCTGACATAGACAGTGACTAATGATGCATAAAAAGATGGGTGCAGGTTTCTAATGTCACCGTCAAGAAACACCATTTAATAAAATTGATGCACAACCACTGTGTTGCTCAGGAAAATGTGAGGGATTACAAGTTTACAGGCATGGGCCAGAAAAAACCATAGTTCCAATCCTCCCCATTTAAATGCACCCCAGTACCCCTCTCTATGTGACTCGACCCTCACCACAAAATTGTGAATGGTGGCTTAAATCTTTACCACATCAACAGTAGATAAGTTACCCATGTTGGCAAACAGATCCAACAGTCTCCCACTCCCACAGCAGTGTGGCAGCAGATTTCTGTTCTGCAAGAAATCAGATTAGATTCCTGGTTTTCTCAGGCGTCACTGGAAAATAAGACATTATTATAGTTCTATAGACGCCTGCTGCTGCTGCCATTATCAACTAGTGACAAATCTGACCTCATTTACAGGATCTAACCAAAGAATGGGTGAAAATAACACTAAGTGTATGCAAGAAATGCATCCTTATTGTCAAAACTGCACAACAGTTTGTAAAAACAGGTGCAAAGGGATGTTTCAGAAGTATTTATTCTAATATTCATTTGAATTTACGTCAATCAAATATTCTAATGAATTTTTAACATGTATGCACAGTTTTACGTAAACATGCATAAAATTTATGCACTTTCTTTACTGGAACAGTGGCAATTTTCCATTTATGATGGCTGTGTTTACAAAGCATTCTGGGATTTTCTACCACTATCTTCTACCATCTAAAGGGCTACAGGGACACTGCTACTCAATCTCCTAAAGAAATAGGAGACACAATCCGATATGGAGCGTGTGTTTGTTCTCTCAGTGCTATAAAACAGAAGAGAACATGGAGTACAGCTCATATATCAGAATATCTCAGTGGACGACAGACATATTTTTCTCCAGCCAGCTACAGGAATACAGTAGATGTTAAAGACACACAACCAGATCTTCATGAATAATACATAGAAATACACTTGGAAATTAGTGAAGTGCTCCTTTAATTAAAACAAAGACTTCCGCTTCGTTTTCTTTAATGAAATAGCTTGCGTGCTAGCGTGTGCGTGCGTGCATGTGTGTGTGAATGTGTGTGTGTGTGTAGGAAGCAATGACAGAGGCAGAGAAAGACTCATAAATTGTATTTTCTAATTAAAGCTTTATGTTGTTGACTTTCAGGGAGGCGCTCCTTTCATGGATGATTACATACCTAAGCGCCGCTGCCTGATTAATAAATCCATTTGTAGAACAGAGATGTGGAGATGATTTGACTTTTCTTTTCCTTTGTAGATAAATGACAGCAGTGCTTTCAGCGCTGAGAAGCCTAATAACTGTTGCATCTCCATGATCTGAGACCAGCTGGGAGTTTGTATCTTTCTGGAAAGCACACATGGGGACGGTTCAGTTAAATCTGCTTCCAACAACACTGTTTGGTGCTGAAAGAACCTTTCATGTTATAGTTAAGTACTGTTAAACAATAGTCTATGGATTTAAAGATTGAGTGTGCCTATGGAGAGTTCTCGTTTGCGTGCATCCTTGCGTACTTAACGCACATTTTTTGACAGGGACGCACGATCGTCAGACAGTGTGCGTCCCTGAGACGCGAGCTTTAAATGCACTACCATCCAACAAAAATATTTACAATATTTCCATTTCTCCACTTAACTTTAGTACCCCGAAAATCGCCATAATGTTTGGATCCCGGGCGAGACTCACTTGCATGGTTTTGCCTTATCCTCCTCACTACCAGGAAAAAAAAATATTGTCCAATCACAATTATTTTTAAATCTCCCAATCTTCCTAAGGTAGTAAGAACACTGCAATTTTTTTTTTTTTTCAATCCTTGCGTACCTTTCTACTGTATATTCTCTCTGTATATTACTTTTGGGATGCATAAACGTCATGTTGGGATGCACAAATTTTTGTTGTAGTGCATCTCAGGGATGCACTACTTTCTTGAGGTAAAAGAAACTCTGCCTATGTGAACGCTCAGTAAGGAAAATCTTCCCTGCTTTTCTCTTCACAGTCACAAAAAAGGAATGAATCAGTATATTAATTGTTTCCTATAGCTGTCAAGAATGTTTCCATGCATATATAAAGAGGACCGTTTCCAGTCACACAGGTTATAATCCACTGAAATGATGCTAGGGCAGCTACTTACAGTTCTACTGTCGCTGCCACGGTATCTCCACGTACCTGGATTACAGCATGTAGCTCCTGTAAGTGGTTGACAAGCTTGCATTATACTGACCCCCGTTATTCACACCTGCTCTCCCATTGCCATGTGTGTATTTGTTTTAGCTTAACCGGCGTGTGCTTCAAGCGCTCCCAGAGACAACACCAGTGATTGTTGAGGGGTTTAAACAACCTCCAAGCAATTTTTTTTTTTTTTTGCCTGAAATGAATTAATCTAATGAATTGGCTCAAGTCAATTAGACTGAAATCCTGCAAATCTTAGTCTTTCTTATTTGGCACAGCATCCTAAGTACACCTTGACAGATGATAGCATTAAATCCACTATTGTCAGGGGACAAGCAGGCAATAAATAAAAGCTCCCCTACCCAATGTTTGTCTCGAGCTCCACAACTGTTTAATATGATGTTTGTGAGTGAGAAGCTGCAGCACCGTTGTTATGGTGATTGATTGTAATATGTAGTGGCAGGGTGAGAACTGAAGGTTAGTGGTAATACTGTCAGACGGGCAGAGTGATGGTCATTTATAGATTCTAATGCAGACTTATAACCTATCTACTATGAACTATCAGACACACACACTTGTGCATCAGCACTGAAGCTGAGTCGTCAATGCAAATGAACGCCATTTACTTGTTCATGATGGACAATATAGAGGGTTTCTAGCATAAATAGCATGAATTAGCTTCTATTCACGCTGATAGGTCAATCATTCTGGCTGTCATTACACTCATTTTCATTGCCTTTAAGGCTTCACTTAGGTGGGAATCACATATAGGAGATGGGACCTTCATAGCACAATTACAAGTAGTGATGTACCGCTCAGCTCAGCATTATCCATTAATCCACATTCAGAGCAGGAGAAGTAAAGTGGGTCTAACCAGGATACAGAAAAGCAAAGGCTCTTGCAGGATCCCTTGAGATTGAAGCGTTTCATGCAAATGTTCTTGGTCATTAAATGGATCAAATGCATCATGTAATTTGTTCCTCCCATTTGCCGTGTGTGTGTGTGTGTGTGTGTGTGTGTGTGTGTGTGTGTGTGTGTGTGTGTGTGTGTGTGTGTGTGTGTGTGTGTGTGTGTGTGTGTGTGTGTGTGATCTGACATATTGAGGGGTTAGACAGGAGAGCTGAGCGGAGGAGGATGTGTGAAATGCTTCTTGTTACAGCAGTGAACTGGAAAAACCATGTGTGGTGCTCCAGACTCTAAAGTGTAGGAGTTCAGCCAAGATTTGTATTCCACGACTGCACACGCCCTCCACGTGTGTGTAATGTCAATGTGAAGGTAGATGTGTTCTTATGGCAGTAGTATGTCTCCTAAAAAAGCACAATATTGGGGACAGGTCTGTTGTTCGTGTGTGTATTCAGCATTAAGGTCTGTGGACCCATTTTAACCCAAAACGTTGAATAATTTTTTAACATAAAAATCCTAACATTTTATTCCTTTCAGTGAATCTTATTTTGCTCAGTTTAGCCTGCAATTTTTAAAACAATTTTACAATAAATGAACAGTATTTACAGACTTTCCATCATTAGAATAAATGAGCAGGAAGAAGAAAGAATTGGCGTTCTTATGATAACTTAAACTACATTTCCACTGTGTGTTGCTGCGTACATCTCTAGTACACTCAACCTGACTGCTTAGTATCAGGTGCTTTACTACATTCTCCATCGGGTTGGACATTGAAATGGTTCCTTCTCAAGCTGCATGTGCTGCAGTCTAATCTTCAGCACAACACACACCTCCCATCCATCTCTTGAAATCCTCTCAGCAGCTGTCTAATAAAGGAATGTCTGGACCTCCTCAATATAACAACCACAATAAAAGAGTTACAGCTTAGCTGTTTGTGTGTGGTGGTCATTGGTTTGTGCTGTGTATAGTTTTCTTCTTTTTCTTTGGGTTTGTCCCATCAGGGGTTTCCACAGTGTGTCACCCTTTTTCATGTCATCTTATCTTCTTCATCCTCCTCTCTAACACCAACTGCCCTCATCACTTCTTGTAAACTTTTCCCTTCATTCTATCAGACTCTTCTGTCCCATCAGACACTTGACACTTTCTTCCACCTGTTTCAGCCTTCATGGATCCGTTTCTTCACCTGCTTACCACGTCACCGTTGCTCTGGACTGCTGACCACAAGCATTTAAAGTCCTACACCTTCGCTTTGTCTTCTTACTGTAGTCTCACTCTTCCTTAAAACCAATTCGTCTACCTATATGTGGGTGCTGAGGGGTTGCGTCGATGGAACGGTGGAGAGATGTGTGTCCAGAGGCCATCTTAGCTGTGGAGTGTGTTGGGAGGTGGCTCTGGTGGCTGCTGCTGGTGCAGTGGTGCATGTTGGCAATCTGCTGCTGTTGCTCTGAGGCTCCTTTCACTGTGATGAACAGCTGACGACACAACCACCGAACGGCTGGGAAGCGGGGATGGAGTGGCTGGGAGCGGTGGATTGTTGGGGGACATATGATGAAGTGGTAGCACCTGATCACATGTGCGTGTGGGCGAAAGTGTCTGGCACAGATGGAGCTAGAGAATGACTCAGGATTTTAGTTTATTGGAAAAACAGATGCAAACATTTGTTACTCATAAATTAATTTTATGCACTCAGAAATGAAGTTTGGAAAAGGTAATTTGCCAATAGCTTATATGCTAATTTAAATTATCATGAGTAATGCTAGTTATGACCATGAAACAGGGACTCTGAAGGGAAACACATCCAATAATACTTTTATGTACTGAGGAGAGAATGTTTATTTTAATTTGCCTTAGGGGAGTGACATATAACTAAATGTTCATATTTGGTCTCTAATCCTCCGTTTGATCATTAATTGCAGAAACTTTGGGTTCATGCATCCTCTGCCAGCGTACATCTGGAATTTTCTGACTGGGGTAGCCTGAAGTATAGACTGTGTGTGTGTGTGTGTGTGTGTGTGTGTGTGTGTGTGTGTGTGTGTGTGTGTGTGTGTGTGTGTGTGTGTACTTTTTTGTTTTGTCCTTGGTTCTTACAATCCTGTAATGACCCCTGTGCCACAATGGAAAGACTGTTAAAAAAAAGATGATGATATAGATCACTATGAAAATCCAACAGATTGTTCCATGGGTCACACTATTCAGTCAAACCCTGGTGATTAAATTCACAATAACCCTGCTAACAAGCCATTGTCATTAAAACACAATTTCCTTTGCAAACATTAAACTGTTTTTTATGTAAACACGTCTTGCAGAAAAAAGAGAAACAAGTCTGCAGTAAACAAGTGTAGGCCTTGTATTTAATTACATTTATGTTACATTCAGAGTATCTCATCCAACTGAACTACAATACAGGAAACAGATAGGTAATGACACCATCTTAAAATCTGATTAAAAAAAATAATAAAAAAAAAACAGGGTTTATAAATAACTGAATATGGTACAGATTTAGAAGGTATTGGAAAATGTCAATTTACTTCAGGATAGAGAGAATTATTTTCTCATCTGCCCATCTCCCCTAGGGTATGGATATATGTGTGTGTGTGTGTGTGTGTGTGTGTGTGTGTGTGTGTCTTCTCCCTGAAGTGAGTAATAATGACGATCATTACCATAAAAGAGACTAAACCCGCCTCTGACTGATGTGGTAATACCAACAATGGAAGGCCAGCCACCATGTTATTCATTCAACAAATGATAAAGTCTAAAAATATGAATGTTTTTCTATATTATTTTCTTTCTATCAAATTCAGACTGGGCCAAAGATTGCTTCAGGCAAGTTTGTATTTTTATAAGAATGGTAGGAAATTCAATTTTGTGTGTGCATGTGTGTGTAAGTGTGTGTGAAAGAGTGGGAGCAGAGTGAGGTTATTGTCAGCGGTGTGTGACGTGTGATCAATATTCAGTCTGGGGAGTTCAAGGGTGAGAAGACTGAGAAATACACGTTTGATATGAGCCGCTGGAGCTCAAGCCGGTCATTGAACTGTATTGATTGTAGATATAATATCCCAGTGAGGCTTTTTCTTAATATCACAAATCCTACGCTGCAGAATCAACAAATACATTCATTCTTAAAAAATATTCAGCATTTTTGTATCTTTTCTTTTTGTATCTTTTTATCTGCTCTGTAAATTATAATTTTCCGTGTCTAAATTTCATAGTAAAATATACACGTGTATTCAGATGATGCTGATTTTCTATGAATAACTGTCAGTGGTGTTTACGGCTGATTAGAAAACATCAACCAACACTGAAATGTTGTTGATCAACCAACATTTCAACCATGAGGAAGCAGGGAGTCTGTGCTCACCCTGAGGGATACAGCGGGGGAGCTGCTTGCCCCCCACATTTAGAGGTGGTGATGGTGGTGGCACTTGGTTGGGATGCCTCTAAGACACTTCCCTGAGGAGGTATTCTGGGCATTATGAGGCATTATATCAACTCCAGATTAGCAGGAGGAAGTGGCCGGCAAATGGGAGGCGTAGGCTGATCCCGAGACGCAGACCTGGATAAGGGGCAAGAAATGGAGGTAGGTTTTTATGGTTTTGTGTGCTGAAGACTTTGGTATTGAATACTTCATATATATACTGTATATATATATTCACTGTATATAAAGGTTAATTTAAGGAGAAAAGTTAAACTGAAGAAAATGATGGTATGCTGAACTCTAGACTTTAGCCTCTGAGCTAAAAGCATTCCTGATGATGAGATTTAACGACCTGTAATCTCTGCATACTTCATGGACTTCTGATGCATAAACTGGAACATACTGTACATGACAGGACAGCTGCAGGAGAGAGAGAGAGAGAGAGAGAGAGAGAGAGAGAGAGAGAGAGAGAGAGAGAGAGAGAGAGAGAGAGAGAGAGAGATAGAGAGAGAGAGAGCAAGATCGAGATGAGACGATCAGAGATCTATGACGATTCAGCTAGCTTCTCGCTCGCTCTCTCTTCGATCTATCTCGCGCTCTCCTTTCGAGAGAGA
This sequence comes from Antennarius maculatus, assembly GCA_013358685.1. Taxonomy (NCBI): domain Eukaryota; kingdom Metazoa; phylum Chordata; class Actinopteri; order Lophiiformes; family Antennariidae; genus Antennarius; species Antennarius maculatus. Next base: position 1,903,736 of record CM023626.1, on the reverse strand, counting down.
GCGGGAGTTGCTCTCTTCTATGTAATTTCAGCGGTGCTGAGGGTCCACACCTCCTCTGCTGTTTGAAAGGAATCCACAGAGCTGTCAGGTGCTTGTGTCTTCCTCCATCATCCACACACTAGCTAAACATGCTGCTTTTGATTCTCCTGATGTACTGACCAGACAGCTGTTGAGTTGAACACAATCACCTTGAAGTGTTCAGGCCTGCCAAATCCATTCAGTCTTTTAAACCCTAGTTTACATGGAGCCCCCAGGTTTTATTTGCACTGATAACAGGCTTGGCACTCACTGATTTTTTTGTTGAGACTTTATCCCCTCTCCTCATTGCTCTGACTTCCACTTTATCATCTAAAATTAATGCCAAAGCCCCAGTGGCATCTCTGGTGGATGCCAAGAGACTTTGAAGTGGGAGAAGTTTGATAAACGGCCTGAGGCGAGTGTTGCGCTTGACTACAGGGAGGCAGCTTCTCTCTGACTTACGCTAACACAGAGGGGCTAACTGAGTTCCCACATGGGAAGGGCGTTAGCAAAAGTTTGTGGAGGACTAAATCAATGGAGCTGTTAGCACTTTAAGGTTTCATATCTGTGTCCCTGACATGCATTTTTGTGTTTGGGCTAGAATTGCGGCAGCAAAACCATTAGTGAGATGTGTGTTTAATAAGTAATAATCATTAGTTACTGTTATGAGAAATAGGACATGTGAGGGAGTGAAAGAGTATTAGTGTGACAGTAAAGAATGATGCAGGTCAGGTGGTAAGAAGTAAAATGTACATGATATAATCATAGTAATACAGTAGTACCTTGAGATATGAACGGCTCAACATACGACTTATTTGAGATACAAGCTGTCAGTCAGTCCGTATTTTTGTTCGACATATGAGCAAAAATAGAAGATGCGAGACCGGTTCCTTTTTTTTACCCTCACCTGCGCGTCTAGTTTGCTGGACTTCGAGAGTTTTCTTGTGTTTCCTGAGTATTTGCTTTATTGATTAAAATATGAATGAAAGCTTCTCCACGAGCGTTCTGCATTTGGGTCCTAAGTCTCTCCATGACATTTAATTTATTTTTCAGTCTTCTTCCAAACCTGCTTCATCCACTGTCGCGGGTCTCGGGGTGCTGGAGCCTATTCCAGCTACGTGAGGCAGGGGACACTCCGCATGCAAAGCCACTGCAGCGCGGAGCCACACGTAAACAGACAACCACCCACGTACACACTCACACCTAAAGGCAATTTGGTATCACCTATTTACTTGAAGTGCATGTTTCTTTGTCCACAAGAGGAGGCCTGAGAGTCTGGAAAGAACCCACGGAGACTGTGCACAGAGTGGGACTCGAACCAGAAACCGCCTTGCTGTGCGCCGACAGCACTACGCATTGCGCCACCCACTGTATATTTAACGATAAAATGATCATTTGACAACTGAATTTCATTTCATATACAATATATGGTGTATAATAGATGATGTATCAATATAAACATCTAATTTATCAATGATGTGATACCATAAGCGTTATACTTTAATTAAAATAGCAACTATCACAATATTCAACATCTATGTACAACCTAGCTGATTCCCATGTATAAAAGCTGCTTCTGTTTTACATTTATTTTTATTTAAATATTCTTATTACTTTTTTGTTTATTTTATGATTTTATTTTTTGTTTATTTTTAGCTTGGTGATACCCCAGGCAAAAAATAAAATAAAATTTAAAAATTCTCCCTTGCTCAGGATTTTGTCATGCTGCTTCATGTCTCATTCTACCTTCTACATCATTCTACACAAAGAACAGATAAAATATAACAAGCATAAAGGAATGGTTTAATACTGATGAAATTCATTCTGTTCATGCAGCAGCAGCATTTTACATGTCAAGAGTTCTAAAAATAAGTAGGTCAAAATCAAGAAAACCAAGATGAAACCTTGTTCATATGATTAATTTGATGATCTAAGCGCTGAGACTTTGATTTGTTCAGTGTGAACTAAGGTGATGTAGACTCTTCTTTGCAGCACGGTTGCACAATCTCAACAGAAGAGGCCATAAAAGGTCACAAATTATGCCATTAAACATTTCCTACAGCTTTATAAAGCAACAGCATGATGACTAGACAGACTGATCAGCAGTAATTTCCATTTCTTATTCTCAAGGAAACAACAAATAAGCAACAACTTTCCAGCCAGCAATGAATACAAGCAGCCCCCGCCCCTCCCCATCTGAGATCAGCCATACAGAACTAATTGCTTCATCATGCATTTTGCCTGTTTAGAGGCAGAGACCTGCTGTGATCATGTCTGAAGCAATTTGTAGTCTTTGTACCAAGTTTAGTGTCAACAAACAACTCAATCTGCAGGCTTGACTGAGCACCACCACAGAAGCGGGATATTTTTTCCATTAATTACGGATTGCAGACCTTGATGTGAAGAATGAGACTGGCGCCTGTGGCTTTACATCAGAATGTCCTAACTTTTTTTTCTCACAACTTTGAGTATGTAAATATTGATCTGCAGGACAACTTAAATGATATCCTGAGGGATTTCACACGACACATAGAGATTTCATACAGTTCTGCTCTGAAGATGCTTCTGCTAATGGGAAGTGAACAAGCACTATGATCAAACCCTAACCCTAACCTTAACCTTAACCCCAAAATAAACTAAATAAATAAACCACATCTTCTGTTTTGAAGGTTTACTGAGATCTGATGTAAGTGCTGATGGACTAGATAGATAGATAGACAGGTAGATATATACTTTAATAATCCCAAGGGAATTTCAGGTCACTAAAGTGATCCTCTTCTTCTTCTTCTTTTCCTTTTGGCTTTTCCCTTCAGGGGTCGCCACAGCGAATCAACCGCCTCCATCTAACCCTGTCCTTTGCATCCTCTTCTCTCACACCAACTACCTTCATGTCCTCTTTCACTACATCCATAAACCTCCTCTTTGGTCTTCCTCTAGGCCTCCTGCCTGGCAGTTCAAAACTCAGCATCCTTCTACCAATATATTCACTATCTCTCCTCTGGACATGTCCAAACCATCTCAGTCTGGCCTCTCTGACTTTATCTCCAAAACCTCTAACATGTGCTGTCCCTCTGATGTACTCATTCCTGATCCTATCCTTCCTGGTCACTCCCAGAGAGAACCTCAGCATCTTCATCTCTGCTACCTCCAGCTCTGCCTCCTGTCTTTTCCTCAGTGACACTGTCTCTAGGCCAAACAACATTGCTGGTCTCACCACAGTTTTGTACACCTTTCCTTTCATTTTAGCTGAAACTCTTCTATCACACATCACACCTGACACTTTCCTCCACCCATTCCATCCTGCCTGGACACGCTTCTTCACCTCTTTTCCCCACTCTCCATTGCTCTGGACTGTTGACCCCAAGTACTTAAAATCCTCCACCTTCTTGATCTCTTCTCCCTGTAACCTCACTCTTCCACTTGGGTCCCTCTCATTCACACACATGTACTCTGTCTTACTGCGGCTAACCTTCATTCCTCTCCTTTCCAGGGCAAACCTCCACCTCTCTAGCTTCTCCTCCACCTCGTCCCTACTCTCACTGCAGATCACAATGTCATCTGCAAACATCATAGTCCATGGAGATTCCTGTCTAACCTCGTCTGTCAGCCTGTCCATCACCATAGCGAACAAGAAGGGGCTCAGAGCTGATCCCTGATGCAGTCCCACCTCCACCTTGAACTCCTCTGTCACACCTACAGCACACCTCACCACTGTCTTACAGTCCTCATACATGTCCTGCACCGCTCTAACATACTTCTCTGACACTCCAGACTTCCTCATACAATACCACAGTTCCTCTCTGGGCACCCTGTCATAAGCTTTCTCCAGATCTACAAAAACACAATGCAGCTCCCTCTGGCCTTCTCTGTACTTCTCTATCAACATCCTCAAAGCAAATACTGCATCTGTAGTACTCTTTTTTGGCATGAAACCATACTGCTGCTCACAAATGCTCACTTCTGCCCTTAGTCTAGCTTCCACTACTCTTTCCCATAACTTCATTGTATGGCTCATCAGCTTTATTCCTCTGTAGTTGCCACAACTCTGCACATCTCCCTTGTTCTTAAAAATGGGCACCAGCACACTTCTCCTCCACTCCTCAGGCATCTTCTCACTATCTAAGATCCTGTTGAACAACCCAGTCAGAAACTCTACTGCCACCTCTCCTAGACACTTCCAAACCTCTACAGGTATATCATCAGGACCGACTGCCTTTCCACTCTTCATCCTCTTCAGTGCTCTCCTCACTTCATCCTGGCTAATCTTTGCTACATCCTGGTCCACAACAGTCACCTCTTCTAGTCTTTGTTCTCTCTCATTTTCCACGTTCATCAACTCCTCAAAGTACTCTTTCCATCTTCCCATCACACTGCTGGCACCTGTCAATAGACTTCCATCCCTATCCTTAATCACCCTAACCTGCTGCACGTCCTTCCCATCTCTATCTCTCTGTCTTGCCAGCCTGTATAGATCAGTCTCTCCCTCCTTACTGTCCAACCTAGCATACAAGTCATCATAAGCTTCTTGTTTGGCCTTTGCTACCTCTACCTTCACCTTACGCTGTATCTCCCTGTACTCCTGTCTACTCTCCTCAGTCCTCTCAGTGTCCCACTTCTTCTTAGCTAACCTCTTTCTTTGTATACACTCCTGTACCTCCTCATTCCACCACCAAGTCTCCTTATCTACTTTCCTTCCAGATGACACACCAAATACTCTCCTACCTGTCTCCCTGATCACATTAGCTGTAGTTGTCCAGTCATCTGGAAGCACCTCCTGACCACCCAGAGCCTGTCTTAACTCCTTCCTAAAGGTCATGCAACACTCTTCCTTTTTTAGCTTCCACCATTTCGTCTTCTGCTCTGTCTTTGTCCTCTTCATCTTCCTCACCACCAGAGTCATCCTACACACCACCATTCTATGCTGTTTGGCTACACTCTCGCCTACCACTACTTTGCAGTCACTGATCTCCTTCAGGTTACATCGTCTACACAAGATGTAGTCTACCTGTGTGCTCCTACCACCACTCTTATAGGTCACCCTATGTTCCTGCCTCTTCTGGAAAAAAGTATTCACTACAGCCATTTCCATCCTTTTTGCAAAGTCAACTACCATCTGTCCTTCTGCGTTCCTCTCCTGGATACCAAACCTGCCCATCACTTCCTCATCACCTCTGTTACCTGCACCAACATGTCCATTGAAGTCTGCACCGATGACAACTCTCTCACTTCTAGGTATGCTCTGCATCACTTCATCAAAGTCCAACCAGAATTTCTCCTTCTCCTCCAGCTCACATCCTACCTGTGGGGCATACCCACTAACAACATTGAACATCACACCTTCTATTTCTAGCTTCAGACTCATCACTCTATCCGACACTCTTTTTACCTCCAGGACATTCCTAACAAACTCCTCCTTCAAGATAACTCCTACTCCATTTCTCTTCCTATCTACACCATGATAGAACAACTTGAACCCTGCTCCTAAACTTCTAGCCTTGCTACCTTTCCACCTGGTCTCCTGGACACACAGTATGTCTACCTTCCTCCTCTGCATCATGTCGACCAACTCTCTACCTTTTCCTGTCATAGTTCCAACATTCAACGTCCCTACTCTTAGTCCTATACTCTTGGCGCTCCTCTTCTCTTTCTTCGTGCGAACGCACTTTCCTCCTCTCCTTCTTCGACCAACAGTAATCCAATTTCCACCGGCGCCCTGTAGGTCAACAGCGCCGATGGCGGTCGTTGTTAACCCGGGCCTCGACCGATCCGGTATGGAAGTCATATGTTTGATTCGCATCTTTGATTTGGCAAAAGTTTTACGCCGGATGCCCTTCCTGACGCAACCCTCTGTATTTATCCGGGCTTGGGACCGGCACAATAAGACACTGGCTTGTGCCCTCTTGCGGCTACATTAAAGTGATCCTCTTCTAAATGTCAGTAAATTAAGTCCATCGCAGCAACACCTTCAACTAACTCATCACACTGTGGTACTTAGACTCATTTATTTATCATCGTTGATGACTTACAATAAAGGCTAATGAGAAACTAGAAATTCAAAGTGATCTTGTCAACTTAACATGAATGTTATTTTTATTTTGAGCTTCTCCTGCTGCTTGAACCTAAATCTTTATCTTTTCTCAACACGATCCTGATTGTCCTGTGTTGAACCGAAGGCCAAAAAACTTTCATTGCAAATTAGACTTTAGATCTTTCTGTAATAATAATAATAATAATAATAATAATAATAATAATAATAATAATAATAATTTATTATTATTAATTGCTCTAAGAGAACTTTGTAGTTATCTAGAATCATTATTACAGAGGCTTTGGTAATACTATATGTGAGTATGTAATACTTTATAGTACTGTATGCTTTAGTTATATGTAGTATTTGCTAATACAGAATGTGTAGCATAAGTTAAGGAAGCTAAACACACACATTTTTATGTTAATCATTTAAATTCAACATAATTGTCCACCTTATTTTGTTTTTGATGAGTTTAAGTCTGCTCACTTTGCTTTTGCATTCATTACATTTCATCAGGACCATAATTAAATTTTATAAAGTTTGTAAACTTTCTGAAACACACTTTACATATCAATTGTTTTCAGCCACAACTCTGCAGCCATGTTTGGCAGTCTTGTCCAAAAACAGCAGCTTGTCTTTGTTGTTTTTATCTTTCAGTTTAGAAGTCAGTCTGCCCTCTGGGTCCAGGTAAAGGTGTTATCTGTTGTTCTTTATAGGCTCCTACAACACCAGCTGAGTGAGACAGGAAACTTCACAGTCCTGTTGGCGGGTGACTTTATGAGACTCGATGTTTCTTTGTCGGTCAGTTAATATGTTTTGCTAACTGACTTTGTGAACTTCTCTTTTCTTATTAGTAAGGGCCTGGGAGGCTATGAAAGCATCTCTTTGAGTCTGCATCATTTTACATGCATGCCACAAAAATGCCTCAATATTGCAAAACAAATTGAGTTGGAGAAACAAATTAAATTAGCAGAGCATGGTTATAAACAGGACATGGCATCATCTCGTTTAACAGTTATAACCTGATAGAAATACTAATAATTGAGCTCAGTTCCATTCCTTCTGAAGGGAGTTTGCATTTGTCAAAGCTTTACAGAGCTTTTTTTGAAGAGAGTGACAAGGTGGGCTGTGTAATATTAAAAGCCTGTCTGTCACAGCTGGATGTGTAAGTGCAGAACTATCACTGTATATTTTGTTCATATTTTATAATAACAAAACATTAGTATTACAAATGTTTTGAAAGAAAAATAATTGGTGCCTCTGTGCCACTGTAATGTGTTTTGCCGCTAATGTATGTAATATAAAATGCAAAGTGAGGAGGTGTATTACATTTTAGGTTTGTCTTGCTGAAAGCAGCTTAAACCTGCCAGAATGGTATAAAAGGCTCTTTGAGGCAGTGTGGGTGAGCTTTTAAATGGTTTTGCATTTCCAATTCATAAAGGCATACAGTATATGTCAACATTTGGAACCTTTTCTTTGAGGTGTTTGAGGAAATAAAGATGCGTTCAGTCATCATTTTCACAGGTTCTGTGGAAAACAGGAACCAGATACCAGACGCACATTAGAAACTCTCATAGGCAGATGGTGCAAGTCAGGGTAGGTAGACATATAGAGAGATACTTGATACCTAAAGTATTTCTGTGCAGCTTTCTAGTCATATGCATTCAACATGTCAGCACAAAATGGAGAAACTTATAACTACAGTACTGAACATAGAGCCTGGGTCCTGCCTGGAGTTTCTTCCTCAATGAGGGAGTTTCACCGCGCCACTGTCGCTTATGCTTGCTCTGGAGGGCATTGTTGGCTTTCTATCTGTAACGCGCTTTGAAATGTCTTCAGATGTGATTAAGTGCTATATGAATAAAAGTTGATTGATTGATTGACATAAATCAGAATCTTTTATTACTGTATTAAATACTACAGTACCAAAATTCTGAAGTATAACAAAATACAGTATATGATTCACTCAAATACATCTTGTCCTCCCTCCTGAGTGTTGCATTGTACCCCCTGATGGAACAAAGGTCCCGAGTCTCTCTGGTGGAGCTCGGTGACAAGAGTCTGCCAGTGAAGGAGCTCCTGGTCTGAGAGTGTCTGGACACTGACCTCCTCTCCAGAACTGTTTCTACTGAGTCCTGGCTCTGACTCACGACAGAAACAGCTCTACAGATGAGTCCGTCCATGTGCTCAGTGTCCCTCTTCCAAGCACCACCACCCCAACACACAAAAGCATAGTACAGCACACCGGACACAATGGACTTGTAGAACCTTCGAAGGAGCTCAGACCATATGTTGTAGGAGACCTGCCTCCTAAGAAAGTAATTGTTTTTCTCTTCTTGTACACAGTCCAAGTTTTTAGACGAGTCCTGCTCAGCTACAGCCCCGGGTACTATATCACCACGTAGCCACTGACCATCTCCACCTCCATGTCCTCGATGACCACTGGAAGTGAAGAGGGGGCTGTCTGCCAGCACCACCTCCTTAGTCTTGGAGATGTTTAACTGGAGCTCATTCTGGTGAGATCACACCACAAAGTCCATCACCACTCTCCTGTACCCCCCCTCCTCAACCATCCTAGTGCACACTACAATGGCAGTGTCTTTGGAAATCTTCTGTATGTGGCATGTATCCGACCTGTACCCCCCTGTGGAACCCCCATGCTGCTGGTAACCACTGATGTCAAGCAGTTCCCCATACAGACATATTGGGGTCTGTCTGTCAGGTAGCTGGTGATCCAGCTCACGAGGTGGGGGTCCACAGCCACGATGGTGAGTTTCTCTTGCAGTGTCTGGTGCCAGATAGTGTTGAAGGTGGTGAAGTTGAAAATGAGCACCTTAATAACACAGTCCCTGATATCCACATAGGAGAGGGCACGGTGGAGGAGGTAAAGGATGATGTAGTCAACCCCAACCTGAACCTGGCAGACAAACTGGAGAGGATTCCTCAGTATGTTCTGACTCCAGCAGTGAATGAACACTAAACGCAGTCTTATACTTATGTATAAAATGATGACATGATTGAGTAAATATATATATTAAAAAAAGAAAGACATGACACGTAGCATGTTGAGGCTGCAGAGCAGGGCAGAAACAAAAATCCATGTGTCAGTTCTGCACGATTGGCTCCAGTAGCAGCTCCTTTGGGTGTTGGCTCATCTTCACCCTCTGCCTTACTGCAGTCACGTCACTATGCAGCTCCGTTGAGCATTGTTGGACACTAGAGATACTCTGCTGGCCCAGCCACACTAAAGGCCATCTGTGGTGCTACAATGAAATCAGTGACTAATTCAGGAGATGGTAGGTAGACTGGTAGGCCAGTACATAAGTTCATAGATGGATAGATAGGCAGGCAGGTGCAGATCACAGAATCTTAAATACAACTAATACCATTAATGGAAGTGTTGGGCCTTACATGATCCAAGGATTGAAACAAACAAGGTTTTGAAACAAAGACAGGCTCACATTGTTTCACTGAGCCTTAGAGGCCTGTACGTAAGATCTAAAGACTGATAACGCTAGAAAGCAAGAACAATGGGAACAAAACACTTGGGTGACAAATTGCTTTACACAGACTATCTGCTCCCGTTGGGTAAGGAACACCAAAATCCACAGGGGTCCCCTCCCCCACCCCTGTAACCAGCCAGTGTATAAAAACAGGAAATTCCCGAGAGACATGCTTTCTCTTTATTCTTCCTATTTTGCTCTTCCTCTATTCCCTTGAGCAAACATCTGCACATCATCTCCATGTTTCCTTTCATTTAACTATTTTCAGCACAAGTTGGTGCACCTCGCTAAATTGCAGTACGTGAGCACGGAGCACACGATTAAAAACGGATCATTTGCATCACTATGATCCTCGCAGCCTGCCAGAGATAGCAACCTTTACACTAAAAACGCACGTTGAGGATCAGCTGATTTCTTCATCTTGACTAAAGACGTTGTCTTCAGCAGAAACCCCAGTAACGCTGATATCCATGCTGCCAGCTAAGAAAACCAATCTCAGCCTGGTCAACCAACCAGTTTTATTGTTTCCGTGGTGCTGCCATGTATTGTGTAGGATCAATATAATTACTCTATAATTAGTCATGGGGGAATTTAGAAACACTGAAGCTTCATAGCTGCATCCAGTTTACACAGACATATATGCACACACCCAAAACGCACTATAGTCCACCATAATAGACATAGACATTGATGTATTATAGGATGCTCACCTCCTGTGAGGGTGGGAGTTAGTTTCTATAAAACTATAGCACTTCCTTAGTTTGTGGTTCTTCACAGGATTATTCTTAAAGTTCTTGTCAGAAAAAAAAACTGCTGAAATACTTTGTGTGAATACCACGACCATCTGATAAGTACACAACTGCTCTACTACTAAATTTTCTGTCAATCAAATGTAATTTTCTAATATTTTATTTCGTTGTTATCAACAGCTGAACTTAGTGTCTCAATGGAAATGGGGTGGGTGAGTAGGTCTCCTTTCAAAATGGAAAAAAAATTGAAAAAAAGAATGTATTTGTAGATCAGGCTCGCAGCGAAACTCCAAATATTTATTTCTTTAAATAAATTACAATTCAATTCTTCCATTATTACAGCAGTAAGGGGGAAAAAAAACCCGCAGAGACTCAAAGCTGTTCCCATGATTTCTCTCCTCCGTGTGTGGGCATGACTTCCTGACCTCAATCATTTAATCGGCAACGATGTGAGAACCACAGCTTCACATTCACTCAAGATTGTTCTGCCTGCTTAGTCATTCAGTGTGCATTGGACCCACTATATTTCTTGTTTTTCCTGTTACTAAGACCACCAGTGCCAGTTCTGTCTACTCTTGAACCTCAGCCCACACCTCTCAGCATCTGTCACTTTCTTCTCCACATTTCCTGTCTGCTCTCTGCCTTCGTCAATCAGGTCCTCGCAGCTTCATAATAAACTTGTCACACATGTGCAGCCTCTGTGTCTGCGTAGCGCCCTGGCTTAACTTAACAACCTCTTGTGGGTGAGCTGTATGATGAATGCAGGATTCCTTGTCAGTTCTACATTAAGATTCTAGATCAGGTGTGCTCACACTTTTTCAGCATTCAAACTACTTATAAATTAACCAAGTAAAAATACTTGGTCAACTTATAAGTAGATACTACAAAAACGCACAACATACTGTATATGTATAAATATATTGAGAATTCTACATACGGACAATATACTGTATGTTATTGTCACGAGGAGCAGTATTAGGACCCGTTTGCAGGACACCGGTAGAGAAGTCTTCATACGTAGTTTAATCAGGAAACGCAAAAATCAAGAAAACTCAAGAAATCCAATAAACTAGAGACATGGACAAGAGTACAGAACAACCTGGCAAAGAGGGCTTAAAAAGCCTCAGGCAAATCAGCCCGATCAGGCACAGGTGTGGAGACAAGGCTCCGCCCACCAGAATGATGCTCTGGTGGCGACTTTCATTTTGAAGTTGGCTGTGAGAAAAACGAGTGCCATCCTGAAAACTGGCTTTTTAGTTCCTTCACTTTTCTCGTTTAGCTCTGTCACGAAGGAAGGGGTATGGACCCAAAATGCAGGACACCAAAAGTGAATCTTTTCTCCTCCATCATTTAATAGCAAACTCAAAAATTCTCCAGACAGACCAGAATTACAAAATCAGAACAGACTAACAGCAACCAAACTAGACAACTGTGACAAAACCCTGGCTTAAAAAGCCTCATGACAATAACCCAAATGAAGTTCAGGTGTTTTCTGTCTCCGGGAACGAGATGGTACTGGAAGATGAGACAAAGGCACTTTAAGAATGTCATAGTGAAGAAAAAGTCCCTATGAAAGTGTTAAGTTTTTGTTTTCTTACTTAGTCCTCCACTCATTATTGTTTTTTTCTTTAAGTTTGGCCCTAGCACCACTGTTTGACATTAAAAATTTGACATCAGTGTATGTGCAATTTGTATGTCAATTTCTATCGACATATTGAGTGCCCCTACTCTAGGAGCACCAGATTTTGAACCATACTGGAGGACCACATAACGCTTAAGTTTCTTTCCAAAAAACAAGAAGCAGGTGTTAAAGTAACAAATATCTGAAAATAATCATTTGTTTCAGAACTTGGGGCATTCAGTCCAACCAGTTCAGCTTGAAATGTGCTGTACTGGACATGCTCTGCTGGGCTTGACAAGGGGACGATCATAAAGGGATGTTATGCCTCATTTCACCTTCCACACTAAAAGTAATCTGATCAGCGGCTCGGGTGAAGGTCCGTAAAGAGAAAATCTGTTTATCTCTGATGAAGAATCATCGAGCTGCAATGCTGTAAACACAATGCACACAAGAAAGGGTGTGTATGATAATCCAATTATCATACACACCCTCCCACTGAGGCCATGTGACAAAATGGCCTGAGTCTTATCAATACCACTACATTTGATGGATCCGATGAAGACTGGGAGGAACTTGACAAACAGAAGAAGTGATGACATGATGGGTAGAAGCTGTATCAGCAGCAGAGGAGATGCAGGTGAGCAGGAAGAGGCGAGGTAGCCACGCCCAGACATGGACCAGAGACAAAGGCTGCGTTCAGACTGACGGTCAAAATCCAATTTTTAGCCCATCCAGATTGAAAGCGGATGTCTTTTTTGTAGTCTGAACGGTCACATACCAACTGAAATCTGATGTTTGCCGGACGGATTGAAACCACATTCGGAAGATAGTTTCACATCGCATTTGGACAGATGGGTCTCAGTCTGAACGGCTCCAAACACACCGATTATGAATGACCGTCACACTCCGAGACACAAGAACCAATGCACCGGAAGAAAAAGCATCGCGCATTACGGTAACCAACCTCCATGCTCATCGTCGCTGTTGTTGTTGTTGTTGCCACCTCCGCCCCGACGTTGTTGCTACAGCAACCTTTCAGATCGGCCAACAATGTGGCCCAGTCTGAACAGAGCAAGATCCCATTTGGACACTTGCTAAAAACAGTGCGGACAGTCAGACCTACTGCTGCTCTGCATGTTACTACTGCAGTTCAAGCACAAGCACAGCCTCATGACAGCAGTTATGGGGTCTCAAAAAGTTTCCACATCCTCCCCCATTATCAATCAATCAATCAATCAATAAATACGTCAATCAATCAATGGGAAGTGTTTAGCTCAAAGCCTTTGCACCAAATCAAAACTACTGTTCCGCTGCTGTAATGATAAACACTTTAGAACTGTCTCCCTGCGATACAAGTCTTGGTTCTAAGTTCACCGTTCAACTGTACTTCGGTCTTTCATGCACTATTATAAAGACACACCCGGTTTACCACAAGTAATAATTATTCACACGACTGTTCAAACAGACATGTCAATGTGAGTCATTCTGGCGTTACCTGTAAAGAGTTAAGGATGCTTCAGCGTGAAGTCGTCAGGGGTTTTGGGATGCAGACGAGTGGATTACCTCCACCTCCTGACTGGAACACATCATAGACCTCAGGTAGATCGATACTTTGTTAAAAGGTGACAAGTAGTAACAAAAAAAAGTCACTCAGGGTCATCATCCTGTGTTCACCCTTGGTACACAATTAAAATGATAACAGCAGAGGGTAATTTGAAATGAGGGGGGGGGGTGGAGCTGGAGTGTGACGAGGTGCAGCCAAATGAAGCTCAGCCTTATCAGAAGCCGTTCCTCGTGTGGTTAAAGATGTTAGGACCAAGTAAAATTTAACTTATCTCTCTTTTTCTTCTTCTATCTCACCCTCTGGTTTTATTAATGCAGAACGTGTGTGTGTATGTGTGTTTGTGTGTGTGTGTGTGTGTGTGTGTGTGTGTGTGTGTGCTTCTGCATACTTCATGTTTCCATATAGATGTGTCCTTTCATTGTATATTCTCTCTATAGTCAGAGAGAATCTGGATTTTTTCATTCCTCCACCGACTCCACGTCCTTGCTCTATTTTTATTTTTTTTTTGCATCTATTGTGTGTGTGCTCTTAAAGCGAGGAGTCATTTCATGCATGTTGAAGAGCAACATTGACAAACCGATATGCTTCAGACCTCTGCTCATAGGTGGATCGTGTTTTGTTTTGTTCCTACAGTGAATCAGTGGCACGAGTTCATTTTCCACGGGGCTACTCAGTGTCCTCAGGCTGCCACACACAGATGTCCTTCTGGGGGAGCAGGGGCCGCATTCCAAACAGCTTAAAGGCATCTGTAACTGCAAACAACCTTTTATGTTAAATATCCCTCCAGCATGAGTCACTTCTGCATCTCGTGAACAAGTGTACCAATCAGGCAAAAACAAGATTCCATACATTCACGTTTGCTGCTTTTATTCTCTTGACACACACAAGGCATTGGCAGCTTTCCCTTGAATCTGCAGGAGTCTGCTGATATGTAGATATTCTAAAGAATAAAAAAGAAAGAAAATATATGCTGCTTGCTGTTCTCAGGAGGATTTATCTTCAACAAACACACATTGGGTATCAATAAGTACCTTTAGGCTGCACTGTATTATTTATCCATAAAACAAGCAGAGATTTTTTCTCTCTGCCTCGCTGTGCTATCTATCTATCTATCCATCTATCTATCTATCTATCTATCTATCTATCTATCTATCTATCTATCTATCTATCTATCTATCTATCTATCTATCTATCTATCTATCTATCTATCTATCTATCTATCTATCTATCTATCTATCTATCTATCTATCTATCTATCTATCTATCTATCATCTGGCAACAAGGTTCATTTCACGAAATGATAGATGGAGTCTTCTCAAAATCACAAAACACATTATATGATAATTAAAAGTTGATGATGCTCGTAGAAGCCACCCTTCCGTAAAATTAAAAATTAACCAAATTGATCCAACTGAGAAACTTACAGTCCATTCCAAACAATATGGTAATGTTGCCTTGATGACATCAAATTACACAAATTTTTCTCGTGCCAAATTCAGAATTGCCACCCCGGCTAGGAGAAGCTTTAAAGGATCCTGTCATTATTGTCTTGTCTTAAAAATAAGTGGGTTCTGAATCATTAACCACAATCCTATCAAGATTCTTTTTCCAACGACAAACAGTATATCTTCCTCAATCTGCTGAATCTGCTTTTGGTGGCGGTCTATAGACGTCAGCGGTACTGAATGAGTTAAGAAAGATTTAGTTGTTTCCCGTTAATCTCTGAAATCTCTATCTTCTTTATCATTTTCCTTGATAAATTGTCCTTAATGAATATTTTTAATTGTCTTTGGGCCATTGAACATAAACCTGGGTCAGGTAATATAAACCTGTTTCATTCAATTACATTTATATAGGCTATTATTTAAAATGCACATACCAGACAGAGACTGCAGCATGATCGGATGCATGAAAATCCAATAGAAGATTCTGGAATAAGACCATGTGGGTTGTAATAATCTGTATAATCTCTATTCCCTGGATTCAGTGGACGCCAGAAATCTGCCAAGCCATTTCAGTGAGCATGGATGGAGAGCTTTGTGTCTAGGAAAAAAAATGGTTGATGTGTTACTGGGCTGCTTATCCAATTTTCCATCCCACACACCTTTTAATACAATTCCATGGTAAATAAACATCGCATCTGGACCCCCGCATCCAGAGTGGTCACCGCCATGCTGTCAGAATTATGGTAAACAGACAGTGTTGTATGGAAGGTCATAGTAATTCCCAGTTATTTGGGGGGTTTTTTGTACAGACATGAAAGCCTTGGTTGCAGACTGAACTGGATGACTATGGTTAAAGGAAAACATGGACTCTCCTGTCTTTAAACCACGGTCCTCTTTTCTCACACACCAGCTGTCAGACCTTTTGTTTTATCCGGGTAATTCAGGAACTTCTTTATGATGAGTTGTGGTGGTTTTGCGGAGTCGATTCATCGGTTACGTACAGCAAGTTGATAAATGCTCTCAGTGCAAAGTAGCTTTAGAAACTTCTCCTCCCAAGTCAATCAAGAATCAGATGTTGTAGGAAATCATATTAATTCAGCGTGGTGGTGGTGGTGGTGCAGTGTGGCTTCTTCCCACCTCCAAAAACATGCAACATAGGTGAATTAGCGGTTCTAAAATGACATAGGTGTGAAGGAGGTTGAGAGTTGTTATTGTAAATGAGATTTGACTGACCTGGTTAAAGGAAGTTTAAATGGAAAGATTCTTTTGGATCCATGAATCTGCAGAATTGATGATTTGGAGATCATCACCTTTTTTTTTTCCATTTACTCCACCTGTTTTAATTTAATTTAATTTAATTTAATTTAATTTAATACACTGTTATAATCCCCGAAGGGAAATTAAGAACACACACTCTAACCCTAACCCTAACCTTTTTTTCTATTTATTGAACATTTGATTGGAGTTCTTTCTGCTGTCAGTTGCGTGATGAATAGAATTTCCATAGAATTTTGAACAGCCGTTGTTTCACATATGGCAGAACGACTAGAATCAGCATTTCAAAATGACATTCTAGAGGACTTTCACATTTCAATGTTTTTTTTCCAATTTGGAACATTTTCATTTATGCATCAGCTATCCTTTACAAAAAGACACTGTGGAGTTATTATTGTGCATTAACATTAAGACAGCTCACACATGCATGCCCTTCCACTTTGCCATTCTTCCCCAGAATGGGGACACTCTCATGAACATTATTTCATATTGTGTGCAGGTGGAACCAAAACATGAAAACTGATGTAAATTTATGGTTTTCATTTTTGTTTTATATTGTCGTCTGTTTTTTTTTTTTGGTTTTTTTTTTACTACGACTGACTGCTCATCTTGTAGACAACTCATGCTGTTCGTTTGACGCATTTGAAGCATTTGATATTTTGTTAGTTTGTTGTTTTGAACAGTTGTTGTATATGTACAAACTTTTTTCATATTAAAGTTGGTATTTGATGAACAAACAAGCTTTTTCTGACGCCCACTGAGAAACTAAGCCGCAGGCTGTTAATCAAGGTCACAGTGTTGCCAAGTGATTTCTTGCAGTTTATTCACACCTGTGTTGTTCCACAATGTCTCCTTCACATGTAGGAAGAGCATTATACTGTATTTCAGGCATGTCTATCAAGTAAGCTTAAATACATTAACAACAAGAACAATACACACACACACACACAGAAAGCTGCAGTGTTATTCTCCACCATTGAGTTCTCATGATTTAAATTGCGACTTTTTCTGGGCTGCCCTTAATTTTAATGTCATCTCTGGGTCACAGAGAGCCACTACTGATCCATTTCTCAGTTTTAATTGTTGCAAGCCTTCATTAATGAAGCTGTTGACAGTAAAATACACAAACACATCCCAGTTTTCTGTACCGTTTCCATCCGAAATAAAGTTCACTGGATCCACGTATCCTTAAATGCACCGTCTCGTCCTGCATTCGGCAGCAGAGAATTTAACTTTTTCAGGTCCCTGCTGGCCTCACCCTTTTTCTATCGCTCCAGGCATCCTGTAGCCGCAGTCTCTGCCTCTGCATTATTCTGCTTATTTCCTGCAGCTACAGTAAATGTGAATTAATATCCAAGGCAGCCAAAACACTGTCAAACACTGCTGTCCATAACATCCTGTGCATCCAAATTTTGGGATAGAATTTTCAGATTTTAAATCATAAACAGTGGTAAAGATGAGAATGACTAGGCTAAGATACTCTTTTGTGACGTGAGTGAAAAAAAAAAAATTAATTATTCATTTTAAATAATTAATTAGCCAAAGCCAAAGCTATAAATAATAGCCGATCATATATTTTATATGAAAACATTTACTGAAGAATGGCTATTTCATGGACCACAGAAGAGTGAAATTCACTTACTGGTGTATTGATGTGAATTTAAAGCGTCATTCTTACACTTTTTATGTATCACACTGAGATATACAGTCAGTGTTGAAGTAGTGAGTGTTGGGCAATGAATAAAACTGCATTCACACTTTGCTGTGTTTCTAGTTTTTGGTATAAGCTTTTCTGCTGTTGCATCTTCTTATTTACTGTACAGACGTTAGTGTTATCCTTATTATTCACACCCATCAGAGAGAAAATAAACGTCCAAAATGTAAAAATAGTCTCTCTCTCTGAGAAGTCCGATTCCTACCCTCCGACAGTGTAAATGCATCCAAGTCACAGATATGCCGCCCTACTTTTCATCGTATTCATGCCTTGATTTCATTGTCGCTCTGAACTGAACTCGATGTAGATCAGTGAATTCTATCAATCACCATTATTCCAGGAGTTGGACTCACTGTTCTAGCAAAGAACTCATTTCATTTGAGGAGTCCCAAAGGCCTACATTGTGTGTGTGCGTGCGTGCCTGCGTGTGTGCGTTTGTGCGTGTGTGTGTGTGTGTGTGTGTGTGTGTGTGTGTGTGTGTGTGCGTGTGTGTGTGTATTTGTGCATGACTTATTAGCATATTTCCATTTGCACTTTCCGTTCAGTCTGCAGCGGTATGAATGTGTCACCTTGCCACGAAGGCAAGAGTTAATCTCTTTGGAACCTTCTAACCTTCTGCCTCTAGTGCACCAATCACAGCTCATGAATCCTTCAACAGAAAGAAAATGTATTTACCTAACCTTTAGCTCTTTTCGATGCTGCAGCACTTTGGATTAGAAGAAGTTGGCTCATACTTCTACTTCACTTACTTTCATCGTATATTTTCTCCATTTGCATGCATGAAGAATATACAATCTTTAAAACAGCTTGAAATGCACGGCTGTCATCAAACTACGTCCTCTGAGTTCCCCACAAGCAGCAATTTTGCAGCCATTTAATTGGCTCTACATTATCAGATGGAGGTAGATGAAGCAAACTGTGGCTTTGTTCAAACCTAAAATGTGGGTGGACTACATGTTAGCTAATAATCAGTGTCTCATTTTGAATTACACAGAGAGAAACAAGGATTTGAGAAAAAACAAGGACATGAATGCAGGTAAAAATAAAAGTATAATGGTCTAAAGATCACATAAAAAGGACATTATCACGAAATAGTGTATGGATTAGTGGCTCTTATGTTGAACATTTGAATTTGTGCTGTGCCTGTTATCATTTGAGGTGCAAGAAGATGGTTAAGTGCAAAGGTCACAGTCAGCATCACGTCTACACCACTGCTAGAGAGGTTTGATGTCATTATATTCAGTTCACTGGAATATTAGTGTCTAGCAGTGATCCTCTTAAAGGTTCTTTTATTGCAACATGTCAGGCTAATTGGTCATGTATGATTTAGTGAAGTCAGGTTAAGAGCTTAACTGAGTGTTGTAACATTACTGACATTACCATCTTTGATACAGAATGTTATTCTAAATGTATTAGGATGACTTAAACTATAAAGAGACTACGTACATGTAATATAGCAGAACATTGGTCAGTTAACCCCCCCCCAAGTTTATGTCACTTATACTATCCATTTTATCAAGTGTGTGTCTTTTTGTCCAGAAATCTAGTAATACATTCAGTATACAGTTTCCAAAGAAAATCTTTTACATGAAAATAAAAATACATTTTTTTGCAGACTTGATGGGCAATTTTTTGCATTATTAATAAATAATGTTGAGTTTGGCACCCAGATTGGGTTTATAACTTGGGGATTTAAGTGATCAACAGAATCTGAAAAACAAGATTTATGACACACAGCATGGACATTTTATTTGCTTAACTTAGCTTGTCTAACATCCCTCCAAAAGTTTTATGTAAATCTCTTCAGTTTTTGCCTGATTTGGATAAATGTATCTCAACATTAAAGGAACTGGGATTCAGATTTCATCTGGGTCCAATTCAAAATCAGATGTGTTTGCCACTGATAGTCCCCCGCACTTCTACCAGGTGTTATGATGTATAGTGGAATTTTCTAAAATCTTGCTAATGAAACAAACCGGCATATGAGAACACAACCCTCTTTGTGGAGTTAAATAACATTACACTCTGTTTAATAACTTGAACTAAGTTGCTGAGCCTCTTGTTAAGAACACAGCAGAGCGACATTCGTGTTTCTGCAGCTGGGATCACAGCACGTAACTTAATCAATATTCACCTCATCAATTATGTACTATTATTTCCACTTGCATCATATTAACTATTAATCTGGGCGATCGTTTTGATGAGCTGGCCATTCTGCTGACTGTCATCTACAGTCATTACAATACAGGGATGTTCAAAAGGTATCACTGCTATATATTGCATTGGCTCAACTGGAGTCAACTGGAGCCGTTGACTGGATAGAGCACATGTGTCAAACTCAAGGCCCGGGGGCCAAATGTGGCCCCCCGCATGATTTTATGTGGCCCGCGGGAGCATAAAAGGTCATAGTGTCTAAAAATAAATAGATCAAAAGTGTCTGAAGCAAAAACTACATTTCCAACAATGCAGTCATTGAGCCCTTTCAACAGACTTTTTTTTTTTTTTACAAAGTTAATGTTCAAATTTGTGCTTGATGGTATTTTTCTTTATTCATTGATAGTTTGATTCTTGATTGATGGAGTTGTGTGGGTTTCATAACCTGACAAATTATAAGGATTTATGTTAAAACAGACAAACAAACTGTAATGTAATGTTTGTAACTTGAATAAGTTATAAATTCAGAGTCATTTGACTGTAAGGAGTAGTTACATTTATTTTACATTACAGTGAGTTATATTTATCCATCCATCCATCCATTCTCTACCGCTTATCCGGGGTCGGGTCGCGGGGGCAGCAGCTTGAGCAGGGAAGCCCAGACTTCCCTCTCCCTAGCCACTTCGTCCAGCTCCTCCAGGAGAATCCCAAGGCGTTCCCAGGCCAGCCGGGAGACATAGTCTCTCCAGCGTGTCCTGGGTCGTCCCCGGGGCCTCCTCCCGGTAGGACGTGCCCGGAACACCTCACCAGGGAGGCGTCCAGGAGGCATCCTGACCAGATGCCCGAGCCACCTCATCTGGCTCCTCTCGATGCGGAGGAGCAGCGGCTCGACTCTGAGTCCCTCCCGGATGACCGAACTTCTCACCCTATCTCTAAGGGAGAGCCCGGACACCCTGCGGAGGAAACTCATTTCGGCCGCTTGTATCCTGGATCTCGTTCTTTCGGTCACAACCCACAGCTCGTGACCATAGGTGAGGGCAGGAACGTAGATCGACCGGTAAATCGAGAGCTTTGCCTTTCGGCTCAGCTCCTTCTTCACCACGACGGACCGATACAGAGTCCGCATCACTGCAGACGCTGCACCGATCCGCCTGTCGATCTCCCGTTCCATCGTACCCTCACTCGTGAACGAGACCCCAAGATACTTGAACTCCTCCATTTGGGGCAGGATCTCAACCCCCACCCGGAGAGGGCACTCCACCCTTTTCCGACTGAGGACCATGGTCTCAGATTTGGTGGATTTGGTGCTAATTCTCATCCCAACCGCTTCACACTCGGCTGCGAACCGTTCCAGTGAGAGTTGGAGATCACGGCTTGATGAAGCCAACAGCACCACGTCATCTGCAAAAAGCAGAGACGCAATACTGAGGCCACCAAACCGGACACCCTCAACGCCTTGGCTGCGCCTAGAAATTCTGTCCATAAAAGTTATGAACAGAATCGGTGACAAAGGGCAGCCTTGGCGGAGTCCAACCCTCACTGGAAACGAAACCGACTTACTGCCGGCAATGCGGACCAAACTCTGACATCGGTCGTACAGGGACCGAACAGCCCTTATCAAGGGGTTCGGTACCCCATATTCCCGAAGCACCCCCCACAGAACCCCCCGAGGAACACGGTCGAACGCCTTCTCCAAGTCCACAAAACACATGTAGACTGGTTGGGCGAACTCCCATGCCCCCTCAAGGACCCTGCGGAGGGTGTAGAGCTGGTCCACTGTTCCACGGCCAGGACGAAAACCACATTGCTCCTCCTGAATCTGAGATTCGACTTCCCGACGGACCCTCCTCTCCAGAACCCCTGAATAGACCTTACCAGGGAGGCTGAGGAGTGTGATCCCCTGTAGTTGGAACACACCCTCCGGTCCCCCTTCTTAAAAAGGGGGACCACCACCCCAGTCTGCCAATCCAGAGGCACTGTCCCCGACGTCCACGCGATGTTGCAGAGGCGTGTCAACCAGGACAGCCCCACAACATCCAGAGCCTTTAGGAACTCCGGGCGGATCTCATCCACCCCCGGGGCCCTGCCACCGAGGAGCTTTTTAACTACCTCGGTGACCTCAACCCCAGAGATAGGAGAGCCCGCCTCAGAGAACCCAGACTCTGCTTCCTCATGGGAAGGCGTGTCGCTGGAATTGAGGAGGTCTTCGAAGTATTCTCCCCACCGAGTCACAACGTCCCGAGTTGAGGTCAGCAGCGCCCCATCCCCACTTTACACAGTGTTGATGCTGCACTGCTTCCCCCTCCTGAGACGTCTGATGGTGGACCAGAATCTCCTCGAAGCCGTCTGGAAGTCGTCCTCCAAGGCCTCACCGAACTCCTCCCACGCCCCAGTTTTTGCCTCAGCAACCACCAAAGCTGCACTTGGCCAGCCGGTACCTATCAGCTGCCTCAGGAGTTCTACAGGCCAAAAAGGCCCGATAGGACTCCTTCTTCAGCTTGACGGCATCCCTTACCGCCGATGTCCACCAGCGGGTTCTGGGGTTGCCGCCACGACAGGCACCGACCACCTTACAGCCACAGCTGCGGTCGGCCGCTTCGACAATGGAGGCGCGGAACATGGTCCACTCAGACTCAATGTCCCCCGCCTCCCCCGGAACGTGGGTGAAGTTCTGCCGGAGGTGGGAGTTGAAACTCCTTCTGACAGGGGATTCCGCCAGGCGTTCCCAGCAGACCCTCACAATACGTTTGGGTCTGCCAGGTCGGACCGGCATCTTCCCCCACCATCGGAGCCAACACACCACCAGGTGGTGATCGGTTGACAGCTCCGCCCCTCTCTTTGCCCGAGTGTCCAAGACATGCGGCCGCAAGTCCGATGACACGACCACAAAGTCGATCATCGAACTGCGGCCTAGGGTGTCCTGGTGCCAAGTGCACATATGGACACCCTTATGTCTGAACATGGTGTTCATCATGGACAGTCCGTGACGAGCACAGAAGTCCAATAACTGAACACCATTCGGGTTCTGATCGGGGGGGCCGTTCCTCCCAATCACGCCCTTCCAGGTCTCACTGTCATTGCCCACATGAGCATTGAAGTCCCCCAGCAGAACAATGGAGTCCCCAGTGGGAGCGCTCTCCAGCACCCCCTCCAAGGACTCCAAAAAGGGTGGGTACTCTGAAGTGCTGTTTGGTGCATAAGCACAAACAACAGTCAGGACCCGTCCCCCCACCCGAAGGCGGAGGGAGGCTACCCTCTCGTCCACCGGGGTGAACCCCAACGTACAGGCGCCAAGCCGGGGGGCTATAAGTATACCCACACCTGCTCGGCGTCTCTCACCATGAGCAACTCCAGAGTGGAAGAGAGTCCAACCCCTCTGGAGAGGACTGGTACCAGAGCCCAAGCTGTGTGTGGAGGTGAGCCCGACTATATCTAGTCGGAACTTCTCCACCTCACACACCAGCTCGGACTCCTTCCCTGCCAGAGAGGTGACATTCCACGTCCCAAGAGCCAGCTTCTGTAGCCGGGGATCGGATCGCCAAGGTCCCCGCCTTCGGCCACCGCCCAGCTCATAGTGCACCCGACCCCTATGGCCCCTCTCACAGGTGGTGAGCCCATGGGAAGGGGGACCCACGTTGTCCTTTCGGGCTGCGCCCGACCGGGCCCCATGGGTGCAGGCCCGGCCACCAGGCGCTCGCCTTCGAGCCCCACCTCCAGGCCTGGCTCCAGAGGGGGGCCCCGGTGGCCCGCGTCCGGGCAAGGGAAAACGTGCTCCACTGTTTTTATTCATCATTAGGGGTCTGTGAGCCGTCCTTTGTCTGGTCCCTCACCTAGGACCTGTTTGTCATGGGTGACCCTGCCAGGGGCACAAAGCCCCAGACAACTTAGCTCCTAGGATCATTGGGACACACAAACCCCTCCACCACGATACGGTGACGACTCAAGGAGGGGGAGTTATATTTAGTTACATTTATTAGTTACATCTTTGGATCTTGAGCTTTTGCACCAAGATTGTTCCCCATGTAATTTGTAAAAGGGGACTGAAAAGCCCAAAATCATCCGCTGTTCATTCTGTACTAAAGCTTGGTTCTCTACTCCAGTATCAATTTATATATATATTCATCAATAATATAAGGCATATCGAGTCAAATGTTTTTACAGATTTCCCAATAAAGATAAAGTTTTTCTCCATGGTATTTATAAATTCTTCAGGAATAAAAAAAAATGTATATTGAAGAATCCAGTAGCGCAGAGCAACAGAACCTACAATTTTTATTTGACTCATGTCTCAGGTGGATGATCATCAATCCAGGATTATCGGAGCTGGGCTTGAAAATCCATTCTGATCCAAGCTTGTAGTGCTTAAAGGGTGTTGTGTAAGAACAGGAGATGTGTCATCACTGCCTGAATAAAACAAAAAAGCGTAATCTCTCATTGGAGAAAGACATGAAAGATAAGAAATACAAACAACAAAAGGAGACAATACTGTTGACATCATGTGTTTCAGAATCCAATCCATAACACGTTTAAAGAGTCAAACAATATAGATTTTTACACTTATTTAGAGGAATGACTCACATCTTCATTCAAGGAGCTGCCTGCAGCCGAGAGATCAAACATGGCAGAATTCCAGTGATCCTCTGGGTCCGGATTAAAGGAGACTGGGGAAGTGGTGTTGGTTGAGAGAGGGACGAGAGTGTGTGTGTGTGTGTATGCGTGTTTACATTATGTGTTTCGACAGTCAGCTGGTATTAACTGGTCCTGAGGACCTGCTGATCTCGCTTTGGGGTTTATGTTCTTGCTGAATTCAGCAGAGTCTCAGAAGAGACCCCACCCCTTTTGTTTTCAGTGCAAATGAAATATTGATGAGAGGCCTGGCCCCTTTTTTCCTCATTTATTCCTTCACTCATTCCCGGCTCTCTCTCTCTCTCTCTCTCTTTCTCTCTCACCCATGCTGTTTTGCCTTTAGTCTTTCAGTCTTTTATGTTTTTGCATCTTAATTTTTCAAGTTTTATGTTTCTGGTGAAAAGAACACAGGAAAGGACAGTGTGTTGGGTTTTTTTTTTGTAAGTATGTGTGTATTTACTTCAAATAATTTACACATTAAAACTTTGTGGAATAATGGGGCATGGGCTTGAAAAAGCTGACATATTTCAGTTCAACAATGAGTTCCTGGTCAGCAGCGACAGAAACGGGTGCTTTAAAGCTCTGTACAGCTGAACTGGAGCTGCAGACTCATTATTCCCTGTACATTCATACCAACAAGGACCAATTTGGAGTTATCATTTCATTCATTTGTTATAAAACTTTAATTATACCTGTTTTGAAAGTCCCAGAGGAACATCTGTCATAGTGAATTGCTTTGGAATTCTTTTGGTCAAGGCAGAACCGTATCCCTAACTATAAGAGCCGCTGAATGAAACCATTGACTGTGGATGAAATGTGAGAAGCTCCTGAAAAACAATGGATGTTTTAAAGAGATAAAAGTTCGATTTACCACAAGTTCAAAAGTTGACATGAGTCATGATTTGGAATATTTAATTTGGTTTTTCATTTTTTAATAACGCGTTGAATCTGTCATAAAGCAAAGAAGCCAAATGTCTGACATTTGATTGTTTTACCAGTGACTAAACTTCAGGATTAGTTTTCTGGTTTTCAGCAGGCAGACACATTCCGACAAAGAATGTGTCCTTTTATTTTGTTTTATTTTGTTGATTTATTCATCGTTCGTTCATTCATTCATTCATTCATTCATTCATTCATTCATTTACCAAAAGTTGAACCAAAATTTTCAACATCCTTTTACAAAATCAGTCAAATCACAGTTAGGGTTAACCGGTTTTGCCTATTTGTTCGTTATAGTTCAGTTTTTTTACAATTAAACTCTGTAAAGAAGCAAAAGTAATTAAGAGTAAGTCTCAGTTCCATTGACTAATGACTAAATGTATTTATTACGTACATCCCGCTGTATTGTAATTGTTCGTCCGTTGGTCCTTTAGTTCATCTGTTTGTTTGTCCACCAAATATCTTCACAACCGTTGCAGATAGAACGATGAAACAAAGGGGATAAAAATGAGATGATGACCTAGAGCTTGAGAAAACTAGGTCAAGGTCAAATTTCAACTTTTGTACACTCAGGAACTGGATAAGATAGAAAGACGAGGGAGAAGGCCAGTGTGAGTAAGACCGTAGATCAAAGCTTTTGAATTTGATCAATGACAGTAGGTCAGAGCACTAGCTTTGATCTTTGACCTATGCAAGTAGGTCAGGGTAAAGTTTTGAATTCAGGGTGTCGCGGGATGTTGCAGTCTATTATTACCTATTTCCTTGATTATTGATTTAAATTGAGGGCGGCACGGCGGCGCAGTGGGTAGCGTTGTCGCCGCGCAGCAAGGCGGTTCCTGTTCATGTCCAGCTCTGTGCGGAGTTTGCACTGGCATCACGCCCAGAGTTTCCCCCACTTCACGCCGCCCTCAGTGAGGCGGGGGAAACACCCTCACGTTCCAGCTCCCTGCGACCCTCGACAGCGGAGGAAGCGGTTGCGACAATGAATGAATGAATGATTTAACTTGACTCAAATTTGACAGAAGTTAAACAGCTAATTGGATCATTATGTCTCTTGGTTACCTGATTGGTTTACAACTGCAGAAGAAAATAACAAAGTTTCCCATTTGTGACAAGTTTTCTTTAATGTGTAAACTTCTCCATTAGGGAGGCGAGCCAAACAGCAGGATTATCAGTGTTTGCTACTTGTTTCTAATCTAGCAGGTGCCCCGGCTGGTAATGAATTCCTCTCTAGCAGCGGCCCATGTACATCATTACTCTTATCCCCCAGACCATGGCATGCTAATTAACATTTCTAAAACACAATTTGTTTTTCAGAGGGGGTGAGAGGAGAGTGAGAAGAGGGAGGATGTGAGGAGGAGGGAGGAGGAACGGCTTTTGATTTGATGGAACAAGTTGACAGGAACGGAGAGGCAAGAAGTGCAAAGGAGTGCAGACGAATTAAAAAAGGCAACACACTGCAAAAATAAACACTTAATTAATCAGAACACAATAATGAACGACCAAAGGACTGGAAAATGATGTGGGGGTGGAATGGGGTGGGGGAGTTGGGTTCTGGAGATAAAACCCCTAAAACACACCATACGGACGCAATGGTGATATAATGGTACACCTGATATACTTAATGCATAACTCATGATGATTTAATGCCTGCATTCATGCAGTTTGTGTTAGAATTCATCTTCACACTGTCCTCATTCAATATTTTACACTTTACACATCATCGGTTTAGGGTTGTTATTTCCATACATTAATTCATCAACAGTTGACTGAAATTTTGTTTCAGGATATCAACTTTGCTTTTAACCTGCCAACGTAACCATACAGTACTATGTACAACACAGGCAGTACAACACAGGCAGTACAACACAGGCAGTACAATGCAGGCAGTACAACGCAGGCAGTACAACGCAGGCAGCACAACACAGGCAGTACAACACAGGCAGTACAACGCAGGCAGTACAACGCAGGCAGTACAACGCAGGCAGTACAACGCAGGCAGTACAACACAGGCAGTACAACACAGGTAGTACAACACAGGCAGCACAACACAGGCAGTACAACACAGGCAGTAGAACACAGGCAGTACAACGCAGGCAGCACAACACAGGCAGTACACCAGGCAGTACAAAACAGGCAGTACAAGTCAGGCAGCACAACTCAGGCAGTACACCAGGCAGTACAACACAGGCAGTACAACACAGGCAGCACAACACAGGCAGTACAACACAGGCAGTAGAACACAGGCAGTACAACGCAGGCAGTACAACGCAGGCAGCACAACACAGGCAGTACACCAGGCAGTATAAAACAGGCAGTACAAGTCAGGCAGCACAACTCAGGCAGTACACCAGGCAGTACAACACAGGCAGAACAACAGACAGTACACCAGGCAGTACAACACAGGCAGTACAACACAGGCAGTACAACGCAGGCAGCACAACAGACAGTACAACAGACAGTACAACAGACAGTACACCAGGCAGTACAACACAGGCAGTACAACAGACAGTACACCAGGCAGTACAACACAGGCAGTGCAACAGGCAGTACAACAGACAGTACACAAGGCAGTACAACACAGGCAGTACAACAGGCAGTACAACAGACAGTATAACACAGGCAGTACACCAGGCAGTACAAAACAGGCAGTACAAGTCAGGCAGCACAACTCAGGCAGTACACCAGGCAGTACAACACAGGCAGTACAACAGACAGTACACCAGGCAGTACAACACAGGCAGCACAACACAGGCAGTACAACGCAGGCAGCACAACAGACAGTACAACAGACAGTACAACAGACAGTACACCAGGCAGTACAACACAGGCAGTACAACAGACAGTACACCAGGCAGTACAACACAGGCAGTACAACAGGCAGTACAACAGACAGTATAACACAGGCAGTACAACAGACAGTACAACACAGGCAGTACAACAGGCAGTACAACACAGGCAGTACAACAGACAGTACACAAGGCAGTACAACACAGGCAGTACAACAGACAGTACACCAGGCAGTACAACACAGGCAGTGCAACAGGCAGTACAACAGACAGTACACAAGGCAGTACAACACAGGCAGTACAACAGGCAGTACAACAGACAGTATAACACAGGCAGTACAACAGGCAGTACAACACAGGCAGTACAACAGACAGTACACAAGGCAGTACAACACAGGCAGTACAACAGGCAGTACAACAGACAGTATAACACAGGCAGTACAACAGACAGAATAACACTGGCAGTACAACAGGCAGTACAACACAGGCAGTACAACAGGCAGTATAACACTGGCAGTACAACAGGCAGTACAACACAGGCAGTAAAAGTCAGGCAGTACAACTCAGGCAGTACACCAGGCAGTACAAGTCAGCCAGTACACCAGGCAGTACAAGTCAGCCAGTACACCAGGCAGTACAAGTCAGCCAGTACACCAGGCAGTACAAGTCAGCCAGTACACCAGGCAGTACAAGTCAGCCAGTACACCAGGCAGTGCAACAGACAGTACAGCACAAAGTATAAGACCTAACACCGAGCATTTTTCATACTCGGTGCATATGGCAGAGAAAAGTGCCAAAACTTGTAATAATGCAAATGGTTGTCACTGAATACATTTATCAATACATAATCTCTGGGTTGGCTCTGAGGTGAGTTAGTTGATGCTTTGGTTGTTGGTTAGTCATGACATGGACATCCAGTCTCCACTGTTCCTCTCCACCCACAGCCCAGGCTGTAACCTTGCCTGACTGCTTTTGCCTGACTGGAGTCATAATTTACTTATTGTTTAAAACTCGAAAGGCTGAAAGTGCAGAAGTGATTCTGTCGTCTAAATTGAGTCACTTTACCATCTATGAGATGATTTCCATAGCAAAAACCCTCCAAAACAATTCCGTGTA
Source organism: Antennarius maculatus (assembly GCA_013358685.1). Lineage (NCBI taxonomy): Eukaryota > Metazoa > Chordata > Actinopteri > Lophiiformes > Antennariidae > Antennarius > Antennarius maculatus. Next base: position 1,874,192 of record CM023626.1, on the reverse strand, counting down.
TAATAATCCCAAGCACACAATTAATGGAAATGAAATGCAAATTGATTCTATTTTGCAGATATTTCTCCTTATTCTGTCACTAACTGTTGACCTCACATTTATAATTTCATACTGTCGAGGCAATCTTTTTGTTTACTGCTACATAACTGGCCACAACAAGTCCAACTTTCATATAAATCATACTGATAGCTTGGCGACCTTGTAGAGGTTTGGCTTATTTATCAGAGTCAGAGAACAAATTTTCACAAGCGAGGAAGGTTGTGCAGAAACCTCAGCCAGTGTTTCAACACAAAGCAACACTTCTGGCTGATATGTTCCTCTTCAGCTCAGTGGAAGCAGAGGGAAACACTGAATGATCAAATTAAGCCTCAAGATGTGGGTAGGATCAGAACACTGTTATATGGCTATTCTACTTCTTAGTATTATAGCAAATTTAGTATTTAAGGATTTTTTTTTTCTCTTCTCCTACATCTGAGTAGTTACTCTTCCTGCACAAAAGGAAACCTTGAGTGATGTGTGTGTTGCGATTGGTTGAACATGTGCAGCAACACCATGAGCCTCCTTTTCACAAAACTGTGAAATATTAGTGCCAAGAAGATCAGCTTGTGATGGTGGCCTTGGAACCAAACATATACTCAACAAATTGTTGTACGTCATGCAGCCTTGTTCAAATTACAGAACTATTTTGGGTCAAAGAGCTATCCTGATTCTTTCCTAAGGAACTAGTAATCGGTTAAATAATGTCTTACTGAACTATTAAAGTTCATCTGTCCTTTTATTACACAAAGGAATAGAAAAGTGGAAGTGAATGACAAACCTTATTCCAGCACACATCTTGCCCAAGGACAAGGAACAAACTTGTCTCAACTACAAACTTGAGAAGTTTGAGATCTCATTTTTGGTGGCATTGGGTTTTCTTTTGAGCAGATTATCAATATCAAATTTAGCTCTTTGGATAATTGGCTGTTTGCATAGATAGGCAGTCAGGAAAAAATACCAGCAGCTAAATGACAAGAAGAAGGAAATCTACTGAAAATGTGTGAACAAGTGTGAGACCGGCGAACTGCTTACCGTCAGACAACAAGACGAAGTCCGTAGAGAAGGTAAGGTGTTTCTTCTTCATTTTGAAAGAAGAAGAAACATGAATTTTAACTGAAACGTGAGGTGCTGATGCTGTAGTGTTATGTTGTTTTGCTTCACAAATGGTGGCATGATGTGGTTTGTTTTGTGCAAATTAACAAAGTCTATATTTTCTACAGGGAGACCAGATGACCAGTTTTAGAAAGACGTTTTGCATCACATTTTAAGATAAGAACAAGTCTTAAGGATTTATAGGGCATTTAAGTACTCTTAATAATTGTATTGGGCCTGGTAATCGAAAACTTAAAAGTCCATAAAATGTTTAAAAATTTAATTTGAAGTTTTGTTATGATTACTAAATAACCACCATTGTTAAATTAGATGGGTCTACTTTTTCCAATAGTAGAAATGAAAAAAAAAAAAAATAGATGTGTTTCAGGTATAAATAAAAGAATCAGAAAATAATAGCAGTTATTCAGCAGATTAAATCAAGAGAAAGGCTAATCTGAAAATAGAAAATTAATCTTGAGAATAATATTATAATATTGGCAGTGATAGTGAAGTGATGATGTCTCATACTTCACCTGAATGTAGTCGTGCACATGAGTGTGAACATAATATAGGACATCGTACGCAAACATGGGTGTCCTCTAATTTCTGGAAAACAGGACCATTAATTGTACATATTTGGTTGTGCTTTTTTTTTTTTTTTTTGCAATATCTTTTGTTGTCTTGCTTTTATTATGTATTGACTGTTTTATTGGTTTTGTAAAGTGGCCTTGGGGGGCTTATAAATAAAACATTATAATTCCATCTCCCTCTACATTTATTATTTCCCTGCATCCATAGTTTGTTTTTCTCCCTATCTGATTTTCTTTCAAATCCCTTGTGCCCACACACACACACACACACACACACACACACACACACACACACACACACCTAAACTTTCTGTCCTTTCATTCCTAACTATACTGTTTGTACTTCATGTACCTCTTGTCCAGTGAATAAATAAATAAATGAATGAATGACGATTTCTCTTTTTGTTCTTACAGTTTTAAAGTCTTAAAGTTTTTACAGGACAATGAATTCTATCTCCCACTGCCATCCACTGACTTATGAGTTGCCCATCAGACGCCTGTGATCAGATTTATTCATGCCTACAGGCCTTCACCACCAGTACGTAATCAATGAACTGGTAATGATGCTGCTCTTAGCCAGTGCTTGCAGATGATGGACTGGTATTAGATAAGCCATAACCTTCAGCCCTTTCCCTCCCCATGGACGTAGACTGGTGCCTCCATTAGTGCCTCTCTGCATAAAGCTTCAGTATGTATGTAGTCCTGCTAGCAGACCTCCTCTTGAATGAAATGTATTTCAAGCACTGTTTATATCAGAGGTGTCTAAACATGCCATGACAAAAATCACTTTAAATCAGAACAGAAAAATACATATTATTATATTACTGAAAAAATAAGGTCAGAATTCTGCTTTTTTTCCGTCCATTTTCTTTACATGATTGGGAAGCATTATAACTTGTACATTTATACTTAAGCACATTTATACTTGTGGATTTTGTGACAAAGAATAATGGTTTAAACCTGCATCAGCGGTTTCCTATAGCAAGGCAAAGGTGAACAAAGGCAACTTATCTCAGCAATTTGCAATTATTAACTAATTTATTTGTACATTAAAAGAAAAGTAACACTGAAAGAAAACTGAATATTAAAATGATCGTATTTTTTAAGAATAGTTGGAGGTCTCATTAATCCTGATGATGGTAATCCTTGAAGTTTGAAATCAGATCCAGATATATCATTAAAATTAGCTCAATTAAAAATCAGTTATAGCCAATGTTTGTGGTCTGTGGGGGGTGTCTGGAGCACACTGGATGTATGAAGACACCCCCACATCCTCTGAGTACCTGCTGCTCAAAGGAGATGATTTTTAGAGGATTTCTGACTTTGTCCCTCTCTCTCTCTCTCTCTAGAAAAATATGATTTAAATGGTAAAAAAAATTCCTGCAAGAGACACAAAAGGTTCGAGGGCAAAAATATAATTTTTTTTCCCTGACCAGCATGTTTCAGCATTTTTCTGGATAGCGTCATCTTTTACATGAAAAGTAAAACAAGAAGTGGTAAACCAGTTTTTACAGACCAAGAGTTTTAAATATTGAAAAAACTAAGGAAAAAGTAGAAGACATGATTGTAGAAGAGATGATTGTGGAGAACAGATAATTGTTTGTTTTTTTCTTAATTTTGTCTGTTTTTTATTTTTTAGATTGATAAATGTTAAAAGGTTAGACTTTTCTTTGTTCAGAAAACGCACAGTATTATTGAAAATCTTCTTTACGTGAATCTCTTTTGGGTTTTGTATCAACGTGATTATTTTGTAATTTGACGTGATGTTAAAACCAACATCACCCAACCAGTCTCTCCACTACCATGAGTCTTGGGCTCTGCTCAAAGTTTCTGCCTGTTGAAGGAAGTCTTTCCTTGCCTGCGTCACACAAGTGCTTGTTCATCTGGGACAAGAAGGTGGTTTTATAACGGCAGGTTTTTCCCTCGTCTACCTTTAAAGTGTGTTGAGATCATCTTTGTCCCGATCTATGGTAATACAAATAAAACTGAATTGAACTGAACGCAGCTCCATCCTTGTTCAATCTATTTTCAACTTCATTCCAACTTTCCTATTTTCAGCTTTTCCATTGACCCCCACCCAACCCACCCAAACACCCCTACTCCGACTCCATGCATCTCTTGTGAGGGGGACGTGTCCTCATTTCTTATTTTCTTTCTTCCTCTGCCCCCACTCCATTCCTCACTTACTTTATCTGGGCGTCACTGTGTCAGAATGTGTTTGGAGCTTAATTATTCATTAGAGAACTGGAGGGTAATCAAAGAGGCTGGCTGATGTGTGTCTGTGCTTTTGTGTGTATGTACATGTTGAATAGTACATGCAGATACACACATATACTTTTTAGTGTGTGTTGGTACACTAGGAAATATATTAGGCTGGAAGAACGAGATTATATGGAAACCCAGGGGATATGAACACGACCCAGCAGCTCTCTTTACAGCCCAGAGAGTCCACATTTTATGGAGGTGGGGGTGCACATGTGGGAGTGCATGCAGAGGACAGGATGTCAGATACTTGTTAGATACTGACTGCAAACAATAACAATGGAACTGAATGATAAATTATTTGAATGATGTGTTTCATCCAAAGCACTTTGGGTTCACGTCACAAACATCTTCAATATCCGAGCGTTTCATTCAAATCTCCTTGAATGTTTGTGTGTGTATTCGTGTCACCTAGCATACTCCTCATTTAGCAGAGGACGTCTCCATCAACCTTTGGCTTTGTTCACCAACTTCAGCTGGAATGAGATATGATGCATCGATATTGGTGAATATTGTCACTATTCCACGTTGAAAAGGTAGTTAAAAACATATTTTCAAATTAGTTTGGGGTTTCAGATTAGAATTGTGTTACCACAGATTAGAATTGTGTTACCACAGATTAGAATTGTGTTACCACAGATTAGAATTGTGTTACCATAGATTAGAATTGTGTTACCACAGATTTGAATTGTGTTACCACAGATTAGAATTGTGTTACCACAGATTAGAATTGTGTCACCACAGATTAGAATTGTGTCACCACAGATTAGAATTGTGTAACCACAGATTAGAATTGTGTAACCACAGATTAGAATTGTGTTACCACAGATTAGAATTGTGTTACCACAGATTTGAATTGTGTCACCACAGATTAGAATTGTGTCACCACAGATTAGAATTGTGTTACCACAGATTAGAATTGCGTTACCACAGATTAGAATTGTGTTACCACAGATTAGAATTGTGTCACCACAGATTAGAATTGCGTCACCACAGATTAGAATTGCGTTACCACAGATTAGAATTGCGTTACCACAGATTAGAATTGTGTTACCACAGATTAGAATTGTGTCACCACAGATTAGAATTGTGTCACCACAGATTAGAATTGTGTTACCACAGATTAGAATTGCGTTACCACAGATTAGAATTGTGTCACCACAGATTAGAATTGTGTTACCACAGATTAGAATTGTGTTACCACAGATTAGAATTGTGTTACCACAGATTAGAATTGTGTTACCACAGATTAGAATTGTGTCACCACAGATTAGAATTGTGTTACCACAGATTAGAATTGTGTTACCACAGATTAGAATTGCGTTACCACAGATTAGAATTGCGTTACCACAGATTAGAATTGCGTTACCACAGAACTGAAGAAGTCTCTTGGATGAGAGACGAAACGTCTTCAAGAACGTTTTTAACGTCCAGTGGATCAGCTCAAACTGCTTTGGATAACCATGACCTGGATAACTGAGAACCTACACAGACATGTGTTACCACTGTATATAATGTCTTTATATAATTTATATAATGTCTGTATATAATGTCTTTGTTTATACAGTCTAAATTATCACAGGCATGCAAAATTATTAATGGGGGTTCTGGACTATCTTTGCCTTAGAGTCTGTCTGGCTTTTAATGGTCTCCTGTAAAGTTTCTCTAAATTTCAGTTTCAAGTTCAGTCGTAGGAGATAATTGTGTGATCACTGGTGGATATGACATATCCTTTTCCTCATGTACTGATATTTGTTGGGGGTTTTTTTACATGTTGATGCGTGTTGATGTATTGTACTTGTCAGTGTCGTCTGGCCGTCCGTCCACTTTGTTGCAGATAGAAAGATGAAAGAAAAAGCACATTACTTGGGCAGCAAAGGGGATAAAAATGAGATGATGACCTTGATTGTGAGAAAACTAGGTCAAGATCAACTTTTGTACTCATTGCGGATTTTTGGAAGGCAGTCACGTGATACCGTACATGCATTCTATTGGTTGACGGCATCCGGAAATGCGCTACGTTCTGTGAGTCTCGCGCTTCCGTGAGACACAAAAGTGCATTAAACAGTCTATCAGAGTGTGGGAAAAGGTCATACAAATAGAAGGTGGTTTAATATCAGTGTGGGGAGGGTTCATAAATGTTTAAATTACCTAAATAATAAGAAATAGTTTTGTCGCTCTATCACGGAATTCGTTAATCACGTGTGGTTCCTGGAACGCATTAACCACAAGGAACGACAGTGCATTGTAGACCTTTTTAGGTACACATCTCTGAAACCTGATGGGATAGAATCACAAAACCAAAAGCAACATATTCAGGAAGCCAGAGCCATTTATTCTTTATCTAAGTTTGCATAAAATCCTGCTGCTGCAGCTCTTGAATTACAGCTAGCCCAGTAATGTCCATCCAGATAGATAGATTCATTTTGAGTTTGAATAAAACCAAATACTGGTTATAAGGACTCCTCTTACCTCTGGGTTAACTATTATTAAAGTTGCTCACCTATTAATTTTCCACTCATCCACCCTAGTCCACTGACTAAATCCAGCCCTGTCTAATTGCAACTGTTTCAGTCGGTCTGAAAACATCCATTCAGGATGCCAGCTAATGACAGGCTGCTGATAGGTCATCTTACTTCTTCGGTGCCTGAATGAAAACTGCTTTTTTTTTCCCAGGGAGGAGACGTCCTGTATCCTGTGGTTGTCAGCCAAAAGACACGAGGCAACATAATGCATCTGATTTATAATCCCTCTCATGCTGACATACCACAAGTGATCAAACTGGAGCAGAGGGAGTGTGACAAATTGTCCTGATATACTGGCTGATAGTGCAGAGGAAAAGCCTTTGTTCTCTTCATCTTTCGATCTGACAGTGGCTGAAAGCATCTATCTGAAAGATGTGGAAAGTTGTACTTATTTCAGGGTCTCTGCTGTCACTGATTTTATCTCAAGTGTACAGTGTCTGTGAAGAGTACTGCTTCCTGTTGTGTTTTATACAGTGTCTTCCTGTTTCGGGACAGGAAAACAGGGGACAGCACAGTCATAATAATTTAAAACCAAAGAGATCATGAGCAAGAAGGAAATGGAAAATACAATATTGTTAGCGTCACTTGGCTCAGTTTAGAATGCCTAAAAAACTGTAACGACATCGTTCTGAGCTCACAACATTAGTGCTGGAGTCAACCCCATCATTTACACAATTAAATGGTCTGAACAGTCAAGTGTATGTAACGTGTAGGTAATCCATCCATTCATCAGTCCGTTTATCTGTCCATCTGTTACACTACAGTGGAAGCTCAGTATTAGTAATCAACAACCATAATCAGGAATTTTGTTAAATACTGAATGTTGCTGAGTCCTCCTAAAAGCTGATTTCTAGGCAATAACAAGCAACTGTTTAGCAATAGGCAATTGTTTGCAGGTCACTGTTATTTCTACCTTCCATGTTATTTGAAAGTAAGGTGAGCTTACTTTATCCAGATGATGTTTCAGGACTTTCAGTAACTTTTTGCTCACAAGCTGAAGCATAAAAAAAAATAGAAAATGAAAACAGACATTACACCTTACAGCCAGGAGCTGGGAGCTGAAAACCTCAAGTTGAAATTGTAAATTTGCATTCACTCCGAGTTTGGTTCATAAATCTTGAACACATATACTGTACTTGTAACTCAAGACAAGATAAAGAAATTGTGATTTTTGAATACCTCGGTGGTTGCACAAAAAAAAAAAAAAAAGACTGTTTGAACGTTAAAACTGGCCCCTGGTCCTTGTTGCTACTTCAGCAGAGCTCTCGCTGCTGCTGAAGTCGCTGAAAATGGGCTACAGGCAAGATTTTATCTTCAATGACAATATTTCTTCATCGTCACAACTTTTACAACGCATTCTTTGATCTTTGGAGACTTGGATTGTAATGCTCAGAGTAGTTTGATGCATTATTCCACTTCAAAAATGTCCCCATCTTTGTGAGTTGGCAAACTGCTAGATTTACTCTGCCCAGACATAAATACACCAAACAGGTGTGCTGATACACTACACATGTTATCTGTTTTTACACTTTATGCACAGAAATGTAGCATTATGGTTCATTAATTATTAATTTATAACTCAGCTGTTGAATATACGTCCATTCCTGACTCTATACTTACATTCCATCCTATATAAATCAGTGTTCATTTAACTGTTCAGAGCTTATGCATAATAGCTTCACCAAAATTTATACCTATATTATCCATGATATGTTGTGTTGCTTTTTTTTATATTCAGAAAAGCACAATATTTTGTGTTGTGGTTTCCATGGAAACATGTTGTAATTGACTCTGAAGGCTAGCCAACTTGTCTCCGGCACGTCTGAAGAAATTATACATCCCAGTTTCACAATATTAATTAATTTATAAATCTTATTGTTGTAAGGAGATGATTTAATTTGATGGTGTACGTTGATAAACTTCTCCATAGCACACATTCAGAACATCTTGTTTGTGCTAAGCACTAATGTATCTTCACTCAATAACTCTTTTCTCATTTCGCTTTTGGAAGAGAGAAATTCAGCCCAAATGTCCAAAAAGTCTGATGCACAATTTTTGGTTATTTTAACACAACCAAAACACAGCCAAGAAAAATTTTTCTGACCTGTTGCACGACCACATGAAGTCAGTTGGAAAATAAACCATGTTAATGTGACTGAATGTAAAGCATTCATGCCGAAACGTTATTTAACTCCTGTTCTGGATCCTTTCAGCTCACAGATGAAAGTCAGAGTGAAGAACTGACATTCTATCATCAGCATCCACCTCTGTGAGCACCTCGCTGCAGGCACGATGAAGTGAGCAGGGCAGAACTACAGTAAGCCAAGGAGTCATGGGGCGATGTTCTACAAAATAGCTGCCGCCATATTTGACAGAAACAGTGACGGGTTGAGGTGGGCGACTTGTTTCTGGGCAGGCTGGGTGTGAGCGTCCAATGCAATAAACTCTTGTTCTGGTACACACACACACACACGCACACACATACACACACACACACACATTCCATTTCACAGTCTGCTGGAGTCTGGCAATCTCTCCTATCAGTGAAGGCTCATAGCCTGACTTCAGGTGACCCCCCCCCCCAAAAAGATTTTTACAGTGATATTTCTGAATGTATTACACAGCAGTCAAACACCCTGGGACAGGGGCAGGAGGAGACTCAGGCTTTTCATTCAACATTTACTGCTTGTCGCCATGGTGACAGCTGTGGCATGTCTGCGATCTACAGCAATAAATATTGATCTTACTCAGTCACTTGGTTTAAAAGAGAACCTTCAGTTTCATAGGAGGCAGAAGGTGTTAGAAGGTCTACGCCACTGCTCCTGTCAGCCATCATGAGGGACGACTCGTGATGGGAGAGCTGGAAGACAAAGCATGTCGCAGGTTTGGTTTCAAGTTATTAAAGTGAAGCTTAACCACACTGAAGCCTTGTCACTCTGGCTTTGAGAGTCCTCTTTTATATTCTATTTCTTTGAGTTGATGAATATTGATTGATCTGTCATGACTTGCAGCCTTTCAGAAAACTGTGTCAATAAGTTCAGTTCAAAAGAAGTCAAATTCCAGGCTTCCACATTTCATGTGAATTACTGTAATTGTATAAAATAAGCCTTTAATGAAACAGTATCCACATTCACTTTCAGATGTTTTCTGATTGTGTTTAACTTATTTTGTACAGAAGCTCACTTTGTGGACTTTATCTCTAAATGATGGAGTGGTTTGGATTAATCTGCTCCTTCTGCTCCAACCTCCTCAGTTCATCTGCGTCATCGTTGTGTGATGTCAGATCTGGATGTAAAAGCCTCTTAAACTGTTTTAGGAGGAAGAGTTGACCGTGAATCCCACTGGTCTCCTTGTGAAGCGTAATAAACCAAGAAACACACAATCAAACCTCATATTATGACAATTATGTCATACTATGAGGTTCGATCAGTGCTGTGACCCATCCTGCTGTCACGTGAGAAACTGGTGTTAATGAATTAGCTTTAAGTGCGGTGATTTGTCTTATAATTATGTTATCATATTCTTGCTATCCATTCGCGAAGGCACTTAAAAAACAGTTTAAACACAATTTTTCCTGCTGTCTTTGTCCCTCCCTTTCAGACAGTTAACTGCTATCTTCCTGTATTATCTTATTATGCAAATCGGGATTGTTAATGGAACAGCAGGTAGAGTTCTCTCAGCCCAGCTGCACCCCCCCCCCCCACCCCCACCCCCCATCCATCCTAGTGTTAAACACAGAGCTGCAGGCAGCGCTCCCCCCAGGTGGTGAGACTGATTGAACAAAGAATGAACACATAGTTAGATCACACATTAACAATGTTCACGTTACACACCCATAAATACACTGGGGGGGAGGGGGGTGTCTCGTGCCTCATTTAGATTAAGTCAGATGCTGCAGCAAAAAATGCTAACCCTCAGTTCATCCATGTGTGTGTGTGTGTGTGTGTGTGTGTGTGTGTGTGTGTGTGTGTGTGTGTGTGTGTGTGTGTGTGTGTGTGTGTGTGATACAAATGTAGTTTAGAGAAAAGGGTCTCAGGTAAAACATGTCAACATTCCAAAGTGAAAGCTTTTTTTTTTTTTTCAAAGTAGCTGCTGGATTGAAATAAAAGATCAGGCGTGTATGAAAGAGACTCCACTTAGTGAGGTAGATGAGAGCAATAGCAAATACTTTCATGCAGATTACATCAAAAATGTCTTGAAGACTGTTGGCTACACATCCTCGTGAAGTCTTTGATGTGCTGTAATGTGCTCCAATAAATGTGCATCCAGCATAAATCCTTAGATTCAACATTAGCAATAATCTATGCAAGAGCTATAATAACGTAGTTAAACTATGAAAGCTACTTTTTCTCCGCAGTATTATCAACTGCAATTGGTTGGTCTGAGTCGTCACCACCTGCTGCATGCTATGGTCGAAGCCTCAGAGGTAATGTGATGAATCAAGTGTTATTTTGGAACATTTTCACCCCTTCTTTTGTCTGTTATCACTTTTCCCTCAGGTAATCCCAATAAATTTCTTTGTGGTGTTATATTAATAATATCATTTTAAAAACTTCTCACTTAACGTTTTCATCGGGATCAGATGTAAAGAAAAAATTGAGCTGAATTGATTTCGGCAGCTTTATTTTTTGCTTTTTTTGATGCATTGATGGTCAGATTTGGATTTAGGAGCCATTTTTTGGCATAATCCACAGCAGTTTGTACAGTTTTTTGTTTTTTTTTGTAAAGCTTATTTATTAGGAGTTAAGTTAGCAGAGCAATAATATACAAAAATAAGAAGGGCTCAAAGAGGGCAGCTGTTATCACACTGTGTGATAGTAAGTGGGGTGGGGCTGCCTCTTCATCCTACAGAGGAAGACTAGCTGTTGTCTTTCTGAGGAAGCTAAAGGTTTGCAAACACTAAGAGTATCTGGGTGGTATTTGTACAGAGGATTTGCCCTTCGAAACATGTAGGAAGGTAGAGAATCAGTAAAGTCAAAAAGACAGACAGAAACTAAGCATCTTAGAGGCATTCGAGGTTATTAGAATCTCCTAATCTAAATACCCTGGCTCAAAATTCTTGCCTGGTCTTGTGTAAAAATGGATGAAAGACTTTGATTTCCTAGGTTTCTATTAATGATTAAGCAGCGGCTGTAATGTCTGTTATCTAATCCGTAGCTCATCACTGCATACAGTTTATATCTACTCCTATCAACACCAGTGGCTTAAAAATAAATTAAATATAACCGAGACACTTGGATAACTCAAGGTTTCTGCCTGCTGAAAGGGAGGTTTGGGAGGCGTTGTTCCAGATTGGACAAAAATACAAGTGTGAAGGAAATTAGAGACTTAGAAGCAAAATAATAAGAAAAAAATGTTCTGATGCAAATAATGATGCAGATAATGACTTTTACTGTTATGAAATTGTACGAAAATTACTTTTAATGTTTATTGAATTGTTTTTGAAAAATCGGAGCGCCATTGCACCGTCTGTTATGACTGCTGCAGGCGCAGAAAGTGTCCAGTGAGCTGGAAATGCCTTGTACTGACAGGATGGTCATGCTGCCTCCATCTCCCTACACGCCAGTCATTAGCTTTAAACCAACACCTGAACAACCTGAACTCCCTTTGTCGTCCATTAGCTCGTAGCTCAGGACGGCCAGGTGCGCCTCTGAAACGCTGCCAGGATACAATTAATTCTACATCCGCCGCGTCTGCTCTGACGTCTGAAATGGGTTCCGCACAGCATGTTGTTTGACATTCACCTCCATCCAGCAAATATTATCAGACATGGAGGAATTTTCTACTCCGACGTGTTAATGGAGGTGCAGTCAGGTCCAGTTTGCTGGACTTTTCCAACTTTTCAATTTTGTCCAACTATTGCAGGTGACAGAAAACTGTGTGACCAAGACAAACACACCTGGTGACTGCCAGGGCCACAACTGCAATGCTTGAAAGACTTGTGTACAACTATTTTATTTGGAGATCAAAATAAAACCTCTTGTAACCCAAATGTAGACACGCTACCAATCATTTAGTTAGTTAATATAATTAGCATTAAACCTTAACTCTTAGGCCCCTGACTTATTGTGGCCGTTTTTTGGTACCTTTGATATTTGTCTCTATATACCACATTAAAAATGATTTAACATACCTATGCTTGGTTGCTATAGGCTATAGGCTTCTAACATAACTATATACAGTTTATGTCACTTATGCCACTCTTTAGCAATTCACGTGTCAGACTTTCTTTGTTTCGATTGGTTTAAAACCATCACATGATCTGATCGTGGGGGCGCGATCATAGTGCATTAAGGGTTAAAAAACAAGTCAAGTTAAGAGAGCATCATCGTCATTTCAACCATGTACAAAAACACCACGAGAGGAAACAACAATGTAAACGAAACACATGATGTAGACATTGCAAAAGATTGGTGAAATGTGTTTCAGTGTTCAGGTAATGTAATATTTTAATGTTCTCAGAGATTATTCTGGTAACTACTGATTAAATATAAATAGATGGGAATTTTAAATTTTAAATTAGCCAGCTTTGACTATAAATCTGTGTTATTGTTATAGCAGACATTAACACTACATTCAAATACTGACTGTTTCAGCTGTGATGATTTCGGAATTATTGAAATTGCAGCACTGGTGTGAGTGGGATGCAGGACTGGACTGTTGCTCAGGATTTACAAGGCATGGGATACCAGTTAGTACTGATCGGGAACCAATAATCCATGAGAAGAAGGAGGCACTTATCAAACCGACCGGATCAGACAGCAGCCAGAGAAAAGATAGATGAGGGACCGCCGCTGCTGCAATCACCATTGTTGCTGATTTTGTGTCTCATTGAGGAAAATAATACGTACAATAAGCCCAGTGGGTCCCTCTTTCATTAATCTACACACACACACACACACACACACACACACACACACACACACACACACACACACACACACACACACACACACACACACACACACACACACAGATCTGACCATGGATGGATTATTGAACACTCAGGACCATGAAGTCAAGTAACAACCATACTGGGTAATCCAATCACAGATGGAGGCTCTAAATCCCTCACTGGCTTTATGACGAGTCTCAGCAGGTCTGAAATGACCACTTGTGAACCAATGTCACTCCCTAAGTCTGTACGCATACGAGACAGGTGCTTAAAGACTGCATGCCTTCAAATAATATACAAATCTGTAACTGCAACTACTAAGGGTGAATGCAAATTGCAAAGAATTGGAACTCTGTCCAAGTTTGTTTGTGTTTAGCTAAAGTATCTCCAGCACCGTGACACTAAAAGAGAAAAACTTGGAATGTATGGAAAGGAAATGGAAATGAAAAATAATTACTAAAGTCAGACACAGGATCAACTGATCAATATTTATTTCTATAGCACCTTTCATACTTAAAACAAGTAGCACAAATTGATGTTTTCAATAAAATTTTAAAAAATTAGATTTAGTTTGAAGCCTGATGAACCAGATACATTCTATGTTTCCCTTCAAAAACATCAGTACACTACTTTTCTTGCCATCCTCAGATCTTCTGGGAGGCTGCAGTACGGATGTGGATCGTAATAATAAAATGTGTGTTTTTGTTCTGACTGTAGGTATGATTAAAAGGCCACTACCAGAAGACCAGAGGGTAGTAGAAGGCGCATAGGATAAAAGCAAACCTCATATAAAGGAGGAACTACGGCCATTATGAGGTTTGTAAACGAATAAAAGGATCTTGAAATCGATTCTGAAGCAGACAGGAAGCCAATGAAGAGATTTGAACATCGGTTTAATGTGTGTTTGCTTTCTGGTGTTTTCTAACACACAGAGCGAGCTGAATTTTAAAGAATCTTCAAGAAGTATATTATTCTGAGGAAAACATAGAATGTTAATATTGCAGTAGTCAATTCTATAGATAATAGAAGCAAACAGTGATGTCTCTGTGTTGACTGTATTGTTAAAATGAATTCCTATGTTTCTAATGTGAGGCACAAAACTGAGATCTCAATCAGGGCTGACCCTTATTGTTTTTACCTGTTGAGAACCAGTGCTTTTAGTTTCATATTTAGTCTTTTTCTGAGCTGCAGTATCAATAATTAATACTTTATTCTAATTGGGCCAAGGAAAAGTTAAAAACTGTTCGTGACAGCCCAGTCAGATCTGTTCAAGGGCAGGAATGTCATGTCAAAAATGAATGAAATTTGACTTGAACATACTTGAAAAAGCATTTCTCACAGACTCATCCATCCATCCAATCTTCTGTAGAAGAAACAGCTGGTCACGGGTTTGCTGGAGCAGATTTCTACAGGCGAGAGGTGGGGAACACCCCAGACAAGATGCCAGCTCAAGGCATCACACATAAAACAAACAAGTGCACACACACTCACAATTTTGGAGCGATCGGTTCACCTAAATTGCACGTTTTTAGAGGTTGGAGGAAGCCAGAGATCCTGGAGAGAACTCATTCTGACACGGAGATACACGCTGTGCACAGAAAGGAATCGAACACGGAACCTTCTCGCTGCGAGGCAACAGTGCGACCCACTGCGCTACCGTGCTGCGCAGCATACGAACAAATCAATGTTAAAACACCCTGCAGGGTTTAATCCTGACCTAAACCTAAACCCAGTTGCTTTTCAAGGTGCCTCTGCAGTGATATAATTTACACACACACACGTACACACACACACACACACACACACACACACAAACACACAGATATTGCATTCTCAGTTGTAATAAGATAGATACAAGTTTGATTTTTTAAGCTGCACATGAAACACTGGTTCTCTCTGAAATCAACTCAATATTTTTCTGCTAGAGGATAAAGATTAATATCCAGAAGTCAAGAAGAGCGAAAAAAAAAAAAAAAAAAAAGAATCAACTGGACTTTCGTTAACATTGTGCTTCTTGATTTACCTCATCCTGGAGGATGAACCTAAACAGAAACCTCCAGAAGGGATATTTACATTGTGTAGTTTGGTTTAATGACCGTGGTCCTAATATTTGCATAACCAATCAGCACATTGTGTCTCTGTCGCTTAGAAAGAGACATTGTTTGCATAAAGCCAGCCTCATGTTTAATTCTGAACAAGTACACACATACAGATTAGGCAAAACAGTTTTCATCATATGAAGTAATTAAGTAATCAAACAAATAATGTTACACTTTCTCATTTGATTAGGAAGAAAAAATTCTCCCCTCTTATAATAAACTGCAGTTTTATAAAAAGTGTGATCATGCATGGCATGATCTAGTATGTAGAGTTCATTTTACCTCCAGAAAGTAGTGCATCCTTGGGATGCGCTTTAAAAAAATTTGTGCATTCCAACATGACGTTTATGCATCCCAAAAAGCAATAACAGTATGTACGGTAGAATCATACACAAGGATTGCCAACAGTGCAATTAAAAAAAGGGTAAATTTATATATAAGTTTTATCAAAACCCTGGTAGGCATTTAAAAAAACAATTTTAGAAATATAGAAGGATGTAATAGTTTGGGTTTTTTTTACCTTTGCTTTTCACG